>OZ018321.1:42031247-42631247 GCA_963969495.1 Ceratothoa steindachneri | reverse complement strand
TAGGATCACAATATGATATTAAATTGTATGTGAAATAATCGTGGGTTAAATAATAGTGGATCACAATGTGATATTAAATAAGATGTTAGCGAATGTTAAATATGGTGATAAATATAGTGGGTTCACAATTATATTAAATAGGTTGTATAATAGAGTATGTTAGCGAATGTTAAATGGGATGATAGATATCGTGGGTTCACAAGGATATTAAATAAGTTGTCAAAAATAGTGTTATGGTAGCAAGAATAATGCTCTCTCTCTCTCTCCCTTTCTCTCTCTCTCTCTCTCTCTCTCTCTCTTAGAGGTCGCAAAAAGGGGTGCCTCGCCAACAAACAAGCCGGGAAACGGAATAGCGTAGGGAGTCCTACAGTCGGGGACTCCCTGAAAGTTCTTCTGTTTAATGCGAGGTCAATCAGGAACAAGTTTCCTGAGCTCCGTGGCCTCGTAGCGACGGAAGAACCCGAACTGGTAGCCATAACAGAATCGTGGATAAAAACGTCAAACCGAGACTTTGAAGGCGAATTCACGGTTCCTGGCTACCAACTCTTCCACAAAGATAGGCCAGACAGAGAGGGTGGCGGTGTAATGTTGTATGTCAAGGATACAATCAAATCTTCGAACTCCAACATTATATCCGATCACGAGCTCCTAGGCGTTGACCTAGAGATAGGTCCTGTCAGATACAGGACCCTGGTGCTTTACAGACCCCCTTCCCAACCCGTTGAGAAGGACAGGGAACTGTACCAGCTGCTGGGTGAGCTTGTTCCAGGCAGAGTGTGCATCGTTATGGGCGACTTCAACAGACAAGTTGACTGGGAAACCAGAGCAGCCTGTGGCGAGAGCGCGCTACTCCTGGAGTTCGCCAACAACGAGTTCCTCACTCAATGGGTCAGAGAACCGACGAGAGGAGACAATATCCTCGACTTGGTCTTCACCTCTGAGGATGATATCGTTGAGGATGTCTCTGCAGGCGAAGAGCTCGGTGGCAGTGATCACCAGCTAGTTAGATTTACCGTCAAGATCCCGAAGGTAAGGTCTGTTGCCAGTCAATCAAAGAAACTTGACTTGAGAAGAGCAGACTTTGCAAGCCTTCGAGCTGGGCTGACTGATGTAAGGCTAGCGGTATGCGAAGAGGTTGAGGATTCGTGGAACAATTTCAAAAATAAATTCATGAGTCTTCAATCAAGTTGCATCCCTCTGAAATGCCTCCGTCGGTCTTGTGTTCAACCAAAGTGGTTTAATCGAGAAATCGGCCAACTGCTTAGGGAGAAGAGAAATGCGTACCGGCGATCGAAGATCTCGGGTGCCTTTGACGAGTACCGGAGGCTAGCCAGGAGAGTGAAGTCCAGCATAAGGGCGGCTAAGCGTACTGAGGAACTCCGAGTGGCGAGACTCTGCAAGGAGAATCCCAAGGAGTTCTTCGGCTATGTAAATAGCCGTAAACCAATCCATCGTAGGATTGAGCCCTTAGTGGACGAGGAGGGTGCATTAACTCATTCAGATGCAGAAAATGCTAACCTTCTCAATGAATACTTCTCCTCAGTGTTTACTAAAGAGTGTGGTCCCATCCCCCAGCCCACGGATTCCTACTCGGGGGAAAAGCTGGAGGCAATGGACTTCACCGAAGGAGAAATAAAGAAAAAGATCGCTGACCTAAAGACGAATAAGTCCCCTGGACCGGACGGGTTTCTACCCAAGGTGTTGAAGGAAGTGTGCGATGAAGTATCACGACATCTGTGCGCTATCTTTAACATGTCAATCCGGACCGCATGCGTTCCTAGAGACTGGTGTGAGGCGAAGGTGACTCCGATCTTCAAGAAAGGAGCCCCCAGCCATCCGTCAAACTACCGACCTTTCAGTCTGACTTCGATAGTCGGTAAACTCATGGAAAGCATGATGGTGGACAAAATGACGTCGTATTTAGAGTCAAACCTGCTACTGAGGAGTTCCCAGCACGGCTTCCGAAGGCAACGGTCATGCCTGACGAACCTTGTGGAATTCTTCCACTTCGTTTTCAGTGAGCACGATCGGGACAAGGCGGTGGATGTGGTCTACCTAGACTTTCAGAAAGCCTTTGATAAGGTACCACACCGCCGCCTTCTCCGGAAAGTGCGAGCGCTTGGCATAGACGGAAAGGTAGCCGGCTGGATCGAGAACTGGCTAAGTGGCAGACGGCAACGGGTGGTGGTAAATGGAGTGTCTTCTGAGTGGGTGCCCGTTACTAGCGGGGTGCCTCAAGGTTCTGTCCTGGGACCACTACTATTCATCATCTACGTCAATGACATGGACGGTGACATGGTTGCCAAGATTTCCAAATTTGCCGACGATACCAAGCTTGGTATGAACGTTGCAAAGGATGGAAATACTGCCCGCCTGCAGGAAGATCTTGGGAAGATTGGGGAGTGGTCGGACACGTGGCAAATGCCTTTTAACGTGGGCAAATGCAAAGTTATGCATATCGGCCACAGAAACACCCAATCTCAGTATATCCTTAAGGGCACTGCTCTTGAATCGAGTGACACTGAGAAGGACTTGGGTGTAACAATCACTAGTGACCTCAAGTTCTCGAAACAGTGCATTGAGGCGGAGAAAAAGGCCCAAAGGATGCTAGGCTATATTAAGCGCTAGTTTGGTTATCGGAACCAGGAGATTGTACTGTGCCTGTACAACTCACTTGTCCGACCGCACCTGGAGTATGCCGTACAATTTTGGAGTCCTTCATTGCGAAAGGACATCGCGAGATTGGAACGCGTACAAGCCAGGGCAACCAAGCTGATTCCCTCTATCCGACATAAAAGTTATGAGGATAGACTAAGGGAATTAGATCTGTTCTCGCTGGAAACCCGTAGACAGCGTGGTCAGCTCATCGAAGTTTTCAAAATACTTCGAGGGTTCGACAATGTTGACTACCGGGATATTTTCACACTGAGTGAGAACAGAACGCGCAATCACGGCTTCAAACTTGAACTGAAGCGTTACAACCGCAATCTGTGTGGAAATTTTTTCACTTACAGTATCTGCGGTATGTGGAACGCACTTCCAGTGGAAGTTGTCAACAGTGAATCTGTTGACCAGTTCAAGTCAAGACTAGACAAAGTCTTGAAAAGTGGCCGTTTATGGACGCAAAACAATTGAGCAGCCATGTGCCCACTCGATTGCTAGCCTAAAGGTACCCTCTTTGAATGGACCGTAAGGTCTCCTAGGGTACTAACTTTCCTTGTTACTCCTTGTTACTCTCTCTCTCTCTCTCTCTCTCTCTCTCTCTCTCTCTCTCTCTCTCTCTCTCTCTCTCTCTCTTTTAGGTATAATATTTTTTTTTCTTACAGGCAATTTATATATTGTTCGTTTGTCCATAAATAACTTTTTTTTTCCTGAAAATTAATATTCCGACCTTTTAAGGGTACCAAAATTTTCTTTTATTTACAGACGATTTAAAACTCTTACTTCCCTTCCAGATTACATATCCTTGTCTTTAACCCAAACTACCTTTTCCGTAACTACAGGTCAACCATCCCCATGGCACCACAGCTGACGTGTACGTACTGTTCTGGAACGTTTGGCCCGACGATCTTCGCAAATAGAGACGTTCTGATTTGCAAACTCTGCCAAACAAGCAGAGTGTTGACGGATGAGCTGAATACAGCACTACGCAAGATTAATGCTTTGACAGAGAAGCTGGAATCGTTTCAGGAATTCGTTACTCTTAATATCGGATCGACGCAGATCCAGGTAGTTAAGAATAACGTGTGTCCCAGGGCCAGTGCGAAGAGATTCATACCCACTACCAATTTCTAGGTTCTTTCAGAGGGAAAATGAAGAGGAAAACGACGATGTGGTCAGGCTTGTGGGTGACTCCATCGTGAAAGGGCAACTCACGGAGTTCTGTGGTAGTGCACCAAGGACTAGGAAACGTTTCTGTATTCATGATGGCGGCATAGACGACGTGATTGCCACTGTAGACGAAGTAGCAACACGACGTACATAATGCGCATAGGAACTAACGATATACATCGAACCAGATCTGAGGACCTTCTGGCGAAGTACCGTTGAATGATAAGACGGTTTAAAGAAAAATCTAGCACAATTATTCTTTCAGGTATCATTCCCCGTAGACAGGCTGACAACCGATTCTATAACATCGCCACAAGTGTCAACTGCCGACTATCCAACATCTGTAGTGAAGAAAATATCGGTTTTGTCGACACCTGGAACAGTTTTTACTATGACAAATCCTTGTTTTCAGAAGACGGCGTCCACCTAAATCAAATAGGCGCTGCTCGCCTTGGTAGTTTACTCAACGACGCAGTAAAGGACTACATAGCAAAAAACGGGGCTGCTCACGTCCCACAGGAACAAGTACCGTAGGATGTGTTCGATTTAGAACTGTGAATAGCCTGAGGACACCCATCCGTCACAACCTGAAGGTTTTCTATGTCAACGCTCGTAGCATTCGTAACAAATTTTCCGATTTAGAGGAAATTGCGTTAACAGATAATTATGATATAATCGGCATTACAGAATCGTGGTTAAATATTGAAAACAGAGATTTCCTAGCAGAATATAATCTATCTGGATACAAATTGTTTGAAAAAAGTCGAATTAACAAAAAAGAAGGCGGTGTCCTATTCTACATCAAAGAAAATCTCAACCCGATCCAATTAACAAAGCCACAAATCGCAAACATAGACATATCGTACATAATTCTTAAAAACAATTGCGGGATGAAAATAGTGCTGGTTCTAATATATAGACCCTCAGCTCAGCCAACGCAAACCGACAGCTATTTCTTTGAACAAATCAGCGAAATAAGTAAAGCGCACGATACCGTAATTTCGGGCGATTTTAATTTACCAGTACCAAAGTGGAGAGAACCACTATCCGCTCATTATGGTAACGAACTCTATACTAACATATAAGAAAGTTCACTAACTCAATTTGTACTATGCCCTACTCGCGGAAATAATATACTCGACCTAATTTTGCAACAAAAGAAGATTTGATAGGGAATATTAATGTCAGAGAGGAATTTAGTAATAGCGACCACCGTGCAATCACATTTAGTATAAATTTCAATCGTAACTATATAATTAGTAGCAACGAAAGACTCCCAGACTTTAGAAAAGCGAATTTTACTAAGCTCAGAAAAAAATGTAAGCAAAAAAATTGGAGCAACTTGCGTGACATAAACGATATAAACGATAAATGGACATTTTTTACTAGCTCGTACTTCGAGGCGGTGAAAGAATGTATTCCTTTAAAAAAGCGTCGTTCGCCACATGAAAATAAACCTAAATGGGGGAGTAGCGAGATAGCTAACTGTCTACAAGACAAGATGAATGCCCATATTAGATCAAAAACTTCTAACGACGAGACAGAACGCACCAAATATTTAGACTTACGACGTAAATACAAAAGGTTAATTAAGCAAAGTAAAAAGCCCTTGGAATCACATGCGGGAAATAAAAGTAAAACCAACCCGAAAGAATTCTATAGTTACATACGACAAAAGAGAGAAACATCTAAATCTATCGGACCGCTAACTGACGAGAGCGGAAATTTTACCACGAACGATGAACAAATGAGTTGTATTTTAAGCACATTTTTTACATCAGTCTTTACTACAGAAGATCTTAGCAAAATCCCAACACCGACAGCTATCCAAATAGGTTACAACGAGGCGTTAAGTAGTATCACCGTTACAGAAAAAGACGTACTGAGATGCATTGAAAAGCTTAAGGTAAATAAGTCACCCGGCCTGGATACGGTCTTCCCTCGAATATTAAAAGAAGCCAAAAGTGAACTAGCCAAACCGCTGTCGTTATTGTTAGAGACCGGGACTATACCCGATCAGTGGAAGCTCTCTAACGTAACACCAATATTTAAAAAAGGCAGTAGATCTCTACTTAGTAATTATCGCCCAATTAGTTTAACCTCGGTCGTTTGCAAAATGTTAGAGACATTTATACGCGACGAACTCGTTAACCACTTGGAAGAAAAGAAGCTACTTAGAGACACCTAGCACTGCTTTCGAAATAAACGCTCTTGTCTAACGAATCTATTAGACTTCTTCAATGACATTTTTAATAAATACGACGAAAGTCAAGCAGTCGACATAATTTACGTAGACTTTCAAAACGCCTTCGACAAAGTTCCACACTGGCTAAGTAATCGTAGGCAACGCGGAGTTATAAATGGAAAATCATCTAGGTGGACAGACGTCACTCGTGGGGTACCTCAGGGGTCTGCTCTAGCACCAGTTATTTTCGTAGTATACATTAACGACTTAGACGAAGGCATTTCAGGCATAATATCGAAGTTTGCTGACGACACCAAAATCGCGAATTCAGTACTCACTAACGCACAGATTAATGAAATGCAGAACAACCTCAATAAATTATCGAACTGGGCACAAACGTGGCACATTCCTTTTAACACGGACAAATGCAAAATGCTCCATATCGGATACCGAAATGTTAAAAAAAGAAGAAAAATGTAGAGAAAAAAGAGGAAACCGGCAAGTCGCTTCTGAAAGAAAAGACTCAGTCGTCTGCAGACAAATGTGCAAGCGTTACCCTTATTAGTAATTCTCACGCACGGGGTCTGCAGCCCCTGCTAGCAGCCCGCCTTCGCACTAGTGTAAAGGTAAGCTGCCTGCCACGACGGAGTAACCACCACATAAGAGTAGAGGCGGAGAAATCTCAGACTTCCGAGAGCTCAGTCGTTGCTCTGATGGTAAGTGGTAACGACCTCTATCTCAGAGGAAGTAGGGTAGGCCCTACGGCTAAAATCCTCCACACAGTCATGGGCGCCGTGGACGACTGTGGGTTGAGAACCCGCATGCGTATTGTGGTCGGGATGCTCTCGAGGAGAGGTCCAACACGGACCGCTCACTCGATGAACGTCTCTTTGAACCGGTGCCTGCCCTGGCAAATTTGTGTACGGCAGAGGGGATCTTTTTTGTGGACCTGTACCGCATCTTTTATGGTAGTAATGATCTCTACCAAAGGGATGGGGTACATCTTTTCTTTAAAGGAAAGGCCTTTCTGTCGAACATCATCCCTGATGTCGTTAAGAGGACCCAAAGTAGTATCCGGCCCATAGTGAAAGCGGACGTGCGCCAGTACGCCCGCGTCACTCCTGGTACGACCTTTTCGAAGGTCACTAAGAGGAGTGCCGCCGCGCCAACAAACAAGCAGGGAAACGGAAGAGAGTCCTACATTCGGGGACTCCCTGAAAGTTCTTCTGTTCAATCCGAGGTCAATCGGGAAGAAGTTTCTTGAACTTCGCGGCCGTGTAGCGACGGAAGAACCCGAGATAGTGGCCATAACGGAGTCATGGATAAAAACCTCGAACCGAGATTTTGAGGGCGAATTCATGATTCTCTCCTGGCACTGGAAAGAACAACGATAAGCTGGACATTTTAACGGGCTCTGGGAGACGAGTTAAGTTCGCTAAAGATCCGCCTTTCTTTTAATTTTGAAACCAGATGTAATGGTAAAAAAGGGTGATCTTAAGCAATAATAAATATGTACGCGTTGATTTCATTGCCACGGCCTATTACGATAAAAGAGAAGGAGGCGAATTCTCCGCGCGCCTCCATATTTTTTTAAAATAATACTTCTACTGTGAACCAAAGGGTATATATTATGTATTATAATTGTAACTTATCGTTGTAACATATAATTGTAACTATGCTCCCAACAGACGCCAATTACTCATACTTGAAGCAATATATATTCAAGAAAACCAACCAAATCTAAATATACACTATAATTCAAATGAAATTTTCCCCAGTGCCAGAAGAAATAGAGGGACAGGTATATTTAAGATAGCTGCCTCTACCCGCAAATCATCTCTGGCAAGTAATTTAACAACATCTCTCTCCGGCCACCCATAATTCCCTCAACTAGTCACTTCCTGCTCCTCATTTGCCCGCTATTTCTCTTACACGTGTCTACGTTCCGTTCGTCAGTTTGTCATTTTTTTTAATATATAAACTGGAATACTTGTATCAATTTCCCATTCTAACTCTGAAGATGGTACTTGTTGTATCGAAACGCGTCAGTAAAATAAAAGAAAGTACTAAGGTGCATTTATTTATTTCTACCTTTTGCAATTAATAAATATCAGTCGCTAATTAACTTCGGTAGGATTATTCACGGGTTGAACAATGAAGAAAAGGCGAACATAAGACAGATTGAAAATAAAATGATTAACACGAGACTAGCGGTCGCTTTTAATAAAACCTGTCATAGTGAATATATATATATATATATATATATATATATATATATATATATATATATATATATATATATATATATATATATATATATATATATATATATATATATATATATATATATATATATATATATATATATATATATATATATATATATATATATATATATATATATATAGAGAGAGAGAGAGAGAGAGAGAGAGAGAGAGAGAGATATAACTCAATTACCCTTAACTACACCCGAATTCTCCAGCATATGAAATCACGCAGAAATTTTTTCCATTCTCTCTGGGGCTCCTTCAGTCCATTTATTAAAAATACTAGAGTCGCTCTATATTAAAAAAATAAAATAAACAAACACTCAACGAGTCTGATTCCTCCTTTCCGCTACGTATCCCATAACCCTACAACGTACCAAATCATTTTCAGGCTCCTTTGTTGTTCACCTTTTATTCTTGTCCTGGAACGACTATCTGCCTTAAGGAAATGTGTATATCATTCACGTATTCGGTTCTTTGAATATTTTAATTTTTTAATTTTATACTTTGTCATATTTTAACTTTAGTTTCGCTTCTTTAGCTTTATCTGATTTGCCCTAAGCTTGTTTGTTATTTCAGTGTTTTTATTATTCCTCTCTGTTTTGTTTTTTGATGTACGTTCCTAAATTGAGTAGCTTTACTTTATTTTAATAAAATCACTGAAGATGTTCCAATGTTTGGAACGAAACGTCTGAGAGGAAATAAATGTCCTTTTCCATCTACTCGTGAGTCTTCATTTTCCGACTGAGATTAACGTTTCCGCGAACCAAGCCAATTTATATATATTCAATCGATTTGCTTCTAAGGAGTCTTATTTTTAAGTTAAGAATGAATCCGAGAATGAGACAGATAACAGTTATCATTTTATCATAGCGACGTTTCGGGTACACTACCCATCATCTGGTTCTATAAAATAGATAGAGTTAGACCCAAATAGCTATGATCACAAGAAATTATAATTGTGATAAAAATAAAGGACAATTAAAATTGATATTATAAAATGTGGGCCGGCTTACATTGATAAAACAGTGAAACGAAAACATTCATTAATTAGGTTATGTAAGGGATCTTCAAAATTATTGATTGCTTAAACACAAATAATGTTAACCTTTAGCGAAGAGCAAAAACGGAGAACTGATGGAGAGATTTTTGTAGGCGACGTTATAGGATCGGTAGGTTGTAAACTTTTTGTAAGAGATTAATGCGATTTATAGGGGGAAGGCAGTAGAATCAGAATTGAGATTGGGGCTTAATTGATTTATGAACATTGATTCAAGAATACGAAAGGAGGTAGGATCTTTGGAATGTCCTAAAATTCCAAAGTTTAGGCGGAAAATATCAATCTTACATTGAATGAAGTGATCACCGATGGGGGACATCTCTTATTAGTGAGAACGGAGCCAGTACGCAGGCTTTTGCCTTTGTGGGAACAGACTTGATCCTTCAATGAGCGGACGGTGCTTCTAATATAGGTCACCAGGTAGCACCTAGGGCAAATAAGTCTATAAACAACCGAGCAGCTCATCTCCGGGGGGAGGTCTGTTTTTAATTCAAAAAATTGTGTAACTATTTTAAAGCTAGTGTGTGTGAAAAATCTTTTCCGAAGATTATTGAGTTTACCGCGTTATCTAGGAGGAGACAATAGCAGAGATTCTTGGGAATAGTGGCAATGGTTGAGGTGATTATGTATAGGTTCTGACTCTTGCATGAATGATTTAGTTGCCTTAGATAGCGATGCAATAGTCAGTACGTGCATAAATTTGCTATTTAGGAAATGTGTATATCATTCACGTATTTGGTTCTTTAAATATTTTAATTCGAAAAATTGTCCTAAATGAAAATTACTAATGAAAACTATTTTAAAGCTAGTGTGTGTGAAAAATCTTCTTAAAAGATTATTGAGTTTACGGCGTAACTGAGAATTAAGGGGACCAATATCTCGGAGGAGATAATAGCAGAAATTATTGGGAACAGTGACTTACCTAGTATGACTTACCTAGTATAAACAAAGGAAGCTAGAGAGCTTAGCTCGTTTTGTTACCTCCTCTCTTGAAAGTGGCCATCCAGACGTTTCTTAAAATTACTAATTGGCTGCCTGCTGACGATATCAGCAGGCAAATCATTCCATTGTTCGATGGCGCGAATATCAAAGAATTTCCTTCTAAACATTAGGTTAGTAGGTGGTATTTGAAATTTTCCATTCATGTCCTCTTGTGTCATGGCAGTTGACTTCACTAGCTAATTTGAAAAATTTGTTCCTATTTATGTTTTCAAAACCATGCATTAATTTGAATACCTCAATTAGGTCACCTCTCACCCTTCTTTCTTCTAGAGATGTTAGGTTTAGCTCTCGTTTCTTTATTTCGTATGGCTCATCTTTCAACCATGGTATCAACTTAGTGGCTCTTCTCTGAACTTTTTCAAGGAGTTCGATATCTTTTTTTAGGTTAGGAGACCAAGCTTGAACTGCATATTCCATGTGGGAACGGACGAGACTTGGGTTCCTATACTTAAATATTTCTTCGTCCATATAGGTAAAAGTATGTTTGATCCTCCCAACCATAGAATTAGCTTTGGCAGCAACCTTAGATACATGAGTTGTATATTTCCAGTCGGGGGTGACATGTATTCCTAAATCTTTTTCCATCATGGTTTTGTCTAGAGCGCTGTTATTGAGGTAATATTCATATTTTGGGTTTCTGCGACCAATATGCATTACTTTACATTTATTTTCATTAAATTTTAATAGCCATATAGGGGTAACTATTTTAACCGTTATAAGAAAATGAATTAAGGAGTTCGATTCGAATTTTCTGACTCCACTCCTGGAGTTTATCTAAATCTTCTTGGAGGATGATTCTGTCAACATGAAACTTTATTCTTCTAAATAGTTTAGAGTCATCCGCAAAAAGTTTTCCTTGCGATGAAATTTCATCTAAAAGATCATTGATAAAAATAAGAAAGAGGACAGGACCAAGGACATTGCCCTGAGGAACACCGCTCTAAACTTGGAGCGGGTCGGAGAGGACAACTTTTACAATAACCCTTTGAGATCTACCAGTCAGAAAATTTTCGATCCATTTAATAATCTTTCCAGAGATCCCAAGAGCTCTTATTTTGGCTAGCAAGTGCTTATGGGGTACAGTGTCAAAAGCTTTTTTGCAATCCAAATATATTGCATCAACTGGATCATGTTCGTCTAATATATTATGAATTTCAGAAAAATATTCAAGAAGTTGTGTCAAACATGATCTATTGGATCGAAAGCCATGTTGATGCTTGCTAAGGAGATTTTTAGATTCAAGATGGTCCATTATTTTTTCTCTAAGTATTCTTTCCATAATTTTACACGGAGCAGATGTTAAACTAATTGGTCTATAATTTAACGGATCTGATTTGTTTCCTTTCTTATAGATAGGAGATACATAGGCTGTTTTCCATACATCAGGTAGTTTTCCTTGATCTAAAGAGTCCCTAAAAATGGAATACAATGGAAAGGCCAGATATTCAGCGCATTCTTTAAGAACTTTAGGATGAAAACCATCATGGCCAGGAGCTGAGGATTCCTTGAGATGAATCATAATATTGTATACATCTTTAATTTCAAAGTAAACATCTTCAGACCAGATGAAGACGACGGGACTGGCCCGTCGTCTTCTTTAAAAAATACTGATTGGAAAGTGCTGTTGATAACATCAGCAGTATCTTTCTTAGTTGTAGTAAATGTACCATCTGGTCTAGATACCCTAGATATACCTTCTTTGATAGTTGTTTCACTTCGTGTATAGGCATAGAAGGGTGCTAGGTCGCCGTTTCCTACTTCAATAGCAAGTGATTTTTCAAAATTGTATTTGGCTTCTCTAACAGCATCAACAGAATCATTTCTAGCCTTGTTGTATTTTTCTAAGTTTGCATTTGATTTATACTTTCTGTATGTCAGCCATTTACTTTCTTAAGTTTGAATTGCTTTTAGAGCTTCTTGAGTCATCCATTATTTCTTAGGTGTTCCTCCTCCAGACAAGGGTCCCACAGGGATAAACTTTTTAGTGGCAAAATCATATAATTTTTGTAGTAGGTCCCATTTGGCCTGAGGCTCTTTCCCAAGGTGACTATCATAGTGAAGTACGATTTGAAATAATTTTTTCATTTGTATATAGTCACCCTTAAAAAACCTTTTCTTTGTAGTTAAGATATCATCAGGATCTACTTCTCCCTCAAGGGTAAAGTCAAAGGCTAAAACGGCATGATCGCTTTTCCCAACAGGAGCTTTGTAATCAATGAAGTCAATCTCTAATTCATTCTTTGTAAACACAAGATCTAATAAAGAACGGAAATTTGTACCACGTTGTCTTGTAAACTCTTCAACATGTTAGTGAAAGAAAGAACTTTGAGTTGCGTCATAAAATAATTGTTCATCAGTTAATTCCCTAGTGATTATAAGATGGTTATACCAATCTATTTGAGGAAAATTGAAATCACCACATACAATAATCTGATCTGCTTGAATTTCACTCAGATGACACATAACTTTACAGATACCTTGGTTGTATTCATGAGTTGAGGAAGGGGGCGATAAATACATACTGCAATAAGGGTATTTTGA
The DNA here is from genome assembly GCA_963969495.1 of Ceratothoa steindachneri. Lineage (NCBI taxonomy): Eukaryota > Metazoa > Arthropoda > Malacostraca > Isopoda > Cymothoidae > Ceratothoa > Ceratothoa steindachneri. Next base: position 42,618,361 of record OZ018321.1, on the reverse strand, counting down.
CCAGAACTAATCTTGCAAGCTACTAGTTATAGATTAAACCAAATTTCATTAAAAATTTCTTCTGAAATAAAGTTATCTTTTACAAACATTATCACACCTTCCCCTCCTACTAGGGTTCTATCTTTGCGGCATACAGTATAATTTTCAATTTTAAATAGATCTCCAGTTATGCCACCTGGGCTCATTTTTGATTCAGTAACAAATATTATATGTGGTAAGATTTCATCAACAGATATTCTAAATAATTGAATCTTACTACTAATACCATCTAGATTAGTATACATACATTTAATAAATGGTTGAGGTGGTTATGTATAGGTTCTGACTCTTGCATGAATGATTTAGTTGCCTTAGATAGCAATGCAATAGTCAGTACGTGCATAAATTTGCTATTTAAGTGGACTGATTGTACGGCAACCCTAACCTGGATTGGATCCCAAGCTACCCAAGCAATGGAATGATTCGATATGAAAAAAAATTGGATATATTTTAATTTGACAAGATAGTATGGATTTGCGGGTTTTATCGTACATTAATTTTAGTACACAAATGATAAATGAGGTATTCATTTTTTATGGTATACAGAGAGCTTTGAAAGATAAGTAAGTGGATGAGATTAAAATATAATGCAAGTAATATAATTATGCTAGTAAAGTGGTTACATGAGATTATACGACTAGGAATATAGGTGAATATAATTATGCACATACACAAGGAATATAAGTAAGCACACGAGAGTACATGTGAGTGTATAAATATAATTGTGTGGTGTAGTAAGTATAATTAGTAGGATAGAGCTATGATGGAGTGTGAATTGGGGTCTGCAAAGAGAGAAGAACAGGAGTTAGGATCTGCTCACGTATGGAATGATTGCCGAGAATAATTAGGAGAGAAAAAGTAACTAACCTTATTAAAAGCGACGTTATGCACAACTGAACTGAATGCAGTGCTCCGTAGCAGATGGCGTGTGTTTGTATGTGCGTGCTCGAGTAGGTGAAATTTTAAAGAAAAGGTATCTTTGATGTATTAGGGTGAATTTACATTGAATATTCTGGCGTTACAAATTAATTGATTGGTTATATTTTGGGATGATAATTTTACATATTATATACATATGAATATAATTTTCCCATGATTATTATATTTATAGGAATGCCTCAGAGGGTATTGCTATAGTGGATAGTATATTTTGTCCCCAAACTAACGAATACACTTTTGGATAAGGGAAAGCTGAAACCTATTTTTTAGGGAAATAACATTTGAGGATATCAAATTCCATATGTACAAGAAAATAGTCAGATAATAGTTGATAGCCATGATGGATGAAAGTTTTAATGCTGCTAATTTTGTATATAATGTCACAGAAACTAGAAAAAATTACATATACAAATTACTTTAAGTACTGCGGAATTACATGATAACATAAATTGATTTTAATTACTTTTGAGTATTGGAGAATTACATAATATACAAGATTTTATTTACTTTTAGAGTACTGCATTGGCATTGCTGCACACATTTATTTTCATACAAAAAAATGTAGATAGAGAAGAGGCGGAAAAGGGGAAAAGAAATACTTATAGCGTAGGCGAATTGCGAACAACTTCCCGCGTCGCTGGTCCACTGTTAGCCAGCTGTGAATCCACTCCGCCATCCTGAGTATCAAACGAAGACTCATTCAAGCCAAGCTTTAAGCCACTCACTTGCACTTCTCGTGCGCTAAACAACTCCCCTCCTAGAAGCGGAGCGTATTTTGAAGAAATGAAGTGAAGAGAACCCATTTGAAAATGTTATCTGAGGGCTAACGCTCCCCCTCCCGGGTCTGGGTACCATTGTAGATAAAGGCGAGTAGGAAAAGGGGCAAGGAAAAATAATAATAGCGTAAGCGAGTTGCGAAGTGCTTCCCGCTTCGCTGCACCATTGTTAGCCAACGCCGAATCCACTCGGCCATCCTGAGTCTCAAAAAATGACTCATTCAAGCGAAGCTTTTAAGTCGCTCGCCTACACTTTTCGTACGTTACATACAGGAAACACTAAAACTTAATACTGATAGCCAAGACTCGACAATTTCTCTTGCCCAAACTGAGGTAGCCCTAAGCCGAGATTAAATCCTACAAAACCGCCATTTTTCTTCCGAGTTCTTCCTCCCACCAAGCGATAACCAAGTTACCTTTCAAATCCAGCCTACGAGCGGATTATCGGTTAAGAACATTTGGAGTCAGACCCGTCACCCACACTCTGGTAACCCATCGTCACCCCAAAGGTGGTGAATACCTCCCGTAAACTGGAGTTCATGCTAGCCGAGTGGATACGGCGTTGGTCTCTCAACGTCGCAGTACTGGGTTCGATCCCGAATCCCGGCATGAGCGGACACAAACGTCAGCCACGTAGAGATCTGGCTATCGACTGATGGACGCGCTGTGCTCACCCCTGTATTCGGGGGGGGGGGGGGGTAGATCTTACACTTCTCACCACATGCATAGCCAATTACAACGCTGCTTTCTTTCCTCTCTCGTCTTTACAACACAACACACACACACACTCTGTCCCAAGGAATCCTGCCGATGGGTATCTATATCCACATACCTCTGACGCGGAACAGCTCCCTCTGCGCCTGGGCGACGAAGGTTCCACCTGAGCGCTGTTTGGTGTCAAAAACATAATACTTCCTGGCACCTCTCCCCCAAAGAGGACCGGCTCTTGGTGCCCTCGGGCCGACCAGCGATTGGCATACTGACCTTTATGTAGATTTCATTATCTGGTCGGGGATCCTACTGGATCAAAGAAGGATTGGCGTCGACTACTACTAATTCTACCTTCTGTAAACAAGTAACCAATCGGCATACTACCATAAACTGGTAACCTATAAACTTACCCCTATAAACTGGTGACGAGCTACCATACACATACGTAGAAAATATACTATTACAGGAGACAACCCACCGGAAAAAGGGTAAACCTGAAGATCCATACCCCGCTCGCGTTACCATAATATTTCGTCCATTTCCCAATATAGTTCACCTGTCTCATTAATTGTCGTTTTACTACTTTTACTTCTTTGATAGGCCCTTGTGGCTTTTGTCATCCGTGAAATTATGTTACTTCAGTTTTACCTAATATTTTATTGTGTTTGGTTACTGGAAGCCAATTTCGAGCCATATTATGGGTCGCTACGCTCGCCCTCAGGAACAAATAATAAAATGACAGTTAATGAAGTACTTTTGTTTAACCCTGAAGCGAAGAAGAAATACAAAAATATACACTATATGTTGAAGAATTGTGGAAGACAAGTAAAAGAATATTGAAATAGCCCCGAACCTGCCCTAAACCAAAATAGAAATTAATGATATTGCGGTGTTGTTGTACAGGCAATAGCTCACCCCACATCTCTATCTGTATTGTTTCGTAATTTGGTGATAACGCTTGATTTGCTTTCCCCTCGTTCAAAGTATTACGATCTCTTTTTAGCTACGTTTACCGGTAGCTGTTCGTTCCCTAGGGTACAGGGCATCCTTCATAAATGTTATAAAGGCATAAAATGCGTGAAATTTAAAAGACATTCAAACACATCTCGATGACTCACCTGATGCTGATCCAACTCTAAAACAGTTACATAAAGAGATAACATAACATAATTTAACGGATGACAAAAGCCACAAGGGCCTATCAAAGGTCATCCGTATCCATCAAATCCCACCCATATAATGCATCCATAGGATTTTGTCAGGTCATGCAGCTACAATATACAATTTAACAATCCATAGGAATGTCCAACCATGCATCTACAATATATAATTTAAAGCCTCCATAGGAGTCTGTCAAAAACAAAATCAAAATCCCCCAAAATATACAATAAAAAGAAACTGCATCCACAGGAATGAGTCAAGAAACATATCCACATACTAAAAAGTAAGAAATTAACCCTCCATCCCCATATAATCATCCAATCTGCGCTTGAAAACATTCAAGTTTGGGCTGTCTACAGTCTCAGGTGGCAAACTATTCCAATAATCCACCACTCTGTTAGTGAAAAAATATTTTCTAACATCCAGTCTGCACCTCTGTTTTTTAATCTTTAAGTGGTGGCCTCTAGTTCTATTACTACCTTCTAACTCAAATAACTTGCTGAAATCTAATTTATCCATCCCAGAAAAGATTTTAAAAAGCTCAATCATATCTCCCCTCACACACCTTCTTTCAAATGAAAACATATTTAATACCCTCAGTCTATCTTCATATTCAAGGTGCTTCAGGGATGGTATTATTTTTGTTGCCCTCCTTTGTACTGACTCTAATAAGTTTATATCATGTCTAAAATGTGGTGACCATGCCTGTATACAGTACTCTTAAATGTGGCCTGACATAAGAGTTGTATAGTTTAAGGATGACCTCCTTACTCTTGTAGCTAACATTTCTTTTAATGTAACCTAGCACCCTATTTGCTCTATTTTTTGCCTCAATACACTGCTTTGAAAATTTCAGTGACCTATCTACTACCACTCCTAAGTCTTTCTCATCTTCAACTGAATTAAGCCAATATCCATCCATCTCATAGCTAAATTCCCTATTATCTCTCCCCATGTTAATAACTTTGCATTTATTAAGGTTAAAAGTCATCTGCCACTTCTGAGCCCAAGCTAACAGCTTATCTAAGTCACCCTGCACTTTAAAGCTACCCTCAACCTCTTTGACTACAGCTGCCAATTTAGTGTCATCAGCAAAAATTGACACTTTACTATTTACACCTTGCCCAAGATCATTTACATAGATTATAAATAATAAAGGGCCTAAAACTGATCCCTGAGGTACGCCACTAATAACATTCCTCCACTCTGACCTCACTCCATTCAGTACAACTCTCTGTTTCCTATTTTTCAGCCATTCAGTTATCCAATTTAAAACATTCCCACATATCCCATGCAGCTTTAATTTATGAACTAGTCTTCTATGTGGAACCTTATCAAAAGCTTTGCTGAAATCTAAGTAGATCACATCAACTTTCTCACCCCTATCTAATTCTTTAGTTACATAATCCATAAAATCCAGTAAATTAGTTAAACACGATCTATCTTTTCTAAAACCATGCTGAGCATCATTAATTAACCTGCTACTCTCTAGATGATCAGAAATTCCCTTCTTAACCATCTTCTCAAGAATTTTACAGACTATAGAAGTTAAGCTTACTGGTCTAAAGTTATTTGGGTCCTCTTTGCTTCCCTTTTTAAAAATTGGCACTACATTTGCCAATTTCCAATCATTTGGTATTTCTCCAGACTCTAGTGATCTAATAAATATCTTCTCGAGAGCTACTGCAATACTTTCTACACCTTCTTTGAGAATCCTAGAATGAATGTTGTCAGGGCCAGATGCCTTACTAGTATTTAACTGAATTATAAGCCCTTTAATTTCTTCTCTGTCTATATTAATAGAATTTATCACTACTTCCCTTGACCTAGAATTATCATCAATTAATCTAACTGGTTTCTCTTCTGTGAATACTGAAGCAAAATGATCATTAAGGACCTCTACTATTTCCTCATCAGATTCTTTCAAAACCCCTTCATATTTAATAGGCCCTATTTTATCACTGTTAGATTGATTATTGATTCTATAATAGCTAAAGAATTTTTTAGGATCTTTATTATTATTTTTAGCTAAATTAATTTCTGCTGTCCTTTTGGTCTTCTTAATAATCTTATTTAGTTCATTTCTGGTTGACCTATAATGGTTTAAATTATCTAAACTACTCTCACTTTGTAATCTCTGGTATGCCCTTTTTTTCTCTGAAACTTTATTAGCTATTTCTTGGTTCCACCATAATGGTTTCCTACATTTCTTCCTAATAGACTTCATCGGAATACACTGTTCCTGAACCATGTTTAATATAGTCTTAAAAATATCCCACATCTCATAAGTATTCTTTCCATGGAATTCTATATCCCACCTAATCTGATTTAGCATGCTGCGTAATTTATCGTAATCTCCCCTATAAAAATTTGGAATTTTCGTGGAGTTTGTCGTTGTTCTACCCTTAACTATTTGCAAATTAAACCGAACCATCTGATGATCACTGTTTCCCAATGATTCCCCTACACTCAATCCTTGAACTAAGTGATCATCATTTGAAAGAATTAGATCTAATATATTGGCACCCCTTGTTGGCTTATTAACAAATTGGATCAAAAAGTTATCCTCAAAACACTCCATAAACTTACAACTTGCTCTATCTCTTCCTATCATATTTTCCCAGTCTACAGAAGTTAAATTAAAGTCACCAAGAATAACTGTATCTTCTTTGCATCTTCTAGTGACCAAGCAACTAGTTTCACGTTTTTCATCATATCATTCAAATACCAACACTAATTATTCCATTAAACAGACTCAACAGACAGACGTAAATTCCTGTCAACATCACAAAATAGGTATGCCACAAAATAAGTCAAATGATTCAGCTAGCTTAACTATAGTTTTGGGAAATACAAATAATAGAAATGTTCAAAGTTTGTGTATTGATCCCAAATTTGTTTTTTGGATATACTTAACATAACATAACATAATTTCACCAATGACAAAAGCCACAAGGCCCTATCCAAGGTCATCCGCATCTCACCATTTGAATTTCTGCAAGAATATGAAATATGCCCTCTGTGCTTTAAAATCTCGCCTCGCTAGTGATTATTTAATTCTCATATGTTTATCCTATTTAATTTTAAAAGAGTTTACACGTGGAGTTCACAACATCGCTTGGCAAATCATTCCATGGGTTCATGACCCTTTGAGTGAAGAACTTCTGGTAAACATGAAGATCAGCCGCGCACCCGAAAAAGTGTATATTTTGCGTGTATGTTTCGTTCACCCACACATGCATATTCATGCATGTTTGGTTAAATAAAAACATTAGAACATTATCTATGAACAATTAAGATTATATACTGGGGGGATGTGCCCCCCAGACCCCCCCTCCAATTGATTGAAACTCAGGATCATTGTAGGGGGGTCCCCCCTGCAGTGATAACATATTGGAACAGGAATGAAATATTGGTAAACATGTAGATTGGCGGCGCGCCCGAAAAAGTGGATTTTCGTGTGTTTATATTTCGTTCACCCGTGCCTGAATATTCATGCGTGTTTGAGTCCTAGCTCTGTAAATGTTAGAACATTATTCTATAAACAATTATGATTATATACTGGGGGCTGTGCAATTGATTGAAACAGTCCCCTTAAATTTATTCCAAAAATGTGAAACATATTGGAACACGGAAAAAATAGTTTACGTCCCATCATTCGTGCCACCAATCTATATATTTTTCGTCCCATCTTTTGTGCCGCCGATTTCAAGTTTAATGAACTTTTGCCTTAGAGTTCTGTTGCATCTCTTTTTAAAGAGATGCAACCAAACTCCCAAGAAAACTACATCCAGAGGATTGCATCTAGAAACAAGGGTATCACCAATCAAGGCTTGTCAAGAACTAAATCATGCAGCTATAGATATATACAAACAATATTAATATATACAAAACTTAGGAACCATCACAACCTTTCCTCCCCATAACTCATCCAACCTACTCTTAAATACATTTAGATTTGGACTACCTACTACCCTCCGCGGCAATTTATTCCAGAAGTCTACCACTCTTGGTGAAAAAATATTTTCCTCAAATCCAACCTACACCCTTGCTTTTTAATTTTCAAGTGGTGACCTCTAGTCCAATTTCCATCATCTAACTCAAAAAACTTGCTAACATCTAATTTATCTATTCCGGAAAATTTTTTAAACAGCTCAATCACTTTCCCTCTCACACACCTCCTTTTGAATGAGAACATATTTAATACCCTCAGTCTATCTATATATTCAAAGTGCCTCAGGAAAGGAATAATCTTTGTTGCCTTCCATTGCACTGACTCAAGAAGGTTAATATCGTGTCTAAAATGTGGGGACCATGCCTGTATACAGTACTCTAGATGTGGCCTAACATAAGAGTTATAAAGTTTAAGAATAACCTCCTTACTTTTGTAACTGACATTTCTCTTAATGAAACCCAGCACTCTACTCTATTTGCCCTATTTCTTGCTTCAATACAGTGCTTAGAAAACCTTAATGACTTATCTATTACTACTCCTAGATCTTTCTCATCCTCTACTGAGCTTAGCCAATGCCCATCCATTTCATAGTTAAATTCTCTATTATCTTTTCCCATGTTAATAACTTTACACTTATCAAGGTTAAAAGTCATTTGCCACTTATGTGCCCAGGATAACTTTATTTAAATCCCCCTGCACTTTAAAATTATCATCAATATCTTTAACTACAGATGCTAATTTGGTATCATCCGCAAAAATTGACACTTTATTATTAACTGCCTCCCCAAGATCGTTTATATAGATGACAAATAATAATGGACCGAGAACTGATCCCTGAGGAACCCCACTGGTAATATCCCTCCACTCTGACTTTACACCATTTAGCACTACCCTTTGCTTCCTGTCTTTCAGCCACTCAGCTATCCAATTTGAAACACCCCCACATATCCCAATCATTTTTAATTTATGAACTAGCCTCCTATGTGGTACCTTATCGAATGCTTTACTAAAATCTAAGTAAATTATATCTACATTCTCTCCCTTATCTACTTGATCTGTTACAAACTCCAGCAAGTCTAGTAAATTAGTCAAACATGATGTACCTAATCTAAACCCATGCTGAACATTGCTAATTAACCCCTCCCTCTCTAGATGTTGGCAAATCCCTTTTTTAACTATTTTCTCAAGAATTTTACAGACTACAGGAGTTAGGCTAACCAGTCTAAAGTTATTTGGATCCTCTTTACTACCCTTCTTGAAAATGGGGACTACATTCGCTCTCTTCCAATCATCGGGTGTTTCTCCATATTCCAGTGACCTAGTATATAACTTCTCCAGAGCTATTGAGATACTTTCTACCCCTTCTTTAAGTATCCTAGGATGAATATTATCAGGGCCGGAGGCCCTGATAATATTCATCCTAGGATACTTAAAGAAGGGGTAGAAAGTATTAGTCCTTTTATCGTCCTCCGATCCACACTAATGGTAGTAAACACCTCTTTCCCTGACCCATGAGTACTATACATAAGACTATTTAGTTTCTCCTTTGTAAATACTGATGCAAAGTGACCATTTAGTACCTCAACTATTTCCTCATCAGTTTCTCTCACAACCCCTTCATATTTGATAGGTCCTATTTTAACTCTGCCAGACTTGTTATTAATTTTATAGTAACTAAAGAACTTTCTAGGATCTTTGTTGCTATCCTGAGCTAATTTAATTTCTGACACCCTTTTGTTCTTCTTTATAATCTTATTTAGCTCATTCCTAGCCATTCTATAATCACTTAAATTTTGAATATTATTTTCTACCTGTAATTTTTGTATATGCCCTTTTCTTCTCTGAAATTTTTCTAGCTATCTCCTGATTCCACCATAATGGTTTCCTACTTTTGTTCCTAATGGCCTTCATTGGGATACATTGTTCTTGGACTACATTTATTATATGCTTGATAGTATCCCACATCCCATAAGCATTTTTACCTCTGAATTCTACATCCCAGTCTACCAAATTTAGCAAGCTTCGAAGTTTTACATAATCTCCTTTATGAAAATTTGAAACTTTTACAGCATTCTTGGTTATTTTACCCTTCTCAATTCCCAAGTTAAAATGAACTATCTGATGGTCACTATTTCCCAATGCTTCCCCAACAGTCAATTCTTGAACTAAATGATCACTGTTAGAAAGTACTAAATCTAATATATTGTCCCCCCCTCATTGGCTCATTAACAAATTGATTCAAAAAATTATCCTCAAAGCATTCTAAGAACCTGCCACTTGTTCTATCCCTACCTATCATATTTTTCCAGTCCACAAAGTTTAAGTTGAAGTCCCCAATAATAACTGCATCTGTTTCACATCCCTTACTTATTTCCCTTATCATTAGTTCATCCATATCATCAGTCTGCCCAGGTGGCCTGTATAAAGCTCCCAAATGCACCATTCTATTTTTACTGAACCTAATATCTATCCGAAGTGACTCGACTCCATCCTGCTTTATTGAAGTATTTAAACTTGAAACAATGTTGTTTTTTATATTGATAATTATTCCTCCACCAATCCTACCTGTCCTTTGACTAATGTACATATTATAGCCCTGTAAATCAAATTCACTTATAGTGTCACTAAATTCTATTTCATTAACCCATGATTCAGTAACACATAATATATCTATATCCTCATTGCTAATATAACTAAATAGCTCATCCTTCTTGTTTCTAAGACTACCAGCATTTGTATAGAAACAATTTAACCCCCCTATCCCTGAAGCACCTCTTGAAACCTGAATGACCTCACCTCTGTTGCCTTGGAACCTATTTCTGTTATCTGCCAAGTCCATTCTACTTTCAGTACTATAATGTCCTCTCATAATTCCCTGACCACTATTAGTATCTAGTTTCCCCGCCCGCAAAGACCTAGTAACACGATCATACTCCTCCCACACCACATTTACCCCCCTCCTACTCAAATGCAGTCCATCCATCACATACATTTCTTTCATTCCAACAAACCTATCCCACACATCCACAAACATGACACCTTCCATCTCACACATCCTCCTCACATAATCATTTAGCCCAATCGCATGAGACATCCATTCTACCCCAACATCCATTCTTGGAAGCACACCTGTCACAACACCTTTCATTCTACTTTCACCTTTTCAATCAACTTCTTGTACCTCTCACGTAACTCACATGCACCCACTTTCTTCACATGGCAAACTATTCCAGTAATCTACCACTGTATCGGTGAAAAAATATTTTCTAACATCCAACCTGCACCTCTGTTTTTAAATTTTTAAGTGGTGACCTCTAGTCCTATTACTACCTTACAACTCAAATAACTTGCTAAAATCCAACTTATTCATCCCAGAACAGATTTTAAAAAGCTCAATCATATCTCCCCTCAGACATCTTCTCTCAAATGAGAACATATTTACTACCCTCAATCTATCTTCATATTTAAGGTGTTTCATGGAAGGCATTATATTTGTTGCCCTCCCTTGTACCGACTCTAGCAGGTTGATGTCATGTCTAAAATATGGTGACCATACTTGTATACAGTACTCTAAATGTGGCCTAACATACGAGCTGTAGAGTTTAAGGATAACCTCTTTACTCTTGTAGCTATCATTCCTCTTAATGTATCCTAACATCCTATTTCCTCCTTTATTCCTCAAAACACCGCTTTGAAAACTTAGTGATCTATCTACTACTATGCTTAAGTCCTCATCCTCAACTGAATTCAGCCAATGCCCATCCATTTCATAGCTAAATTCCCTATTATCCCTTCCCATGTTAAGAACTTTGCATTTTTTAAGGTTAAAAGTCATCTGCCACTTCTGAGCCCAAGCTAACAACTTATTTAAGTCACTCTGCACTTTAAAGCTACCCTCAACTTCTTTGACTACAGCTGCCAATTTAGTGCCATCAGCAAAAATTGACACTTTGCTATTCACAGCCTCCCAAGATCATTTATATAAAGTATGAATAATAAAGGGCCTAGAACGGAACCCTGAGGTACGCCACTGATAACTTTCCTCCACTGTGACCTCACCCCATTCAGCACAACTCTCTGTTTCCTGTCTTTCAGCCATTCACTTATCCAATTCAAAACTACCACATATCCTATACATTTTTAATTTTTGAACTAATCTCCTATGTGGAACCTTGATCAAAGGCTTTTCTAAAATCTAAGTAAATTACATCAACATTCTCCCTTATCTAATTGTTTAGTAACATAATCCATAAAATCCAGTAAATTTGTTAAATACAATCTACCTCTTCTAAACCCATGCTGAGCATCATTTATTAACCTACCACACTCTAGATGGTCAGAAATCCCCTTCTTAACTATCTTCTCAAGAATTTTACAAACGATAGAAGTTAAGCGCTAAAGAATTTTCTGGATCTTTATTATTATTTAGAGCTAAATTTATTTCTGCCACCTGTTTGCTCTTCTTAATAATCTTATTTAGCTCATTTCTGGTCAACCTATGATGATTTAAATTGTCAAAAGTACTTTCTCTCTGTAATCTCTGGTATGCCCTTTTCTTCTCAGAAATTTTCCTAGCTATCTCATGATTCCACCACATCAGCTTCCTATACTGCTCCTGGACTATGTTTAATATAGTCTTAAAAGTGTCCCACATCTCAAGTATTCTTCCCCCTGAATTCTATATCCCACCTAATCTGATTTAGCAATTTTCATAATTTATTGTAATCTCCCCTATAAAAATTTGGAGTTTTTGTGGAGTTTGTTGATGTTCTATCTTTCACTATTCCCAAGTTAAAATGAACCATCTGATGATCACTATTTCCCAATGCTTCCCTGACAGTCAATTTCTGAACCAAGTGATCATCATTTTAAAGAATCAGATCTAAGATATTGGCACCCCTTGTTGGTTTATTAACAAATTAAGTTCAAAAGTTATCCTCAAAGCATTCTATAAAATTACAACTTTGTCTATCCCTTCCTATCATCTACTTTACATCCTTTCCTTATTTCCCTGATTATTAGCTCATCAATACAGTCAGTCTGTCTGGGTGGTCTGTAAAAGGCTCCCAAGTGTATTATCCTATTTTTACTGACCCTAATATCTATCCACAGTGACTCAACTTATTGTTGCTTTATAGAATTATTTAGATTTGAAGAAATGCTATTTCTGATATAAATAATCAACCCACCACCAGTCCTATATCTCCTTTGACTAATGTACATATCATAAGCCTGTAGTTCAAATTCACTGACATTGTCATTAAATTTATTTTCATTAACCCATGATTCTATTACACATATTATGTCTATATCTTCATCATAATATAACTAAATAACTCTTTCTCATTTCTGAGACTATGAGCATTGGTATAAAGACAACTCACCCCTCCTATCCCTGAAGCACCTCTTTTAGAATGTATAACTTCCACTCTATCTCCTTTGCATTTCTTTCCTTTCCCTGCCCAACCCTGCACTCTTATATTTTTCTGACCACTATCAGTAACTAGTTTCCTGCCTGAAAGACCTATGACACTATCTAACTCGTGCCACAACATGTCAATCCCAGCCCGGCTTAGATGGAGTCCATACAATGCCTTATTCCCATAAACCCATGCCAAACATCTACAAACACTAATCCCAACTCCTCACACAGGCCTTTCACATACTCATTCAGTCCAATTGCACGAGACAACCATTCCATCCCATCCCGACATCCAATCTTGGAAGCACACCTGAAACAACTTTCACTCATCCTTTCAACTAACCTTTTGTACCTTGCTTGTAACTCACATGAACCCACCTTCTTTATATCATTTACTCCCACATGCACAATCACAACTGCATCTCTCTTACACCCAGACACCAGACTATCATACCTCTCAGACACATCATTTACACCAGCACCCGGCAAACACAAACAAACTCTCACCCCCTTCCATTTGCTTGCATTCAACTTCCTATCTAAATATTTAATCTGAGAGTCACCCATCACAAGCACCTCAGTCATCCTCCTAGTCCTCCTAGGGCTAGCATTACCCTCCCTCCTGTTCTCATTCAAACTACCACTTATTTCACTTTCTGCCACAACCACATCAAACAAATCATTTTCAACCGCTTCCTCTCTTAGGGTATCAAATCTGTTAGTCAACCTAACAGGTTTCATTTCCCTCTTACTCACAGACCTAACCTATCTATTCTATCCATATTCACCCACCATTTATCTTCACTCACATCAGTCACTTCTTTCTCTCCAGTCCCTAGTCTATGCCTATCTTCCACCCTCCTGGTCCCAGCCACATTCTTCATGCGTACACTCGCATCCCTTCTCACTTCATTCACCAACTCACTCTTAATCTCTTGCACTCATCATGCAACCGACTCACCTCCTCTACCAAAGCCACATTTTCACTAGTCACATAAAGAACCGGGCATTCAGATACATTTACTCTTCTTTCAACACCAAAAAATCATAAACTACATACACACTTCTTACATCAAAAGGCATACTCACATCATCCAAAGCAACAGCCATACTGAGAAACTTTTCAAAATATATTTAAAAATTCCTTTAGTATTACGTCTAATACTCAGAGTTAACTATCTTCCCGAAATTAAATAAATTACACTGAAAAATCCAAAATGAAAAAATGTCACTGAATAGAGAGCTTGCTGAGAACATGTCTGATCGCTACCTCTTTCTTCTCTCCTCAAGGGTAGTCCACCCAAGTCTCTCCAATCTCTCCTTATAAGTCAATCCTCCAAATCCTTGTACCAGCTTAGAAGCTCTTCTCTGAACATCCTCCATTCTTTTTATATCCTTCTGCAGGTAAGGAGCCCATGCCTGAATAGCATATTCAAGTTGTGATCTAACATAAGCTTTATATAATATTCCTACAGACTCAACATTCAAGAAGTGAAAGTTCTGCTTTCACTTTATTGCACTGGGAAGATCATTAATATAAATGGCAAAAAGCACTGGTCCAAGTAGCATCCTGTGGCACCCCACTACATATCTCGCTCCATCCTGACACATTACCATTTACAACAACACACCATCTTCACTTCCTTAGAAAGCACTCAATCCACGACAGCAAACCACCACCAATTCCAGCTCTTGATAATTTCAACAATAGTGTTTGCAATGGCACACTGTCAAAGGCCTTTCTCAATGTCCAGATAAATTACATCAACTGGGTTACCATTATCAAAACAGTCAGTCCAATACCTCAAACACTAGTAAGTTGGTCAGGCATGATCTCCCTTTCACAAATCCATGCTAATGCTCCGAGATGAATTAGTTCTCTGAAAGGTGCCCAACAATTCGCTCCCTCAAACACTTCTCCAACAACTTTGATACCTGGGAAGTCAGGGACACTGGCCTGTAGTTATAAGGGCTCTTTCTACAACCTTTCTTATAGATTGGTGTAACAATCGCAGAAGTCCAATCCTCAGGAACCGAAGCAGAATTAATTGACTCATTAAACAATATAGTCAATGGCAATGACAACTCCTACGCACACTCTCAGTATTTTGGGGTGAATATTTATCGGGTCCCGTAGCTTTGTATACATTAAGTGATTTCAATAGCTTTTTAATCTCTGCTCTTTCAATAATAGGTTGAGTAATTTGTGATGGGCAAATAGGTCCATTATATTCAAAAGGATCAAAATTGCCACCATCCTCAACAGCACTCATGAATTGGCCAGCCATCAAAAGATCTTCATCCGGTTCTGGACTGTGAACAGATGTAAAGTGCTCCAGTAACAAGCCTGCTGCTTCGCCATCATCTCTCCCTCATTCTGCTCCAATTGTGCTATCAGAACAAATGCTTGTAAAATGCTCTAGGATTACTTTTCATATCCTGAACTAAATCCTGTTCAAATTTCTTTTTCTGTTCTCGAACAATTCCAGAACACTTTTTTCTTTCTTTGGTATATTTTCTATACAAGTATCTACTAGTTCTTTCTTTGTACAGTTTCCATGCTAAGTTCTTCCTTCTGCTTGCCCTGATGCATCTACCATTCAACCACATTGGTTTATGTTTCCCTCTTCGTACATTATATCTAGGCACAAATTCCTGAACAACTGCCTCGTAGTGTTCCTTAAATCTACTCTACTTCTCCAAAATACACCCATGGCCAAGCAAGTTGTCCCAATCCTCATCAAATCTTACTCTCATTGCAACAAAGTTGACTCTAAAGTAATTGAATTTTTCACCCAGCTCAGCATTTATTGTCTCAATAAATGTTGGACCAAATAGTTCTGAATACATTTGAGAAATTTATTTGAATAGTTCCTCTCAGATCCAGGTGCAGTCATAATGTTCCAATTTATATCTGATAAATTAAAATCTCCAACAATAATTACTTTATTTCTACTTAAAGCAACAGCTCGAGATATCAGGTTCAATAGACCATCATCGTTAAATTGTCCAACATCGAGCTTCCTATAAATAGCTCCAAGTAAGATTCTATCTCTAGGCAGATCAAAACTAGTCACCCTCTTCATCTCAATCCAGCACCACAAGGACTCAATAAAGGGATCTGCATTAAGGTCATCACAATAATCAGCAGCTATATCATCTTTAATATATATATATAACAATCCCCCCCCTTTTCTCTGATTTGTATGTCTATGGAAAACTCTATAACTGCTCAGATTAATTTCGGAATCCTGGGTAGCCAATTGACACCATGTTTCCACAATGCAAATAATATCTGGATTTGATTTTACAATTCTTGCTTGAAATTCAGGCCATTTATTTTTAATGCTCTTAATGCTAGTATACATACATTTATATCTAGACACCAATGTAGTCCCACCACTACAAAAAGAAGAATTATTCCCACCACCACTATTATGTGGAGTAAGATTATATATTAGCTATGCAATATTTTGGTTGGAATCCCTCCAGACAACATGGAAGTTCCGAATAACCAAATTTGTCTCTCCTGTGTCTCTATGTGAATTAAGTTCAGCTAAAGCAACTTTTTTCATGTCACGTTGCTTTTGGGTATAAATTTTGGATTTCTGGCCTGTAGTTACTTTTCTTAATTCTCTGACACAATTCATGATTCTATACTTATCAGAAACATCTTTAAATCTAATACAGAGTGGTCCAGCTCTATTTCCATTGTCTCTCTTCCCAAGGTGGAAAGATTTCTCTATCTTTTGAAATCTTCACAAACATGCTCATGTCAGCTAAATACCTATTTACACCCTGCACATCATCAGCTGCCTCATCTAATCCAAATGTAATCAAATTATTTCTCTTCTCTCTCTCAAATTTCTCATCCATAAAATCTTCCACTTTTTTTTAATGGTAGCATCTATATGTTGCTCCATATCCTTAAGGCTGGCCTCTAAAGAAGAAATTTTAGCTAAAGCAGACATAACCTTACCATCACATCCTGTGCAGAACCATTTAACTAAAGCCTCCACTGATTTAATAGCTTTATATTTGCTCACACTTACATTTATACACTTTATATGAAACCAAGAATCACATGACAAGGCCTTATCATCATCATCTACATCAATTTTACAAATTACACATAAAGAATCACTAGTACTACCATTATTATTCACAGCTGCTTCATTGTTTACATTCTGAGATGGCCAGTCTCTTGCTAGACCAGAACAATTTTTGCACAAACCATTAACTAGTTTATTGCTTTTTTTTTTTATTACAGCCTCTGCATATGGTATGATTAAAAAATTTCAATATTGAGCAAAAAAAATTCAATGGTCCTTCAGTGATTGAACACGTCCGATTGCTGGGTCTGATAATAGCTCTCAGACCCACAAAAATTACCCACAAAATGCATCCATAGGATTGTGTAAGGCTGTTGGAAATGAAGAGGATGCTTTGATGTATTTAAAGAGCTACGAGGGGCGGTCAATAAGTTTTGCAATTCGGATATAAGGAAACGAGATATGAGGAAAAGTGTTTTATTATTTTTTAATATAACTACCCTCGACTTCAATGCACTTGCGCCACTTGTCCCTGAGGCTTCGAATTCCCGACAACCAGAAATCTCCCGACTGCTGTTCAATCCACTCCTGGACGGCGAGCTGGACATCTTCATCGTCCCCAAACCGGCGTTCACCTATTGCAGCCTTGAGCTGGCGGAATAAAAAGTAGTTGCTAGGGGCCAGATCTAGACTGTAGCAGGGATGTTTGAGCTCCTCGAATCTGCACTCGTGCAGGGCAGCTTGTGCAACTCTGGCCTTGTGGACTTTGACGACGTTGAAGTCGATCATGGGGTGTGAGGTTCCTAGGGACCCAATGGTGCAGAGACCTTGGTCATGGCCAAATTGTCGTGGATGATGTTGATAACACTTCCATGTGATATTTCAAGTTCTCACTCAATTTCTTCGACCTTCACCCATCGATTTTCGAGGATCATCCTCTCCGCACGGGCTACATTGTCCTCGTTGGTCACGTCTTACAGGCGTCCTAGGCGGGGGTCATCTTCAAGGGACTCATGACCATGGCAGAACTCCCTATTCCAGTGAGCAATGGTTGCATAGGAAGGGGTGGTGTCAGTGTACACTGCAACCATGCGTTCATGGATCTCCTTTGCATTCTTGCCTTCCTTGGTCAAAAATTTGATCACTGTACGGTGCTCAACCTTCTCCATTGTTGAAAAATTTGTGACTGACGATCTGCGATCAGCTTCTGCTTCTTAAATAGATGAGGCAGGAGCGTGCAGCTGCAGGTCCTGACTTGTCATAACTTGTCCTACATCCCCACAAACAGCCATCCCCCTTCCTCTGTTTTGCCTTACCGATTCGCAAAACTTATTCAAATAAGAAAATCTTTTTTGGCCACAAGGGGACTAGAACTTGGTGTTCCACCATCATCTAAGGAAAGAACGACTTTGCTACATTAAGAGAGCAGAAGGTTCATCTCTAAGAGTGAAAACCATAATAAACAACAGTTTCACTTATAATGGATCACAGCTTTTTAATGCAGTGCCCCTTACAATAAGAGGTAAATGTTACGAGTGTGGGCAGTTGCGATTCTAGCTTATTTTGGTGGCTATTTTTCAGTGTTTTTCTGCTATCCCACTGGCCAATCACTGATCTCTTTTCAGTTCCATCACTGACCAATCAGAAAGCTCTTATTTGTTTCAATGCTTTTTATATTGTTCAAAAGTAGGTTTTCCTTTTATTTTCTGTTTTTTTCCTTAATTCTTTTCTATATATCCTACCTATTCTATGCCTGACATTATTTAGTCAATTACTTTTTACTTAATTTTCCATTGTTTAATGCTCGATAAAACCATATTTTTGGGTTGTTAACGAAGCCTGACTTCTTAACTCTGACTAAAAAATGACTTGGGAGGGGGGGATAGGGTTTCTTCCGTATTGATTTCTCTTCTTTGATTTTTTGGTAAACCTGAAGATCGGCAGCGTGACTGATGGGCTGCAAAATATTTTCTCCCCGTTGCAATATGTTCTACCTTTCTGAGTAAATTCAAGGGGACTGCTTGTAGGGGAAGATATCACTGCGGGGGGGGGGGGGGGCTCAAAATTAAACTATTGTTTCTTACACCATTATAATTGTCGGTAGATATGTACTTACGTCAGATGGGTGGGTAGATCCTCAAAATTAAACTATTGTTTCTTACACTATTATAATTGTTGGTAGATATGTACTTACGTCAGATGGGTGGGTAGTACCCTATTCACGATAAACCAAAATACAACCATGATAATATTCTTGACTAAAAGTTCCTTTTCGAGCCGTTGACTTGTACTTACATCAGTCGCTTTTGCCATCATCGCCAATATAATATTTATTACCCCTAAAGACCCAATTTCTGTTCATTGTAAGTTCTGTCTTACAAGTGGGACACTCACATTTAGATTTTAAAAAGCCAAGGGCTTCAAGAAAATCGCCAAATTTATCGTCAGCTAAAATAGCACCTAAATGGAGAACATTCAATGAGCATATGATGCAGGAAGAAATTTTGACAAATGGCCCAAATCTGCCTGGGTGGGAGCTTAAATACCAATGAGTTTGCCGGAAAAGTAGTCGGTTTGTTGTTTTTTTTACAGAATTTGTGTTTCTTTGATTATACATATATAGTAATAAAAACATTAATACTGAATGAATCCTTATTGAACAAGAATCAAAATGGTCCTAAAAAACCTTTTTAAAAAAATATCTGTAAACCAAAAGATTGGCGGCCCCTGAAAAAGTGTATTTTTTTCAGCCGAAATGACACTAAATTGTGTTTATGTTTTGTTCACACCTGCATGAATATACACAAATATTCATGCACATTTGGTTAAATAAAAACGTTAGAACATTCGTCTTAAATTACCAAATCTTGAAATAGCTCCAGTTTTTTTACGTTTATACTTTTCTTGATTGCTTGATTAAAAGGTTAGAAAAGTTTCTCAGTATGGCTGTTGCTTTGGATAAAGTGAGTATGCCTTTTAATGTAAGCAGTGTGTATGTAGTTTGTGATTTTTGTGGTGTTGAAAGAATAGCAAATGTATCTGAATGTCCAGTGTGTTATGTGACTAGTGCAAATGTAGCTTTGGTAGAGGAGGTGAGTTGGTTGCATGGTGAGTGCAAGAGATTAAGTGAGTTGGTACATGAAGTGAGAAGGGATGCAAGTGTATGCATGGACAATGTGGCTGGGACTAGGAGGGTGGAAGATAGGCATAGACTAGGGACTGGAGAGAAAGAAGTGACTGATGTGAGTGAAGATAAATGGTGGGTGAATATGGATAGAATAAATAGGTTAGGTCTGTGAGTAAGAGGGACATGAAACCTGTTAGGTTGACTAACAGATTTGATGCCCTAAGAGAGGAAGAGGTTGAAAGTGATTTGTCTGATGTGGTTGTGGCAGAAAGTGAAATAAGTGGTAGTTTGAATGAGAACAGGAGGGAGGGTAATGCTAGCCCTAGGGGGACTAGGAGGATGACTGAGGTGCTTGTGATGGGTGACTCAGATTAGATATTTAGATAGGAAATTGAATGCAAGCAAATGGAAGGGAGTGAGAGTTTGTTTGTGTTTGCCGGGTGCTAGTGTAAATGATGTGTCTGAGAGGTATGATTGTCTGGTGTCTGGGTATGAGAGGGATATATTTGTGATTACACATGTGGAAGTAAATGATGTAAAGAAGGTGGATTCATGTGAGTTACAAGAGAGTTACAAAAGGTTAGTTGAAAGGATGAGTGAAAGTTTGGATGTGGGGATGGAATGGTTGTCTTGTGCAATTGAACTGAATGAGTATGTGAAAGACCTGTGTGAGGAGTCGGGATTAGTGTTTGTGGATGTTTGGAATGGGTTTTATGGGAATAAGGCATTGTGTGCATTAGATAGACTCCATCTAAGCTGGGCTGTGGTTGATGTGTTGTAGCAGGAGTTAGATAGTGTCGTTCTTTGCAGGTGGGAAACTTGTTACTAATAGTGGTCAGGGAAATATTTGATTACAGGAAGAGGCAGCGAAAGGAAAGAGATGCAGAGGATATAGAGTGGAAGGTATATATTCTAAAAGAGGTGCTTCAGGGATACTAGGGCTGAGTTGTCTTTATACCAATGCTTGTAGTCTTAGAAATAAGAAAGATGAGTTTACTTATATTATTGATGAAGATATAGACATAATGTGTAATAGAATCATGGGTTAATGAAAATAAATTTACTGACAATGTGAGTGAATTTGAACTACAGGCTTATGATATGTACATTAGTCAAAGGAGAGATAGGACTGGTGGTGGGTTGATTATTTATATCAGAAATAGCATTTCTTCAAATCTAAATAATTCTATAAAGCAAGAAGAAGTTGAGTCACTGGGGATAGATATTAGGGTTAATAAAAATAGGATAATGCACTTGAGAGCCTGTTACAGACCACCCAGACAGACTGAAAGTGTACAAAGAAGAGTGAAAGGAAGAATGCAAGTACGAATGAAAGTAAGTGAGCAAAGTCTTTCTGGTATGGGGGAGCTTGAGAGAAAGATTGAGTGTTTGCATAAGCAGGTGAGTGATTTGGCTCATGTAAGTGATGAGTGAGTGAGCTTTCTGTGGCTGATTTTTCTAGTTATGGGAACAGTATGAATGATAGTGCGTTCGGGCAGAATGAATCTAGCTAGTGTGGCTGATTTTTCTGATTTTGTGAATGATAAGGGTAGAGGTGAGTTTGATATGGAGAATGAGGAGGTAACTGACTTTTCTGGCTTCTGGTGGGAACCAGTTGAAGGGGTTTCTGGTGTAGCCACTGAGAGTAGAGGGGATATGAGTGATTTGTCTGTTTTGCAAGAGTGTACCTTGAGTTGGATGAGAGCTGATGAATGGGGGTATGAAGAGTGAAGGTTCTGAACGGAAGAGTATGAAAGAGTTCTGTCGAGAGATTGGAGAACTGGTAATGAAGGCTAAGAGTATGGTGGATGACATAATCAATAGTGATGAGGAGACTGACAGGATGACTGATGAACAACCCTGACAGATTGCTATGCGTAGCCAGGGACCAGTAGATGAGTGTGAATGGGTGCAGGAGGGCGCAATTGAGTATAAAAAGTACCATGAGTAAGTATTGTGAATGACTGTGGTTGAATGGCCTAAGGAAGGAGGGGTGTGGTGGAGCGAATGTGTGTGTGAAGGGCCATTCTCCCACCCCTTTCCCAATACCCTCTCCATCCCTCTGTAAGAATGTGTGTGTGAATGGAGAGATGTTTATATATATATATATATAGTTATAGATATGATATATGAAATGAAAAACTCACAAAGTATCACGTGAGGGTAGCAAATGAATGCAATGTCCTGCAGGAAAAAATGAAATGGTATTTGTTTCCAAGTACTTTTGAACTTTATTAAGTTCCTTATCAAGGATAACTACAATAAATAATATTATATTAGAGGTATATATACGAAAGAAAAGTATAAAGGACAGCCTCAAAAACAAGAAATCACCAATGAGGAAGACAGAAGGTAAAGATTCACATTAAGAATTACAAGAAGCAGGTAGCAAGGTCAAACTGAGAAGACGGAAAGGGTAACAGATTAAAAGAAATGGAGATAGCCTAATGAGGGAGATTATCTCCTTCGTTTTTGTCATGCTTTATTGACTCTTTGAAAAAATTCTTCCCTCCATATTACTAAGGTTGATAAATCTGGGAATATTGTAATCATGGATAAAAATTCCTATCTTAATAAAATGAATGTAATGCTGAATGACCAAGATACTTACCTACCTGTATTAAAAGACCCCACTCTTCAAGTTAACAGTGACTTTCATAAAAATATACGGCGATTAGTTAAAAACTTTCCTGATTTAATTTCAAAATTTAAGTCTAGTTACTCTACCCTCCCTTATTTGTACGGCTTAGTAAAAACTCGCAAACCAAATTTCCCATTACGCCCTATTATAAGTTCTGTTGGGCATGTTTCCCTGTCTAAATGGCTTACTTCATTTCTTACTCCACTAGTTGGTTCCATTTCTCATTCTCATGTCACTAATAGTTGCCACCTTATTTCTAAACTTAATGCTATTCATTATTCTAATGATTTTACTCTTGTTAGTTTTGACATTTGTTCATTATTTACCAAAGTACCCATTGAAGATCTTTTCAATTTCCTTAATGATCATTTTCAAAATTATGACTTGCCAGTACCCATTACTAGTTTAATGAACCTCATTTCCCTTTGTACCAAAATCTAGGTTTTCGTTCAAAAGCAAATATTTCCTCCAAAAATTTGGATTAGCCATGGGTAATTGTCTTTCACCTATCCTAACTTATATATGGAGTTTTTTGAAATAAAACTTATCCCTACTATCCTTGATGCCCTGATTGTTTGATACAGGTATATTGATGATGTCATTTGCTTGTGGCCTAATCCCAAAGATGTTAATGTTTTTCTTACCAGACTCAATTCTCTCGTCCCTTCAATTAAATTTACCCCTGAGATGGAAAATAATAGAACCCTTCCCTCTCTTGATCTTCTTATTCATAGAGCTCATACAGGTTTTAAATACTCTATATTTTGTAAGCCTACTAATTCAAATTCTTATATTCATTTTTACTCTTCTCACAGCCCTAAAGTTAAATGTTCTGTTTTTTCTTCTATGTTTCTACAGGCATTACAAGTTGTGAGCCTGGAATATATGGATTTGGAATTTTCCATTATCTTTGAAATTGGCCATAAACTTTGTTACCCTTTCCCATTTCTTCAAAACTGTCTTTCATCTGCTGAAAAGACATTTTATCAAACTGTCCCTACTCTCCCTTTTAATAGTAATAACATTTTAGTTATACCTTTTTATCTTTGTTTTAGTGATCTTCCCCATCTTTTGAATAATTTTAACATTTCTGTTGCTTTTAAATATGAGACGACCATTAAGAATCTATTAGTACGTAATATTGTAATAGTTTGGGGGGGGGGTTATTCAGTTGAGTGTTCTGGTTGCCTAAATAAATATTATGGACAAACAGGTAAACAACTTTCTGTTCGCATAAATCAACATAAATATAATGTCCAAAGAGGGGAAGATAACAGTGCTTTCTTTGTCCACATATGAGATAAGGACCATCTAATTAACTGGAACTCGGCAAAATTTATTTATCGTTCCAATGACCCTATAAAAAGGAATATCATTGAATGTGCTTTTATAAGCCAATATGATAATTTTAACCTTTCCCCTGGCTTATATAAAATAGATGCTATAATTAAAAGACTAATACTTAAGGAAATTAGTTCTGACTTTTGTCTTTAGTTTTATATACAATCTTTAGTTATGTGGCCCCATTTTTTATTTTTTTATAATTGTCACTGCTCTGTTATGTACATTGTATATACCCCACTCTTTCGCTCCTTGTGTCTTATAATCTCCCTCATTTGGCTATCTCCATTTCTTTTAATCTGTTACCCTTTCCATCTTCTCAGTTTGACCTTACTACATGCTTGTTGTAATTCTTAATGTGAATCTTTACCTTTTCCCTTCCGTCTTCCTCATTGGTGATTTCTTGTTTTTTAGGCGGTCCTTTATACTTTTCTTTCTAAAATATTTTTTTTCTCTCCCCCAGCTATTTACAATTTGATAGTTTTTTTGAAAGGCCACTCTAGTAAAGTATAAGATAATCCTACAATTTGTAAAGAGTGGCAGAGACAGTGAGGTTTGAGGTACGCCATAAGTTGTTGTGTGTCCTGTTGGGACAGAAGAGCTTTTTTTGTAGCCTCAAAAGTGTGACCGGATCACATTACTATACCGAGCTTAGAGGCAGCAACCTTTTTTGGTAAGACCAATCCTTTTTTGTGAACACTCAAGTGGCAACCGACAGGACTTTTCCCCCAGGGGTAGAACGTGAGGCCTTTGTTGTATTGTTAAGTACAAGTGTGGTTACTAGGCCTCCTTGTGCGATTTTGAATGGTTTCGGAACCAGTGTGCTTAACAGGCCTCTTTTGTACTGTTCGTTTAGTTGTTTAGATAAAACTTTGTTTGGTTATAGGACTTATTTTGATATTGAAATTGCAAATTTATCAATCTCATTTTTTTTGTTTATGTGCATAAGTAACAAGATCTCTTATAAATATTTACCCCATATTTTTTTTCTTATAATTAAAGGACTGTACATACAATTCATTTCTTTTCTCCCTTGATTTATCATGTCTGAATTAGTGTAGGAAGTGGGTTGTATCAATTGGGGTTAGAGGCTAGATTTTCAGCTGAGCTGGTTGCAATACACCGCTCGGTATGGGATATAACGCGGCGTGCTCGGTTCGGAGACTGGATTGTGATTTTGGATTGTGATTTGTAGCAACTCACAAAGTGCCCTGAGTGCTCTCATGGCATGAAATCTCCGCATCCTCTGGTTCGCGATATCTGTCACACCATGGTTGTTGAGCCAGGCAGATGTTGAGATTATCTTCTGCCCGGTTACTGCACATGTGGGAATTGCAGGCAATGAACATGGCGATGAAGGTGCCAAAGAGTCCTCACAGACTGGGCTACCAGACCAGCGTTTCACTCTTCCTCACACCAATTTCATGGCAAGAATACAGACAGCTCTCTGAGCTGCTTGGCAAAGAAGATGGGAGACGTTCAAGGGGAATTTAAAGTTGCGTGCCATTATGCTGTGACTGTTCCTATACATCTACCCCCAATGCCACAGCGGCTTCAGGTTGCTTTCTGTCGTCTCTCAATTGGACACACTCACAGGATGCACTGCCATTTGGTAGACTGCTCGCTCGATTATACAACTTTTTGGAGGAGGCTGGCATCCTCCACTTTATTTGACTGTCTATTGTTGATCACATATTCCTGCGCTGGGGGAAGGCGAGCCTATCCCCAACACAGGAACCTGCTTCTTTGTTCCTTTTTAAAAAATATAGTTTAGTAGTAGGCTTTGGTGAGTACAGCGACTTATCCCCCAAGTAGGCAGTTGCCAGATGGGCTCCTAAAATGTACCCCCCCCCCCCAAACCATCTGTATTTCTTTTTTTATAGTTGTGTGTGAATATTTCCTGCGTTGTCAGTAAATATAGTTATATTTGTAAGGCCCCATATATCGTTGGGTGGTTTACCCATTTATTTTGTGTTGGCTAGGATATTGATAAGGCTATAATTATATACCTAACTTTGACTAGTATATATATATATATAATTTTCTAATTGTAAGATTATATATAATTTGTTTATATTTATACTCTCAATTGTTTAGTGATTAGCATTTTTTTTATTATTTAGCTGGATTTGGTTGATAAAATTAAGATTAGGCTAGCTCAGGGGCAGGCAACCCTTGGCACACATGTCAAATGTGGCACGCCGATGACTTATTTCTGGCACGCTAAAGAACAGGTTACCATTTTTTTTTAAAGAGGTTTTTAAGAAGGATGTAGAATGATGAGAAATTCAGATACTTTCCAAACACAAAGATGTACATTGATGATCTCCCGAAAGATGACATAACAGACTGCCAATGTCTTCAAAAGCTGTTTGTAAAAATTATTGAGGCAAGTGTTGTGCAGTTCTTTGCAAGATTTGCTAGGTTTAGAGAACTGGAAGAGACGGCAAAATTCATTATTTTCCAGACAGTATCAAACTGGATGAACTAAACTTGCAAATGTTTTCATTGGATAGACATGGATGATTTGAAATGCACTTGATTGAATTTCAAAGTAGCTCAATTTGTAAACAAAAATTTTTTTTATCTTAGAGTTGACTTAGAAAATAGTGAAAAAGGAGCGATTAGAGATGGGAGTAGCAGAGAGAAATGCGGAAAATGAATTATTAAGGATTTAGAATACTATTCCAGAAAATTATCTGTTTAAAGAACCTTGCAACAGCATTACTATCCATGTTTTCATCCACATATGCTTATGCATCTTTGTTCTCAGGGATGAACTTTGTTGAGTTTTGTAAGAGGAGTAACCTGATGGATGAAACTAGTAGTGCATGCATATCTCTCAAGGTTACTAAATATAAACCTGATATAAAATCTGTCATCAGTGATACAACAGCAGAAATCCCGCTGAAAAATAATATATAGAAAGAGTCAACAAGTTTTCGGACTAGTTTTATCTGATGTTTTCTTTTGAAAGTGGTTGTTTGAATGTAGTTTTGAGGGTAAATAAATATATTTTCTTTTTTTATACATCAATTGTAAAGGATTTAAAATAAGCAAAAGATTATCTGTGTTGGTAACCTTTTACTGTGATTTAGTAATACAAAGGTATAACTGGGAAAAAATAATGACTGATTAATCAAAAAAAATATCAATGTTAATTTTTTGTGTTAATGTTAATAATAGTCGTTAAATTGTGTGAATAGGTATGGCAGTTACAGTTATACTTAGAGGCTAATGAAAAAATCCACACAAAGAACCTTTTTGTAAAGCCTGTTATAATCTTTTTCATTCAGTCAGTTTTACATAATGACTTACAATACTGTGTCTTTACTGCTCTTGGGTGATTCTATATTATTTAAAAAGTTCTTAAGAGATATCAAATAATATGTTCTGAAAAAAATTTGGTTGGTACGTGAGAACATTTTGTGTTAGATATTTGGCCTATTTTGGCACGCACTCTCAAAAAGGTTGCCCACCCCTAGACTAGCTCTTCATTGTCCTTTCCTTTAACATCCAGTCAGCTCTGTTGGAGTGGCAGGGATATCAGTTTAGGAGTATACCATAAGCATTATTCTAGCTAAATAGCCTACAAAAGTTTTTTTTCCTGTATTCATATAACAGGATATTTGTTGTTGTATGCCATAGCGGTTCGATATTTTGAGTGTGAAATAATGTTACTCGATCCGTAAAATTAATGGTATGGTTAATGGACATGTCAATATAGCTTTCATTAGAAAGGTAATTGTAGACTTTCCAGCAATCAGAAAAATTGGTTGTTCTTGGCAAAATGTTGTTTAATGATTGTTAGCAGTGGTTTGTGATTCTGCCTTTCTATAGGAATCTAAAAAATTTTCTTGTCTGTCAACATAGTCCCCCAATACCCTGATCTTCACATTTCTCTGGCATCTCCATATCATAAGAACATAATAAAAGGAGTCTGCAAAAGGCTAATGAATAGCCTATACAAGGCAGCTCCTATTCCCATCACCCAGTTCAGTCCCACCTACCATCCTCATCCATAAATGTATCCAATCTATTCTTAAAACTGCAGGGAGGATGCTTCAATCACATGACTAGTTGCCTATTCCATTCATCTACCGCTTGATTTGTAAACCA
Source organism: Ceratothoa steindachneri (assembly GCA_963969495.1). Lineage (NCBI taxonomy): Eukaryota > Metazoa > Arthropoda > Malacostraca > Isopoda > Cymothoidae > Ceratothoa > Ceratothoa steindachneri. The sequence continues at coordinate 42,590,078 of OZ018321.1, read as the reverse complement.
ATTTTGAGCAATCTCTTTTCTAGACCGGAACTTGTCCAGCTTAAACCCATTGCTATATGTCCTATTCTGTTCACTAAAATTAAGAACCTTGCCCCAGGTCTTCCCTATTATAATCTTTTACCCACTTGAAGACTTCAATCAAGTCCCCCATGAACTCTTCTCCTTTTTAATATATGAAGATTTAGTGTCTTTTGCGGGCACCACCTGGGGAGCACACCAGGAGGTCCTATGGACCTCTACCCTAGCACTGTGCTGCAGTACAGCAGAGTACTGCTCACCAGTATTCGAGTGTAGTGCCCACACAGAAAAAAAAAAAATAGACATCCATCTCAATGACACCATGAGAATCATCTCAGGTGCCCTAAAACCTACGCTGACTCTTGGCTTCCTACAATGAGCTCTTTAATCCCACCCCCCGTAAGGGGCGCGGCGATTTGCCATCCTGGCCGCCGTGCTGACGGGATCCAGCGCTCCGTCCGGCCCCAGCTTAGCCTCTCTTCTTTCCTTCAGATAGCCCAATTTCTCCCCTACCTCGTTGCTTTTCATACAACCTCTCCCACAACTTTCTCTGGTCAGCCTCTAATTTCACAGGGTAGATGCTGACCTTCTTCTCAAGCCAACCACCCCGGATCGGGGCTGGGGGGAGAGGGGACATTGTTCCCTAACCCCTGAGCTCCGGTTCGGGATGGGTTTTTTTTAACAACCTGCTTCATCCCCACCCATACCTTCCTCACATCCCCTATTCTCTCCTCTTCACATTCTATCAATTTTACGCCGTGTCCAAGGTGGAGCCGCCATGCCGATGGACTGCCAGGCCACCAGGCGGGAGGGGTGGTCCCGAATGGCGGCGCCTGGCTCTGCCGGGCTTGTAAGCACCTCTTGCAGTGTGGGCAACTGCGAGAGGTGATGAGCTATTGCGTCCCGTATTAAAAAGAGGGTCACCATGCCCATGTATGACAAAAAAAAACAAACCCAACCCCCAACTTCCCCAAGAAAATCAACGGAGCCGCCCTCGGGCAGCTCCACCGAGAAAATGGAGGTCCCCCCCCTTGTGCTTGCGCAAGGGACCCTCCATAATTCTTTAACCGGAGAGGAGGCTTACTCCTCTCCTACGCCTACGGGTGTAGGGGACTCCCCCTCACCCCCTTCTCTGGAGGTGCTTTCGGGCACCTCCCTATCTCCAGCGGCAGTCCCTCCTTTGCTTTCTAAGGGGACTGCCAAGAAAACCAGCAGGCAGCCCATTGCCGACCGCCCCTCGTGCAAGCGGCTCGGTAGGGCAAACCCCCTTAGGGGGGAGAGGGAAGCCAGGCCCCTTCGGTCGCTTCCCTCAAAAGACCTGCTGGCAAGAATTTTAAACCTTGCTGGGGTCAAGGCCTGTGCCTCCCCACACAAGACTGGCGACACTGCCAAGGGGACCTGCGATGTCCTGGGAGGAGATGGCCAACTGGAGGCCCCTCCTGTGATAGACATGGTCCTTGAGGAGACCCAGCCTCAGATGGTAGGGCCTTCCATGGGGGGGAATCCGGGCTCGGCGCCAAGCACCGAACCCGAATCCGCCCCTATGCAAGGTCCCCCTCAAACGGCCGAGGGCTCCGAGGCAGTAAAAGGAGGGGAGGGATCTCCTCCGACAGGTGCCCCTACGACGACCAGGACCTTCTCCATTTTGGAGAGGGACCTGGCTGAGGCCGGCCCATCTGGCATGGGGGCTTCTGCCGGCGGAGGTGAGAAGCGGGTTCATTCCCCGCCCTCCTCTCCTAAAAAGAAAAAGACTAAAAAGACGAAGAAGACTCGGGGCTCCTCTCCATCCGCGGGGGCTGCGGGGACGGATGGGTCTGCTACCACTTTGGTAGGCGACCAAGCCAAGATCGGCACATCCGGCCCCTCTACCCCCTCGTATGCGGAGCCCCTGACTAAGACTAACACCAAGAATGCACAGGGCGGAGCCTCGATGACATCGGGGCCCCTGATTCAGAGGTTACCTGGCGTTTTCGAGCCCGCTGGCTTCAAGCGCTTCCTCGTTATTCGCTCCACTGATGGCACCATGTTGTCCAAGGGCAACATGATCCATCAGAGGAGAGGATTAGCTAGTGCAATTGGTAGAGAGCCGAAGGTAACCCGTTTCTCGGACGGGAGCCTTCTGGCGAATCCCGCCGAGGCAGCCAAGATAAGTGCTCTTCGGACACTTCATGGCACCCTGGTGAGTGTGACGCCGCACTCTACCATGAACTTTGTGAAAGGAGTAGTTTATGCGAGGGAACTCGTTGACTACTCCATAGAAGACATCACCCTAGAGCTGGCCGACCATGGGGCAGTCAAGGTCGAACGTGTGATGAGAAAACAGGGAGGGGCCTCGAGACCCACCCCTACACTCTTCGTCACGTTCGACTGTGACAAGCTCCCTGAGTCGGTGCGTGCTGGTTGGTACCGCTACCGCGTGAAGGCATTCGTGCCACTGCCGCGGCGGTGCTATTACTGTCACCGCTTCGGCCACACGAATCGATCATGTAGACGTGCAAAATCGGGGTCACCCGAAGTCTGTGTAAATTGCTCCAAGGTCGCACACGATAAGTCCAAATCGTGTGTGGCCAAGTGTGTCAATTGCGGAGAGCCGCACCCTGCTTCTTCGAAGCAATGTGGTGCATATCTCCTTGAGAAAGAAATCCTGGCCGTTCAGGCCCAGGATCGACTCTCATTCCGCGAGGCTAAGGACTTGGTCCTGGCGCGCCCGGCTCTGCCTGGGACGTCATATGCCTCAATAGTTAGAAAAGCACCCTCTGCTCCTGGCCCATCCAGGCCAACGAGCACGGTTGTTTCCACGCCCATTCGGAGCCCTTCTGCGGGCTCTACTACACCCGGGCGCTCCCCTGGTAGAGCTGGCGGCAAAAAGGGTTCACACCCAGCCCCGGCTAAAACCAGGGCTCCCCCCTCTTCCCCCAGCGTGACCGTTTCCCGTAAGGCGAAACGGCCACGCGCCTCCACCGAGTCGTTAGACTCACAGGAGGCAACACCCCTGAAGATGGTCGCTAGGCCATCTTCAGGGGTTCCTAAAGCTGTTCCCCGAAAGGAGGACAGCAACAAAGGAGCTTCGGCCCCTTCGCCCACGCCCCGAGGTGGAGCGAGTGGCTCGGAGACGGTGGTTCCTCGAAAAGAGGGCCCCCCGCCTCCGAAGCCGCAACGCCCGCCTAAGGTTTCGAGGCAGGGGGGAGGAAAAGACTCGCATGGCGAGCCCAACCTCCCCCAATAAGTCCTCGAAGGGGACAGCGCCTTCAGCGCTTTGTCCGGCCAACAGCGCCCGGGGTTCTGCCCCCGGGAAGCGTACGGCCATTCCCGTGAGGGTCTTCAATTCGAGGAGGGCCCCCGCGTCTCCTCCGAGCTAGGCCTGAAGGGCATATTCCTTCAATGGAATTGCCGTGGACTCCGGGCCAACTGGGAGGAGCTGCGGAGGCTCGTTTCGTCCCGTTCCCCGTTAGCTATTTTTTTGCAGGAGACCATGCTAGGCGCGTGCCCACTGCCTGCCCTCCCGGGGTATAAGGGTCTTGCGACCCCACCACCGCGGGATGGCCGGGCTGGGGGATGCGCGGTTTACACCCGGCATGATGTCTCCGTTCTTCCTTTCTCTTTAGATACCTCCTTTCAGGCAGTGGCTGTTCAGCTGCACCTGGATAGGAGGTATACTATCATTTCTGCGTACATTCCACCGTCAGCTGACTTCGACGCGGGGGACTTCCGCCGCGTCGTGGCACGGTTGCCGAGGCCCTATCTCTTGCTTGGAGATCTGAACGGCAGGCATCCTCTCTGGGGAGATTACTCCATAAATCCCAGGGGACAAGTCCTTGCCGATCTGATCGAAGAGCTTGAGATGGGTGTCCTAAACGTGGATGAGTTTACGCATCACTGTCCGAGAACCGCTTCATTTTCTTGCCTTGACCTATCTTTGTGCTCTTCGGATGCACAGCCTGATTTTGATTGGGGGGTGGTCGATGACCTCCATGGTAGTGATCACTTTCCCATTCAAATAATCATTTTCAGGGCAACTGCCGCCTGAGAGACCACCTCGGTGGTGCTTGGTGCGGGCGCGGTGGCCTGCATTTCAGGAAATGACTGAATTCTCTATCTCAGTCAAGGAGTTTAGGTCGGTAGATGAGGCCGTTGAGTTCTTCTCCGGCAACCTCATCGCCGTGGGCCTGACTACTATTCCTAGGACGTCTGGCTGTTTTGCACACCGACCACTCCCAATGGTGGTCGGCCGAGTGTGAGACGGCCCTCAAACAGAAGCGTTATGCCTACATGCGCTATAAGCGCCGCCCGAACGATTTCACTGTCGCTGAATTTCGTCGGGCTAGGGCTAGGTTCCGGTATGTTTCGAAGCACGCCCGCCGCTCTTCTTGGCGGGCATACGTGTCTTCACTTAACGGGAAGACCCCTTTAGCTGAGGTGTGGAAGCGAGTCAAAAGGATTCGGGGCAAGTTCTCGCAGGACCCCCCTCCTGTTCTCCAGGAGAATGGGACCGCAATCTCGGACCCCGCGTCCGTGGCGGAATCCTTAGCGACCGCTTTTTCCGCATTCTCTAGCCGTGATGCTGCTCCGCCAGCATTCAATGCACGTCGTGATGTCGCGGAAGGCCACCGGCTGGACTTTACCTCCAGAGGCGGAGAACCCTTCAACGACAAGTTTACTGTGAGTGAGTTGCGTTCCGCTCTCGCTTCGTGCGCGGACACCGCCCATGGTCCGGACGATGTCCCGTACGCCATGCTTCGACACCTGGGTGAGCGAGGCATGGCCTTTCTGTTAGATTTGTTCAACAGGATTTGGGTGGAGGGTCTTCTCCCAGACTCCTGGCGAATCGCTACTGTGCTCGCCTTTCGCAAGCCGGGAAGAGATCACTGTACTCCGACCGGTTTCCGCCCAATCTCTCTAACCTCTTGCGTGTGCAGGTTGATGGAGAAATTGGTAAATGTTAGATTAGCCTATTTCCTGGACAGCGGAGGCCATCTGTCTTCTGCACAGTGCGGCTTCCGTAAGTTCCACTCCACGTCGGATGCTCTGCTCCGACTGGAAAATGCCGTCTGCGAGGCTTTCCTTCGTAGACAGCACTACGCCACGGTGTTTTTTGATCTGGAGAAGGCCTATGATACCGCATGGCGATACGGTATCATGGAGACTCTCCAGACGATGGGGGCGAGGGGACGCCTCCCAATGTTTATATCTGAATTTTTGCGAGATCGTCGATTCCGCGTACGGGTGGGGGGAGCCCTCTCCGGCCCAAGGGAGCAGGAAGAGGGTGTCCCGCAGGGAAGTGTCCTCAGTGTCACACTCTTTGCCCTGAGCATCAACGGCATCACCTCGGTGCTGCCGGAAGATGTTCTCGCTACTCTCTACGTGGACGACCTTTCGATCTCTTTTGGCGCGGCCCAGATGCCAACTCTGGAGCGTCGACTCCAACAGGCATTGAACCGCGTCTCTCGCTATGCCGAAGCGCACAGGTTTCGGTTTGCTTTGGCCAAGACTAAGGTGGTGCACTTCTGCCGCCATCCACGGCTTCACCCCGACCCAGATTTGTTTCTTAATGGGGTGCGCCTGGATGTGGTTGAGTCGCACCGTTTCCTTGGTCTTGTATTCGACCGACGCCTCACCTGGGAGGCTCATATTCGCAGCCTTAGGGTCTCTTGTACCCGCGCCATGGACATTCTCCGTTCCGTGACGTTCAGCGCTTGGGGCGCTGATAGGGCTACTGCCTTACTTTTTTTTCGATCCTTTGTTCGCTCGAAGCTCGACTACGGATGCGAGTTTTATGCATCCGCAGCCGAGCGTTTATTGCGGAAGGAGGTGGATTCGATCCACCACACCGGCCTTCGCCTTGCGACCGGTGCCTTCCGCACTTCCCCCATTGAGAGCCTGTTGGTCGATGCTGGGGAGATGCCACTCGCTCTGCGCCGCGTGCAGTGCATCACTCGCTTGTACACGCGAGCCCGGCGCCTCCCTCAGTCGCCAACAGCTCTCACTGCATCTGCAGCTGATCTCGATGGTGCCTATGCCGCCGAGAGACGCCCTTTGGGTTTAGGGCCAGGAAACTCCTTCGAGAGGTAGATATAGCTCTCGGGCCGGTGGCGCCCCTGGTTCTGCCCAGGACGCCACCCTGGAGGGTACCACATTTGGCTATTTGTCGCCACGCCTCTGCTCCCAAAGCTTGTATTGCGTTCGACCTTTTTGGAGCACACATCGTGTCACGCTGGAACCGTGCCAGTGTATACGGATGGCTCCAAGTCCCAAGAGGGGGTCGGCTTCCACGCCGTATCCCCTCTGTTTGAAGTCAGCGGGGCTCTACCGGGCGCTGCGTCTGTCTTCACGGCCGAGCTGGTGGCAATACACCACTCGGTACGGGAGATTACGCGACGTGCCCGGTTCGGAGACCGGATTGTGATCTATAGCGACTCACAAAGCGCCCTGAGTGCTCTCGGGGCATTGGAATCTCCGCATCACCTGGTTCGCGAAATCCGTGACGCCACGGTTTTGGCGAGCCGGGCAGATGTCGAGATTATCTTCTGCTGGGTTCCTGGACATGTAGGAATTGCGGGGAATGAGCGCGCCGATGAGGGCGCCAAAGAGTCCGCGAGGACTCTGCGACCGGACCAGCGTTTTGCTCTTCCTCACACTGACTACATGGCAGGAATACGGGCAGCTCTTCGGACTGCTTGGCAAAGAAGATGGGAGACGGTCGAGGGGAACTTAAAGTTGCGTGCCATTGCGCCGCGACTGTTCACATGGACCTATCCCCCAATGCCGCGGCGGCTTCAGGTTGCTTTCTGTCGTCTCCGAATCGGGCACACTCGTGTGACGCATCGCTATCTGATGGAGCGCTCGCCTGCGCCCTATTGCAACGACTGCGTCGTCCCCCAGACTGTTCGGCACATTCTTGTCGAATGTCCCAGTCTGGGTGATCTTCGCGCACGACACCTGTCCCGGTACCGGGATGGGCGGGGTCGCTACCGCCTGTCCCTTGTGCTCGGGACGAGTGCGTGTACTTTGACTGGTTGACTTATTGACTTTTTGGGGGAGGCCAGCCTTCTCCCTTTTATTTAACCCGATTTAATTGTTGTTGTTGTTTTTGTAATTGTTTTTGTTATTGCTTTGTTATTGTTATTGTTATTTCTTTTTATTGTTTTCTGTTTAATTTTTTAAAGTAGCCTAGAACTAGGCTGTTTTTTACGGCGACTTATGCCTAAATCGGCAGTCGCCAGATAGCCCCTTAAATTAAAAAAAAAAAAAAAATCTTTAATCCCACCTAACCTCCATAGAAAAAATGAAGTCCCAAAACTCAAGCAGCACATTAGCAATCTGCCAGACAACATACCCCTGAAGAGGATAATTGAACAAGCCCCCACCACATCAAGACTCAAATCCTGCAGACCCTTTTACAAAATTAGCAATAGCTTTGATTTGATGTCATCCTAGAAAATGCAAATGGGTATCCTAACATCCCTGAAGGGGCAAACTTAGTATCAGACCCCACACAGCCACTCGCAGGTTTCCAGACAGCGACCAGAAAACAATGGATAGCAGCAAACTGCTTGAGATCAAAAGCTGCAAGAATAGCAGTAAACCTACATCGATGGGGAATGCAGGACTCGCCCATCTGTCCAGCCTGCCACACTGCCCTGCAAAACCCCAACCACATGGTGTTAGAATGTCATCAAACCAGACTACAGGCAAGCTATAATTCCATCCATAGTGGAGGGTGTGAAATCCATACGACATGAACAAATGACCCATAAGGTAAGCTCCTCAACCAATTTTTTGTACATCTTGTCATCTTTCTTTGCACTGACTATAAAATGGTGACCAAAATTACACTGGTGCCTCCCTCATTTACCAATGGCTCTCACTGCATCCTGGTCAATCTTGGCAGGCCTATGCCCTTGAGACACCAGTCATACCCTCAGCCCTTTGGTTTAGGGCTAGAAAACTTCTTCAAGAGCTTTATGTAGTTCTCAGGCCTATGGCACCTCTGGTTCTGCCCAGGCTGCCACCCTGTAGGGTACCACCTTTGACTCTGTCACTACAGCTTTGCTCCTAAAGCTTCCCCAGTGGTGGGAGTATTACGAGGGGCGGTCAATAAGTTTTGCGAATCGGTAGGGCAAAACAGGAAGGGGGGTGGCTGTTTGTGGAGGTGTTAGGACTAGTTATGACAAGTCAGGACCTGCAGCTGCACACTCCTGCCTCATCTATTTAAGAAGCAGTAGCTGATTGCAGATCGTCAGTCACAAATTTTTCAACAATGGAGAAGGTTGAGCACTGCGTAGTGATCAAATTTTTGACCAAGGAAGGTAAGAATGCAAAAGAGATCCATGAATGCATGGTTGCAGTGTACACCAACACCGCCCCTTCCTATGCAACCATTGCTTGCTGGAATAGGGAGTTCCACCATGATCATGAGTCCCTTGAAGATGACCCCTGTCCAGGATGCCTGTCATATGTGACCAATGAGGACAATGTGGCCTGTGTGGAGAGGATGATCCTCGAAAATCGACAGGTGAAGGTCGAAGAAATCGAGCAAGAACTTGGAATATCACACAGAAGTGTTATCAACATCATTCAATACAATTTGGCCATGACCAAGGTCTCTGCCCATTGGGTCCCAAGAAACCTCACACCCCATGATCGACTTCGTCGTCAAAGTTCAGAGGAGCTGCTGCTCCTGTACAACCAAGACCTGGTGGGATTCGAGTCATGCATAGTGACAGGTGATGAAACGTGGGTCCATCACTGGGATCCCCTAGCAACTACTTTTTATTCCTCCAGCTCAAGGCTACACTGCGTGTTTGCCGGTTTGGGGACGATAAAGATGTCCAGCTCGCCGTCCAGGAGTGGATTGAACAGCAGTCGGGAGATTTCTGGTTGTCGGGAATTCGAAGCCTCAGGGACAAGTGGCGCAAGTGCATTGAAGTCGAGGGTAGTTATATTGAAAAATAATAACACTTTTCCTCATATCTCGTTTCCTTATATCTGAATTGCAAAACTTATTGACTGCCCCTCGTATGTTCAGCCTCTTTAGAGCACATTGTGTCATGCTTGATCCATACCAGTATAAACTGCTCCAAGTCCAAGGAAGGGGTTTCTTCCATGTTGTATCCACCCTGGTTGAAGTCAGCAGGGGTCTACCAGGCACTGTGTCAGTCTTCATGGCTGAGCTCTTTCCAATACATAGCTGGCTATGGGAGATAATGAATCATGTCCAGTTCAGAGATTGGATTGTGATCTTTCGCGACTCTCACAATGCCACAAGTGCTCTCAGTCTATTGGAATTTCCACATACCCTGGTTCGCACTATTTATGATGCCACAGTTGCCCCAAGTCAGGTGGATGTTGTGATTATCTTTGCTGGATTCCAGAAAATGTGGGCATGAAAGTGCCAAAGGATCTGCAAGGATTCGAGTAACTAGACCAGCATTATTTCACTTTTATTTACACAAACTACATGGTAAGTATGAGGGCACTCTGCGGTAAAGAAGATAGGAGACAGTTAGGTGGAACTTAATTACCCACCATTGCACCACAACCGTTCCTATGGACCTACCCCTCAATTCCACAGTTTCTTTAGGTCACTTTCTGTCATCTCCGAATTGGACACACTTGAAGGACGCACTGCCATTTGATGGAGCGCTTCCTTTAATGTGATGACTGCACAGTCTCTCAGACTGTTTGAACATTCTTGTTAAATGACCCAGTACTGGGATGAGCATGGTCGCTACCACTTTTCCTTGTACCCATTATGGGTTCATGCACACAGACTTGTGGGCTATCTGACTTATTGAGGAGGCTGGCCTCCCCACAGGCTGTAACTTTCCTTATTTTTTTTTTTACTTATTTTGTTTGTTGGTTTTAGATTTTTTTTGCAGGGTGTCTCTTTGCTTGTTTGTTTTTTAATCTAGCCCAGCTATGATTACGGTGACTTGTGCCCTAGAAGATATTCACCAGATGGGACCTAAAAATAATCACTCCTCAAAATGTTCAACTAGCCACGAAATCCCCTCAAAAGTCTTAAGCCACAGGCCCTGATAACATACCAAACATTCACCATAAATACTTGGGCAATGCAGCAATCACAGAAAAAAAGGACACATTGTTCCAATACTGAATACAGGCAAGCTCCTAATTCATACCGGCACATCTCATTCCTATGTACACTAGCAAAAACCCTTGTAAAACTAATGCTAAAAAAATATGCCTAAATATACCCCTTGCACAATTAAAACAACTTTAGAAAACACCACTCAACCACAACCTTCTTAACCAACCTCACACAATGCATCCTAGCTGGATTCAATGAACATCTCCCTCTCTTTCATGCACAATCCTAACAGCCATCAACATCAACAAGTTCTTTGATACAGTACCCACGCACATCTTAGCTTGCAAAATCTTTAAATACACCAACCTCACGAGCAATGACAAAGATGGCTGACAAACTTTATCCTTGGCAGACAAGCACAAGTGATACTCAAAATATACAAATCATGCATATAACTCCTCTACAATGGTGTTTCCCCAGGGAACCATTCTCTTACCTCTATTCTTCAACTTATTCACCTGCGTCACCCCAACACCAGAATCTCCAATAATTCTCATAAACACCTATTCAAATAATGTCATAATAACAGCACAGCACCCTAAAATCAATACTACCACCTCAACACTTCAGTTATATGTACTTTCAAACACTGGCTTACAGTAAACTGGATGACAGCATTTGCTCCCCAAAATCAACAAGAACATTATTTACAACCGACAAACACAAATCCTGCAAATATGCACAAATCAGACTAAATTGATAAGCCCTACCCCTAAATAAGACTCTCGGTCTCCTAGGAATCACACTAGACACCAACATGATATTCAAAATACACATAACAAACAAAGCCACAAAGAAAATTAATGCTCTAAAACTACTACTAACACCACCTTTGGACAACAGAAAGAACCACTCACCAAACTACAGTGACTGGACCTAAGTATTTGCACAACTCTATTTGTGATGTATTTTGAAAAGTTTGAGATCTGGTTTGGGGTAAAGAGTACATGTAGTTCAGAGGACATATATTTAACAGAATATTTAAGCAGAACATACCAAAATATATTGACAACCAGAAAATCAACTAAACAAAAAATGTATCGGACAAAAGTATTTGGCCAAAAAAAAAAAAAGTCTTTAGTATTTAGTGGCGTGACCTTTATTTTCAATAACATCATGGATACGATTCTTTTAACTGGAAACTAACTTTTGACACTCCGTTTGTGGTATCTTGTTCCATTCTTGCATGCAGATGATCCTCAAATCAGCAAGGTTCTTTGGACTCCTTTTGTGCACAGCAGTTTTGAATAATCGCCACAAATTTTCAATGGGATTGAGGTCAGGCTATTGGCTAGGCCATGGAAAGACACCTATTTTCTTATTTGCGAACCATTCTTTTGTTAATTTCGGCGTATGTTTGGGGTCATTGTCTTGCTGGAACCATCTTTTTAGAACCATACATTTTCCAGATTATGATCGTTGAGTAACTCTACTTTTAGACAGAGAAAATTCTCAATCAGTTCACAATAACGATCTGATGTTATCATCAACTGAACACCATCCTCTTAAAAAAAAATAAGGACCCCACACACCAAAATCACCTATGGCACTCCAGACAGTAAGTTTTGGACTGTGGAGTTGCCGAGAATTAGTATTGGACCAGTACCTAAAGTTCTGTTTGTTGACTATCCCCGATAAATGGAAATGAGCTTCATCACTGCGGATCAGAATAGCTGTTGGAGGAATGCTTTGGAGAATGTCCCTCCAGAAGTTATATGCATTTCATAATCTTCCTCACTCAACTCCTACATGACCATCATTTTGCAGGGATTCATATGGATTGCCCTGTATAAAATCCTGTGCTCACTTCAATCAGATATGTGTAGGGGTAATACAGCATTGAAGCTCTCTTAGCTGCCACTTTTTCCGGCACTGTTGTGGTCCTAGGTCAGTCAGGACATTTTTGCTCTACCCCCCCACCCCTCCCAAATTGAGCTGATCTTATTTTTACACCCTGTATTTCTTCACTTAGGGACCTATGGGCCTGCCCAGGAGATATGGTGGCATTCCTGGGGCCCTCCCGCCTCACAGAAGAGAAGTAGGCAGGCCACTAAGTAAATAAGTTTGCTACAGAATTGCAGAAAAAATATGTTCTGATTAGGGGTATGTTTTAGCAACTCTAGTTCTATTGCCACCTTGATAGCCTTTACCATTTTTTTATTACCTGCACCCTCCACTTCTGAAAGCAAAGTACATTAGTAAATGAGATGCCTCAAATGTATTTCAAATAGTTTAATTTCATTCCATTCCATTCCCAGTCGATTTCAGGTTATTTTTGTAAGTTTTATTTTTAAATATATATCAATAAATTTTCCCATAAGTTGCATCATGTCATCTTTTTTTCCCTTTAAATAAGAATGTCATATGGGTTAAAGGGGCTTCTATGTCTGCTCTTTGTACTCTATTTAAAAGAAAATGCTAAACTTTTATCTCAACCACAAGATTAAATGGCCAGAAAACTTTTTCTATGAATTGCTCTCTAAATACATGTACTCTATTGGAGTTTAAAAGTGCATGTTATTTTCAATACTGCCAAATATTTTAGTAAATATTATTTAATTTCAGATAACTATGGATAAATTTCTCTTGAGCATTTGTTATTAAGTTTGAAGTCAATTTACTTCAGAATTTTTAATGCATGAAAAATGGCAAGTTTTCCGCCTCTTGTCCAACAAGTCCCCAGTAAGTAATTTATAATTTTTTGTATATATTTCTTTTATCTAGTTAAATATGATTTAATATTTGTTAAAAAGGCTAAATCAGTTATTTAAACAATTTACTCTGTTTAAAATATTGGTAATACTTTTGGAAATAACTTGGTTAACTTAAAATACTTAAATATTTATCATTTAGGGGTATACCAATTGAATTATTTTGAAGTTATAATTTGTATATTTTCACAAAATATTGTGTGCGCTATTTTCCTGTTACCAACCGATCTCATTTTATAATCATGTTGCAAACCATTTGGTTTTAGTGTCTGGAAACTTGTTTACTTATGTTACCACCTCCTAGGATCCCTCCCTTATGCCAGCATCCATGATAAACTCTGTTGTCAGGACAGGATTCTCCCAGAGATTATGCACACTATATCTGGAGGTTTTGTCTCAGCTATGCTTGTGTTGCGCATGTTGTAAATAAGTGGTGAAATGTGTCTGTTTGCTAGTGTCAGTAGGAGCAGATGTCTGTGTGAGGCTGGCCAGTGCAATATTTGTGTTTAGTTTGTGGAGGAGTAACCATACCAGATCCATGCCAAGAGACCCATTTGCAGCATGGGAGGGTTCTTTAATGTAATGTGTTGATGTCCAGTGGAATGGTGCTGAAGAATTGGTTTGGACTCAGAGATTGTATGCCTGGCTTGTTCTGTGGGTGATTGGAGGGATGGGGGGGGGGGTTCTGTTTTAGTTGGAGGAGGGATTTCTTGGAGTATCTTAGTGTAGTATATCCATGGAGGGTGGTACGGGTTTCTGGCCTGTCACTAATTGAGGGCTTTCTTTGTCTTCTGGTATTTGTTGAGGTGAGTGAATATGAGATTTGGTGTCCAGGCTGTTCAGGTATATATGAGTAAGGGATGGATGTATTGCTTGTATGTGTGGGTAATGGATTCATTAGGTTACCTGAATGTAGTTACTGTTAGTGCATGGAGTGTGTTTTAGCTTTGTTTGTTGTTTCTTGTCATAAATTTATTCCTGTATCTACAGTGACATAGGGCACTGTTTTTTTAAGGGGAGTGGTGTATTTAATAAAGTGATGGAGGGGTGTTTAGTTATAAAAAGAATGACAGCAGATTTTTAAGATCTGACAGTCATTTGGTTCTTTTGCAGCCATTTGAGTCTTGTGATATAGAGTTGCAGAAAAGTAGAGTGAGCTGCTTAGGTGTGGTTTGGGTGTTGTGTGAGGCGGGTTAATAGCTGTAGAGTGATATTAGGATTGCAGGTGAGTTTGCAGATAGAGAGGGTAGGAGAGTGTTCACATCCTTATGGCCACTGTTGTATATGTGGTGTGTTTTTGGTTTGTGATAGCTTGTCTGCTTATGAAAAAATTGGTAAGCCATTTTTTATAGTTGGGGTTGAGTGTGGTACTTAGTACAGTGGGCACAAAGGAAATGTTAACCTCTTAAATGCAATGGAAATGTTAACTCAAATTTTGCGGCTAACTTTTTTACCGCATTCCTGCCATATAGGTAGTGGGAGGAGCTTGGTATGACGCATTAACCTGCAGCCAGGGCTCCCTGGCAACTTCCCGCCAGGCTCAGTTTAAGTGTGCTCGCAGAGCTCAGACAGTGTAAATCTGTGTTACGCTGCCCCACAGGCCGCATCTTTTTCACCTTTCTGCTGACTTTGACGCCCTACCCGACACCACCATACCATCGCAATGGGGCATAGCAAGCTGACAATGGAGGAGAAGACCTGTGCCCTAACCCTAATGGAGCAGGAAGTGCCAGTAAAGTGTGTAGCTGCCGATCTGAATGTGAGCTGTGTGTCACTCTTTAAGCTCAAAAAAGCAGCCACCACACTCCCTCCCGACACTGCACCGCCTCACAAACCTGGCTCTGGGGGCAAGAAGAAGACAATGCTCGGACTGACAAGGTTTTGCTACGTGAGGTGAAGCAGGACCCTTAAATAACAGCGGCTGAATTGAAGGGGAAACATCCTGACTTGTTCCACAACATCGCTATTTGTACGATCCAGCACCGGCTACAAAAAGGCCTGGGTTTGTGCTGCCAAGAAACCGCTGTTGACAGAGGGTATGAAGAAAAAATGGCTAGCTTTCGCGAAGAAATATCAAGATTGGACACCAGAACAGTGGAAGAAAGTCATGTGGAGTGATGAGAGCAGTTTTCGGCTCATCAGGGGTGGCTCGAAAGTGGTGCAACGGCCCAGTGATGGGAGCAGATATGACCACAGCTACACCGTGAAGACCGTGAAGACCGTGAAGCACCCCGATGGCGTCATGGTTTGGGGATGCTTCAATGGGAAGAAGAGCAGGGGTGGTCTCTATTTCCTCCCCAAGAATGTCACCAAGAAGGGAAAGAATTACATTGAGGTTTTGGAGGAACTTCTGCTCTATTTCTATGCTCTCCATGGCTGTGACTTTTTTATGCATGATGGCGCCCCTGCACACAAGGCATGAGCTGTCAAAGACTTCCTTAATGAGCAGAACATTGAAGTTTTGGACTGAAAAATGAAGTTGCTAAGTCCCGGCCCACCTCAATCCCCGCCCTGAAGGAGACACTCAGTAAGCTGTGAGTGGCAATGGACAGCTCCTAATTGGAGAATCTTGCAACATCCATGCCCAAGAGGATCCAGGAGGTGTTGAAGACCCATGGGAACATGACAATGTACTAAATGTAAAGAAATGTAAGTAAAAGGACCCAATAAAACAAACTTGAAATGTACTTTTGTGCTTAATTATCCAAAAATTCTTAATGTTCACATTTCCTTTGCACCCACTGTATTTTATTTTTTGAAGATTTGTCTGCGTAGCATCAAACGCTTTGCTTATGCTATTTGTTCCATTGCTGTCCTGAACAGGTCTGTGGATTGGTTGAAGACTTATTCTATGAGTTGGGTGATATTAGTAAGTAGTCATTGTTGAGTGCAATGGGTGTAATCTGTATTAGGTGGTGTCTAGTGGGATGTATGAGTTTACTTTGCTTAGTATGAGACATTCCATGATTTTGGTGGATGGGGTGCAATATGATGCAGGGTCAGTGTGTGGCTTGAGGATTGGTATTCAAGTAGATTTCCAGACATTTGGTTTGGAATACACTTATGTGAGATGGTGATTGAAGATTTTTGTGTGGGTGTTTCCTTCTGTATAGCCCACAATACCATTTATGTGATGAATTGTCTGGCCATGTAATCAATTTCAAGTAAGTGTAGTTGGTTCTGTGTGAGAGGATATTAGTTTTGTTAGTGGTGAAGTTGATCCTGTTTGGGTTTGGCTAGATGGCTTTGTGTGTCTTTTCATCACTATTTGAGTTGGAAAGACACCCCGTAGTCTCACAGAACTTTTGAGGTTTTGTGTGTTTCAGAAGACTTTCCAGTGTCACTTCAGTTTTTTGGGGGATGAGTGCTTGGGTGTTTTATTTATGTTTTTAATGTTATCAGTGGCATATTTAGTTTGTGTTTATTTTGTAGGTTATCCTGGGTTTTTGGATGTGAAGTTTTGGTTATATTGTGTTGTTTTCTTCAGGGTGTTTGTTCTTGGCTGTTGAGATAATGCTAGTATAGTGTGTAGGCTTTGTCATTGAACCAGGTGACTGAGGAGCCTTGGAGTTTTTGAGAGTATTGCACTCTTAGCCTGGTGGCACCAATCATTTTTCTCATAATACTCCATTGTAAAACATGACAATTGGATATTTAAGGCCATGCCTCTGATCCTAAGGTTTCACAGTATTTGGATTATTACATTATCCTTATTAGAGTATAATTCTCATCATACTGGTATACATGGGGCAGTTCAAAGTCTGTGGGAAAAGTAATTCTCCATTATCTCTCTTGTATGAAGTTATTAAGGTTCTTTTGGATATTGGATACTGAATCTGTCTTTACAACTGAGCTAGTTGTGATGTACGAATTGGTATTGGAGATTATATACTATCTTATCTGGAGGCACTTTTGCAAATAGTCATAGCAATTAATAGTGTGGTAAGTGCCCTGAGGCGTTGCAATACCACGTCTAATTTGGCGGGGGGGGGAGTAGTAGATATCATAGAGGTAGTAGGAAATGAGCACTGATTGGATTGCCAGGCTGTGCACCCAGGATTGGCACTTTTTCTCTTCCTCACACTGGCTATATGACAAGGATCATAATGGCCTTTTAGGCTGCATGTCAAAAAGAATGAGAGTCACCCTTTGGGAGTATGAAGATACATTCCATTGTGCTTCCTTTATTCTCTTCAATGACTACTTCTCTTCAGTGTTTACTGAAGAGTGTGGTCCCATCCCCCAGCCAACAAGTTCCTACTCGGGGGGGGGGAGGGGGGAAAGCTGGAGGATATGGACTTCACCGAAGGAGAAATAAAAAAGATCACTGACCTAATAATGACGAATAAGTCACCTGGCCCGGATGGGTTTCTACCTAAAGTGTTGAAAGAAGTGCACGATTAAGTGTCACAACAGCTGATCGCAATCTTTAACATGTCAATCCGGGCCGAATGCATTCCTCGAGACTGGCGTGAAGCGGAGGTGACTCCTATCTTAAAGAAAGGAGTCCGTATCCAACCGTTGAACTACCGACCTATCAGTCTGACTTCGATAGTTGGTAAATTCATAGAAAACATGATGGTGGACAAAATGTTGCATTTAGAGTCAAAGCTGCTACTGAGGAGTTCCCAGCATGGCTTCCGAAGGCAATGGTCATGCCTGATGAACTTTGTGGAATTCTTCCACTTCATCTTCAGTGAGCATGATCGGGACAAGGCGGTGGATATGGTCTATTTAGACTTTCAGAAAGCCTTTGATAAGGTACCACACCGCCGCCTTCTCCAGAAAGTGCGAGCGCTGGGCATAGACAGAAAAGTAGCTGGCTGGATAGAGAACTGGCTAAGTGGCAGACGGCAACGGGTGGTGGTGAATGGACAGTCTTCTGAGTGGGTGCCCGTTACTAGCGGGGTGCCTCAAGGTTCTGTCCTGGGACCACTACTATTTATCATCTACATCAATGACATGGACGGTTGCCAAGATTTCCAAATTTGCCGACGATACCAAGCTTGGTATGAACGTGGCAAAGGATGGAAATACTGCCTGCCTGCAGGAAGATCTTAGGAAGATTGGGGAGTGGTCGGACATGTGACAAATGCCTTTTAGCGTGAACAAATGCAAAGTGATGCACATCGGCCACCAAAATCCCCAATCTCAGTATATCCTTAAGGATACTGCTATTGAATCAACCGACACTGAGAAGGACTTGGGTGTAACAATCACTAGTGACCTCAAGTTCTCAAAACAGTGCATTGAGGCAGAGAAAAAGGTCCAAAGGATGCTAGGCTACATAAAGTGCCAGTTTAGATATCGGAACAAGGAGATTGTACTGTGTTTGTACAACTCACTTGTCCGACCGCACCTGGAATATGCCGTACAATTCTGGAGTCCTTCATTTTGATAGGAAATTGTGAGATTGGAACGCGTGCAAGCCAGGGCAACCAAACTGATTCCCTCTATCAGACCTAAAAGTTATGAAGATAGATTAAGGGAATTAGATCTGTTCTCGTTGGAAACCTGTAGACTGTGTGGTCAGCTCATCGAAGTTTTCAAAATACTTTGAGGGTTCGACAATGTTGACTACAGGGATATTTTCACACTTTTTGAGAGTAGAACAAGAAATCATGGCTTTAAACTTTAACTGAAGCGTTACAACTGCGATCTGTGTGTAAAATTTTTTACACGTACAGTATCTGTAGTAGTTGGGTTGGAACGCACTTCTGGTGGAAGTTGTCAACAGTGAATCTGTTGAACAGTTCAAGTCAAGACTAGACAGGATCTTGAAAAGTGGCCATTTAAGGATGTAAAGCATTTGAGCAGAGATGTGCCCGCTCGCCTGCTAGTCCAAAGGTACCCTCTGAATGACCCATAAGGTCTTCTAGGGTACTTTCTTTCCTTGTTACTCCTTGTTACTCCACCTGATATTAACACAACTTGTCTTCTCTTTTTTTTCACTGCCTGATCTTGTTCGTAGTGAAAGAGGCTTTTTAAACCACCATTAGTCTCTACTGATAGCAGCCTGTAGTTGCTGGGTGGATGCTCCTTGCTTGGTGAGACTGTCTGCTAGTTGTTGTGATGTATCAACCCAAGTCACGATGTTATATCTTTTCTAGCAAGCAGATCGCATAGAACAGCCACATCAATTCTCAGCCTTTGATCATCAACATTTTAAGAAGAGTACAGAGCATCAACCAAACTCTTGTTGTCCACAAAACAATGAATGTTAATACCAGTGCAGCAAGATACTTCAACAATGATACTGGTGATGTACAC
The DNA here is from genome assembly GCA_963969495.1 of Ceratothoa steindachneri. Taxonomy (NCBI): domain Eukaryota; kingdom Metazoa; phylum Arthropoda; class Malacostraca; order Isopoda; family Cymothoidae; genus Ceratothoa; species Ceratothoa steindachneri. Next base: position 42,570,968 of record OZ018321.1, on the reverse strand, counting down.
TGCAGCTTCAGTGCACTCAAGAAGAGCCAGGGTCTCAGCAGACAATGTTAAGACCCAGATTTTCCTAGTCCCAGTAGATTGGACAATGAACACCACTAACATCCTCCAGGAATACAATAAACGCTCCTTGAGAACCACCATCAGCCAAATTAGCAAAAGCTGCATCCGAATAACACTTTATAGAACATGCCTCGAGGGGCTTAAGCTTAAGAAAGTCTAATCTCATGTTGTCTCTTGTAACTTGAACTATTAACTTATTCAATCTTAGCAAATTACCAATAGTTGCTTTGTTACACGCAATGCTCAACTGATAAGTTTCAAAAGCAATGTCTGGTCTGGTATGTCTTGCGAACCAGTTCATTATCCAATCAAAGCTCTGTACTCAGTTTTTTACGCCTGTGTTAAGTTGCTTGTTTTAAGAAGAGCACGCTGATGACTGATGCCGACAGGTATCAAAGTTGAAGCATACTGGAACTGATCAACAGTCAAGCCATCAGCAGTTCTGTTGATGTTCAAACCAACATACTTGAATGATGCTGATGCTAAGTTGCCAATCAAGAACATGTGATGTAATTTCTTAATGACAGATCCTCAAATGCATTCCTGCCCAGCGAAAATCATCAACATAGACAAATTATGCCCTCAAAATTGTTGTCATTGTACCACAAAAACAAAATAAACATATGTGAACACCAAGCATCAATAATTCATCCTTCACTCTTAAATCTGGCTGCATCACACAAACTTTACACAGTCTTCTATAATTTCCACAATTTACCATTAAAATATTCAGGAGGTGGTTTCAAGTAAATCTCATGTTTAATGACATTGCCCTGCAGATAAGCAGCCTTGACATCAATGGTGTGACACTCCCACTGCTTGGAAGATGCTAGAGACAAAGCCAGATGTACTGCTTACCTGGAACATGTAGGCGAATCCTTGCGCTACTAATCTCGCTTTAGTAACCTTCTTTTTATTTTGTGCTTTCTCAGTTATCACCCACCTGACTGATATGACATCTTGACCAACATTTTCAACTTCTTCATAAACATTGTTGTTTCTCCAGTTTTGCATTTCAGCTTCTTTCGCTGCCATCACATCATCACTATTAAACATTACAACCATCCCTACACTGTCAGGTATCAGAAAATTCAACAATATCATTGAAGTCAATTCAACCAACAGTACCATAAGAAACGATATTTGTTACATGCGGCTTTTCCCGCTCTACTTATCACCTTACCAGAGATGAGGTCACCAGTAGCTGAACTCGCACCTTGAAATCGCTGTCCAACTTTGATTTGGGGTGCAGAGTTACTGCCGATGTCAATGCAACTATTTTCATGTTGATTCTCAATACCATCAGCCAACTGATGTATTTAAGTAGCCTCATCACTGCCATCATCATCGCTGTCATAGCTCTGATCATCCTCATCCACATGGGGATAGCAGTCCTCTACACTAAACTGCTCCTGCTCTACACCATTAAATGTAGTCTCACTGTGGACATGGTCATGCTAACTGGAGCATGGGTTAAGCGACAAGCATGAATTCTCACATAGACGCCACCATGATGAACCAATACCTACTTTACATCACGTCTGATCACAACACTGGGCCAGTACCACTCGTTATTGCCATTATTGCCATCCTGGCCGCCGTGCTGACGGGATCCAGCGCTCCGTCCGGCCCCAGCTTAGCCTCTCTTCCTTCCTTCAGATAGCCCGATTTCTTCCCTACCTCGTCGCTTTTCATACAACCTCTCCCACAACTTTCTCTGGTCAGCCTCTAATTTCACAGGGTAGATGCTGACCTTCTTCTCAAGCCAACCACCCCGGATCGGGGCTGGGGGGGGAGGGGACATTGTTCCCTAACCCCTGAGCTCCGGTTCGGGATGTGTTTTTTTTAACAACCTGCTTCATCCCCACCCATACCTTCCTCACATCCCTTTTCCTCTCCTCTTCAAAATCTATCTTTTTTACGCCGTGTCCAAGGTGGAGCCGCCATGCCGATGGACTGCCAGGCCACCAGGCGGGAGGGGTGGTCCCGAATGGCGGCGCCTGGCTCTGCCGGGCTTGTAAGCACCTCTCGCAGTGCGGGCTACTGCGAGGGGTGATGAGCTATTGCGTCCCGTGGCAAAAATAGGGTCACCATGCCCATAGATGAACAACCAAAAAAAAACCAAACCCCTTTAACTCCCCCTTGCTCATCGACGGAGCCGCCCTTGGGCAGCTCCACCGAAAAAATGGAGGTCCCCCCCCGGACCCTCCATATTTCTCTAACCGGAGAGGAGGTTTACTCCTCTCCTTCGCCTACGGGTGCAGGGGACTACCCCTCAACCCCTTCTCTGGAGGTGCTTTCGGGCACCTCCCTTTTCCCAGCGGCAGTCCCATCTTTTCTTTTCAAGGGGATTGCCAAGAAAGCCAGCAGGCAGCCCTTAGCCAGCCGCTCCCCATCAAAGCGGCTCGGTAGGGCAAACCCCCTTAGGGGGGAGAGGGAAGCCAGGCCCCTTCGGTCGCTTCCCTCAAAAGACCTGCTGGCAAGAATATTAAACCTTGCCGGGGTCAAGGCCTGTGCCTCCCCATACAAGACTGGCGACACTGCCAAGGGGACCTGCGATGTCCTGGGAGGGGATGGCCAACTGGAGGCCCCTCCTGTGATAGACATGGTCCTTGAGGAGACCCAGCCCCAGACGGTAGGGCCTTCCATGGGGGGGAATTCGGGCTCGGCACCAAGCACCGAACCCGAATCCGCCCCTATGCAAGGTCCTCCTCAAATGGCTGAGGGCTCCATGGCAGTAGAAGGAGGGGAGGGATCTCCTCCGACAGGTGCCCCTACGACAACCAGGACCTTCTCCATTTCGGAGAGGGACCTGGCTGAGGCTGGTCCATCTGGCCTGGAGACTTCTGCCGGCGGAGGTGAAAAGCGGGTTCATTCCCCGCCCTCCTCTCCGAAAAAGAAAAAGAAAAAGACAAAAAAGACTCGGGGCTCCTCTCCATCCGCGGGGGCTGCGGGGACGGATGGGTCTGCTGCCACTCTGGCAAGCGACCAAGCCAAGATCGGCACATCCGCCCCCTCTGCCCCCCCGGTTGCGGAGCCCCTGACAAAGAAGACTAATACCAAGAGTGCACAGGGCGGAGCCTCGATGACATCGGGGCCCCTGATTCAGAGGTTACCTGGCGTTTTCGAGCCCGCTGGCTTCAAACGCTTCCTCGTTATTCGCTCCACTGATGGCACCATGTTGTCCAAGGGCAACATGATCCATCAGAGGAGAGGATTAGCTAGTGCAATTGGTAGAGAGCCGAAGGTAACCCGTTTCTCGGACGGGAGCCTTCTGGCGAATGCGGCGAATCCCGCCGAGGCGGCTAAGATTAGTGCTCTTCGGACACTTCATGGCACCCCGGTGAGTGTGACGCCGCACTCTACCATGAACTTTGTGAAAGGAGTAGTTTATGCGAGGGAACTCGTTGACTACTCCATTGAGGACATCACCTTAGAGCTGGCCGACCATGGGGCGGTCAAGGTCGAACGTGTGATGAGAAAACAGGGAGGGGCCTCGAGACCCACCCCTACACTCTTCGTCACGTTCGACTGTGACAAGCTCCCTGAGTCGGTGCGTGCCGGTTGGTACCGCTACCGCGTGAAGGCATTCGTGCCACTGCCGCGGCGGTGCTATTACTGTCACCGCTTCGGCCATACGAATCGCTCATGTAGACGTGCAAAGTCGGGGTCACCCGAAGTCTGTGTAAATTGCTCCAAGGTCGCACACGATAAGTCCAAATCGTGTGTGGCCAAGTGTGTTAATTGCGGAGAGCCGCACCCTGCTTCTTCGAAGCAATGTGGTGCATATCTCGTGGAGAAAGAAATCCTGGCCGTTCAGGCCCAGGATCGACTCTCATTCCGCGAGGCAAAGGACTTGGTCCTGGCGCGCCCGGCTCTGCCTGGGACGTCATATGCCTCAATAGTTAGGAAGGCACCCTCTGCTCCCGGCCCATCCAGGCCAACGAGCACGGTTGTTTCCGCGCCCATTCGGAGCCCTTCTGCGGGCTCTACCCAACCCGGGCGCTCCCCTGGTAAAGCTGGCGGCAAAAAGGGCTCATACCCTGCCCCGGCTAAAACCAGGGCTCCCCCTCTTCCCCCAGCGTGACCGTTTCCCGTAAGGCGAAACGGCCACGCGCCTCCACCGAGTCGTTAGACTCACAGGAGGCAACACCCCTGAAGATGGTCGCTAGGCCATCTTCCGGGGTTCCTAAAGCTGCCCCCCGAAAGGAGGACAGCAACAAAGGAGCTTCGGCTCCTTCGCCCACGCCCTGAGGTGGAGCGAGTGGCTCGGAGACGGTGGTTCCTCGAAAAGAGGGCCCCCCGCCTCCGAAGCCGCAACGCCCGCCTAAGGTTTCGAGGCGGAGGGAGGAAAAGACTCGCATGGCGAGCCCAACCTCCCCCAATAAGTCCTCGAAGGCGACAGCGCCTTCAGCGCTTTGTCCGGCCAACAGCGCCCGGGGTTCTGCCCCCGGGAAGCGTACGGCCATTCCCGTGAGGGTCTTCAATTCGAGGAGGGCCCCCGCGTCTCCTCCGAGCTAGGCCTGGAGGGCATATTCCTTCAATGGAATTGCCGTGGACTCCGGGCCAACTGGGAGGAGCTGCGGAGGCTCGTCTCGTCCCGTTCCCCGTTAGCTATTTTTTTGCAGGAGACCATGCTAGGTGCGTGCCCCCTCCCTGCCCTCCCGGAGTATAAGGGTCTTGCGACCCCACCACCGCGGGATGGCCGGGCTGGGGGATGCGCAGTTTACACCCGGCATGATGTCTCCGTTCTTCCTTTCTCTTTAGATACCTCCTTTCAGGCAGTGGCTGTGCAGCTGCACCTGGATAGGAGGTATACTATCATTTCTGCGTACATTCCACCGTCAGCTGACTTCGACGCGGGGGACTTCCGCCGCGTCGTTGCACGGTTGCCGAGGCCCTATCTCTTGCTTGGAGATCTGAAAGGCAGGCATCCTCTCTGGGGAGATTACTCCATAAATCCCAGGGGACAAGTCCTTGCCGATCTGATCGAAGAGCTTGAGATGGGTGTCCTAAACGTGGATGAGTTTACGCATCACTGTCCGAGAACCGCTTCATTTTCTTGCCTTGACCTATCTTTGTGCTCTTCGGATGCACAGCCTGATTTTGATTGGGGGGTGGTCGATGACCTCCATGGTAGTGATCACTTTCCCATTCAAATATCATTTTCAGGGCAACTGCCGCCTGAGAGACCACCTCGGTGGTGCTTGGCGCGGGCGCGGTGGCCTGCATTTCAGGAAATGACTGAATTCTCTATCTCAGTCGAGGAGTTTAGGTCGGTAGATGAGGCCGTTGAGTTCTTCTCCGGCAACCTCATCGCCGTGGGCCTGACTACTATTCCTAGGACGTCTGGCCGTTTTGCACGCCGACCACTCCCATGGTGGTCGGCCGAGTGTGAGACGGCCCTCAAACAGAAGCGTTATGCCTACATGCGCTATAAGCGCCGCCCGAACGATTTCACTGTCGCTGAATTTCGTCGGGCTAGGGCTAGGTTCCGGTATATTTCGAAGCACGCCCGCCGCTCTTCTTGGCGGGCATACGTGTCTTCACTTAACGGGAAGACCCCTTTAGCTGAGGTGTGGAGGCGAGTCAAAAGGATTCGGGGCAAGTTCTCGCAGGACCCCCCTCCCGTTCTCCAGGAGAATGGGACCGCAATCTCAGACCCCGCGTCCGTGGCGGAATCCTTAGCGACCGCTTTTTCCGCATTCTCTAGCCGTGATGCTGCTCCGCCAGCATTCAATGCACGTCGTGATGTCGCGGAAGGCCGCCGGCTGGACTTTACCTCCAGTGGCGGAGAACACTTCAACGACAAGTTTACTGTGAGTGAGTTGCGTTCCGCTCTCGCTTCGTGCGCGGACACCGCCCATGGTCCGGACGATGTCCCGTACGCCATGCTTCGACACCTGGGTGAGCGAGGCATGGCCTTTCTGTTAGATTTGTTCAACAGGATTTGGGTGGAGGGTCTTCTCCCAGACTCCTGGCGAATCGCTACTGTGCTCGCCTTTCGCAAACCGGGGAGAGATCACTCTACTCCGACCAGTTTCCGCCCAATCTCTCTAACCTCTTGCGTGTGCAAGTTGATGGAGAAATTGGTAAACGTTAGATTAGCTTTTTTCCTGGACAGCGGAGGCCATCTGTCTTCCGCACAGTGCGGCTTCCGCAAGTTCCACTCCACGTCGGATGCTCTGCTCCGACTGGAAAATGCCGTCTGCGAGGCTTTCCTTCGTAGACAGCACTACGCCACGGTGTTTTTCGATCTGGAGAAGGCCTATGATACCGCATGGCGATACGGTATCATGGAGACTCTCTACACGATGGGGGCGAGGGGACGCCTCCCAATGTTTATATCTGAATTTTTGCGAGATCGTCGATTCCGCGTACGGGTGGGGGGAGCTCTCTCCGGCCCAAAGGAGCAGGAAGAGGGTGTCCCGCAGGGAAGTGTCCTCAGTGTCACACTCTTTGCCCTGAGCATCAACGGCATCACCTCGGTGCTGCCGGAAGATGTTCTCGCTACGCTCTACGTGGACGACCTTTCGATCTCTTTTGGCGCGGCCCAGATGCCAACTCTGGAGCGTCGACTCCAACAGGCATTGAACCGCGTCTCTCGCTATGCCGAAGCGCACAGGTTTCGGTTTTCTTTGGCCAAGACTAAGGTGGTGCACTTCTGCCGCCATCCACGGCTTCACCCCGACCCAGATTTGTTTCTTAATGGGGTGCGCCTGGATGTGGTTGAGTCGCACCGTTTCCTTGGTCTTGTATTCGACCGACGCCTCACCTGGGAGGCTCATATTCGCAGCCTTAGGGTCTCTTGTACCCGCGCCATGGACATTCTCCGTTCCGTGACGTTCAGCGCTTGGGGCGCTGATAGGGCTACCGCCTTACTTTTTTATCGATCCTTTGTTCGCTCGAAGCTCGACTACGGATGCGAGTTTTATGCATCCGCAGCCGAGCGTTTATTGCGGAAGGTGGATTCCATCCACCACACCGGCCTTCGCCTTGCGACCGGTGCCTTCCGCACTTCCCCCATTGAGAGCCTGTTGGTCGATGCTGGGGAGATGCCACTCGCTCTGCGCCGCGTGCAGTGCATCACTCGCCTGTACGCGCGAGCCCGGCGCCTCCCTCAGTCGCCAACAGCTCTCACTGCATCCGCAGCTGATCTCGATGGTGCCTATGCCGCCGAGAGACGCCAGTCATACCCTAAGCCCTTTGGGTTTAGGGCCAGGAAACTCCTTCGAGAGCTAGATATAGCTCTCGGGCCGGTGGCGCCCCTGGTTCTGCCCAGGACGCCACCCTGGAGGGTACCACATTTGGCTATTTGTCGCCACGCCTCTGCTCCCAAAGCTTGTACTGCGCCGGGAGTATTGCGTTCGACCTTTTTGGAGCACACATCGTGTCACGCTGGAACCGTGCCAGTGTATACGGATGGCTCCAAGTCCCAAGAGGGGGTCGGCTTCCACGCCGTATCCCCTCTGTTTGAAGTCAGCGGGGCTCTACCAGGCGCTGCGTCTGTCTTCACGGCCGAGCTGGTGGCAATACACCACTCGGTACGGGAGATTACGCGACGTGCCCGGTTCGGAGACCGGATTGTGATCTATAGCGACTCACAAAGCGCCCTGAGTGCTCTCGGGGCATTGGAATCTCCGCATCCCCTGGTTCGCGATATCCGTGACGCCACGGTTTTGGCGAGCCGGGCAGATGTCGAGATTATCTTCTGCTGGGTTCCTGGACATGTGGGAATTGCGGGGAATGAGCGCGCCGATGAGGGCGCCAAAGAGTCCGCGAGGACTCTGCGACCGGACCAGCGTTTCGCTCTTCCTCACACCGACTACATGGCAGGAATACGGGCAGCTCTTCGGACTGCTTGGCAAAGAAGATGGGAGACGGTCGAAGGGAACTTAAAGTTGCGTGCCATTGCGCCACGACTGTTCCCATGGACCTATCCCCCAATGCCGCGGCGGCTTCAGGTTGCTTTCTGTCGTCTCCGAATCGGACACACTCGTGTGACGCATCGCTATCTGGTGGAGCGCTCGCCTGCGCCCTATTGCAACGACTGCGTCGTCTCCCAGACTGTTCGGCACATTCTTGTTGAATGTCCCAGTCTGGGTGATCTTCGCGCACGACACCTGTCCCGGTACCGGGATGGGCGGGGTCGCTACCGCCTGTCCCTTGTGCTCGGTTCAGATTCGTGCACATTGACTTGTCGACTCTTTGACTTCTTGGGGGAGGCCGGCCTTCTCCCTAATATTTAAGCAAGGTTTGTTTTTTTTTTGTTTTTTTTTGTTTTTTCCTTTAGTTGCATGCTCCTTGCGCCGGGGGGACCTCTTCCCAACGCACCAGCTTGCTTCCTTTCCCCCTTTTGGGGTGTTGTTTTTTTTCTCTTTAATTTTATTTTAAAGTAGCCTAGAACTAGGCCAGTTTTAATACGGCGACTAATGCCCAAGTAGGCAGTTGCCAGATGAGCTCTTAAAAAAACAAACAAAAAAAAACAAACTTATATACTATTATCATTAGAGTCTCTTAATAATATGAAAGGATTTGTATTTATTTTCAAAAAGGAATTAGGGGTAATGATTTCCAAGTCATTATCAGATGACCTATATGTCAATGGTCTGGAGTTCATAGCAGATTGAATATCTGCAATCACAGTCAGAAGCTCAAAATAAGAAAGTCTTGCTCTTCCTATGCTTTTATATAAACAAGTCTTAATAGTACGGATGAGACGTTCCCAGGTGGAACCAACCCAAGCTGAGTAAACTGGTATCCTAATATGTTTGATATTAAAGTTTCTAAATTGATTATTAAATTCATCTGTGCCCATTGCCTTTTCTAATAAATTTCCACCAGATACGAATGACCTAGCATTATCACTATAGAGAGTAGATGGGACACCATACAAATTAACAAACCTAAAGAATGCTAGGATGAAGCTACGTGTAGACATATCTGGGACTAATTCAATGTGAACAGCTCTAACATTTAAACACGTAAAGACTAATAAATACATTTTGATGTTCTTGCCAGTTGAATCATTTACCCACAGATGACCAGTATAATCTATCCCTGTATGATTAAAGGGTTTAACAAAATTTACTCTATGTTTGGGAAGATTAGTCATTTTAGGATATTTGAAAGATAGTGAATTGAATTTATAACAAATCATGCATTGACGCAGTATTTTTTTGACAATCTGTCTCATACGTGGAATCCAAAATCCTCCCATTCGAACAGCATTCAACGTTGATTGTATTCCAAGATGTTTATATCTGCGAGGGTAGGATTCTACAATTAATGTTGTGAGATGGTGATCCTTGGCCAGCAAAATAGGATTTACAATGGTGTAATCATACATTAGTTGTTTTCCCAATTCTACCTTTGGATCTTATAACCCCCTTTTCATCTAAAAATAAATCAAGTCTATTGACTAGTTCAGGCACTTTCTTCTTATTTTGATTGACATTTTCCAAATCTTCCAATTCCTGGTGAAATTTAGATTTCTGCATATATTTAATCCAATAGATCTTTCCTGTTTCCATAGGTTCCAAAATAATTTTCTGGCTCAAGTTAATAAAATGGAAAATATATTTAGTTACAACAAAGAGTTTATTTAGAGAAGAAAACCTATTGATATCCAAAATAGGGGTTTCTATGTTATCGTTGACTTTTAATATATTAGTAGTATGATAAACCTTAACAAATTGTTTGCTTTCTTCTGATAAACAACCTAAGGAATTGACGGGCCATGAAATGGGAACAGTAGAGAGCCATGAAGGTCCTTTGAACCATAATTCTTGCATACTTTCAAATTCTTTGACAGTTAATCCTCTGGTGAGCAAATCTGCAGGATTATTTTCCTGAATTAACAAATTCGAAGTTCATATTAACTTGATAATTTTCTATGATAACTTTCTTGAAAACTCTAATATCTTTGATTCTGTTCATAGTAAATACACTTTTTGTTTTCACATTTTCCGTTAGTAACCAAGATAGTACTATCTGTGAATCAACTGATATACATATATCTTTAAACTTTATGGCAGGGAAGGAATCCAAGATTGTGGGAAGACACTTTAAGGCCAAGTAAACCGCCATTAGTTCCAAAGTAGGCAGAGTTCTTGGTTTTAATGGAGTCACTTTAGCCTTTGCATACAGAAGTTGTGAGTTTCCATTACTTACATTGTATACAGTGAAACCATAACATAGCTTAGAAGCATCACAAAATATGAATAAATTATTAATGTTATCTTCAGAGATACAAGATCTAGGAAAGGTTAAGTGAAAGATTTGCTTAAAATCAGTCTGAAGTTATAGGCAAAATCAATCCAAGTGGATCAAATAACTTTGAAATTTGAGATAAAATATTACGTTTGGTGTTTGCAGCTTGATTGATATCAATAGCTGCTAACTGAAGAGCATCTTCCTTTATTAAGTACTTATAACCAAGCACTTTCTCACAATCATTATCATGGTGGACCATGCAGTTGTCTCTAGTAAATGCATCTCTTAGCCCTTTGCAATTAGAGTTCCAAGAACGCAACTGGAATCCACCTTCCTTCATCCTCGCATCAGATTTCTTATAGAGATCAAGTAGTTCTTCTTCAGAATTTCAAGTAAGTATCAAGTTATCTACATAAAAATTTGAGTTTAAGATACTTGTGCAATAATCCTTGGGATATTGGTTAACATGATGTTTAATTACATAATTTATAATGAATGGACTAGCATTAAACCCCAAAATAATAGTTCTATATCTGTACGTAACTAATTTTCCATCTTCCATCATGAAAAATGAAAAACGATTTTTATCTTCCTCATTTGCCAATTGAATTTGCAAAAATGCTTGTTTTATATCACTAAGCATGGTGTACCTATTAGATCTAAATTGTAACATTAGTTGGGTGAGGTTATTCATTAAATTTATTCCAGCATATGCTGCTTCATTTAAAGATGGCTTGTTGTTAACTTTAAGAGAACAATTGAAAACCGGACGGATTTTGGTAGTAACATTGGGTTCAGATTTTATGACTGGTCTATGAGGAATCCATATATGTTTGTGATACATTTCTGGTGAGATATCAACCTTTTCAATAATTCCATCATCTAATTGTCTTTTAAAGACCTCTTGATAGGCCTCCAATTGGCCATTCTTTTGAAGTTTATCAACTACTTTGTTGAGGATTGTGATAGCAATGCCTTCATTTGATGGAATTTCTTTTATGACATTATCATGCCAAGTCAGGGCTACAAAATATTTATTGTCCTTGAACTCAATCTTTGATTTAAAATCTTCAATTTTCTTAGCGTCGTATTTACTTTGATCTTCACTCAATTCAGTGCATCCAACTGACTCTAAACTAAACATGTTTTCTAATCCTTGTTCTACAGAACAATCTGTAAATGCAGTATCAAATGGATTGAAATACGTTTTCCTGGGTTCCAAGACAAAATTTACATGAGTAGAGGGCTCCTCAACCCCATAAAGCTCAACAGCATCCATGAAATTAATTGAAGTATTTGTTACTGAAGATTTATCCACAGTTGCATGACTAGTTACTTGAGATGGATTTAAAAAATGCATTATGTTCCCAAAGGGCACAATATCTGTAGACATAAGCCATGCTGTTCCATTTATACATTTTATTTTTTCCATTTTAGGGATAAATTGAATCACATAAACTCCAAGAAGTCCTTGTAATGTGATATTTTCACCATGTTCTGCTAGAGATTGATCTGCCATTTTAAAACCTTCAGATATTATGTTGTTAACAGCTATGGGGAGATCTGATACATGTAAATTGATATCAAATTCACTATCAATTAAGATAGACAATGGAAGATCTTTATAGCCAGGAATACTAACGTCCATAACACATTCTTTGAATTTTCTCTTATTTGATCCGAGAAAAGTTTTAACATCATAATTCAAATATGCCCAATCAAAGGTATCACATTTAAGAACATCCATAACCTCCTGACTTAAATAAGATCTCTGACTGCCATCATCCAATAAACATTTAACGTGGTAAGAATTTCCTCCCCTTTTAAATCTTAATTCAATTATAGGCAACAAATATGGTTGATATGAAGAAGCACTCATGTTGATGCAAAGATTTGAATGCAGAGATGTATCATTTTTGGGTTTGTGACAAAGTGCTGATATGTGACTATAACATTGACAGTAATAACATGGAAAACTAAGTTTATTATATTTTCCTGGACATTTCTCACTTAAATGTTTATTGCTAGTACAAAAATAACAGACTTTTAATTCTTTACATCTAGCCTTTCTAGAATCTAAAGTCTTATACTTGGAGCAAAGAAACATAGAATGTCCCTGAACCGCACAAAATTTACAAAATTTATCTGTTTCCTTGGCAAAGGTTACTGAGGTTTTAAAATTTTCTAGAGTAGATGACTTAGGGTGACTCTCCATTGATTTGAAGTCAAAGGGTGGCTTGTTTTGCCCAGAGTTAAAGTTAAAGGAGGGCTTGTTTGGTTTCCAATTGAAATTATTCTTGGAATTAGCCGAAAAATCTTTACTTTCAGCAGCAATTTTATAACTACTAGAAGAAGAAGTCCTAAGTAGAGTTTTGATTATGTCGTTATAATGATCAAAAAGATTCACCACTGTAGGGTAATTAGAATTTACTTTGTGCACTAATTCTCTTTTTATGGAGGCAGGTAACTTGGAGAATAATATATGACTGATAAGTTTGTAACCCGACGAATCTTCTTCCAAAAGATCTATATTATAAGTTTTAAGATCATATAATAGAGCTCTACTTTCACTTATATACATTTTAACATTAGCAAATGTATTATCAAACTTAGGATATCTACAAATTAATTGTTTGAAGATTTCATCTACAATATACTCAATATCCAAAAACTCCTCTTTAAGCATTTTAAGTGCTATTTCATAGTTTTCATCTGTTATTGATAAATGAGAAATGGTGTTGAAGGCATAATCAGAAAGAAAGCTTCTTAGATAAGTGAGTTTCCCAGCATCTGATAAAGATTCGCAAGCATCTATACAATCTTGAAACTGTTGTAAAAAGTTCTTGAATTCAAATTTATCACATAATTTAACACTAAATGTTTTACATTTAAGTTCAGGCATTTTAACTTGTGAATATTTGTGCACATTAACTGATTTAATAGGGTTTTCACCCCTTTTTAAAGCTGTGGAAATTTTAGCTAACTTATCTGTTATACCTACCCTATAGGCAACTTGACTGTCCATTTCCTTAACTCTATTTTCATCATCTTCTGGTAATTCACCTTCGTCAAACAAGTCAATAATTAAATGATTCACTTCATCAACTTTAACCAAAAATTTTAACATATCATCTCTTCTACTAACAAAGATATCTTGAGAAAGTTCATCTATATCTATAATATCTAAATTTTTTAAGGCAGCCATTATCCTACCTTTAAATCCAGCTCTTTTCGTAACTAATGCATTGAGTTGAGTTTCTAACTCTGGTTTAGATGACATGGTGAAGAAATCAAGGCAATTTACTATAAAGTAACTAAAAAATACAGCAAATAAATTAGGCACACTATTCTGAACAGAATAATCTTAATTAATTATAATGAGCCGATGATGCAATAGAGAAAACAAAGGTCCTAACTAACTCTTTAAACAATGAAAATTCAAATTATGCACTATAGTACGATCTATAGCATTTGTAATAATCAAAACAAAATATAGAAATAAACTATTAACCTTTCTACTAGGTTACATTCAAATAATGATAGCGATTTCGGGAGTGAATTATTCCTAATTTGTAACATATATGTCAAGAACAAATAAAATAGATCACTTATAAGTATAAACAATAGGCTTTAGATTTTTTACATATTTTAATACGATATCGTACTAGATTTAGAACAAAATGCAATATAACAAAATAAATTTTACTCTAACTCGAATTATACAAGGAAAACTAATAAATATAAAAAAAAACAAAATTAGCACTTGGGTATCTTAACAATCAACAAACACTGGGTTTCATTAAAAAGTGAGAGGGCAAGGGAGAAAATATTATAAGATATGTTTGATAACCAAATGGAAATGAATCAATAATTCAATATTCTCTGGAAGTTTTAATATAAGAACTTTTTATGAGTTAAACTTAACATAAGCAAAGAGAATGATAAAAGATTGGCTTACCTTGGGAAAAGGACTAATACTGTTTCCAGGGATTTATGATATTTCGTTCCAGAGAATATCGTTGCCGTCTGGAGTAGCTTATTCCTCTTGTTAGTATGTTGGGTAAGCTATCGTTAACTTTCTCTTGTAACAATGAAATTATTGAAAAGATGTCCAGAACGCCTTTAGTTATGAATACGATAAAGTTGACCTTTTTGTGAGAACAGAGAGAGCAGACGCTTTTTCTTCTGCGCCGAAGCCTTTGTCATGAGTCATGCAATATTAAATTTAGTGAAAACGATCACCTGGTTAACATAAAAGTTTAGCCAAGCAAATTATCATTCTCTAAAAAAAATTAATGAATATTTTATATTCAAATTAATGATTGAAATATATAGAATAATGAAAATGACAATGACATCAAACATAAATTATTATAAGGTAATTTGCCAAAGATTAACAGAATGCAGATAGGTAATAGCAGTTAAAGTTGATGGATAAAAAGTTATGATCACTTTAATATTTAAAGGGGGTTTTACACCCCCAACCTAAATCAATTTTTTAAAAATTTTCTTATGAAATTAAAGCCCAACTATATTTTTATTAATAGCATCCAAGGAACTGTTGTGTATTTTGGTTTAAATCCTGTGTTTTGGAAATTAAATATTGGTAATCTCACTGAAAAAAAGCATTTAGACTCAAAGTATTATACTCAAATTATTAATTTCCAAATCATGTGTTTTGGAAATTAAGTAGTGATAATTTTACAAAGAACAATTTAGTTTTCCTAAGTTGTTTTCTATACTAACTATATTGCTTTATTTGTTTATTTGAAGTACTGATATGCACTCTTATATACAGTTACATTTAATCAGTTGGAAAGTTGTTGAATGAAACAAATTTCTTAACTTTTATTTGCATTAATTTCCAAAATGTAGACATACAAAATACAGTGCAGCTATATTTTTACGGAATTTGTTTATAATTCATATGTACTACAAATTTATCAAATGAAGGATGATAATTCTAATGACTAGAAATAATTATACTCTATACATAGATACGGTATACACTTCAAATGTTGTATATTATACAAATGAATAATGGTGAATGAAATAATATATATGCCTAAACTACTGTACATACATAGATACAGTGTACACTTAAATTGCATATCACTTAAAAATATGAGCATCTATTCTAACTGGTTGATTAACAACCTAATTCACTACCAACTTATATCCTAGGCCTCTATTAATTTTATTTCATTTGGATGGAATGAGTAAGTAATTTTAACTCCTGGCTGCATATTTGGAGTAGACATTGTCTGAATCATTTCACTGTGTCTTTTCCAACAAATATCTTCCTTTTCTGGAAAATGGTATTTATTGGGTTTTCCTGAATAACTTAAAAAACTAATTAGATAATCATTAAATTCATCTGAAGTGTCCTTAATTATGCCTAACTTGATTTTACTCTCATGGGTACAAGCAATATATTGACCAATATGTTATGTAGTATCTTGGTTCACCAACATACTGCTTTCGTTCTGTTGGTCAATTTTACTTATTCCAAACAGAGTATAATTTTTGGATTCAGATGTCATATAAGCCATTATCTGATTCTTTGACTTGGGTACAAATTTGTGGAAACCTCTTGTACCTTTGACAGTTAAATCTTTATCATATGATGCCTATCAGATAGATTTAATTCCACCTCCTGTTTATCAACATAGAAAAAAGCAATTGTGTTGGAATACTTAATGCTAAAATCATATAAGTATTTTGGTGTCAAAATATGATCAGTAACAATTCGTTGCAGACTAGCCTTTGCTGCACTCCTTTGTACTGTCCTTCCAATATAATCACATGCACATTTCCCATGACTGGCAAAGAAATTCCACTCAGCTTTAACACCAAAGTCTTGTTCATGATAGCAGACATAAAGGAAATTGAATCTATCTTTATATTGTCCACCACAGCCATCAGAAAAGTAAAAAACTTTTTGCACATCAAGGAATCTTGCTTTCATATCTTAAATCAAATGCTGCTGAAAAGTATAAACTGCTGAAGTTGAGTGTTCAAGACAATCACTGACATTGCAATAACTAATGTGCTTTAATTCTTCATCATTCTTATAATAGACTACAAATGGATGGAGTGTAGCTTGATCATTTGTCCAATGAAAACTCTGCGGGGCATCCTGAGTAATGAATGAATAATTTTCAGCAAAATCCTCAAGTATAAGAACTTAATCATTTTGTAGGTTCTTTTTGATGTTCTTCACATGCTAACTGACATTTTGCTATATAATGATGATGCATGAGGGAGACAATTGAAGCTGAAATAATTTCTATAAATTCCTCTACTGTAGATATATTGTTTTGCATTGACCGATCAGTAGTAGTCCACTGAACATATTCAACATTATCTCTATCCATTAATGTTGACAATGTTTTCAAATAATTTGTTACACCAGTAATACCAGGACATTCTAGACAATGATTCAACATACAGGTGGAATTATTAACCCTTTCGCTGTGGACCCTTGTGGAACGCCAGTGTCGAGGGAGTAATTTTTTGGAAATGCATGAAAATAGCAAACTCAGGTTTTACGTACTATAAACAAGATTAGATGCAATATTGTTGTATGTTTATACCACATTAAGTTACAGTATTTAAAGAATAATATAAAATTGCTAAATATTTAAATTGGGCGCATATTTTTTATTAAAAACATCATAAAAATCAACCTTACCTTTAGTACTTAAGTTGAGTGCGGTAAATTTGTTGCAAGGCTCAAGGCAAAGACCTGGTTTGTCTGTACAAGTTTGGCAAACCTATCTTGTAGTCTTATGTATGCCATGCAGATAGCATACATGGCATCGTTTTGAAGGATTTTGTTGGTTTTCTGTTTGATGATAAGCAATGAAATGTCTTCCTGTCAGCCTTGGTGTAACTATGTTCATTGCAATAAGTTCACAAGTAGAAGTAAGTTCTTTTACTATTTGCAAATGTAATTTTATTTTCTCCACTAAACACTTCATTACGCCTTATTTCACCAACATTGTTACCAAGATTTTTCCAGTTATAAAATGTATCACGTTTAGGCTTTCCTGCAGCCGGAGCTGATTGTGAACGATGGCTGCTTTCATCATCGGATAAATCAACATTTTGTTCACTAAAATCACTAAGTGCAGGATTTTCAACATTCATTAAATCATCACCCTCACTATCACTCGATAATTCCATCTCTAAATCACCGTCACCTGTCTCTAAGTATTCCGTAATTTTCACCGGTAACACTCTCCTCCTTGACATTTTGAAGGACACTAATTTTGACTGAATTAACGGTAATAATATATGTACCCGAGAAGGAAAAGTTGCCAAACGTACAAGAAAAAAATCCAAAGTATGCTCTAATGACGAAATAAAAGTGCTATGCCATGTCAGTAAATAACTAGAAACGATTCAATCTATGACATGAATATCATGTCACGCATCACTGGTGGAAGTTTCGTGTGACATGATATTCGTGTCACACACAGTGAAAGGGTTAACATTACAAACTTTTTTTCAATGAGAGTACGGTATGTTAGTTTTTTTTCACCAATTGATTGTATCATGAGTTTAGGATTTTGGTGATAAGTGCAAACACAGACTAAATGTGTTCCTTTGCCCCAACCAATGACACACCATTTAGGTCTTAAACTTTCAAAATGATGAAAATCCAACACTTGCATCAGTTTCTCTATATTTTGCAAAAGGTTCTTTCAAATTGCCCAGCAAGAGACATTTTTGTTTATATTCCTTTTCACCAGTATCTATATTTGTTATGCTGTTACATTCAGATTTACCTGCACACATTCGGCTAACCTCATCATCTTCATAAAAAGCTTTTACTCTAGAGATTGTTTCTTCAGTCAATTTTTTTTCCTTTTGTATACCTAGGCACTTCTGGAAGAATACCAAATTGAGATTTCAAATGTCTGGCTTTGTCTACAGTGTACCTGGTAGTGCCAAAGAACTGTTGGGTTCTACTAATTGTAAAGGGAGACAATGTAAGGATTTGAAGTTTTCACTGATATGAAGGTGTTGATTCGAATTCTTCTTTGAGATCATTCATCACCATCTCATACCTGTTTGAAAGAAGGAAAGTAGATAACACTGGACTGCGTTTCAAAACTTTTTTTCAAAGGTCAAGGGTTTTCCAACTGATTTAGGATCCTTTTTGCGCGCTGAATTCAAAATATCATTCATTTTCTTTGGTCAGGTCTGGTTTCTAAGATACACTCTTTTTATTACAGCATATTTTTCCCAAATGGCGCTATCATCCAAGCGTATATGGGCTTTGTTTTTGCCACAGCTGGTCATGGGTTACCTTAAATAGCTAGTTATTCTTTCTATTTTCAGGTCTATTTGTGCAGTACGATAGATCGGAAGTGTAAGAACCATCCTAACAAATTTTGTTTCATCTGCAGACACGTGGTTCTTCCAGACCGTCGAGCGAAAATCATGGATTTTGTGAAGAAGGCTTATTACGCCTATTTTGGAGTCAAACTAGGGGACCAGGATAAGTCATTTGCTCCCCATACCTGCTGCATAACATGTGGGGAGAACTTATGGGATTGGAGGAATATGAAAAGAAAGAGTATGCCATTTGGTGTTCCAATGGTGTGGAGGGAAGGGAAAGATCACGTTACTGACTGCTACTTGTGCATGACAAATTTAAAAGGCATCAATTGCAAGAACAAGCACCATGTTCAATACCCTGATGTTCCTTCTGCCATAAAGCCAATCCCCCATGTACCATATGTTCCTGTTCCTGAGCCGGATGTCATCATGGAATCTAGTTCTGATTCTGAATCTACTGACATGACTGATACAAGTGACTGTGGTGCATACGAGCCAGAAGAGGACAACCGATTGGTGCCATTGACCTAAGCCCAACTCAACGACTTGACACGAGACCTGAACCTATCTAAGGAGTCTGCCCAGTTGCTGGGTTCTCATCTTCGAGAGAAACATCTACTCGCCCCAGGAACAACATTCTATTGGTATCGGGAACGCGAGAGTGAATTCAGAAAATTCTTTATGTTCGATGAAGCGTCTTTACTGATCTACTGTAACATTATTGCTGAACTGATGAAATTAATGGGTATGAAGTATGTTGCCATGGAATGGAGACTTTTTATTGACTTGTCTAACAGAAGTCTCAAGGCAGTTCTTCTGAATAACGGAAATAAGGTTTTGTCAATCCCTGTTGGACACTCGGCTGAAATGAAAGAATCCCACAACATTATGGAACATCTGTTGTCTGCTCTCAATTACCAGGAATATAAATGGTTGATTTGTGGAGATTTTAAAGTTGTTGGACTCATCCTAGGACTTCAAGGTGGGTACACAAAGTATCCATGCTTTTTGTGCTGCTGGGTTAGTCGGGCTGATGACCAGCATTATGTCAGACAAGAGTGGCCATCAAGACAAGGATTAGAACCCAGGTCACACAATGTTGTTTCCCACCCTCTGGTTGAACTGAGGAAGGTGTTACTTTCACACCTACACATCAAACTCAGCCTAATTAAGAACTTTGTAAAAGCACTGGACAGGGAAGGTTGAGGATTTGCCTTCCTCTGCCACAAGTTCAAACGAATCAGCATGGAGAAGCTTAAGGCAGGTATATTTGATGGTCCTCAGATAAGGAACTCATAAAAGACTAGTTTTGATGATTCATTAAATCCTACTGAACTCTCTGCCTGGCTGTCCCTTAAGTTAGTCATTGCAAACTTCCTTGGTAACCACAGAAGTCCTCAGTACTAGAAGATGATTGATGACCTAATGGAGAATTTCCGCAAACTTGGTGCGTGTATGTCAGTGAAAATGCACTTTCTTCGGTCCCATCTGGACTATTTTCCAGAAAATTGCGGAGACTTCAGTGAAGAACAGGGTGAGCACTTTTACCAAGACATCCATGTCATGGAAGAATGCTATCAAGGCTAATGGGATGTGAACTTTCTGGCTGACTACTGTTGGTGCCTTAAGAGGGATGTGGTATCTGCTTGGCATAATCAGTCACTAAAGAGACCATTCATCCATGAGTCGCTTATTTTGTGTATTGTACTATTCATGCTATCTATTAAAAATATTCTGTAAACCTTCTGTGAGTAAATTGGTCCAATATTTGCTATTGTGTGTTTCATTCACAACAAATATTTGGAAATATAGGAGTTTTTGGTATGTGCTCATATTTCAAAAACCTGACCTGATTGGGTAAAATGAGCATGATTTTCAGATTCAGTGCAAAAAACAACTAAAATCAGGTATTATATATTTGACCTTGAAAACAATGCAGACCAGTGTAATTTGTTACATATATACATAAGATGAGAATATGTATACATGTAACAAATTATCTAAAGAGGTGATGGCTCAGTCGATAGCATCCTGGCTTTGCACACAACCATTCGGGAGTTTGAGTCTCGGCACCGACGGTTAGTTTCCATCATCACTGGTCGGTATTTAATTACCTTTGTATCACTCGTTAATTACTGTGCAATAGCTTCACGCCCTACCACATTGAGAGTTTCATGTTATGTTTATCAGGTGCTGATAAAAAAATATCCTGGCAATAACAGGCTTTCCACGCTGCAAAAGCACCATAGAAAGTGGAAATATAGCCTATGCTTTAAGGGATAACTAAAAAAATATATGATGTTGCATAAAAATAAGCTACCCATATATATTTGATTTTGAATTTTGTCTAGGCCTATTATAATTATATATAGGTAGCTAACAAATCTTAACAGTTCATTCCATACCTTTTAATATCTCTGTCTGTAAGAAAGTCTTGTTTATTGGATGGTCCAACATTCTTTTCCAGCAATACACATAAAGAATCTTCCAGTTTTCTTTTTAGAGATGTTGAAGCCTTTTGGTATTTTTTAGATGCAAGTCTTGATTTACCTTGACTGCTCAGTCCATCTGAAGAATTTGGTTTAAAGTCTACTATCAGCCACCTTTACTTTGAATAAATTAATGATTCAAATATACATAAAAAGTAAAACCATTTGACCAACTGGCCAGTGCTAGTGTACATGTATACAAGTAAACATATAGTTTAATAGGTACTTATGTAATTTGACTGGTGTGACATCAAGATATTTAAG
The DNA here is from genome assembly GCA_963969495.1 of Ceratothoa steindachneri. NCBI lineage: Eukaryota > Metazoa > Arthropoda > Malacostraca > Isopoda > Cymothoidae > Ceratothoa > Ceratothoa steindachneri. Next base: position 42,549,591 of record OZ018321.1, on the reverse strand, counting down.
TCTTGTCCAGCTGCTCCCTTTGAAGATATGTCTCTTCTTCAGCAGCTATTACTTTGGAAGGAGTTTTCTGTTGAAGGTTGAGGTGGACAAGCATCACTTTCGAACCTCCTTCGCTGAATATCCATTGGCTTTTAGCAAACTGTTCATTTATTTTCTTCTCACAGTTTGTATAAACTTTTGATGACCTACTGAAGCCATATGTAGAATGACTTAAATAACATTATTTGGGAGTGGTCTCAAATTGTTAACTATTATTTTTCTATGAATTTTGAATGGATCACAGCAATGATATGTATAATCTTTATCCTTTGGTGGCATTTTGGAGGGTCATCTAAACATATAGTACGCTGAAAAAATGAAAAGGAGTTTAAAACAGACTGACATAAATAATAAGGTACATGCATATTGGTCAAGATTCAAGAGAATGGAGAATGTAGAAATAAAGTACACTCCTGCATGGGTGAATAAGAAAAGTGTATAATAATAATTATACAAGTGTATAATAATTTGAATCTAAAATGCTTTTTGTCAGTGAGGTTACCAATATTTAATTTCCAAAACATGATTTAAACCAAAATACACCAACAGTTTCTTGGATGCTATTCATACAAATATGGTTGGGCTTTAATTTCCTCAGAAAATTTTTAAAAATTTGATTTAGGTGGGGGGTGTAAAACCCCCTTTAAATATTAAAGTGATCATAACTTTTTATTCATCAATTCTAATTGCTTTTACCTATCTATATTCTGTTAATCTTTGGAAAATTACCTTTTGAATGCACTTTGAATCATTGTTCTAGCTCAATTAGGAGCAGAGATATGGCAATTTGAACTTTGGGGGTCCCTTTGAATCCCCTCAAATGGGGGTCCCATAACTTTTGAACTGTTAGTCAAATCAACCTGAAATTTGAAATTGTGGGTTTCTTGGTGTAAAGAATACTATAGAACAAGTTACAGAAAAATTGAAGAGGGTGTGGTGTTACCTACTGCATGATCTCTCATGAAATGCACCAAATACTAGTTGGTTAGGTGAAAATCCTGAATTATTCAAGAAGGCATTACGTGCAGAAATTGACCAGGCAAGCGTGGTCTCCAGATCACAACTACAATTAGCCATAATTTTATTTAGTAGATTATCAATGACTGCATTGAGCTGTTCACAAGTCCCATTACTCCACAGGCTCTCTGCCGCTGTAGTCACTTTTATATTAAATGCTTTACCAAGGGCTCTCATCTCATCATTATTAAACTCACCCCCATTATTAGTGAGGATCTTCTGGGGAGAACCAAAAGACTAATCCAACACATGAACAAACCTTTAATGATTGTAGAAGCAGTTTTGTTTTTTATTACTATTGCTGTACAAAATCTCATAGCCATGTCAACTATACAAGGAAGTAACATTGACCCCACACTTTCAAATCCATTGCAATACTTTCATTAAAACTCGTCGCCATTGGTAAACATACAACTGATCTAGGAACAGGTCTTTTAAATTTAACACACATTTCACAAATGCTTAATAAATCATTAATTTCACTTTCAAAATCAGTATTGTTGCTGCTGGCATTTCTTAGAAGCTTTATTAATTTTTCAGCCGTGGGTTTTGTCCAAATTGTTTATGTAGCTTCAAGGCAACTTTCTTCACATCAACATCAGTAGAAGCCAACATCACCTTGTGAACGTTAGTCTGGTCTAGTCATCTATACAATGGTAGTACATAGTGTCCAGATGAAGTAGAACCTACTTTGACCCATTTCTTGGCAATCTTCATGGGTGTCATTCACAAAATCCAAAACCATGCCAGCAGTTTTCATAGACTTCTTGCTCAGCAGCAATGGACTATTAGCCTCAACAACATCAGCAGCAATGGACTATTAGCCTCAACAACATCAGTAGTAATTTCCACATGCATGTTATTAATCCAACAAGGAATTGTCTAATATAGCACAGCCTTCCGACTCTTCAAGCAATGAAAGTAGCTTAGTTTCCTTTACTTCGTTGTGTATATCACCCATAAACATTGATAATTGCACACTTTCAGTCTGATCATCTTTAATGACCCCATTATTATTGCTCTCATATGTGTATGGACACTGATATGCCCAATGATGATACTTTGAATCACAAACTGCACACTGAGACACTTGACCATCACATCCTATAAGATTAAGCTTACGAGCTTGTGACTGCGAAGGGTAAGATTATTGCTCAGGTATTGCAGGGTCCACACTACTCGTAGTACCCTGACCTTCCCCCCGATATCATAGTCGTTGTGCTCTAAGCAGCAATCTCATGACCAAAAACATGTTTTAAGAATAGATTTCATATTAGCATAGGAAACCTCACTGATGGCTGACATGGTTAACTGCACTTCATTATCAGGAAGTTTACAAGATGCCAACAACCTAAATGCCATCTCAGGATCAGGAAGATTCATATCTTCCTGCAAAAATTTTAAATATATAAGCTCAAAATCGCTCACAAACTGATCAATGTTTACACTCTCTGACCTATAAAAATTGTACAAATTACAAAAAGCTGTAAATTACCGATGACCCTTTTCAGATAAGAACAGTCGATCTAATTTCGCCAACAAAATTTTAACACCATCATCCTCTTTAAAATTATCAATACTGATCCCTGAAGAGGCTAAGCTAGCCCTACCAGTCAAGGAAAGATGAATCTGTTTTCAGCAATTCAGTAAATTCGCACCAAATAACCAAATATCTTTTTTCCAACTATCATAGCACCCATCATTGTCAAGTTTGATGCATTTCTCTAATGCTTGATAAAAAAAACATTGGAGTTAGTAGAGAAAATTGTTTAATAAACAGTAGAGAAATCATAAAAAAACAAAACTTTGGCAAAAGATTATGTAGTGTAATCGTGGAGATGGAAGGAGAATGGGGGAATAGGGAGGGCTATACCCAGATAAAAGGTATACTTTTATTCTCACATACATCTCTCATTAGTTGACTTTGATGCAAGGGAATTCCACCTGTCTTGGCATGGTTGCTTAGTACTTCTCCTTCGGGACTTGAGTGATAGGCACCTCATGGGGGGGGGGGGGACTACAATCAATTCCAGGAATCAGGTCCTTGCTTACCTGATCAAAGTCTGAGATACATGTCTAATGCAGATTAATTTATGCATCAGTGTCTGAAAACTGCCTCACTTTCTTGTTCAAGAATGCCTCACTTTCCTGTCTGGATCTGTCCCTGCACTCTCTTGATGCACAGATTGATTTTGTGTGGGAGCTGGTCAATAACCTTCACATTTATATATCAATTTCTGGATCCCCGCTGCCTAAGAAACCACCTTGGCAGTGCTTAGAGTGTGTGTGATTGCCTACATTTCAAGAAATGACTGATTTCTCCATCCCATTCAAAGAGTTTATTTAGGTTGGTTGATGAGGCTGTCAACCTCTTCTCTGATAATGTCACTATTGCCTGACTACTATTCCTAGAACATTGGCCATTTTGCATGCCATCCACTACCTTTTTGTTCAGCTGTTTATGAGATGGCTCTTAGAAATAATCAGTATGCCTACATGTGTTATGAGTTGCCCAAATTATTTTGCTAATGTTGAATATTGTTGAATGAGAGCTAGGTTATGCTATGTTTTGAGGCATGTTAGATTAGCTTTTTCCTAGATAGCATGGGTACCTGTCTTATGCAAAGTGCAGCTTTCGCAAGTTCCACTCCATATTATATGCTCTGTTCTGACAGGAAAATGCTATATGCAAGGCTTTGCTTCATAAACATCACTATACCACATTTTTTGATCTGGATAAGGCATGATATGTCATGGTGATAGAGTATCAGTGAGAACCACACTATTGGAACAAGGGGGCACCTCCCAATCTTCATGAGTTCTTGTGAGATTGTTGATTCCATGTATAGGGGAGGGGGAGACCCCTCTCTGACCAAATAGGGCAGGGCAGGAAGATGTTCCATGTGAGTGTCCAGAGCGTCACTTGTGCTTTTAGCATGAATGTTATTGACTTGTTGCTGCCATAAACATGTTCTTGCTATGATTTATTTAGCTCAGATGCCAACTTGGGCATCTACTCCAGCAAGCATTGAACTAAATCTCTCACTATGCCGAAGTGCACAGGGAAAGTCTGAACTTGTGTTCAATGTGCTGTGTTTAACATTTGGTACCATGATAATCAGTTTAATTTTATTCTAGATATCAGTCAGGGATTCTTGTATTTTATTGTTTATAATTTTCTAATATTCACTGGTTTAAAAATAAATTTCCACTAGTAACATTTTCATATTATTTTCCTTCATGGTCTCTTGTTGTTTGTTTCTCTGTGCATGTTTTTAAGTTGGTGACCCTGTGATATTAGGGTTTCAGCATCTTATTTACCTCCTAACAAATGATGGGTACATGGTAAAGAAAACTCTGTTCTAGAAGGGGGAATACTGTTGTAGTGGTTGGTGTGTCGAAATATATGGGCTCTTATAAGCCCTCTTTTATCTCTGATGCTGAGTCAATGGTTCAATTTTCAACTTTCTTCCCAATTTTTCTCTCTCTAGAGCAGTGGTTTTCAATTGGGTGCAATGAAAGCCAACTAAGGTTGCTGCGGAAGTGACCAAATATCCCTTTTAAAATGCCTAAATTGCACCCCATCCCCCCCAAAATAATGTATTTCAAAGATTTAAAAAAAAAATGTATTTCAAAGATTTAAAAAAAATTGAATCACATTTGAAAGTACATATTTTGAAACTAGCTTCTCTGCATTTTGCAATATAAAAATAATAAAAAGAGAACCATTGCAGACAGTGAATAAAAAAATGAGAGTTGCCTTGTCAGATATACGTCCCAATATGAAAGAATTAGGTGATAATCATCAATCACAAATTTCTCATTAAATATTTAAAGTTAAGATTTATTTATTATTTTAAATTTTCTTGTCTCATATTGATTAAATAAAGTTAAATGTCAATCATACTTAATTTTGAAGTGTTTTCCACATAATTATACATTGTGTAAATTATAGGTGCTCTGACTACTTCTAGATAGCAATTAGGGTGCCACTATCATAAAAAGATTGAAAACCACTCCTCTAGACTAATGGAGATTGTTTAACTAATGTAGTTAATATGAAAATATCATAAACTTAATAAAATTGTTAAAATCCTTAATGATATTTAGAATAAAACAAAACTGAAGCTATATTACTGAAAGATAAACAGATAGTTCATGATTGTAAACTTGTGGTGTCCACCGCAAGTTTACCAAAGATTAAGTATACTAGATTGTCCAGACATTTTATGCACAACATCCAAGGCATCTTATACCCGATCAAAGTATCATTCTCATGTGTACCTTCTTTATACTAATTTCCTTAAAAAAATAATTAAGTTATTCAGTACAAATTTTTGTTTCACAGAACCTAGTCTGTGTCATTTTATTTTTCTAAATATTAATGAATTTTGAATTATTAGACTTATAGTATCACTTCTGTTAGAAAAATTATATTTTATTACAAATAAATAATTCAGCTGACATACTTAAGTCGGTCCTCATTCATTTCAACAAAGGAAGAACAGACAAAGGCAAAGCAGTAAAAATCTGACGAAGGTAGGGATATGGCCCCCATATCCCACATATTTCTAGAGTCATTCACCACTTATTACAAGTGATTCCTACAGTGAACATATATTTATAAAAGCACTTTTCTGATTGATCAGAAAAGTCATTACTTTTTTTTTAATTGATCAAGTTGTTCAGAGTAAACTTGAGCTATCTGATTTTGTAGTAAGAACTCAATATCTGAAATGCTCTTGTACATCAAAGTTTGTAAGCATAAATAAAGGTCATGGTTTAAAATGATCTCTGATGCGCTTGATTTTGCTAAGCAGCTAAACAATGCAGGTGTTGATATGTTCTTTGGTTTCTGGGAGTTAAGCTGTTTTACTATCACTTACACAGTTAAAATAATGTGCTTTTGCACTAGACATCAGTTTAGCAGTACTTATATTACTTTAAAAAAATTATAGGATCATTTTTTTATAGTATGATTGGTAATTGCAGAAACAATTGCTTTTTAATTGCATCTTCCAAGCTAAGTTCTATATATGTTGTAATTTCAGAAATGAGATTTTGTAAGTAGCCTAAGAGTGGGCATTTTGTTTCAATCTCTATTTTATCTTTTCCAGCTTTTCCAAGTATTCATTCAGCCCAAGTGGGACTTATGGCAAATTATACATCTGGGATGCAACTTCATGGGAGAATGTCAGCTGTGAGGAGGTTCTTCTGTCTATTTGTCACATTTGATTTGTTGTTTACATCATTATTATGGATAATTTGTGTACTAGTAAGTAGCTTACCTATTTTTGTGGCTTATGTATTTCTAGCTCATACCAACTTTTGCATTAAGTAGCCTACCCCATATCCCAGTATCCCAGACTCCATTTTACTACACAACCCAGAAAACAACAAACTGCCCTTAATCTCCCTGCCCCCTACTTATCCCCCAATATCATATCCCCCGTCAAAACATTCACTTGAGATAAAACATGAGTTTCTCTTCTGGAATCCATGAAATCCTTGGATTTTAGGATCTCATGTAATTTAGGGATATTATTTCTCTTCACTTTAGATACCTCCTTTCAGGCAGTAGCTTCTCAGCTGCACATTGATGGGAGGTATACTGTTATTTCTGTGTACATTCCACCGTCAGCCGACTTCTACGTGGGGGACTTCTGCTGCGTTGTAGCACAGTTGCTGAGGCCTTTTCTCTTGCTCGGAGGTCTAAACGGTAGACACTCCCTCTGGGGAGACTACTCTAACAATCCCCGAGGTCAAGTCTTGGCCGACCTGATCAACGAGCTTGAGATGGGTGTCCTAAATGTGGATGAGTTTACACATCATTGCCCGAGAACCGCTTAATTTTCCTGCCTCGATCTATCTTTGTGCTCTCCGGATGCACAGCCCGATTTTGATTGGGGAGTGGTCGATAACCTCCATGGTAGTGATCACTTTCCCATTCAAATATCATTTTCTGGGCTGCTGGCACCCGAGAGCCCGCCCCGGTGGTGCTTGGCGCGGGCGCGGTGGTCTGCATTTCAGTAAATGACTGAATTCTCTATCTCAGTTGAGGAGTTTAGGTCAGTAGATGAGGCCGTTGAGTTCTTCTCTGCAACCACATCGCCACCTGCCTAGATACTATTCCCAGAAGGTCTGGCCGTTTTGCACGTTGACACTCCCGTGGTGGTCGGCCGAGTGTGAGACGACCCTCAAGCAGAAGCGCTATGCCTACATGCGCCATAAGCACCGCCTGATCAATTTCACTGTCAGGGAATTTCATCGGGCTAGGGCTAGGTTCCGGTATATTTCAAAGCACCCCCGCCGCTCTTCTTGGCTGGCATATGTGTCTTCATTTAACGGGACGACCCCTTTAGCAGAGGTGTGGAAGCGAGTCAAAAGGATTCGGGGCAAGTTCTTGCAGGACCCCCTTCCCTTTCTCAAGGAGAATGGGACTGCAATCTCGGACCCCACGTCCATGTCGGAATCCTTTGCAACCGCTTTCTCCGCATTCTCTAGCCGGGATACTGCTCCACGAGCATTCAATGTACGTTGTGATGTCACGGAAGGCCGCCGGCAGGATTTTACCTCCAGAGACGGAGAACCCTTCAACGATAAGTTTCCTCTGAGTGGTGAGTGAGTTAGGTTTCACTCTTGCTTGGTGCGTGGACACCGCCCATGCTCCGGAAGATGTCCTGTACGCCATGCTTCGACACCTGGGTGAGCGAGGCATGGCCTTTCTCTTAGATTTGTTTAACAGGATCTGGGTGGAGGGTCTCCTCCTGGATTCCTGGCGAATCGCTACTGTGCTCGCCTTTCGCAAACTGGAGAGATCATTCTACCCCGGCCAGTTTCCGCCCACTTTCTCTAACCTCCTGCATATGCGAGTTGATGGAGAAATTGGTAAATGTTAGATTAGCCTTTTTCCTGGACAGTGGAGGCCATTTGTGTTCTGCGCAGTGCGGCTTCCGCAAGTTCCATTCCATATCAGATGCTCTGCTTCGACTGTAAAATGCTGCCTGCGAGGTCTTCCTTCATAGACACCACTTCGCCATGGTGTTCTTCGATCTGGAGAAGGCTTATGATACCGCATAGCGATACGGTATCATGGGAGACCCTCCACACGATGGGGGCGGCAGGGAAGTTTCCTCACCTTTACACTCCCTGCCTTGAGCATCAACGGCATTACCTCGGTAATGCCAGATGTTCTTGCTACACTCTACGTGGACGACTTTTCAATCTCTTTTGGTGCGGCCCAGATGCCAACTCTGGAGCGTCAACTCCAACAGGCATTGGACTGTGTCTCTCGCTATGCCGAAGCGCACAGGTTTCGGTTTTCTTTGGCCAAGACTAAGGTGGTGTACTTCTGCCGCCATCCATGGCTCCACCCCGACCCAGATTTGTTTCTTAATCCTTAGTCCGTTCAAAGCTCTACTATGGATGTGAGTTTTATGCATCTGCAGCCGAACGTCTATTTTGGAAGGTGGACTCGATCCACCACACCGGCCTTCGCTTGGTGACCAGTGCCTTCCGCACTTTCCCAATGAGAGCCTGCTTGTCGATGCTGGAGAGATGCCATTATCTATGCGCATCCGCAGCTGATCTCGACGGTGCCTATGCCGCCGAGAGATGCAAGTCATACCCTAAGCCCTTTGGGTTTAGGGCCAGGAAACTCCTTCATGAGCTAGATATAGCTCTCAACCTTGTTCTGCCCAGAATGCCACTCTGGAGGGTACCACCATTGGCTATTTGCCGCTACGCCTCTGCTCCCAAAGCTTGTACAGCTGACATCTTTGCGCATGTTACCTGTCCTGATACCGGGATGGGCGGGGTCGCTACTGCCTGTCCCTTGTACTCATGACCGGTTCGTTCACACCGACCTATCGACTTTTTGGAGGAGGCTGGCTTTCTTCCCCTTATTTAATATTTGACTTTGGATCGCGTACTTCTTCGCCTGGAGAGGGTGGGCCTTCCCCCATTTGACGGAGCTTGCTTTATATTTTTTCAATTTGTTTTTCTTTAGTTTTTTTTTCTTTTAATATATCCTAGATTTAGACTAGGATGAGTACAGCGACTTATGCCCTAGAAGGCAGTCGCCAGATGAGATATATATAAAAAAAAATTGTCTCACTGTGGCTCCACCTCACCCGGTGATGATTGCATCCAGTATACTTTCTCCGTTTTCTCCATCCCCACTCAGAGTTATTCTTGGTTGACCTCTACAACCTGCTTTAAGTCAAAGGAATCTATCCGTCCTCCTGGTGTGTAGGGGTTGTTCTACCCTTTCTCAAGCCCGGTAGGAACGGTTTGGACCCCAGTCACTATCGCCCGATTGCTCTTACGAGCTGCCTCAGTAAGTTGTTCGAGAAGATGGTCCAAGTTCGCCTCGCTTGGTTTTTGGAGTCCAACTCGCTCCTCTCTCCATTTCAGTTTGGATTTCGCAGCGGTTGTAGTACACTTGACCATTCGCTTGGAAGACTCCTTTTTACAGGCCTTTTCCTCCAGGTATCAGGTGTTAGCGGTATTCTTCGGGATTCAGAAGGCCTACAATACCACCTAGAGATATGGTGTTTTACATCAGTTATATGATTGGGGTATGAGGGGCTTCTTACTGGTTATTATTCAAGAATTTTTATTGTCCCATAATTTTAAGGTCTGTATTGAGGATGCTTTCTCAGGCTTTCGGATTCAAGAGGAAGGTGTGCCCCAAGGGTGTGTTTAGAGTGTGACATGTTTCGCCTTTGCCATTAATAGTTTGGTGTCCCCTCTTCCAGAGGATTTTGGCTTACCTCTTCGTGGATGACTTGGCATTGTTTTGTTCATCTCCCCGCTTGCCTTCTGCTGCCCGTTGATTACAGCTGGCAATTGATGCTGTGTCGGGTCATGCAGTCTCAAAGGATTTCCATTTTTCAGTCACCAATCGAAGGCCATGCATTTTTTATCGGGTCGTGGTGTCCTTGGTCCCCCTCCCCTCTTCTTGGATGGCACATCGATTTAATATGTCCCCGTTTTTAAGTTCTTGGGTTTAATGCTTGATAGCAAGCTCACTTGGGTACCCCATTTGCGTCTTTTGAGGGCATCCTGTTCGAAGGCTATGGATTTGTTTAGGATTTTATCCCATACCACTTGGGGTGGTGATAGGCGCACCTTGTTGTCCCTTTATTCGGCACTGGTCCAATCCCAGCTGGACTACAGTTGCCAGGTGTATTCTTCAGCATCTCCTTCAGCCTTGAAGATACTTGGCCCTGTTCATTCGCTTGGGGCCTGTCTTAGTAGTGGAGCCTTTCGCACCTCGCCTATCCCTAGCCTCTTTGTTGAGGGCCACATGCCTCCCTTGCGATACCACCGGCTGCAGGTGTGCCTACGATTCCTGTTTCGTGTTCAGCAATACCCTTCATCCCCAGTCCACGAGTGCCTTTTCGCCCCGTCCTCTTCACCATCTTTTGATCGGCAGCCATCTCTATCCCGGCCTCTGAGACTCCGGGTTGAGGACCATCTCTCGTCCCTGGGTGTTCCCGTGTTGTTAGCCTTCCCATTCCCGCCGGCTCCGTGTTGGGGCATCCATCCTCCTGAGGTATGTATGGCTCAAAGTCAGACCTCGGTGCTGGGGCAGCCGCAGTGTCCTCTACGGAGTCTCTTCGGTCTGCTCTCCTTCCTGTAGCATCCATTTTTACCACAGAGTTGACGGCCATTCTTTTGGCTTTTAATTTGATTTTATCCCTCAATTCTTCAGATTATATTGTTTTTAGTAATTCCCAGCCTGCTTTGATGGCATTTCACTCTTTTACGTCCACACACCCTTTGGTTTTACAGATTCGCTCCTGACTGGTCATAAATGCCTCCTGTTACAGGGTGGATTTCTGTTGGGTTCAGGTTCATGTTGGGGTTCCGGGCAATGAGGCGACTGATTGGCTGGCCCTCTCGGCCACCCTCTAAGTGCTGGATGCAGCCCCTCTGCCCATTAGGGATTCCTACCCTGTATTCATCGCATATGTCTTTTTGTTTGTAGCAGAGAGAATGGGATTCATTCCCCTCTTCTAAGCTGTCCCTTATTAAACGCTCTCTCCATTCCTGGTCCTCTAGCTCTCAGTGACTCCGGTTTCTAATTGGACACATGTGACTCACCCATGGCTATTTAGTTTCGGGTGGAGGCCGAGTTTCTCCTGGTTTTTCCTTTTGCGGTGGCGAGCTGTCTGTGGCTCACATTTTAGTAGTTTGTCCCCGCCTTGCTTCTCTTTGAAATTCCTGCTTCCCTACTCAACTTTGCTTTATTTTATCAGAGGACTCCATTTGGTTTTCCTACCGCCTTACATTTCTATCATCAAGTGATGTTTTATCCCTTCTATAAATTCTTTCCATTTTTGGGTTTATGTTTATTGTTTTATCTTTTATCCTGTGCCCTCCCCTGCAGCTGGCACATGTCATTTGTTTATTGCCCCAGCCACCCTTGTTTTTAGAATGCATGCTGTATGCCCATAATTTAAGTGTGCGTCTCTGTATGTTGCGCTGTTTTTTCTAAGCCTTTGCTTTTCCCCATTTTTATTGAGCATCTCCCACACCTCTTCTGATTTTTTTCGGGGAACCCCGTTTTAACAGTGCTACCATTAAGAATCCATTAGGATTGGGCAGCTGCCACCTCACTCTCCCTTAAACTAAACTAAACTTATCTTTTAACACAGAGTATTAGAAATAAATTCAGCAATCTTACAAGTCTTGTGGTTGTTAAAAATTTTTAAATTGTTGCAATAACCGAGTAGTGGGTGAAATCAAACTCTAAAAACTTCCTAGGCAAATTTTTTTACTTTAAATAGATATAAACTTCTTAGGTTAGACATACAAGTAGAGAGGGTTGCATCCTCTTGTATGTGTGAGATAATTTAAACAATAGTTTCTTGTACCATTACTAAAGGTAATACAGATATTTTAGTATCTATAGCCAGCAAAAAAAGCTAACTTACTATGGTAAGCAGTGATTGACAGTTATATGTGGTGACCCTAACTTTCCAAATATATATCTTAAGGATGAAAGAGGTGATAATGAGGGAAAGTGATTGATTGATTTTTTAAAGTAAAAAATGTCTCAACCAAATGGTAAATAATCCAATGTATGGGCAAAACATTATTGACTTGATTATAACAAATGAAGAAAACTTTGTTGGTGTCTCTGTCAGCAAGCATATAGGAACAAGCAATCACTATGCTATTTGTTTTAACTACAAAATAGCTTTTCAAACTAGATGACATAGGTAATATTCCAAACTTTAGAAAGACAAATTTTGATGTTTTGTAGATGCTGACCTCAGCCAACTATCCCAGATTGGGGGTGGGGAGGAGGGGACAATGTTCCCTAACCGCTGAGCTCCGGTTTGGGATGGTGGGTTTTTAAAAACCTGCTTAATCCCCACCCATACCTTCCTCACATCCCTTTGCCTTCTCTCTTCACACTCTTATCAATTTTACGCTGTGTCCAAGGTGGAGCTGCCATGCTGAGGGACTGCCAGGCCACCAGGTGGGAGGGGCGGTCCAAAATGGCGGCACCTGGCTCTGCCAGGGCTGTACTCACCCTTTGCAGGGGGGGGGATTAGCATTTGCATCGTGGGGGGAAAAAAGGGTCACCATGCCCAATGATGAAAACTTTCTAAAACCAAAATCTATCCCCATTTTCCCTTTAAAAACAACGGAGCCGCCCTCAGGCAGCTTCACAGAAAAATTGGTATGTCCCCCATCCTCCCTGTGGTTTCCCAGGGGACCCTCCATTACTTTTCAACCGGAGAGGAGGCTTACTCCTCTCCAGTGCCTACGGGTGCAGTGGGCTCCCCCTCACCCCATTCCTTGTAGTCTCCACGTGTGACTAGCTCAAATCTGGAAGTCCCGCCTTTGCTTTCACAGGGGCCTGCTAGGAAAGCCAGCAGGCAGCCCATAACCGGCTGCTCCACATTGAAGCGGCTCGGTAGGGCAAACCCCCTTTGGGGGGAGAGGGAAGAAAGGCCCCATCGGCCGCTTCCCTCTAAAGACCTGCTGGCCCAAATATTAAATCTAGCAGGGGTGAAGGCTTATGCCTCCCCAAAGAACATGGATGAGACAGACATGATCTGTGATGTCCTGTCCTTGGGGGGGGGGTCAAATGGAGCCCCCCCTCCCCCGTGAGATAGACAAGCTCCCTGATGCAGCCCAACTTCAGAAGGTAGGGCCTTCCAGGGGGGCAGACACAAGCAGTGGAGGGATCTCCTCCTCTGGTCGGTGCCCCAACCACTGCTGGGACCTTCACTATCTCAGCTAAGGACCTTGCAGAGGCCGGCCCATCTGTTCTGGTGTCTCCTGCTGGGGGAGAGGAGAAGTGGGTCCATTACCCGCCCTCTCCTAAAAAGAAAAGGACAAATAAAAAAAAAAATTAAAAAGTCTCGGGGCTCTTTTTCCTCCACGGGGGCTGCGAGGATGGATGAGGCCGCTAACATCCTTGAACGCGACCAAGCCAAGATTGGCATTTCCGGCCCTGGTGCTCGCCTGGAGGGGAATCCCCCCAAAAGACCAAAAGTGCACAGAGCAGAACCTCGATTACCTCGGGGCCCCTCATTCAGAGATTGTCTGGCATTTTCGGGCATACTGGCTTCAAACACTTCTTAGTTATTCACTCCACTGATGGCAGCATGTTGGCCAAGGGCAATATGATCAATCAGAGGAGAGCTTTAGCTAGTATGATTGGTAGAGAGCCGAAGGTGACCCGTTTCTTGGACAGGAGCCTTCTGGCAAATGTGGTGGATCCCTCCGAGGCGGCCAAGATAAGTACTCTTCGGACACTTGATGGCACCCTGGTGAGTGTGATGCCACACTCTACCATGAACTTTGTGAAAGGAATAGTTTATGCGAGGGAACTCATTGACTACTCCATGGAGGACATCACCTTAGAGCTGGCTGACCATGGGGCGGTCAAGGTCGAGTGTGTGATGAGAAAACAGGGAGAGGCCTTGAGACCCACCTCTACTCTTCATCACATTCAACTGTGACAAGCTCCCTGAATTGGTGTGTGCCGGTTGGTACCACTACTGCATGAAGACATTCGTGCCATTGCGGCGGAGGTGCTATTACTGTCACCGCTTCGGCCATACGAATTGCTCATGTAGATGTGCAAAGTTGGGGGTCACCCGAAGTCTGTATAAATTGCTCCAAGGCCGCACACAATAAGTCTAAATTGTGTGTGGCTAAGTGTATCAACAAAGGAGCTTTGGCTCCTTATTGTGATGACTGCCTCATCCCCCAGACTGTTCGGCACATTCTTGTTGAATGTCCCAGTCTGGGTGATCTTCGTGCACATTACCTGTCATGGTACCGGGATGGGCAGGGTTGCTACTGCCTGTCTCTTGCACTCAGGGCCAGGTTGTGCACATTGACTGGTGGACTTGTAGACTTTTGGGGGGAAGCTGGCCTTCTCTCTTTTATTTAACTAGTTTTTTGTTATTGTTTTCTTTGTAGGTTGCACGTTCCTCCCCTGGGGACCTCCCCCCCAATGCAGGAGCTTGCTTCCTCCTTGTTACGATTTTCCCTTATTGTTGTTATTGTTTTTGCTTCTTATTTTAAAGTAGCCTAGTGCTAGGCTGTCGTGAGTGCGGCGACTTATACCCAAGTAGGTAGTTACCAGATAGGCTCTTAAAAATAAACACACAAAAAAACAAACTTGGTAGGTCAATTTTAATCTCAATAAGTGCATATCGTCTCTCAAAATGAAAACCTGTTATTATACATTAGGTAGTCATCAGGTAGAAAATTTGTCAGAACAACATGATCTTGGTGTACTAATTTTGAGTGACTTCAGTTTTATTGTGAGAAATTTTGATATAGGCATAGAGAAATAGTAGTTTCACTATTTAAATCCCTTGTGCAACCACAGCTGAAATATGCAGTTCATTTCTGGTCTCCTTATCTGCAAAAGGATGGCAATTCACTGGAGAGAGTACGTCAAAGGGTAACAAAGCTCATTCCAGAGCTGTGAATCTATCTGACAAAGAGACAGACTTTTAACAATTGGAAGTTGCTCTTGCTTGAAGATAGGCACTTTTAGGCCAATTTATAGAAATCTTCAAAATTATAGTTTAGGTAATATAAAGTTTTTACAAGACCCTATCCTCCTATCTCCCCTTTCTTTTATGACTAGCCATTGAGTAAATCTTAGGGTGTTTGTGGGTCTTGATTCTTATAATTATATAAATAAGACCTATGCCATTGGATCTCACAAATCAGGACTCCATCCACTGACTAACTACACCTAATTTTGCCTAACCACTAAAATTGGAAATGGTGTTTCCACTCAACTAAGTCATAGCCCAAAGGCTTAAGGATATGTTCAAAACTTCATCAATCCATGATTTGGGATCAAACATGTCTTTTTTATCCATGTATTGCCAAAAAATATAAAAATGCTGCTATTTGCTTGTACATATATATATATGAATCAAGATTTTATACTCTATTTTAAAGATGGCCCAGAACAGCCTTGAAGTGGATGATGATGTGGTGTGCACTTTCTAAGATGTGGCAAAGAATACAAAAAGTAATTCAGTGTTCAGAGCATGTTGCACATTAAACTAGAAAATTGACTAAAAGCCAAATGCATTTTTTCATTGAGTCATAATGGTTCATTCTAAAAGTTAACTGGGCTAGAGACCATAAAAGTTGGTAACCACTACCCTGAACCAACTCATTATGCCTACTCTTCATGCAAACCACTTTACTTTAAAGGCTGTCCATATCCAAACTCCAACAAGTTGAGAAGGGCTGTGGAGAAGCCTTGCCCCACCAAGAAGAACCTCTGGATATGACCTACCTTTTAAGGAAATATAAAGAATGGACTTTTAAAGAATGGGTCAAAGTAATATTCTTTAAAAAAGCTCTCTTCCTCTTGTTTGGAGGTTAGAGAAGATCCTTCATTAGGAGGAGAAAAGGGGTATACTTTCATGAGTCCTGTGTCATGCCTACAGTGAAGCATTTGGATACATTCCATTTCTGGTGTACTTCTCATCTAAGTGAACTGGGGAACTAACAATTTTGCCCATAAACTCAAAATGGTACCTAAACGGGCTTCATCAGCACTTTCTCCCATCAGTTATTGACCAATTTATGAATGATAACTTTATTTTTTAACATGATGAAAAATCTTTGTCACAAAGCAAATGCAATAACAAAGTTCTTGTCTGAAAATAACATCAAACTTTTGAGACCTTAACCCGGGAATTTGCTAGATTTGAACCCAATCGAGAATTTGTGGATAATAATCAAACTAGAGGTTGATAAACAGAAGCCACCCAGTTGTGAGCAGTTTTGGGTGCTTATTGAACAAAAATGGATCAATATCAGTCAAAATATATTCACAAATTTGATCCACAGCATGCCAAAATTAATTGAAGCAGTTCTGAAGAATGAGGGACATGATTGTGAATATTACCCCCCCCCCCTCCCCATTGACTGTATTTATTAATAAAATGTGTTTGAGCTCTAAATTTTTATATATTTCAAATTCAAATTATGATTGTCACATACTAAAACAAAATGCAACATTTGATTAGTTCTATTAATTTTCTTATAGAAAGAATAAGGTAGTCTCAAAATTCTCATCATGCCTGTATATTACCATATTTCAAATATATTATTCCAATGGCTGCAAGGAGAGTTACCTTGTAGTAATGTAGTGTTGTCAGCCTCCTCTCCCCCATCTCTAATCCCTTTCCTCTTTTTCAGGTGCTGGGTTACATTGTCATTGCTTTGTGTGAGGGGACCCGATAGACCCCTCTCGTGCCCCCCATTCATCTTGATTTTCTTTTTAGGCGGATTCTTTCAGCTTGCTAATTTTTTAAAATTGATTGATGTTTTGTAATTGAATTACCTAAGGGTGAGAGTGGTAGGTGTAAGAGTGATTGAGTGTGGCAGGGGTAGGCAACTGACAATGCCCCCTCTTTTCCAGCTCTGTGGTACTGATAAGTCGATCGGCATCTGGCTTTTTGGAGACTGGCTAATGCCAGTCCTGACCCGCACATATGCGCCTACCTTAGAGGGGGACCTTCTTAAAGTGTGGACCTTGGAGAGTGCCTCCCAGTCTCCAGGCAGTAATTGGAGCTAGTGCATCACAGACTCCATACAGTGGTTGGAACTAGTGTGTTCCAGGTTCCTGACCGCCAAGAGCCGCCAGTCATACCCTAAGCCCTTTGGGTTTAGGGCCAGGAAACTCCTTTGAGAGCTAGATATAGCTCTCGGGCCGGTGGCGTCCCTGGTTCTGCCCAGAACGCCACCCTGGAGGGTACCACATTTGGCTATTTGTTGCCATGCATCTGCTCCCAAAGCTTGTACGGCACCGGAGTATTGCGTTCGACCTTTTTGGAGCACACCTCGTGTCACGCTGGAACTGTACCAGTGTATACGAATGGCTCCAAATCCCAAGAGGGGGTCGGCTTCCACACTGTATCCCCTCTGTTTGAAGTCAGCGGGGCTCTACCAGGCGCTGCGTCTGTCTTCACGGCCGAGCTGGTGGCAATACACCACTCGGTACGGGAGATTATGCAACGTGCCCAGTTCGAAGACTGGATTGTGATCTATAGTGACTCAAAAGCGCCCTGAGTGCTCTCTTGGCATTGGAATCTCCGCATCCCCTGGTTCGCGATATCCGTGACGCCACGGTTATGGCGAGCGAGAGAGATGTCGAGATTATCTTCTGCTGGGTTCCTGGACATGTAGGAATTGCGGAGAATGAGCGTGCCAAAGAGTACGCGAGGACTCTGCGACCGGACCAGCGTTTCACTCTTCTTCACCGACTACATGGCAGGAATACGGGCAGCTCTTCGGACTGCTTGGCAAAGAAGATGGGAGATGGTCGAAGGGAACTTAAAGTTGCGTTCCATTGTGCCGTGACTGTTCCCATGAACCTATCCCCCAATGCCGCAACGGCTTCAGGTCGCTTTCTGTCGTCTCCGAATTGGACACACTCGTGTGACGCATCGCTATTTGTTGGAGCGCTCGCCTGCACCTTATTGCGATGACTGCGTCGTCCCCCGAGCTGTTCAGCACATTCTTGTCGAATGTCCCAGTCTGGGTGATCTTCACGCACGTTACCTATCCCGGTACTGGGATGGGCAGGGTCGCTACCGCCTGTCCTTTGTACTCGGGACGAGTGCGTGCACATTGACTGGTGGACTTGTTGACTATTTGGGGGGAGGCTGGCCTTCTCCCTTTCATTTAACTAGGTTTAGTTGTTGTTTTTGTTATTGTTATTTCTTAAAAAAAAATAATAAATAAATAAAATAAAATAAAATAAAATAAAATCCAGGTTCCTGAAGTTGGGATACTTCGCTGAGTCCCGGACCTCATGCGTCCCTCAGAAAGTGGGCCCGCCTTTCCATACCTTTCTGTTTCTCCCCTTTCCAACTGGTTAACTGGTTAGATTAAGGGTGCATCCATTATTTTTGACATTTTGTGGTCTCTGATTCGCTTTGGCCAATATATTTGTAAGGCCCTATTTATACTCTGAGTATACCTGTGGTTGTTGGGCAATAAACTTGTAAGGCCCTACTTGGAGTATGGCTTTATTCTGTATATAGTTGAGTTGCATTGGCTGAGCTGTATTTGTAAAGTCACCTATATATTAGATCAGTGTATATATATTT
This sequence comes from Ceratothoa steindachneri, assembly GCA_963969495.1. Taxonomy (NCBI): domain Eukaryota; kingdom Metazoa; phylum Arthropoda; class Malacostraca; order Isopoda; family Cymothoidae; genus Ceratothoa; species Ceratothoa steindachneri. The sequence continues at coordinate 42,530,905 of OZ018321.1, read as the reverse complement.
GATTTATAAGTTATATTTATTTTTTGTGGGGGGGGGGGGTTGTTTTCCATTTTTTTATTATTTACTGTCTTAATAAAGTAAGATTAGACCATCTCCTCATTACCCTCTCCTTGAACAATTGGGTTGGCCTTCTCTGGGTTGCAGAGATAGTTGGTGAGGGTCTTGCAACCTCCTTGCCGTCACAACCTGGAAAATGCTGTCTACGAGGCCTTCCTTCGTAGACAGAACTACGCCACAGTGTTTTTCAATCTGGAGAAGGCCTATGATACTGCATAGCGATACAGTATCATGGAGACTCTCCACATGATGGGAGCGAAGGGACGGTTCCCAATGTGAGATCGTCGATTCTGCATACGGGTGGGGGGGAGCCCTCTCCGGCCCAAAGGACCAGGAAGAGGGTGTCCCACAGGTAAGTGTCCTCAGTGTCACACTCTTTGCCCTGAGCATACATGGCATCACCGGTGCTGCCGGAAGATGTTCTCGCTACGCTCTAAGTGGATGACCTTTCAATCTCTTTTGGTGCAGCCCAGATGCCAACTCTGGAGCTTCGACTCCAGCAGGCATTGAACCGCGTCTCTCGCTATGCTGAAGCACACGTGTGTCGGTTTTCTTTGGCCAAGACTAAGGGGGTGCACTTCTGCCACCATCCACGGCTCCACCCTGACCCAGACTTGTTTCTTAATGGAGTACACCTGGAAGTGGTTGAATTGCACTGTTTGCTTGGTCTTGTATTTTACTGACGCCTCACCTGGGAGGCTCATTCGCAGCCTTAGGGTCTCTTGTACCTGCGCCATGGATATTCTCTGTTCTGTGACATCCAGCGCTTGGGGTGCTGATAGGGCTACTTCCTTACTTTTTTTATCGATCGTTTGTTCATTCAAAGCTTGACTATGGATGCGAGTTTTATGCATCCGCAGCCGAGCGTTTATTGCGGAAGGTGGACTCAATCCACTACACCGGCCTTCGCCTTGCGACCGGTGCCTTCTGCACTTCCCCCATTGAGAGCCTGTTAGTCGATTCTGGGAGATGCCATTCCCTCTATGCCCTGTACAGTGCATCACTCGCCTGTACGCGCGAGCCCGGCGCCTCCCTTAGTCGCCAACAGCGCTCACTGCATCCGCAGCTGATCTCAATGGTGACTATGCCTCCGAGAGACGCCAGTCATACCCTAATCCCTTTGGGTTTAGGGCCAGGAAACTCCTTCGAGAGCTAGGTATAGCTCTCGGGCCGGTGGCACCCATGGTTCTGCCCAGGATGCTACTCTGGAGGGTACCATATTTGGCTATTTGTCGCCACCCCTCTGCTCCCAAAGCTTGTACAGCACCGGGAGTATTGCGTTTGACCTTTTTGGAGCACACTTCGTGTCATGCTGGAACCGTGCCAGTGTATATGGATGGCTCCAAGTCCTAAGAAGGGGTAGGTTCCACGCTGTATCTCCTCTGTTTGAAGTCAGCGGGGCTCTGCCAGGTGCTGCGTCTGTCTTCACGGCCGAGATGGTGGCAATACACCACTCGGTACAGGAGATTATGCGACGTGCCCGGTTCTGAGACCGGATTGTGATCTATAGCGACTCACAAAGCATCCTGAGTGCTCTCGGCGCATTGGAATCTCCGCACCTCCTGGTTCGCGATATCCATGACACTATGGTTTTGGCGAACCAGGCGGATGTTGAGATTATCTTCTGCTGGGTTCCTGGACATGTAGGAAGTGTGGGGAATGAGGGTGCCAAAGAGTCCGTTAGGACTCTGCGACCGGACCAGCGTTTCGCTCTTCCTCACACCGACTACATGGCAAGAATACGGGCAGCTCCTCGGACTACTTGGCAAAGAAGATGGGAGACGGTCGAAGGGAACTTAAAGTTGCGTGCCATTGCACCGCGACTGTTCCCTTTACCTATCTCCCAATGCCACGACGGTTTCAGGTCTCTTTCTGTCATCTCCGAATTGGACACAGTCGTGTGACGCATCCCTATTCGATGGAGCGCTCGCCTGCGCCCTACTGTGACGACTGCGTTGTCCCCCAGACTGTTCGGCACATTCTGTGTGATCTTCGCTCATGTTGCCTGTCCCGCTACCAGGATGGGCAGGGTCGCTACCGCCTGTCCCTTGTACTCGGGACGAGTGCGTGCACATTGACTGGTGGACTTGTTGACTTTTGAGGGGAGGCCAGCCTTCTCCCTTTTATTTAATTAGGTAGGGTTCATTTTTGTTATTGGTTTTCTTTGTAGGTCGCACGCTCCTGTGCCGGGGGGAGGTCCCCCCTCCCTCCGGCACAGGAGCTTGCTTCCTAATTGGCATCTTCCCATTTTACCTTTTTTTTTTCAAATTTTTATTTTAAAGTAGCCTAGAACTAGGCTGTTTGTTTGTGGCGACTTATGCCCAAGTGGGCAGTCACCAGATAGCCCCTTAAATTTTTTTAAAAAAATTGCCGTCACAACCTTAGTTGTGTTGGTTTGTTAGGGTCTCAAGAGTGGCATGCTCTCCCAATCCCAAGTGTATGTTTCTTCCACACTTTTTTACCACCTGCTTTATCAAGCTCTCAGATGAACCTTTTCTTGGAGAGGCTCTTATTGACCTGCCTCTTAGTATGGCATAATAAAAAGCAAATATATTAGAGCAGGGACTAGTGTACCTCCTCATTATATACTAAAAATGTAGCATAAGTCAAAATTTATTGTTAACATTTTGTTCTCTTCTTTAACCACCCAATAACTGATACCACTCTTGCTGGGAAATTTTACTCATATATAAAATTTTATTTTATACAAATCCATTTATACTTTTATTGTGTGATTAAACAAACGATTTTATTTGCATCTCTCTTCTCTCAGACATCACTATATGCCACTCTCTTTGCTTTACTGGGATTAAATTGATTAAAGAGATTGCCCAGTAGACATAAATACATTCATGCTTACTATTTTTTCTACCTTAAATTTCTCCTACCAATTCTATGCAAACATCCTTAATTTTTTAATATTCTATTACTAAAGATATTTAAAACTTAAGTTGCTTACTCATTGCCTTCCCTAGGTACTGTGCTACTATATTGATGTTTTTTTAAAATACCACCTTTATCAAATGAAAATTCTAAAGCAAATGGTGGTAGGAAGTGGATGGGCTGATCTCTTGTCTTAATTTTTTATATTTATTCACAGTTATTTACTCCTCTGCTCTCTTACATTTACTTGAAAATACAGTAGCTAATGCCGGTAGGTATTATTTACAATGGATTCATTATTCATGGTAGAGTAGATATGAGACTTGTATAACAATTTCTTTATTTAACAGGTTACTGGTGAAGACATCAAAACTGCAATAGAAAAGCAAATTTTGGAATACAGCATCAAAACTTCCGTTTTTGATATTGTAGTAAGCAATTTATATTATTAAGTGTACTATTAACTCTTAAATGCACCATAATTTCTAATCTTACTGGCGCAAAATTGTATTTACTTGAAAATCAATTCAAATATTAAGTTGTGCTCTATGCATGTGTATCCACTTGGGTTATTATGATAATTACACAGAAATTTCTGAAGCCTTTGTGTATTCATTGTCTTTTAGAGATCTTTCAAATAATTTTTATTTCAGATTGTAGTTATTGTATATATACTTTTTTTTTTGTATACCTATTGATTTTTTCCATTACCTGGCATCTTTGAGCCCGCTGGCTTCAAATGCTTCTTAGTTATTCACTCTACTGATGGCAGCATGTTGGCCAAGGGTAACATGATCCATCAGAGGAGAGCTTTAGCTAGTATGATTGGTAGAGAGCCGAAGGTGACCCGTATCTTGCACCGGAGCCTTCTGGCTGATGCGGCGAATCTCTCTGAGGTGTCCAAGATAAGTGCTCTTTTGACACTTGATGCCACACTCTACCATGAACTTTGTGAAAGTAGTAGTTTATGCGAAGGAACTCGTGGACTACTCGAAGAAGATATCACTCTAGATCTGGCTGACCATGGGGCGGTCAAGGTCGAGTGTGTGATGAGAAAACAGGGAGGGGCCTCAAGACCCACCCCTACACTCATCACATTTGACTGTGACAAGCTCCCTGAGTCGGTACATGCTGGTTGATACCGCTACCACTTTAAGGCATTTGTGCCACTGCCACGGAGGTGCTATTACTGTCACCACTTTGGCCATACGAATCACTCATGTAGATGTGCTGCACATGATAAGCCTAAATCATGTGTGGCCAAGTGTGTCAATTGCGGATAGCTGCACCCCGCTTCTTCAAAGCAATGGGGTGCATATCTCCTTGAGAAAGAAATCCTGGCCGTTCAGGCCAGGAGGCTAAGGACTTGGTCCCGGCGTGCCCAGCTCTGCCTGGGATGTCTTATGCCTCAATGCTAAGAAAGACACCCTCTGACCATGGCCCATCCAGGCCAACGAGCACGGTCGTCTCCGTGCTCGGGTTCTACTCAACCCGGGCGCTGCCCTGGTAAAGCTGGTGACACAAAGGGTTCACACCTAGCCGTGGCTAAAACCAGGGCTCCTCTTCCTCCCCCCCAACATGACCGTTTCCCATAAGGCAAAACAGCCACGTGCCTCTAATTAGTCATTAGGCTCACAGGAGGCAATGCCCCAGAAGTTGGTTGCTAGACGATCTTCTGGGGTTCCTAAAGCTGCCCCCCCGAAAGGAGGACAGCTAGTGGTGAATGGGGGCATCCTCCAAAAGATGGCCCCCGTAAGGGGCGCGGCAATTTGCCATCCTGGCCGGCGTGCTGATGGGATCCAGCGCCCCGTCCGGCCCCAGCTTAGCCTCTCTTCCTTCCTTCAGATAGCCTGTATTCCTATCCTACCTCGTCGCTTTTCATACAACCTCTCCCACAACTTTCTCTGGTCAGCCTCTAATTTCACAGGGTAGAAGCTAACCTTCTCAGCCAATCATCCCCACCAATACCTTCCTCACATGCCTTTTCCTCTCGTCTTCAAAATCTATCTTTTTTACGCCGTGTTCAAGGTGGAGCCGCCATGTTGAAGGACTGCCAGGCCACCAGGCGGGAGGGGTGGTCCCAAATGGCGGGCCTGGTTCTGTCAGGCCTGTAAGCACCTCTTGCAGTGTGGGCTACTGCAAGAGGTGGTGAGCGATTGCGTCCCATAAAACAAAGAGGGTCACCATGCCCAATGATGCAAAAAAAAATATCTCCCCTTAATTCCCCCTAAAACAACGGAGCCGCCCTCGTGCAGCTCCACAGAAAAGATGGATGTACCACCCCCCTGTGCTTGCGCAGGGGACCCTCCATACCTCTTTAACCGGAGAGGAGGCTTACTCCTCTCCTACGCCTACAGGTGTAGGGGACTCCCCCTCACCCCCTTCTCTGGAGGTGCTTTCGGGCACCTTGCTTTTTCCAGCGGCAGTCCCCTCTTTTCTTTCCACAGGGACTGCCAAGAAAGCCAGCAGGCAGCCCTTAGCCAGCCGCTCCCCATCGAAGCGGCTTGGTAGGGCAAACCACCTTAGGGGGGAGAGGGAAGCCAGACCCCTTCGGTTGCTTCCCTCAAAAGACCTGCTGGCAAGGATATTGAACCTTCCAGGGTTAAGGCCTGTGCCTCCCCACGGAAGACTCTTGACGCTGTCAAGGGGACCTGCGATGTCCTGGGAGGGGATGGCAAACTGGAGGCCCCTCCTGTGATAGACATGGTCCTTGAGGAGACCCAGCCTCAGACGGTAGGGCCTTTCATGGGGGGGAATCCGGGCTCGGCGCCAAGCACCGAACCCGAATCCGCCCCTATGCAAGGTCCCCCTCAAACGGCTGAGGGCTCTGAGGCAGTACAAGGAGGGGAGGGATCTCCTCCAACAGGTGCCCCCACGACTACCAGGAACTTCTCCATTTCGGAGAGGGACCTGGCTGAGGCCGGCCCATCTGGCATGGGGGCTTCTGTCGGCGGAGGTGAGAAGCGGGTTCATTCCCCGCCCTCTCGAAAAAAGAAAAATGACTAAAAAGACAAAGAAGACTCTGGGCTCCTCTCCATCCGCGGGGGCTGCGGGGACGGATGGGTCGACTGCCACTTTGGTAGGCGACCAAGCCAAGATCGGCACATCCAGCCCCTCTACCCGCCCGTGTGCGGAGCCCCTGACTAAGACTAACACAAAGAGTGCACAGGGCGGAGCCTCGATGACATCGGGGCCCCTGATTCAGAGGTTACCTGGCGTTTTCGAGCCCGCTGACTTCAAACGCTTCCTCGTTATTCGCTCCACTGATGGCACCATGTTGTCCAAGAGCAACATGATCCATCAGAGGAGAGGATTAGCTAGTGCAATTGGTAGAGAGCCAAAGGTGACCCGTTTCTCGGACGGGAGCCTTCTAGCGAATGCGGCGAATCCCGCCGAGGCGGCCAAGATAAGTGCTCTTCGGACACTTCATGGCACCCTGGTGAGTGTGACGCCGTACTCTACCATTAACTTTGTGAAAGGAGTAGTTTATGTGAGGGAACTCGTTGACTACTCCATTGAGGACATAATCCTAGAGCTGGCCGACCATGGGGCGGTCAAGGTCGAACGTGTGATGAGAAAACAGGGAGGGGCCTCGAGACCCACCCTTACACTCTTCATCACGTTTGACTGTGACAAGCTCCCTGAGTCGGTGCATGCCGTTTGGTACCGCTACCCCGTGTAGGCATTCGTGCCACGGCCGCGGCGGTGCTGTTACTGTCACAACTTCAGCCATACAAATCGCTCATGTAGATGTGCAAAGTCGGGGTCACCCGAAGTCTGTGTAAATTGCTCCAAGGTCGCACACGATAAATCCAAATCGTGTGTGGCCAAGTGTGTCAATTGTGGAGAGCCGCACCCTGCTTCTTCGAAGCAATGTGGTGCAGATCTTTTTGAGAAAGAAATCCTGGCTATTCAGCCCCAGGATCGACTCTCATTCCGCGAGGCTAAGGACTTGGTCCTGGCACACCCAGCTCTGCCTGGGACGTCATATGCCTCAATAGTTAGAAAAGCACCCTCTGCCCCTGGCCCATCCAGGTCAACGAGCACGGTTGTTTCCGCGCCCATTCGGAGCCCTTCTGCGGGCTCTACCCAACCCGGGCGCTTCCCTGGTAAAGCTGGTGGCAAAAAGGGTTCATACCCTGCCCCGGCTAAAACCAGGGCTCCCCCCTCTTCCCCCAGCGTGACCGTCTCCCGTAAGGCGAAACGGCCATGCGCCTCCACCGAGTCTTAGACTCACAGGAGGCAACACCCCTGAAGTTGGTCGCTAGGCCATCTTCCGGGGTTCCTAAAGCTGTTCCCCGAAAGGAGGACAGCAACAAAGGAGCTTCGGCTCCTTCGCCCACGCCCCGAGGTGGATCGAGTGGCTCGGAGACGGTGGTTCCTCGAAAAGAGGGCCCCCCGCCTCCGAAGCCGCAACGCCCGCCTAAGGTTTCGAGGCGGGGGGAGGAAAAGACTCGCATGGCGAGCCCAACCTCCCCCAATAAGTCCTCGGAGGCGACAGCGCCCGGGGTTCTTTCCCCGGGAAGCGTACGGCCATTCCCGTGAGGGTCTTCAGTTCGAGGAGGGCCCCCTGGAGGGCATATTCTTTCAATGGAATTGCTGTGGACTCTGGGTCAGGTGGGACGAGTTACAGAGGCTCATCTTCTCCCATTCCCTATTAGCGATCTTTTTGCAGGAGACCATGCTGGGTGTGTGCCTCCTGCCCACAATCCTGGGGTATAAGGGTTTTGTGACCTCACCACCATGGGATGGGGGCCGGGATGGGTGATGCACGGTTTACACCTGCATGATGTCTCCATTCTTCTTATCAGTTTAGATACCTCCTTTCAAGCAGTGGCTGTTCAGCTTTACCTAGATAGGAGGTATACTGTTATTTCTGCATACATTGCACTGTCAGCTGACTTTGACGCAGGGTCTTCTGCCATGTTATGGCATGGTTGCCGATCTGATCGAAGAGCTTAAGATGGGTTTCTTAAATGTGGATGAGTTTACGCATCACTGCCCGAGAACCGCATCATTTTCTTGCCTTGATCTATCTCTGTGCTCTCCGGATACACAGCCTGATTTTGATTGGGGGGTGGTCGATCACCTTTATGATAGTGATCACTTTCCCATTCAAATATCATTTTCTGGGTGTCTGCTGCCTGAGAGCCCACCTCAGTGATTCTTGGGGCAGGCACAGTTACCTGCATTTCAGAAATGACTGAATACCCTATCTCAGTCAAGGGGTTTAAGTCAGTAGATGAGGCCGTTGAGTTTTTCTCCTGCAACCTCATCGACGCGGGCCTGACTACTATTCTCAGAACGTCTGGCCATTTTGCATTCAGACCACTCCCGTGGTGGTTGGCTGAGTGTGAGACGGCCCTCAAACAGAAGCGTTATGCCTACATGCGCTATAAGCGAAGCCCGATCGATTTCACTGTCGTTGAATTTCGATGGGCTAGGTTCCGGTATATTTCGAAGCACGCCCGCCGCTCTTCTTGGCGGGCATACGTGTTTTCACTTAACGGGAAGACTCCTCTAGTAGAGGTGTGGAAGCGAGTCAAAAGGATTCGGGGCAAGTTCTCGCAGGACCTCCCTTCCATTCTCCAGGAGAATGGGACCGCAATCTCGGACCCCGCGTCCGTAGCAAAATCCTTAGCGACCGCTTTCTCTGCATTTTCTAGCTGGGATGCTGCGCCGCCACCATTCAATGCGCGTCGTGATATCACGAAAGGCCGCCGATTGGATTTCACCTCCAGAGGCGGAGAAGCCTTCAACGACAGGCTTACTGTGAGCGAAATGTGTTCCGCTCTCACTTCGTGCCCGTGAGCCGGAGGATGTCCCTTACGCCGTGCTTCGACACCTGAGTGTCGGATGCTCTCCTCCGACTGGAAAATGCTGTCTGCGAGGCCTTCCTTCGTAGACAGCACATCGCCACGGTGTTTTTCGATCTGAAGAAGGCTCATAATACCACATGGCGATATGGTATCATGGAGACCCTCCACACGATGGGGGCGAGGGGACGCCTCCCGGTCTTTATATCTGAATTTTTACGAGATCGCCGATTCCGCGTACGGGTGGCGGTCTAATGTAGCAGGGAAGTGTCCTCAGCGTTACACTCTCTGCCTTGAGCATCAATGGCATTACCTCTGTGCTGCGCTCTACTTGGACGACCGTTCGATCTCTTTTGGCGCGACCCAAATGCCAACTCTGGAGCGTCGACTCCAACAGGCATTAAACCGCGTCTCTCGCTATGCCGAAGCGCACAGGTTTCGGTTTTCTTTGGCCCAGACTAAGGGGGTGCACTTTTGCCACCATCCACTGCCCTACCCCGACCCAGATTTGTTTTTTTAATGGGGTGCCCCCTTCGAGAGCTAGATAGGGCCGGTGGTGCCCCTGGTTCTGCCCAGAATGCCACCCTGGAGGTTACCACTGTTGGCTATTTGTTGCCACGCCTCTGCTCCCAAAGCTTGTACAGCACCGGGAGTATTGCATTCAACCTTTTTGGAGCACATCTCGTGTCACGTTTCCTGTCACGTTGGAAACGTGCCAGTGTATAGGGATGGCTCCAAGTGTGAAGAGGGGGTCGGTTTCCACGCCGCATCCCCATCTGTTTGAAGTCACTGGGACTCTGCCAGGCGCTGCGTCTGTCTTCACGGCTGAGTTGATGGCAATACACCACTCGGTATGGGAGATTACACGACGTGCCCGTTTCGGAGACCGGATCGTGATTTATAGCGACTCAGAAAGCACCCTGAGTGCTCTCAGGGCATTGGAATCTTCGCACCCTCTGGTTCATGATATCCGTGATGCCACAGTTTTAGTGAAGAGGATGTCAAAATTATCTTCTGCTGGGTTCCTGGACATGTAGGAATCGCGGGGAATGTGCGCGCCAAAGAGTCGGCGAGGACCGGACCAGCGTTTCTCTCTTCCACACGCAGACTACATGGCAGGAATACGGGCAGCTCTTCGGACTGCTTGGCAAAGAAGATGGGAGATGGCCCAGGGGAACTTAAAGTTGCGTGCCATTGCGCCGCGACTGTTCTCATGGACCTATACCCTAATGCTGCAACGGCTTCAGGTTGCTTTCTGTCCTCTCCGAATCAGTCACACTTATGTGACGCATTGGCATTTTTCTGGAGCGCTCGCATGCTCCCTATTGTGAAGACTGTGTCGTCCCCCAGACTGTTCGGCACATTCTTGTTGAATGTCCCAGTCTGGGTGATCTTCGCGCACGTTACCTGTCCCGGTGCTGGGTTGGGCGGGGTCGCTACTGCCTGTCCCTTGCAGGGTTGGCAAACCCCCCCAATTTTTGAAAAAACCCAATAAAACCCATTTATTTAAAAAAAGAAGTTTTATTCTGGGTTTTTTTAAATCTTGTGTTTTTTCAAAAAACAAATGCTACAAGCACTAGAACAACATAGAAAAAGAATATCTATCTGTATTTTTATATATTATTATTAATTACTCAGATTAATAATTATATTATAGTAAGAACAGATCACAGTAACAGATCAGTGATTGAGAATTGTTGGTACCTATGATATCCATAACCTATATAAGGAGATATGAATTATTATGGGTCAGTCAGTATCATAGAAATAACCTTAATTTGATACATATTTGTTGAAATTATAAACATATGAATTTTGAATAAAATAATAAGTAGCATTCATTTCTTAATAAAAAAGTAGTAATTTTGAAAAAACAAAACAAAAACCAAACCCGTTTTTTTTTCAAATTTCACTTGAAAACTCCCACCAAAACCTGGGATTAAAACCTGTTTTTTTTTATTTGCTCACCCTGGTCCCTTGTACTCAGGATGGTTTCGTGGACACCTACCTGTGGACTTTTAGACTTTTTAGACGAGGCTGACCTTCTCCCTGTTATTTAATGTTTGACTATGGATCGCATGCTTCTTCACCGGGGGAGGGCGGGCCTTCCCCCATTGATGGAGCTCGCTTTATATTTTTTCTTTTTTGGCTTTTAATATAGCCTAGATTTAGGCTAGGATGAGTATGGCAACTTATCCTGTAAAAGGCAGTCGCCAGATGAGATATTAAAAAATATATATATATATATTGATTTTTCCCTGCAAATGACTCAAATCGATTCTTTAGTGGCTGTGCTCTTTGTATGAATTTGTTCCTGGTAGCTTGAATATATTCTTGTTGTGGCAGTCATCCTTATCCTTGATCATTTCCATTAGTATATTTTTTAATTCATTTTCACTGTTTTTTCACTCACATCTGCTCTGGACCTGCCTTTAGTGTAAATCAGGGCAGGATCACGAATGTTGATTATCTTCCCAATCTGTAGCATCACAAGTAGTAGTATTTTTGGCTAACAGATGTATGCTTTTTCTCATATTTTCACTTTCCCTACCTTACCACTTTCTCACTTTGATGCAAAGTGGCTTAAAGATAAAGAAAAACAAAAAAAATTAATGGTTTGTTCATGGACATCTCTAGTATTTTCCTTATTAAAATTTTGGAGAAGTATATTGTAAACTTATTGGCAAGTTAATTAATGTCTTAACACAACTTTAAAAAAAATGTCACTCTGTTATTTTCTCCAAATAAGTTTTTTTTATTTGATAAAACAAAATAATTTACCTACTTTTTATTTTCAGGTATGTTCCATCTGTCGGTTTATTTTATTGATTTTCTTTTACGCTGTTTTGCATATCAATCATTGGTGGCTTGTAGCGGTAAGTAGCAAGAAAAATCAAATCTGCTTTGCATATAGTGGATATAAATAGTATTGAAAGGTGAAACATTTTTATTTATTTTTTATCAACAGTTAGTTACCACCTTGAGTTGTGCATCCCTTCTAGCCAAGTCAATTATTTATCAGGTTGGTACTTTTAATATTATTTATAGGGTCTACACAAGTTAGTGTGGCAGCTATAGCTGTCACAGCTGGTACAGGTATATTGATGATGTCATTTGCTTGTGGCCTAATCCCAAAGATGTTAATGTTTTTCTTACCAGACTCAATTCTCTCATCCCTTCAATTAAATTTACCCCTGAGATGGAAAATAATAGAACCCTTCCCTCTCTTGATCTTCTTATTCATAGAACTCATACAGGTTTTAAATACTCTTATCTTTTGTAAGCCTACTAATTCAAATTCTTATATTCATTTTTACTCTTCTCGCAGCCCTAAAGTTAAATGTTCTGTTTTTTCTTCTGTTTCTACAGGCATTATGAGTTGTGAGCCTGAAATATATGGATTTGGAATTTTCCAATATCTTTGAAATTGGCCAGAAACTTTGTTACCCTTACCCGTTTCTTCAAAACTGTCTTTCTTCTGCTAAAAAGACATTTTATCAAACTGTCCCTACTCTCCCTTTTAATAGTAATTGTCGTGGTATGACATTACATTATATCAATACCATATTATATCTATGAGGGAGGGACCAATAACTTGAAAGCGAGCCGACAAAAGGGATGGAAAACCACAAGTTTAGATGGGCTGAGTAGCGAGAGAGTGCAACGAGGTCAGGTAAATTATGGACAATGGCAAAGCTCAAGGTTATTTAATGAGACTTGTACAAAAATATAATTTTATTTACACAAAAATAATGAGAGAATTGGTGTGTAAAATTACCTCAGAGAATTAACGGGCAAAATCACATCAGTAAATGAAAGGGGGAATTGTAGTAACAAATCAGGCTATGAAGTTAGAACTTAAGGTATTCCAGGAGGAGACTATTCAAATGGGGATGGGGGGGATTAACTCAATTGGGTTACTGAAGGGGGAAGAGGGGTTGTCTTACGGATGTCTTCAGCACGTGAGGTGAGGCCATTCGGAACTTCTGAGTGGGAGGTTGGAGTGATGACGGTTCTCCCAAAACAAGGAGGGGGGTAACTTCCGGTCCAGGGGAGAGTATTTTGGCTACCCGAAATGAGGAGGTTTGACAGGAGTTGATGAGAGAAGTCGGGAAAAATCACTCGGGGGTGATCATTCAGTGGAATTACCTCCTGACTGGGGCTAATTCCAAATACACAAAATAGTCCAGCTGTCGCTTTGCTTTGTTGCTAGCACTTTGGAACCATGGGAAATCTTCTGGGGTCTGGGCGAGACTTCTCAACTCTGTGTCAGTTTCATGGGAAACGAGCAATATATATGTCTGAGGCTCTCCCTGCGGGGGGGAGGGGGGAAACAGCTCTACTCTCGAATGGCCTTGAATCTTCTTGCAGAGGCTATTCTAGTCCGCGTGAAGGTGAATCGTGGGGGACGCGGTTCAAGGCTACCGCTTGTGGAAGGGGGGGTTAGGCTTACCAATTTTGGCCTAACCGGGCCTTCTGCAGTGCGTGGAAGTTCCGTCTGCTCAAGAGATTCCACGTGGCGTTCCCTCACAGTAATAACATTTTAGTTCTACCTTTTCTCTCTTTGTTTTAGTAATCTTTCCCGTCTTTTGAATAACTTTAACATTTCTGTTGCTTTTAAATATGAGACAACTATTAAGAATTTATTAGTACGTAATAATTGTAATAGTTTGAGGAGGGGGGAGTTTATTCAGTTGAGTGTTCTAGTTGCCTAAGTAAATATTATGGATAAACAGGTAAACAACTTTCTGTTCGCATAAATCAACATAAATATAATGTCTGAAGAGGGGAAGATAACAGTTCTTTCTTTGTCCACATGTCAGATAAGGACCATCTAATTAACTGGAACTCGGCAAAATTTATTTATCATTCCAATGACCCTATAAAAAGGAATATCATTGAATGTGCTTTTATAAGCCAATGTGATAATTTTAACCTTTCCCCTGGCTTATATAAAATAGATGCTATAATTAAAAGACTAATACTTAAAGAAATTAGTTCTGACTTTTGTCTTTAGTTTTATATACAATCTTTAGTTATGTGGCCCCATTTTTTATTTTTTTTTATAATTGTCACTGCTCTGTTATGTACATTGTATTTTCCCCACTCTTTCGCTCTCGTGTCTTATAATCTCCCTCATTAGGCTATCTCCATTTCTTTTAATCTATTACCCTTTCCATCTTCTCAGTTTGACCTTACTACCTGCTTGTTGTAATTCTTAATGTGAATCTTTACCTTTCCCCTTCCGTCTTCCTCATTGGCAACTTCTTGTTTTTGAGGCAGTCTTTCATACTTTTCTTTCGTATATATACCTCTAATATATTATTATTTCTTGTAGTTATCCTTGATAAGGAACTTAATAAAGTTTGAAAGTACTTGGAAACACCATTTCATTTTTTCCTGTGGGACATTGCATTCATATATATATGTATTCAGTGGGTACAATAAATATCTGATGCATGGTCAAAAGTTAATTTACCATAGTTATACAACAGCAAAGTAATTGAAAATTGAACATCTTATGCATTTTGTATGTTGAATACAAATTCGGTATTAGAATACACAAATAGTAAAGCATTGATATTATATTGACAAAAGTGTTAGATTATCGCCTAAAAAAGTATCCAACATACCCACAAAATTAGTTTTAAAACAATAATAAATAGTTCTCAAACATTTCAGAGTGGTTTACGAGACAGGAATACTATAGAACTTTCTAGAAAAATAATCAACTTCATCCACATGAAACAGCGGACCTCAGTCAGTGTCTGAGAGCTGCATGGGAAGGTCATCATTCAACACTAATTCTAATATGGCAAAGACTAAAGAATTGACAAAAAGGACCAGAGAACTAATTTTTAGGTTACATAAAAGTGGTTTAGGCTATAGAAAAATTTCTTCTATGCTAAAAATACCAATCTCAACCATTGGTGACATGATTTGCTGGTTCACGTCATATGAGTCCACTGCAAGTCTACCATGTTCAGGGCATCCATCTAAAATTTAAAACAGTGCGGCTAAACATATAGCCCGTAAAGTAAAGAAGAATCCTTGAGTGACTCTATCTGAACTTAAGAAAGATTTGGAAGCAGCTGGGCAAATGTATGCAAAAATACAATTAGAGCATTTCTGAGGAATGAGGGATTCCATTCTCGCACACCAAGAAAGACACCTTTGTTAAAACCAATTCATGTCAGAAATTGTCTGAATTTTGCCAAGGAACATTTAGAGAAGCCTGCAAGTTTTAAGGATGCTTTACTATGGACTGACAGGAGAAAGATTGAGTTATTTGGGCAGAATAGTGTTAGTCACATTTGGAGGCAGAAAAACTCTGCGCATGATCCTAAAAATACAATTCCAACAGTGAAGTTTACAGGAGGCAGGGAAAATGAATCCTCAGATGTATTGCAGGATTCTGGATGATAATCTCTTACAGTCTGCAGATGACTTGAAGTTATCAAGAGGATGGACATTTCAGCAGGACAACGATCCAAGACATACCGCCAAGGGCACTGCAGCATGGTTTCATCATAAGGAAATAAAGGTTATGGGATGGCCAAGTCAGTCACCAGACCTAAAAGGGACCCAAGAAATCTAACAGATTTAAGAAGAATGGGCCAATATACCTACAAATATTTGTAAATACCTCATAAGTAATTATCCCAAACGGTTGGAAGCTGTACTCGCGACAAAAGGTCATGTCACCAAATACTAGCTGGTTTTCATAGATGTATCAGATACTTTTTGAAATGTTTGTTTGATATTTTTGCCATAATCATAGTAATGTTTCACTATGCAATATGATATCAATTTGTATTCAACGTACAAAATACATAAGATGTTCAATTTTTGATTACTTTGCTGTTATGTAACTATGGTAAAATAAACTTTTGACCAAGTATCAAATATTTATTGCACCCACTATATATATATATATATATATATATATATATATATATATATATATATATATATATATGCATTTATAGTCCCAAAGAAATTAAAATTGGTATCAACACTAAGGAAGGTAACCATTGAAAGCCTAAGAAAGAAAATTTGAGTTATGTGAAAATCGTGAAAATGAATTTTAACCATTATGTGAAAAATGAATAAATGAGTTGGATTCGAACCTGTGTCTTCAAGCGCTCATCGCTATTATGACCATGACGCTCATCGACTTAGCCACCATCCTCAACCCCCATGGTGGCTCAGTCGATGAGCGTCGTGGTTATAATACTGATGAGTTCTTGAGGACACAGGTTCAAATCCAACTCATTTTTCATATAATGGTTAAAATTTGTTTTCACAATTTTCTCTATCTCTATATCGCAAATTTTCTTTCTTAAGTTTTCAATGGTTACCTTCCTTAGTGCTGTGATACCAATTTTCATTTTCTTTTGGACTATAAATGCATCTATTATATCACGTATCATGTGATTTGTTATATATATATATATATATATATATATATATATATATATATATATATATATATATATATATATATATATATATATATTTTCTATTGAAGTCCACAGCTGTGGCAGTGTTATTAATTTTCACTTGTATTTTCTTATTTCTTACAAGTTTTTTAACAGGGTCTTTGAGGTGAGAAAAAACATCCGTGAATGACATACTTTATTCCTAGACATCTTTCGACCATGGTAGGTCATCTTCAGGTAATGAACAGAAATGGAATTATTCAAAAATTGCTACAATATATATAGTATTTCTATGCAAACATAAGTATTACAAAAATTGGCCAATCATGGCACAGGACATTTTTAAGGAGAAACTAAGCGCTATAAGAAACATATAAAATTGGAACGTTCAGATTGTCTGACTATTTGTCGCTCCGATCTAGTTCTCTGGCAAAGGAAAATAAAGTTTGAAAATGTGCTTCTTTTAACGGTGGTGAATTCGGGGATGCCGAGATGTCAGGAGTATGGTTTCCAGCTGAAGTTGCATGTTAATTGCTGGTTTCTTCATTTGAATGATGACGGCTTCGGCCATCTGCAATCTTCTGTGATTTTGGAGTCTCAGGATGATGGAGGTGTCCTGATTAAGTTTTTCACGGGTTAGGGTAGTGCCATGAGAGTCGGCGTGTTTTTTAATCGTGCCATCTTGAAGGTGAGCTGTCAGTTGCCTTGACAGGGCTGTGGAGGTTACGCCGATGTACTTTGAATTGTGTGTTTGCAGTCACCGATTTTGCATGGATATTCGTACACGACGTTAGTCTCCTGGAGTTCATTCGTTAGAGGGAGACAGCTGTTCTTCATGATGCAACTACTTGTTTTCTTGGTCTTGTATTAGATAATTAGATTAATATCCATATTAGGGTCAGTTGGGGTCACATTACGATGGAGAATTGCTTTCAGAACCTTTTCATCTTCACATTACCCGGTGTTCATATTGACCTTGTAATAAAGGTTTATATTACTCTTCTTCGGAGTAGACCTGAAGCCTGGAGCGGCAGCCAAGTTCATTTTCTCTTTCATAATGGCATCGATGGATTATTGTGGATACCGTTGTTAACGAGAACTCAGGAAACCCTCGTAAGTTTGTGATCAACAGCCGTCCATGAGGATGAATGAGAAATTGCCTGTTAACTAAGGCATTGATGACTGATCTCTTGTAACATTCAGGACACTCTGAAGAACCATTTAAGCAGAAGCCCAAGTTCGTGGCCTTAATGTATACTTGGGTCATAAATTTGGACTCCTGGGCACTTATGAGGATATCAAGGAAGGGAAGGGATCCTTCATTTTCCGTTTCATGCGTAAAATTCAGACACAAGTTGTTCTTGAATGTTTCAACTAGGCCGTTCACTTGTTCAAGGTTATTTGTATTCAAAATTATGTCATCAATATAGCGCACATAGATGGGAGGCTTGGGCGCTATATTGTTCTCAACTGAGCCCATGTAAAAATTGGCAAAGAGGACACCAAGGGGTCACCCCATCGTGACGCCATCCATTTGCGCGTACATTTTCCCATCGGGATCGTAGAATGGGGCTTCTGTTATGCATGCTTGGAGGACCTGTCACAATATGTCTTTGGGACTGGTGAGGGGGGTGGAGCCTTCAGTATGGTAAATAGCATTGGTTATCACTTTGATGGTTTCATCAACAGGAACATTTATGGATAGAGATTCTAAGTCCATAGAAGCTAGTATGGCTGCTGGTTGAGAAGCCTGAAGGATATCTAAAAGAGTTGAAGAGGAGGGCAGCATGTAGTCTGATGGGATGTAGGGCATGATGATCGAGTTGAGAAATTTTGCCAGGTGATAAGCCATGCTTGGTGTTTGACTTATGATGGGGCAAAGGGGATTTCCAGGTTTATGCGTTTATACATTGCTGTAGGCATAACCCATCCTGAAGTCACCTTCAATTAGAGGGATCTTCATAGGGTTAGTGGTGTTATTTTTCCTAATGAGTTTGGGGAGCTTCATTTTTAGTAGAGTTGTGCCGATTCTGATGCTGATTCATATTTATACTTGCTTGCTGATACCGATGCCGATTCTGCCTAATATTTGTTTTTAGTGTATTATGCTTAATTTATTAGATACTTTATAATTAGTTTCCATAACTATATTACTCAACTGTTAGGCTGTTGGAAGCTTGGAACTTGGAAGCCAATAGACAAGGCAATGGAGTATTTTTTAGTGTGTTTTTTTACTTTTCAATAGCCATTGAGTTTATGGAATTTTATAGCTTTTGATGGAAGGTTTTAGGATACAAAATGAATATGGATCTTTACAGAATTTATTTCATTTCCTTTCATATTAGGAATAGCCTATATACCTGTAGAAGTCTAAATACCTCCATGCATTAGTACATACTTAAATACACCGACGCAGCTGCGTGCATCCCCCTCACCTTATTCCAAATTCGGCTTTTCGTATCGAATCCCCTTCACCCCTTTTCGCACCTTTGAGATAACCAAATTCGTGGCTGGCCACACAGGAAAATGTCTGCCTCAAAAGACACCTGTCAGCCGGCGAAGGCCCGAGTTTCTTCGCGCCATCATAAACCTGCAGCTTGAGATGAGTTCTCCCTTGCTCGGTACAACTTTGTAGAATTTATCATTTTATTAGTCTCTTCTGAGTACTCTTGAAAACGATTGGCTTTGAAAATGGTTATCTTTTCAGGTTCGTAACTGGGTTATAACGAACGTGGGAACACAGAACGTTTCTATGGGGCTAACTCTGTCTGAATTCCTACTTTTTGCTTAGCCTTTCTATATATATATATAGCCATTAGCGTGGAAGGAGGTTGAGGGATTGCTGCTGCTGGGTGTGCGTGTGGAGGTCAACCTTATTTGAAGCCAAATGACTTGCCTGGCTTTTTATTTTTACTTTGGCGTTAGATCGAGGGAGAACTTTTCACTGACTTGGTTTTTTGTGCTAACAACTTTATAGAGGGGAAATTTAGGCCTCTTCAAATCCCTAACATAAACTACGTACATTAAAAATAGCATCTGTACCCATTTTAATTAGCGAATTATGCATCTCGGGTTGTCAATACTGCTGGTTAAAACAGGCGTCTCTTCGCCGATGTATTTAGGGCTATGGCCACCTATATTGCTTTTTGCATCCTTATTTCGTTACTAAACCCAAGGTTTTTATATTCACTGACAAGAATTCTGATTGAAAATCACTCTGAAGAGACGTTTGTGTCAGCATGTTAGGTGTGTTAGTTTACTTTTTATAGTTTAGTTGAGTGTTGAAGTATAAAGATAGCTTCGAACAGGCAGCACGTGTTATGTAGAGCTCTCGGAATATTTTGATTATTTGCTATACTTTGGTGTTTTTATGCAAAATAGTATTACGTATAGTCTAGTGACATAGTAAACATAAATATTAAGTTATAAGATTGTATATTTGGTTAATATAATGAAGTTGTTTAGCATTGTTAATTTTTTGGCCAGGTTCTTTTGTTTACCTTATTTTGCGCGGGAAAGTATGTATTAGCTAAATTAAATTAGTGTTTTGAAACCTCGTTTCTAGGTTGACAGTTTAATTAGCGACTGATTGGACTGTGTTGTGCCTTAAATTTCATTCATTTAAGTCTGCTGATTTATTTTTTAGATTTTTCTACAGTTTTTTTTTTTCACCACAGAATCAGTGAAAGCTAAGTTGCTCTTTTTTTTTCTTATTACTACTTAAGTTCTTTCTTTGTTTGAATAAGTGATGGAGTTCGGGGATGAAAGTGAGCATGAGTGTCGGAATGTATGCATTGGTTGTGGTGTAGTTGGTGAGGGGTATACATGTGTTGTATTTGGGCTGCATGAATGCATTGTAGATTTAGAGGAGATGAGAATGCAGGATTTAGACAGGATATGTAGGCTGGAGGGGTTAGTTTCTGAGCTCAGGAGGGAACTTAGTCTTAGGCCTAGGGCTGGGAATAGGTTAGATGGTGAGGTAGGCCAGTTAGATGTTTCAGGTGAAGGTAGAGGGCCGGTGGAGGAGGTAGGATATGATAGTTCCTAGGGATAATGAAGTTAGCCCCCTTAGATTAGTTACAAATAGGCCTAGTGAGGATGTGGGACAGTGGAGAATGTTTAGGAAACGTGTAGCTAGGGAGGCTTCTCCTGTTCTTTGTGAGAATAGGGTTGCCTCTGTTGAGGTGGTTTGCCAGGGGGAGAATAGGTGTGTGAGTCAGAGGGACACAGAACCTATTAGCTTGACTAATAGATTCAGTGCCCTAAGAGAGGAAGTAACTGGAAGTGATATGACTGATGGGGGTGGGGGTGGA
Source organism: Ceratothoa steindachneri (assembly GCA_963969495.1). NCBI lineage: Eukaryota > Metazoa > Arthropoda > Malacostraca > Isopoda > Cymothoidae > Ceratothoa > Ceratothoa steindachneri. The sequence continues at coordinate 42,510,394 of OZ018321.1, read as the reverse complement.
GGTAGAGGTAGAGTGACTGGTAGTTTGAATGAGAATAGGAGTGGGGATGGAGTTAGGTCTGTGGGGGTTAGGAATAGGAATCTGACTGAAGTGCTTGTGATGGGTGATTCGCGAGTTAGATATTTAGATAGGAAGTTGAATGCAAGTAGATTGAATGGTTTGAGGGTGTGTTTGCCGGGTGCTGGAGTGAAAGATCTGTCTGATAGGTATGAGGAGCTGGTGTCTGGCTGTGCAAGGGATGCAGTTGTGATTACACATGTAGGAGTGAATGATGTGAAGAAAGTGGGTGCATGTGAGTTACAAGAGGTTGATTGAAAAGGTAAAAGAAAGTAGAATGAAAGGTGTTGTGACAGGTGTGCTTCCAAGAATGGATGTTTGGGTAGAATGGATGTCTCGTGCGATTGGGCTCAATGATTATGTGAGGAGGATGTGTGATATGGAAGGTGTCATGTTTGTGGATGTGGGATAGGTTTGTTGGAATGAAAGAAATATATGCGATGGATGGACTGCATTTGAGTAGGAGGGGGTAGATGTGTTGTGGGAGGAGTATGATCGCGTTATTAGGTCTTTGCGGGCCGGAAACTAGATACTAATAGTGGTCAGGGAATTATGAGAGGACATTATAGTACTGAAAGTAGAATGGACTTGGCAGATAACAGAAATAGGTTCCAAGGCGATAGAGGTGAGGTCATTCAGGTTTCAAGAGGTGCTTCAGGGATAGGAGGGTTAAATTGTTTCTATACAAATGCTCGTAGTCTTAGAAACAAGAAGGATGAGCTATTTAGTTATATTAGCGATGAGGATATAGATATATTATGTGTTAGTGAATCATGGATTAATGAAATAGAATTTAGTGACACTATAAGTGAATTTGATTTACAGGGCTATAATATGTACATTAGCCAAAGGACAGGTAGGATTGGTGGAGGAATAATTATCTATAAAAAAAAACAACATTGTTTCAAGCTTAAATACTTCAATAAAGCAGGATGGAGTTGAGTCACTTTGGATAGATATTAGGTTCAGTGAAAATAGAATGGTCCATTTTGGGAGCTTTTTACTGACCACCTGGGTAGACTGATGATATAGTTGAACTAATGATAAGGGAAATAAGTAAGGGATGTGAAACAGATGCAGTTATTATTGGGGACTTCAACTTAAACTCTGTGGAACGGGAAAATATGATAGGTAGGGATAAAACAAGTGACAGGTTCATAGAATGCTTTGAGGATAATTTTTTTAATCAATTTGTTAATGAGCCAATGAGGGGGGACAATATATTAGATTTAGTACTTTCTAACAGTGATCATTTAGTTCAAGAATTGACTGTTAGGGAAGCATTGGGAAATAGTGACCATCAGATAGTTCGTTTTAACTTGGGAATTAAGAAGGGTAAAATAACCAAGAATGCTTTAAAAGTTCCAAATTTTCATAAGGGAGATTATGTAAAACTTCGAAGCTTGCTAAATTTGGTAGACTGGGATGTAGAATTCAGAGGTAAAAATGCTTATGGGATGTGGGATACTTTCAAGCATATAATAAATTTTTTCAAAGAGCAATGAAGGCTATTAGGAACAAAATTAGGAAACCATTATGGTGGAATCAGGAGATAGCTAGAAAAATTTCAGAGAAGAAAAGGGCATATAAAAAATTACAGGTAGAAAATAATATTCAAAATTTAAGTGATTATAGAATGGCTAGGAATGAGTTAAATAAGATTATAAAGAAGAACAAAAGGGTGTCAGAAATTAAATTAGCTCAGGATAGCAACAAAGATCCTAGAAAGTTCTTTAGTTACTATAAAATTAATAACAAGTCTTGCAGAGTTAAAATAGGACCTATCAAATATGAAGGGGTTGTGAGAGAAACTGATGAGGAAATAGTTGAGGTACTAAATGGTCATTTTGCATCAGTATTTACAAAGGAGAAACTAAATAGTCTTATGTATAGTACTCATGGGTCAGGGAAAGAGGTGTTTACTACCATTAGTGTGGATTGGAGGAAGATAAAAGGACTAATAGGTAAGTTAGATGCTACCAAGGCCTCCGGCCCTGATAATATTCATTCTAAGATACTTAAAGAAGGGGTAGAAAGTATCTCAATAGCTCTGGAGAAGTTGTATACTAGGTCACTGAAATATGGAGAAATACCTGATGATTTGAAGGGAGCGAATGTAGTCCCCATTTTCAAGAAGGGTAGTAAAGAGGATCCAAATGACTTTAGACTGGTTAGCCTACCTCCTGTAGTCTGTAAAATTCTTGAGAAAATAGTTAAAAAAGGGATTTTCCAACATCTAGAGAGGGAGGGGTTAATCAGCGATGCTCAGCATGGGTTTAGATCAGGTAGATCATGTTTGACTAATTTACTAGACTTTCTGGAGTTCGTAACAAATAAAGTAGATAAGGGAAAGAATTTAGATGTAATTTACTTGGATATTAGTAAAGCATTTGATAAGGTACCACATAGGAGACTAGTTCATAAATTAAAAATGATTGGGATATGTGGGGGTGTTTCAAATTGGATAGCTGAGTGGCTGAAAGACAGGAAGCAAAGGGTAGTGCTAAATGATGTAAAGTCAGAGTGGAGGGATGTTATCAGTGGGGTTCCTCAGGGATCAGTTCTCAGTCCATTATTATTTGTCATCTATATAAACGATCTTGGGGAGGCAGTAATAATAAAGTGTCAATTTTTGCAGATGATACCAAATTAGCAGCTGTAGTTAAAGATATTAATGATAATTTTAAAGTGCAGGGGTTTTAAATAAATTGTTATCCTGGGCACATAAGGGGCAAATGACTTTCAACCTTGATAAGTGCAAAGTTATTAACATGGGAAAAGATAATAGAGAATTTAACTATGAAATGGATGGGCATTGGCTAAGCTCAGTAGAGGATGAGAAAGATATAGGAGTAGTAATAGATAAGTCATTAAGGTTTTCTAAGCAGTGTATTGAAGCAAGAAATAGGGCAAATAGAGTGCTGGGTTTCATTAAGAGAAATGTCAGTTACAAAAGTAAGGAGGTTATTCTTAAACTCTATAACTCTTATGTTAGGCCACATCTAGAGTACTGCATACAGGCATGGTTCCCACATTTTAGACACGATATTAACCTTCTCGAGTCTGTGCAACGGAGGGCAACAAATATTATTCCTTCCCTGAGGCACCTTGAATATATAGATAGACTGAGGGTATTAAATATGTTCTCATTTGAAAGGAGGTGTGTGAGAGGGGATATGATTGAGCTCTTTAAAAAAATTTCTGGGATAGATAAATTGGATGTTAGCAAGTTTTATGAGTTAGATAATGGAAATCGGACTAGAGGTCACCACTTGAAAATTAAAAAGCAAGGGTGTAGGTTGGATTTAAGAAAATATTTTTTCACCAATAGAGTGGTAGACTTCTGTAACAAATTTCCGCGGAGGGTAGTAGGTAGTCCAAATTTAAATGTATTTAAGAGTAGGTTGGATGAGTTTATCGGGAGGGAAGGTTGTGATGGTTCCTAAGTTTTGTATATATTAATATTGTTTGTATATATATATATATATAGCTGCATGATTTAGTTCTTGACAAGCCTTGATTGGTGATACCCTTGTTTCTGGACGCAATCCTCTGGATGTAGTTTGTAGTTTTCTTGGGAGTTTGGGTGCCTTAAAAAAGAGGCTGTTTCACTCGGATGACCTATGATGGGCCCTTGTGGCTTTTGTCATCTGTCTGTTATATTATATTGTGGGGGACTTTGATTTTGGCTTCCCCTGGTAATGGTGCTTTTTGTGGGTGGGTTTTGATGGATGCGGATGACCTTTGATAGGCCCTTGTGGCTTTTGTCATCCGCGAAATTATATTATGTTATTTTAACCTTTCCAACGGCACCTCCCGAATGCAATTTGTTTCAATTTTAATTTTTTACCCCACTTATTATTATTATTATTATTATTATTATTATTATTTCTTTTTTTTTCACATTTCTTATATACTAGATATTTGATATGGCTATCGGCCAAAGTTCTTTTATTTTAGTGTTTTTTTTTAACTTTAACATTTTTGTTTTTATTTTTTCTCAACTCACTGCTTTCCTTTTACTTTTTACTTCATTTTTTTTAAACATTTTGTTAGTATATTTACATTTTCTTTTTATTAGTTAGTGCTTTATCTCGTTTCGGATTGAAGCCATTCGGATCCACTGTTTTCATCTCTTTTAGTTTCTTTATACATTTTGACACGGGGCCAGTATATCATGATAAATGGACAATGTCCATGGATAAGGAATACCATAAAACTTCCCTGAGTAGGTGAACCGCTATATAGGACTTCAAATTCCAAAGACAAAATACTAATAATTGAAACTACATTTAGTAGAAAAATCATATGGTTGAGTATTTTTTAAATTTTTTTAGTAATTATAACACTGTAGCTTGTTACTTTCGTTCAAGCATCCGTGAAGGCATATACTATAATCTGACCAGAATTAAACAATAAAGGTGTTACTTAATAAAGCTGTAGTAACTAGTAACACAAAGTATGTTGTCTGCCCCAATTCAGCCACCAAAACTGTATAAAAAGCTAAAATTTTGACAAAGAATCGGCAAAATTTTGCCAATGCTGATTCTCACAAATTTGGCCGATTCTAGCCGATGCCGAGTACTCGGCACATCTCTAGTTTTTAGATCATTAGTGAGATTGTACGCGGCCCAGTTTACATCCCTCAAAAATCAGATCATTTCATCAACCTAAGCAACATGAGTTTTAGCCAAGACCAAGTTGATTTCCTTAACTTGAGCCTAAATTGCCACTATATCACTAAGACATTTGCTTTATCTAAGAAAATTGAAATAGAGATCCTCCTCGAAGATATACTCAAGCTTGAACAAGACCAAAAAGTTGATATCAATCCCTTATCACACCTCGACTGAGGCAGGCTGAAAAAGAACTCAGAGAGAACAAGGATATTGTCACCCAGAGAGCCGATAAAACCTCAATCTATGTTATCCTGTGCCAAGAAGAATACCCCAACAAGATGAAAACAATACTGCACAACACCATCAAATTCAAGAATATGACGTGGAATCCCACTAACGATCTAAAAATGAAGCTCAACAAACTCATTAGGAAAAATAACACCACCACCACCAACACTATGAAGATTCCTCTAATTGAAGGTGACTTCAGGATAGGTTATGCCTATGGCAATGATAAACCTGGAAATCCCCTTCGCCCCATCATAAGTCAAACACTAAGCGTGACTTATCACCTGGCAAAATTTCTTAACTCGATCATCGTGCCCCACACTCCATCAGACTACACGCTGCCCTCCTCTTCAACTCTTCTAGATATCCTTCAGACTTCTCAACCAGCAGCCGTACTATCTTCTATGGATGTAGAATCTCTATTCACAAATGTTCCCATTGATGAAACCATTTAATTGATAACCAATGCCATTTACCATACGGAAGGCTCCACAACTCTCACCATTCCTGAAGACATATTGCGACAGCTCCTCCAAGCGTGCACAAAATACGCCCCATTCTACGGTCCTGATGGGAAACCCAGCCTCAGACGGTATGGCCTTCCATGGAGGAGAATTCAGGGTCCTCCTCAAATGTCTAGGGTTTCCTAAGCAGTACAAGGAAGGGAGGGATCTCCTCAGACCGGTGCACCTGCGACTGCCAGGACCTTCTCCATTTCGGAGAAGGACCTGGCTGAGGCCAGTCCATCTGGCCTGGGGGCTCCTTCAGCGGAGGTGAGAAGCGGGTTCATTCCCCGCCCTCCTCTCCGAAAAAGAAAAAGACCAAAAAGACTTTGGGGTCTTCTCCATCCGCGGGGGCTACGGGGACGGATGGGTCTGCTGCCACTTTGGCAAGCGACCAAGCCAAGATCGGCACCTCCGGCCCCTCTGCCCCTCTGCCCCACCGGTTGCGGAGCCCCTGACTAAGACCAAAAGTGCACAGGGCGGACCCTCGATGGCATCGGGGCCCCTCATTCAGAGGTTACCTGGCGTTTTTGAGCCTGCTGGCTTCAAACGCTTCCTCGTTATTCGATCAACTGATGGCACCATGTTGTCCAAGGGCAACATGATCCATCAGAGAAGAGGATTAGCTAGTGCAATTGGTAGAGAGCCGAAGGTGACCCGTTTCTCGGATGGGAGCCTTCTGGCGAATCCCGCTGTGGCGGCCAAGATAAGTGCTCTTCAGACACTTCATGGCACCCCGGTGAGTGTGATGCAGCACTCTACCATAAACTTAGTGAAAGGAGTAGTTTATGCGAGGGTACTCATTGACTACTCCATTGAGGACATCACCTTAGAGCTGGCCGACCATGGGGCAGTCAAGGTCGAACGTGTGAGGAGAAAACAGGGAGGGGCCTCGAGACCCACCCCTACAATGTTTGTTACATTCGACTGTGACAAGCTCCCTGAGTCAGTGCATGCTGGTTGGTACCGCTACCGCGTGGAGGCATTCGTGCCACTGCCGTGGCGGTGCAATTAACGGCACCGCTTCGGCCATACAAATTGCTCATTTAGATGTTCAAAGTCGGGGTCACCCGAAGTCTGTGTAAATTGCTTCAAGGCCACACACGCTAAGTCTAAATCATGTGTGGCCAAGTGTGTCAATTGCGGAGAGCCGCACCCCGCTTCTTCGAAGCAATGTGGTGCATATCTCCTCGAGAAAGAAATCCTGGCTGTTTAGGCCCAGGATCAAATCTCATTCCGCGAGGGTAAGGACTTGGTCCTGGCGCGTGCGGCTCTGCCTGGGACGTCATATGCCTCCATAGTTAGAAAGGCATCCTCTGCTCTTGGCCCATCCAGGCCAATGAGCACTGTTGTTTCCACGCCCATTCGGAGCCCTTCTGCGGGCTCTACTCAAACCGGCCGGTCCCCTGGTAAAGCTGGTGGAAAAAATGGTTCCCACCCAGCCCCGGCTTAAACCAAGGCTCCCCCCCTCTCCCCCCAGCGTGATCGCTTCCCGTAAGGAGAAACGGCCACGCGCCTCCACCGAGTCGTTAGACTCACAGGAGGCAACACTCCTGAAGATGGTCGTTAGGCCACCTTCCGGGGCTCCTAAAGCTGTCCCCCGAAAAGAGGACAGCAACAAAGGAGCTTTGGCTCCTTCGCCCACGCCTAGTGGTGCAGGGAGTGGCTCGGAGACGGTGGTTCCTCGAAAAGAGGGCCCCCCGCCTCCGAAGCCGCAACGCCCGCCTAAGGTTTCGAGCCCAACCTCCCCCAATAAGTCCTCGAAGGCGACAGCGCCTTCAGCGCTTTGTCCGGCCAACAGCGCCCGGGTTCTGCCCCGTCTCCTCCGAGCTAGGCCTGGAGGGCATATTCCTTCAATGGAATTGTCGTGGACTCCGGGCCAACTGGGAGGAGCTGCGGATGCTCGTCTCGTCCCGTTTCCCGTTAGCTATCTTTTTGCAGGAGACCATGCTAGGCGCGTCCCTCCTGCCCGCCCTCCCGGGGTATAAGGGTCTTGCGACCGCACCACCACGGGATGGCCGGGCTGGGAAATGCGCGGTTTACACCCGGCATGATGTCTCCGTTCTTCCTTTCTCTTTAGATACCTCCTTTCAGGTAGTGGCTGTGCAGCTGCACTTGGATAGGAGGTATACTATCATTTCTGCGTACATTCCACCGTCAGCTGACTTCGACGCGGAGGACTTCCGCCGCGTCGTGGCACGGTTGCCGAGGCCCTATCTCTTGTTTGGAGATCTGAACGGCAGGCATCCTCTCTGGGGAGATTACTCCATAAATCCCAGGGGACAAGTCCTTGCTGATCTGATCAAAGAGCTTGAGATGGGTATCCTAAACGTTGATGAGTTTACCCATCACTGTCCAAGAACGGCTTCATTTTCCCTCCTTGACCTATCTTTGTGCTCTTCGGATGCACAGCCTGATTTTGATTGGGGGGTGGTCGATGACCTCCATGGTAGTGATCACTTTCCCATTCAAATATCATTTTCAGGGCAACTGCCGTCTGAGAGCCCACCTCGGTGGTGCTTGGCGCGGGCGCAGTGGCCTGCATTTCAGTAAATGACTGAATTCTCTATCTCATTCGAGGAGGTTGCCCGCGGCAACCTCATCGCCGCGGGCCTGACTACGAATCCTAGGACGTCTGGTCGTTTTGCACGCCGACCACTCCCATGGTGGTCGGCCGAGTGTGAGACGGCCCTCAAACAGAAGCGTTATGTCTACATGCGCTATAAGCGAACGCGCGAACGATTTCACTGTCGCTGAATTTCGTCAGGCTAGGGCTAGGTTCCGGTATATTTCGAAGCACGCCCTTCCATCTTCTTGGCGGGCATACGTGTCTTCACTTAACGGGAAGACCCCTTTAGCAGAGGTGTGGGGGCGAGTCAAAAGGATTCGGGGCAAGTTCTCGCAATATCCCTCTCCCGGCTTCCAGGAGAATGGGACCGCAATCTCGGACCCCGCTTCCGTGGCGGAATCCTTCGCGACCGCTTTTTCCGCATTCTCTGGCCGGGATGCTGCTCCGCCAGCATTCAATGCACGTCGTCATGTCGCGGAAGGCCGCTGGCTGGACCTCCAGAGGCGCAGAACCCTTCAATGACAGGTTTACTGGGAGTGAGTTGCGCTCCGCTCTCTCTTCGTGCTCGGACACCGCCCATGGTCCGGACGATGTCCCGTACGCCATGCTTCGACACCTGGTTGAGCGAGGCATGGCATTTCTGTTAGATTTGTTCAACAGGATCTGGGTGGAGGGTCTTCTCCCAGATTCCTGGTGAATCGCTACTGTGCTCGCCTTTCGCAAACTGGGGAGAGATCCTTCTACTCCGACCGGTTTCCGCCCAATCTCTCTAACCTCTTGCGTGTGCAAGTTGATGGAGAAATTGGTAAATGTTAGACTAGCCTTTTTCCTGGAGAGCGGAGGCCATCCAGTCTTCTGCACGGTGCCGCTTCCGGAAGTTCCACTCCACGTCGGATGCTCTTCTCCCACTGGAAAATGCCGTCTGCGAGGCTTTCCTTCGTTTTCAGCACTACGCCACAGTGTTTTTCGATCTGGAGAAGGCCTATGATACCGCATGGCGATACGGTATCATGGAGACTCTCCACACGATGGGGGCGAGGGGATGCCTCCCAATGTTTATATCTGAATTTTTGCGAGATCGTCGATTCCGCGCACGGGTGGGAGGAGCCCTCTCCGGCCCAAAGGAGCAGGAAGAGGGTGTCCCGCAGGGAAGTGTCCTCATTGTCGCACTCTTTGCCCTGAGCATCAACTGCATCACCTCGGTGCTGCCGAAATATGTTCTCGCTACGCTCTACGTGTACGACCTTTCGATCTCTTTTGGCGCGGCCCAGATGTCAACTCTGGAGCGTCGACTCCAACAGGCATTGAACCGCGTCTCTCGCTATGCCGAAGCACACAGGTTTCGGTTTTCTTTGGCCAAGACTAAGGTGGTGCACTTCTGCCGCCATCCACGGCTTCACCCCGACCCAGATTTGTTTTTTAATGGGGTGCGCCTGGATGTGGTTGAGTCGCACCGTTTCCTCGATCTTGTATTCGACCGACGCCTCACCTGAGAGGCTCATATTCGCAGCCTTAGGGTCTCTTGTACCCGCGCCATGGACATTCTCCGTTCCGTGACGTTCAGCGCTTGGGGCGCTGATAGGGCTACTGCCCTACTTTTTTATCGATCCTTTGTTCGTTCGAAGCTCGACTACGGATGCGAGTTTTATGCATTCAAAGCCGAGCGTTTATTGCGGAAGGTGGATTCGATCCACTACACCGGCCTTCGCCTTGCGACCGGTGCCTTCCGCACTTCCTCCATTGAGAGCCTGTTGGTCGATTCTGGGGAGATGCCACTCGCTCTGCGCAGCGTGCAGTGCATCACTCGCCTGTACGCGCGAGCCCGGCGTCTCCCTCAGTTTCCAACAGCTCTCACTGCATCCGCAGCTGATCTCGATGGTGCCTATGCCGCCGAGAGACGCCAGTCATACCCTAAGCCCTTTCGGTTTAGGGCCGGTGGCGCCCCTGGTTCTGCCCAGGATGCCACCCTGGAGGGTACCACATTTGGCTATTTGTCACCACGCCTCTGCTCCCAAAGCTTGTACTGCGCCGGGAGTATTGCGTTCGACCTTTCTGGAGCACACCTCGTGTCACGCTGGAACCGTGCCAGTGTATACGGATGGCTCCAAGTCCCAAGAGGGGGTCGGCTTCCACGCTGTATCCCCTCTGTTTAAAGTCAGCGGGGCTCTGCCAGGCGCTGCGTCTGTCTTCACGTCCGAGCTGGTGGCAATACACCACTCGGTACGGGAGATTACGCGACGTGCCCGGTTCGGAGACCGGATTGTGATCTATAGCGACTGACAAAGCGCCCTGAGTGCTCTCGGGGCATTGGAATCTCCGCATCCCCTGTTTCGCAATATCCGTGACGCCACGGTTATGGCGAGCCGGGCAGATGTCGAGATTATCTTCTGCTGGGTTCCTGGACATGTAGGAATTGCGGGGAATGAGTGCGCCAAAGAGTCTGCGAGGATTCTGCGACCGGACCAGCGTTTCGCTCTTCCTCACACCGACTACATGGCAGGAATACAGGCAGCTCTTCTGACTGCTTGACAAAAAAGATGGGAGACAGTCGAAGGGAACTTAAAGTTGCGTGCCATTGTACCGCGACTGTTCCCATGGACCTATCCCCCAATGCCGCGACGGCTTCAGGTCGCTTTCTGTCATCCCCGAATCAGACACACTCGTGTGGCGCATCGCTATTTGATGGAGCGCTCGCCTGCGCCCTATTGCGACGCACATTCTTGTCGAATGTCCTAGTCTGGGTGATCTTCGCGCACGTTACCTGTCCCAGTACCGGGATGGGCGGGGTCGCTACCGCCTGTCCTTTGTACTCGCGACGAGTGCGTGCACATTGACTGGTGGACTTGTTGACTTTTTGTGGAGGCCGGCCTTCTCCCTATTATTTAAGCAGGGTTTTTTTTTGTTTTGTTTTTTGCTTTTGTTTTTTTCCCCTTTAGGTTGCACGCTCCTGCACTGGCGTGGCATCCCCCTGACGCAGGAGCTTGCTTCCTTTCCCTCTTTTTGGGGTGCTTTTTGTCTCTTAAATTTTATTTTAAAGTAGCCTAGAACTAGGCCAGTTTTAATACGGCGACTAATGCCCTAAGTAGTCAGTCGCCAATGAGCTCTTAAAAAAAAATAGTTTCCCATTAAAAATTTCCCGTGCCATGATTGGCCAATTTTTGTAATACTTATATTCGCATAGAAATACTATATATAATGTAGCAATTTTTGAATAATTCCATTTCTGTTCATTCCCTGAAGATGACTTAACATGGTTTAAAGATGTCTAGGAATAAAGAATATCATTCGCGGATGTTTTTTCTTGCCTCAAAGACCCTATTAAAACCTTGTAAGGAATATTAAGAAAATACAAGTCAAAATTAATAACGCTGCCACAGCTGTGGACTTCAATAGAACCTGCATACAACATGGCCTTTTTTATATATATATATAAATATATATATATATTTATATATTAGGGTGTTTAAAAAAATTGAAATTTTGAATTTTGTCGCAGCTGTATGTTGTCCCAATGTTTACACAAAAGTTTAAGGTAATAGCTCAATACTTAGGAGTCATTAAAAATGTTGGACTTATTTTTAATTCTCTATAAAAATGAAAAGTGTTAAAAAAATTAAATTTAAGAAAACTTTATTTTTTATTCTCTCTTTAACAAATTAAATGAAACAAGTGAAATTTTGGGAACACCAAGGAGGAACTCAACAGCATCTCTTTCTGAGGTAACAATTGCAATTCTGTCAGGCAAGAGCTTACCATCTCGATGCAGCATGAGAGGTGCATTGTTTAGAAGACTTGTTGTGATGTCAGCCTTGATTCTGGTAGCTGCTTCTTCATGGTTCTTCTTCCGGTACCGGTAAATTGAACTCGGAGACAAAGTGATTTGTTTGATGTCAATGCCAATAGACTTTGCCTGAGCCCCTAGATGGTGCATTGCCTTCCTGTGAGAAACACCAGTACAATACAGAGCCACCGTGAGCTTAGTTTTAAAGTAAACATTCGTGGGAATCAGTGGACCTACAGATGGAGCATTCAACCTTTTTTCCTTTGGGATGGCTGTGATTTTGAAATGTCTTGTCTGCAGAGGACTTAAGATAAACTGGAAACAGCTAGTGTCGGTGAGCTGACAACTTCAATGGCTGTTCATTTTCCACCTCATATTTCTTATTGCCTTCATCTTAGCCATGCTTCACTGGAAATTATACTCTCGTTGGCTCAACAAGAAGGCTTTATCTTATTCATTTTTCATCATAATCAGTGCATCTTTGTGAGCAATGTCAGAGTTCATCTAAGTCATCACAAAACATTTGTTCCTTCATGTGCTAATTCTCTGAATCCCACCGATAATTCTTCTTGAGACCTTTGTACTTTGTAACTTGGTCTGTAAGTTTCTTTTTGATGTAAAACAGTGTTGTTGTAGGGATTGGGGCCTTTGTCCATAGCGAAAAAACTGCTTCTACAACCTTCTTTGTGTTCTTGGATTTCATGCACTTTTAAGTTGAGGTAATGGTAAAGAAAGTGACAAAGGGCTTGACCATTGGACAGGAGTTGGAAAGCAATAATCTCTTCCTCAGAATGTCCAAGGAGCCAAACTGATGCTGTTGTGTTTGTAGGCCTATCGGAACAAACTCAGGGTTTGCCTAAATTAACTGGCCGAGTGTGGTAAGTAAACAAAGGCCATAAAAATTAAGTTCATTGAAATCTATCACTTTTTGTATGGTAATATTACAGGATAGATAAATTTGTGCTGTAAACTTAATTTCAAATTATATACAATTAAGCCTGATTAATCAACTCAGTCAAATAATGTTTATATATAACAAAGTTTCCTCTGCACACATGGTAAATAGCTCCTCAACTAATCAGAAATCAGAAAGGATTCACAAAAACTAGTATAATTTTAAGCTACCTAATTGAATGTTATATATACATTTAACCACATTTGTAAAATGGAGGAGTATAGTCCTATCTGGGTCACATTCACTAAATAGTCTCATTCTTCAATCTTCAGCAAAATGTGCAGTAAAGGTAGACACGACTTTCCTGAAAAGATAAAGGAAAGCCAGATCATTAGCAATAACCTAAATTTTAACTCCAGCAAAAAAGAAAAATTCCTAAACAAACTAAGAAAAACCCAGAACATATCCTAGCAAATACAGTACAAAAAACAACTCCAAGCCCAGTCGAGGATGGAACATTTAAACTTGAGGATTAAAGTGTATTCCTTCAATGCTGCACTACATCTAGCCATATCAAAGTACACCGGCAACAAAAACAAAAGAGAGAATTAGGTGATTAGGTACTTTTCTGCATGAATTTAAAATTACAATTTGAATGCCCTTTAAATACGTTCTGATCATTACAAAATTTAACACAAATTTGACTTATACAATTAGGAAATGGGGCAACATACAACTGAATGTATATACAAACTTTGAAAATTTCTCCCTTTCTTTGAAACGTCCTAATATATGTTGTTAATAGCCCAAGAAAGGAAAACTGGTGTCACAACTCAAAAAACGCTGAGGAATGTATTTCATAATCCTTAAAAACTTAAGAAAGAAAATGGGAGATTTAGAAATGGAGAAAATAGGGAAGACTATTTTAACCATTATGTGAAGGTGAAATAAAGGAATGGATTTAAACCAGTGTCATCAAGCGCTCATCGCTTGGGGTTGATGATGGCTGTCATTGAACATCGTGGTTCTAAAAGCAATGAACGCTTGATTTCACTGGTTGAATCCACTCCTTTTATTTCACCTTCATCTAATAGTTAAAATAGTCTTCCGTATTCTCTTGAATTTCCAAATCTCCCATTTTCTTTCTTAAGCTTTTAAGGGTCACTAAATACATTCCTTGGCATTTTTTCAGGTTCTGTGAGGTGAGAAAAAACACTCACAAAAAGACATATTTTATTCCTAGACATCTTTTGACCATGGCAGGTCATCTTCAGGGAATGAACAGAAATGGAATGATGGTATAATCACTCTTTTTGAAAAGGATAGTAGAAGGTAAAAAAGATGGTGAAAAATAGGGTAGGGTTGCCCTTGTTTTAGGGGCATCGCAGGCATTCTTGTTTTTTGTTTGTTGTCTTTTATGTTTCCATTTGGTTTGTTTTATTTGTCGTGTGTCTCTGTGATCGTGTCTCTTTAGTGTTCTTCTTATTGTTTGTCTTTATTGTGTTGTGTACTGATTTTTGTCGCGATTTCGAGCATTCGAGCCTTTGTTAGTGCTCGATGTTGTTAATGCACTTCTCAAATGGAATGATTTATGGGATGCTTCATTATATATATTTTTTTACCTAAACTTAAGTGCTACAAAATTGACCAATCATATGTAAGGGAAATTTTAAGGGCAGTTTAACATTAGCTGTTTTTTCAAATGTAAGTGCTACAAAATTGACCAATCATGTTCAAGGAAAATTAAAAGTACAAATAAAATAATGCTCAACAAGGAAAGGGTAATGCGATTAGCGTTAGCGGCGTTTACCTCAGAGACACTGAGTCGTCAATAGGATGGTCTCTGGCTGAAGCTACATGTTAATTGTCAGTTTCTTCACTTGGATTAATGATATCCCCTTGTTTCTATTGTGCTTTAAATTCAAGACACACAACTCCCCCCCTACTTTTTTTTTAAGAATTTGCAACCTTAATAATATATGTCAAACACAACATTCTAACTAGAATACTATATTTAGTATTTAACTATCATTCTCTTGTCTTTTCAGTGGACAAAAGACAGTAGTTCTCCTTTTATAGTGTTTCTTGTGCTGAGCTCCTTTTTAATTTCATGGGCAGAGGCCTGGTTTATTGACTTCAGAGTCATCCCTCAGGAAGCGAGGGCCTATTCCATTTTAGAAGGTGAGGAATTTGAGTCTTTTCTTTTGGTTTCAGGGGAATATAATATTAGCATTATTTTTTTAAATAAACTGCTTTGAGTCAGTTAGGATAGCAATCTCTCGCCCCATTTATTTTGCATCAGGCATGCTGTGGGACACTTTTCGTCCACACAGCAAGTTGCTGTATCTGTTGGATTCAACCAGTTGCTTAGTGTGGATGAAGAGCATCCCGCAGCATGCCGGATGCAGAATGAATGGGGGTGTTAGATTGCTATTATAACCATATATTACCATTATAGTATCTCTCTCAACAGGTGATAATGGCAAAAGAACCATGCATTAAATGAGCGGAGATATAGAAACCCCTTTATATATAGCGGTGATAGGAGTGGTTAAACAGAATTGGCAATTGAAATAATCACATATTTTTCAGGAGTTAGAGATTTTCTTCTCATTTTTTCTTCAAATGCCACTGATTTTAACGGGATGCAACCAAATTGGCTGAATTAAAAGAGCAAACTTGCAGAGGTCATTATTTTTTCATTGCTGCTTACTTTCATTCATGAGTTGTTTTATTTAAAAATTTATATTTACCTATAGCTGGTGTTAGTTTTAATTCATTTTGAGAATATATTTGGGAATGGGATGATTAAATCATGGATATTGTAGAATCAAAGCAAATTCATATTTAACCCCCACTCCCTTCATTTGCCACTGCCAAATATACTGCTCTCAGTATGCCCTACCAAACCTACAACCCAACACTATCTTCTCACCTCTACCCCTCTCCTAGCATTTACAATTCAGAATTGCAAGCCAGTAAAGACCCTAAGATTATCTTGAGGCCAACTCAAAATAGGGTAAAGGATGGAAGTCAGAGCTTTAGGATAGGTAAAGGAGTAAGGATAAAGATTTAGTTTCATAACTCCTAGATATTTCTGCAAGGTTATATTTTAAAATAATATTAATTCTATTCCTAAACATATTTACTGTAGTGCTTTCAAGAACATTAATTGAAAGCACCCTAATAAATATGTTTAAGAATAGACTCAATATTATTTTAAAATATGACCCTAATAATCAAAACTATTTAACCCTGCAACAATACAAAATTTCTTTTAGAAAATAAGAGACTTGCTGACTTGCCCTAGACATTCCTAGGCAAGCCATCATGTCTCTTAATTTATAAGAAAAGCAATTTTGTGCTATTGCAGTGTTAAATCTTTTGTTTATTAGTTTGAAACCATTATTTCTAGTTGGTACTAGGTTATCTAACTCAAATATTAAATCATAATTTATATTAGTGAACCCATTTAGTATTCTAAATACTTCATTAAGATTGCGCAGATCCCAATCTTTCAGTGAAAGTGAATTAAGGTACCTTAACCTTTATACGCATGATCTATTTCTAATTTGAAAAATTAATTTTGTTTCTTGATGCTGAACTCTTTCCAATATTACGATGTCCTTTTTCCATGTATGAAGACCAGATTTCTACTCCAAATGAGATCTTAAAAGTGCTTTATAAAGGTGAAGAATATCTTTTGATTTAAATACAAAATGTCAAACTATATATCCTAGAACCTAGGTGGCCTTTTGTGACATTACAGTGCATTGTTGTTTAGATTATTTGAGATATGTCATCAAAATCCTTTTCCATGTTGACTATGTTTAAAATTTGACCACTGAAATTATCATGACCTTGGTACATTACATTATACTTATCAATGCATCTGCTACCATTCCAACCATTTTTGCTACTTTTATCTCTCTTTTTGCAAGTTTTCACCATCGCCCTGATATTTTGCCTTAATATAAAGTTTGATATCATCAGCAAACTGAAATTTTACACAAATTTGTTTTAAGATCATTTTTATACACACTTGATCCTAAATATATAGCATCCTATGGAATCATTCTCTATAATGTAATTAGATGTGTTAAATTCATTATATATATATATATATTTTTATTTTTAATTATTTTAATACTGAGCTGGATCTCGTTTTGCTTTAATTACAGCCGTAATTCTTTGTGGCATAGATTTCACCAAATATTCACAAATTCCTGGCACTATCTTTTTCCACTCAGCTTTTAATTTTTTATAAAGTTCTGTTTATTTATACTTGTGTTACTGTGACAGCAGGGTTGCAAGCCACTCACCAACTATCCCCGCCGCCTAGACATAGCCAACCCAGTTCAAGGAGAGGGTAATGAGGAGATGGTCTAATCTTACTTTATTAAGAAGACACCATAAATAAAAAAAAAAAATGGCAAACAACAACAAACTCCCGAAATATATATAACTTACAAACGAAATAAATATACACTGATCTAATATATAGGTGGCCTTACAAATGCACCTCAGCCACTGCAACTCGACTATATACCAGCTAATGTCAAACTCCAAGTAGGGCCTTACAAATCTACCTTGGCCAAAGAGAACTTAAATATTTATATATAGATTAATGCTAAATCAGAGTCCGCAAAATATCTATATTAATATTATACTGCCCAAATTACTGGGTCCACCTTTAAACTAACTAACAGTTAGGACTGGTCAAGAAGGGGGAGGAACGGAAGGGTAAGGGGCAGGGTGGGCAAATAAAAAGAAATGGGAGTTTTGGGGGCTTTTTCAAGTGAAATTTGAAAAAACCTGTGGGTTTTGTTTTTTTCAAAGTTACATTTTTTTCAAGAAATAAATGCTATTTATCATTATTTTATCAAAAATTCATATTTATGTTTATAATTTCAACAAATATGTATCAAATTAAGGTTATTTTCCTGATACTGACTCATAATTCATCTCTCCTTCTACAGGTTATGGCTATCATGGGACATGGGTTCTCCAAATTCTCGATCAGTGATCTGTTTCTGTGATCTATTCTTACTATAATATAATTATTAACTAAGTAATTATTAATATTATATAAAAATAGAGATAGCTATTCTTTTTCTATGATATTCTAATGCTTGTAGCATTTGTTTTTTGAAAAAATCCAAAGATTTGAAAAAAAAACCTGGAAAAAACCCAGGTTTTATTGGGCTTTTTCAAAATTTTGGTTTTTTTGCTAACCCTGGTAAGGGGAGGCGGGCCCACTTTCGGAGGGATGGGTGAGGTCTGGGACTCGACCAAGTGTCCCGCTTCAGGGACCTGGGAAACCCACAGACCCAACCTATGTGTTGGAGTCTCTGGCACTAGCTCCAATTACTGCCTGAAGACTGGGAGGCACTCTCTAGGGCCCACACTTATTGAAGGTCCCCCTCTAAGTAGGCGCATGTGTGAGGGTCAGGATTGGCTTCAGTAGTCTCTTCCCCAAAACAGATGTCAATCAACTTATCGGTACCACAGAGATGGAAAAGAGAAGGCATTGTCAGTTGCCTACTCCTGCCACACTCATTCACTCTTACATCTACCACTCTCACCCACACTTTCACATCAAAGTAACATTCACCTATCTTCCATCCAGGCAGCTCTTCCTCTTTTATTCCTTAGGGAATTCAATTACAAAGTATTAATCAATTAAAAAAAGAAGTGAGATGTATAGGTGGCCACGATAAAGGTCTATTGGGTCCCCCCACACAAAGCGATGAATATGTAACCCAATACCCACACGCCCTGAAAAAGAAGAAAGGGATTAGAGGGGGGGGGAGAGACGGACGATAATATACTACTACATTACTACTTATTGCTTCTTCAAGCACTCCCCCCCCCCCGTAAGGGGCGCGGCAATTTGCCATCCTGGCCGCCGCGCTGACAGGATCCAGCGCTCCGTCCAGCCCTAGCTTAGCCACTCTTCCTTCCTTCAGATAGCCTGTATTTCTCCCCTACTTCGTCGCTTTTCAAACAACCTCTCCCACAGCTTTCTCTGGTCAGTCTCTAATTCCACAGGGTAGATGCTGACCTTCTTCTCAGCCAACCGTCCCGGATCGGGGCTGAGGGGGGAGAGGACAATGTTCCCTAACCCCTGAGCTCCGGTCTGGGGTGGTTGGTTTTTAACAACTTGCTTCATCCCCACCCATACCTTCCTCACATCCCTTTTCCTCTCGTCTTCAAAATCTATCTTTTTTATGCTGTGTTCAAGGTGGAGCCGCCATGCCGATGGACTGCCAGGCCACCAGGCGGTAGGGGTAGTCCCAAATGGCTCTGCCGGGCCTGTAAGCACCTCTTGCAGTGTGGGCTAATGCGAGAAGTGGTGAGCGATTGTGTCCCGTAAAACAAAGAGGGTCACCATGCCCAATGATGCCAAAAAAAACACCATCTCCCCTTAATTCCCCCAATAACAACGACGGAGCCGCCCTCGGGCAGCTCCACCGAAAAAATGGAGGAACCCCCCATGCCCTGTGCTTTCGCAGGGGACCCTTCATATTTCTCTAACCGGAGAGGAGGCTTACTCTTCTCCTTAGCCTATGGGTGAAGGGAACTCCCGCTCCCCCCCTTCTCTAGAGGCGCTTTCGGGCACCTTCCTTTTCCCAGCGGCAGTCCCCTCTTTTCTTTCCAAGGGGACTGCCAAGAAAGCCAGCAGGCAGCCCATTGCCGACCGCCCCTCGTGTAAGCGGCTTGGTAGTGCAAACCCCCTTATGGGGGAGAGGGAAGCCAGGCCCCTTCGGTCGCTTCCCTCAAAAGATCTGCTGGCAAGAATATTGAACCTTGCTGGGGTCAAGGCCTGTGCCTCCCTACACAAGACTAGTGACAATACAGCCAACGTGACCTGCGATATCTTGGTAGGGGATGGCCAACAGGAGGCCCCTCCTGTGACACACATGGTCCTTGAGGAACCCCAGCCTCAGACAGTAGAGCCTTCCATGGGGGGAATCCCTACTCGGCACCAAACACTGAAACTGAATCTGCCCCTATGCAAGGTCCTCCTCAAACGCCTGGGGTCTCTCAGGCAGTACAAGGAGGGGAGAGATCTCCTCTGACAGGGGCCCCTACGACTACCAGGACCTTCTCCATTTCGGAGAAGGACCTGGCTGAGGCCGGTCCATCTGACCTGGGGGCTTCTGTCATTGGAGGTGAGAAGCTGGTTCATTCCCCACCCTCCTCTCCTAAAAAGAAGAAAAAGACAAGAAAGACTAAAAAGACTCTGGGCTCCTCTCCATCCGCAGGGGCTGTGGGGATGGATGGTTCTGCTGCCACTTTGGTAGGCGACCAAGCCAAGATTGGCACATCCGGCCCCTCTACCCCCATGTGTGCAGAGCCCCTGACTAAGACCAAGAGTGCACAGGGCGGAGCCTCGATTACATCAGGGCCCGTCATTCAGAGGTTACCTGCCGTTTTTGACCCCGCTGGCTTCAAGTGCTTCCTCGTTATTCGCTCCACTGATGGCACCATGTTGTCCAAGGGCAACATGATCCATCATAGGAGAGGATTAACTAGTGCAATTGGTAGAGAGCCGAAGGTGACCCGTTTCTTGGATGGGATCCTTCTGGCGAATGCGGCGAATCCTGCCGAGGCAGCCAAGATAAGTGCTCTTCGGACACTTCATGGCACCCCGATGAGTGTGACGCCACACTCTACCATGAACGTGGGGAAAGGAGTAGTTTATGCGATGGAACTGGTTGACTACTCCATTGAGGACATCACCCTAGAGCTGGCCGACCATGGGGCGGTCAAGGTTGAACGTGTGATGAGAAAACAGGGAGGGGCCTCAAAATCCACCCCTACACTCTTCGTCACGTTCGACTGTGACAAGCTCACTGAGTCTGTGGGTGTTGGTTGGTACCGCTACCACATGAAGGCATTCATGCCACTGCCGCTGTGGTGCTTTTACTGTCACCGCTTCGGCCATACGAATCGTTCTTGTAGACGTGCAAAGTCGGGGTCACCTGAAGTCTGTGTAAATTGCTCCAAGGCCGTACACGATAAGTCTAAATCATGTGTGGCCAAGTGTGTCAATTGTGGAGAGCCGCACCATGCTTCTTCGAAGCAATGTGGTGCATATCACCTTGAGAAAGAAATCCTGGCCGTTCAGGCCCAGGATTGACTCTCATTCCGCGAGGCTAAGGACTTGGTCCTGGCGCGCCCGGCTCTGCCTGGGACGTCATATGCCTCAATAGTTAGAAAGGCACCCTCTGCTCCTGGCCCATCCAGTCCAATGAGCACGGTTGTTTCCGTGCCCATTCTGAACACTTCCCTGGCCTCTACCCAACCTGGGGTGCTCCCCTGGTAAAGCTGGCGGCAAAAAGGGTTCATACACAGCCCCGGCTAAAACCAGAGCTCTCCCCCTCTTCCAGCGTGACCGTTTCCCGTAAGGCGAAACGGCCACGTGCCTCCACCGAGTCATTAGACTCACAGGAGACAACACCTCTGAAGTTGGTCGCTAGGCCACCTCCTGGGGTTCCTAAAGCTGTCCCTAGAAACGAGGACAGCAACAAAGGAGCTTCGGCTCCTTCGCCCACGCCTAGTGGTGGAGGGAGTGGCTCGGAGACGGTGGTTCCTCGAAAAGAGGGCCCCACGCCTCTCAAGCCACAACGCCTGCCTAAGGTTTCGAGGCGGAGGTAGGAAAAGACTCGCATGGCGAGCCCAACCTTCCCCAATAAGTCCTCGAAGGCGACAGCGCCTGGGGTTCTGCCCCCGGGAAGCGTACGGCCATTCCCGTGAGGGTCTTCTGTTCGAGGAGGGCCCCCGCGTCTCCTCCGAGCTAGGCCTGGAGGGCATATTCCTTCAATGGAATTGCCGTGGACTCCGGGCCAACTGGGAGGAACTGCGGAGGCTCGTCTCGTCTAGTTCCCCGTTAGCTATCTTTTTGCAGGAGACCATGCTAGGCGCGTGCCCCCTGCCCGCCCTCCCGGGGTATAAGGGTCTCGCGACCCCACCACCGCGGGATGGCCGGGCTGGGGGATGCGCGGTTTACACCCGGCATGATGTCTCCGTTCTTCCTTTCTCTTTAGATACCTCCTTTCAGGCAGTGGCTGTGCAGCTGCACCTGGATAGGAGGTATACTATCATTTCTACATACATTCCACCATCAGCTGACTTCGACGCGGGTGACTTCCGCCGCGTCGTGGCATGGTTGCCGAGGCCCGTCCTCTTGCTTGGAGATCTGAACGGGAGGCATCCTCTCTGGGGAGATTACTCCATAAATCCCAGGGGACAAGTCCTTGCCGATCTGATCGAAGAGCTTGAGATGGCTGTCCTAAACGTGGATGAGTTTACGCATCACTTTCCGAGAACCGCTTTATTTTCTTGCCTTGACCTATCTTTGTGTTCTTCGGATGCACAGCCTGATTTTGATTGGGGGGTGGTCGATGACCTCTATGGTAGTGATCACTTTCCCATTCAAATATCATTTTCAGGGCAACTGCCGCCTGAGAGCCCACCTCGGTGGTGCTTGGCGCGGTGGCCTGAATTTCAGGAAATGACTGAATTTTCTATCTCAGTCGAGGAGTTTAGGTCGGTAGATGAGGCCGTTGAGTTCTTCTCCGGCAACTCCATCGCCACGGGCCTGACTACTATTCCTAGGACATCTGGCCGTTTTGCACGCCGACCACTCCCATGGTGGTCTGCCGAGTGTGAGACGGCCCTCAAACAGAAGCGTTATGCCTACATGCGCTATAAGCGCAGCCCGAACGACTTCACTGTCGCTGAATTTCGTCGGGCTAGGGCTAGGTTCCGGTATATTTCGAAGCACGCACGCCCCTCTTCTTGGTGGGCATACGTGTCTTCACTTAACGAGAAGACCCCTTTAGCAGAGGTGTGGAGGCAAGTCAAAATGATTCTGGGCAAGTTCTGGCAGGACCCCCCCTCCCGTTCTCCAGTAGAATGGGACCGCAATCTCGGACCCCGCGTCCGTGGCGGAATCCTTCGCGACTGCTTTTTCCGCATTCTCTAGCCGGGATGCTGCTCCGCCAGCATTCAATGCACGTCGTGATGTCACGGAAGGCCGCCCACTGGACTTTACCTCCAGAGGCGGAGAACCCTTCAATGACAAGTTTACTGTGAGTGAGTTGCGCTCCGCTCTCGCTCGTGCGCGGACACCGCCCATGGTCCGGACGATGTCCCGTACGCCATGCTTCGACACCTGGGTGAGCGAGGCATGGCCTTTCTGTTAGATTTGTTCAACAGGATCTGGGGGAAGGCTCATATTCGCAGCCTTAGGGTCTCTTGTACCCGCGCCATGGACATTCTCCGTTCCGTGACATTCAGCGCTTGGGGCGCTGATAGGGGTACTGCCTTACTTTTTTTATCGATCCTTTGTTCGTTCGAAGCTCGACTACGGATGCGAGTTTTATGCATCCGCAGCCGAGCGTTTATTGCGCAAGGTGGATTCGATCCACCACACCGGCCTTGGCCTTGTGACCGGTGCCTTCCCCCATTGAGAGCCTGTTGGTCGATGCTGGTGAGATGCCACTCGCTCTGCGCCGCGTGCAGTGCATCACTCGCCTGTACGCGCGAGCCCGGCGCCTCCCTCAGTCGCAAACAGCTTTCACTGCATCCGCAGCTGATCTCCCCCGTAAGGGACGCGGCGATTTGCCATCCTGGCCGCCGTGCTGACGGGTTCCAGCGCTCCGTCCGGCCCCAGCTTAGCCTCTCTTCCTTCCTTCCTTCAGATAGCCCGATTTCTTCCCTACCTCGTCGCTTTTCATACAACCTCTCCCACAACTTTCTCTGGTCAGCCTCTAATTTCACAGGGTAGATGCTGACCTTCTTCTCAAGCCAACCACCCCGGATCGGGGCTGGGGGGAGGCGGGACATTGTTCCCTAACCCCTGAGCTCCGGTTCGGGATGGGTTTTTTTTAACAACCTGCTTCATCCCCACCCATACCTTCCTCACATCCCATTTCCTCTCCTCTTCACATTCTATCAATTTTACGCCGTGTCCAAGGTGGAGCCGCCATGCCGATGGACTGCCAGCCCACCAGGCGGGAGGGGTGGTCCCGAATGGCGGCGCCTGGCTCTGCCGGACTTGTAAGCACCTCTCGCAGTGCGGGCAACTGCGAGAGGTGATGAGCTATTGCGTCCCGTATTAAAAAGAGGGTCACCATGCCCATGTATGACAAAAAAAACAAAAACACCCAACCCCCAACTTCCCAAGAAAATCAACGGAGCCGCCCTCGGGCAGCTCCACCAAGAAAATGGAGGTCCCCTCCCTTGTGCTTGCGCAAGGGAGCCTCCATAATTCTTTAACCGGAGAGGAGGCTTACTCCTCTCCTACGCCTACGGGTGTAGGGGACTCCCCCTCACCCCCTTCTCTGGAGGTGCTTTCGGGCACCTCCCTATCTCCAGCGGCAGTCCCTCCTTTGCTTTCTAAGGGGACTCCCAAGAAAGCCAGCAGGCAGCCCATTGCCGACCGCCCCTCGTGCAAGCGGTTCGGTAGGGCAAACCCCCTTAGGGGGGAGAGGGAAGCCAGGCCCCTTCGGTCGCTTCCCTCAAAAGACCTGCTGGCAAGAATTTTAAACCTCTCTGGGGTCAAGGCCTGTGCCTCCCCACACAAGACTGGCGACACTGCCAAGGGGACCTGCGATGTCCTGGGAGGGGATGGCCAACTGGAGGCCCCTCTTGTGATAGACATGGTCCTTGAGGAGACCCAGCCTCAGATGGTAGGGCCTTCCATGGGGGGGAATCCGGGCTCGGCGCCAAGCACCGAACCCGAATCCGCCCCTATGCAAGGTCCCCCTCAAACGGCCGAGGGCTCCGAGGCAGTAAAAGGAGGGGAGGGATCTCCTCCGACAGGTGCCCCTACGACTACCAGGACCTTCTCCATTTCGGAGAGGGACCTGGCTGAGGCCGGCCCATCTGGCATGGGGGCTTCTGCCGGCGGAGGTGAGAAGCGGTTTCATTCCCCGCCCTCCTCTCCTAAAAAGACGAAGAAGACTCGGGGCTCCTCTCCATCCGCGGGGGCTGCGGGGACTGATGGGTCTGCTGCCACTTTGGTAGGCGACCAAGCCAAGATCGGCACATCCGGCCCCTCTACCCCCTCGTGTGCCGAGCCCCTGACTAAGACTAACACCAAGAAGGCACAGGGCGGAGCCTCGATGCTATCGGGGCCCCTGATTCAGAGGTTACCTGGCGTTTTCGAGCCCGCTGGCTTCAAACGCTTCCTCGTTATTCGCTCCAATGATGGCACCATGTTGTCCAAGGGCAACATGATCCACCAGAGGAGAGGATTAGCTAGTGCATTTGGTAGAGAGCCGAAGGTAACCCGTTTCTCGGACGGGAGCCTTCTGGCGAATCCCGCCGAGGCGGCCAAGATAAGTGCTCTTCGGACACTTCATGGCACCCCGGTGAGTGTGACGCCGCACTCTACCATGAACTTTGTGAAAGGAGTAGTTTATGCGAGGGAACTCGTTAACTACTCCATTGAGGACATCACCCTAGAGCTGGCCGACCATGGGGCGGTCAAGGTGGAACGTGTGATGAGAAAACAGGGAGGGGCCTCGAGACCAACCCCTACACTCTTCGTCACGTTCGACTGTGACAAGCTCCCTGAGTCGGTGCGTGCCGGTTGGTACCGCTACCGCGTGAAGGCATTCGTGCCACTGCCGCGGCGGTGCTATTACTGTCACCGCTTCGGCCATACGAATCGATCATGTAGATGTGCAAAATCGGGGTCACCCTAAGTCTGTGTAAATTGCTCCAAGGTCGCACACGATAAGTCCAAATCGTGTGTGGCCAAGTGTGTCAATTGCGGAGAGCCTCACCCTGCTTCTTCGAAGCAATGTGGTGCATATCTCCTTGAGATAGAAATCCTGCATGTTCAGGCCCAGGATCGACTCTCATTCCGCGAGGCTAAGGACTTGGTCCCGGCGCGCCCGGCTCTGCCTGGGACGTCATATGCCTCAATAGTTAGAAAAGCACCCTCTGCTCCTGGCCCATCCAGGCCAACGAGCATGGTTGTTTCCGCGCCCATTCGGAGCCCTTCTGCGGGCTCTACTACACCCGGGCGCTCCCCTGGTAAAGCTGGGGCCAAAAAGGGTTCACACCCAGCCCCGGCTAAAACCAGGGCTCCCTACTCTTCCCCCAGCGTGACCGTTTCCCGTAAGGCGAAACGGCCACGCGCCTCCACAGAGTCGTTAGACTCACAGGAGGCAACACCCTTGAAGATGGTCGCTAGGCCATCTTCCAGGGTTCCTAAAGCTGTCCCCCGAAAGGAGGACAGCAACAAAGGAGTTTCGGCTCCTTCGCCCACGCCCCGAGGTGGAGCGAGTGACTCGGAGACGGTGGTTCCTCGAAAAGAGGGCCCCCCGCCTCCGAAGCCACAACGCCCGCCTAAGGTTTCGAGACGGAGGGAGGAAAAGACTCACATGGCGAGCCCAACCTCCCCCAATAAGTCTTCGAAGGCGACAGCGCCTTCAGTGCTTTGTCCGGCCAACAGCGCCCGGGGTTCTGCCCCCGGGAAGCGTACGGCCATTCCCGTGAGGGTCTTCAGTTCGAGGAGGGCCCCCGCGTCTCCTCCGAGCTAGGCCTGGAGGGCATATTCCTTCAATGGAATTGCCGTGGACTCCGGGCCAACTGGGAGGAGCTGCGGAGGCTCGTCTCGTCCCGTTCCCCGTTAGCTATCTTTTTGCAGGAGACTATGCTAGGCGCGTGCCCCCTGCCTGCCCTCCCGGGGTATAAGGGTCTTGCGACCCCACCACCGCGGGATGGCCGGGCTGGGGGATGCGCGGTTTACACCCGGCATGATGTCTCCGTTCTTCCTTTCTCTTTAGATACCTCCTCTCAGGCGGTAGCTGTGCAGCTGCACCTGGATAGGAGGTATACTATCATTTCTGCGTACATTCCACCTTCAGCTGACTTCGTGGCACGGTTGCCGAGGCCCTAT
The DNA here is from genome assembly GCA_963969495.1 of Ceratothoa steindachneri. Taxonomy (NCBI): domain Eukaryota; kingdom Metazoa; phylum Arthropoda; class Malacostraca; order Isopoda; family Cymothoidae; genus Ceratothoa; species Ceratothoa steindachneri. The sequence goes on along the minus strand of OZ018321.1, from coordinate 42,483,758 downwards.
CTCTTGCTTGGAGATCTGAACGGGAGGCATCCTCTCTGGGGAGATTACTCCATAAATCCCAGGGGACAAGTCCTTGCTGATCTGATTTCAGGAAATGACTGAATTCTCTATCTCAGTCGAGGAGTTTAGGTCGGTAGATGAGGCCGTTGAGTTCTTCTCCGGCAACCTCATCGCCGTGGGCCTGACTACTATTCCTAGGACGTCTGGCCGTTTTGCACGTTGACCACTCCCATGGTGGTCGGCCGAGTGTGAGATGGCCCTCAAACAGAAGCGTTATGCCTACATGCGCTATAAGCGCCGCCCGAACGACTTCACTGTCGCTGAATTTCGTCGGGCTAGGTTCCGGTATATTTCGAAGCACGCCTGCCACTCTTCTTGGCGGGCATACGTGTCTTCACTTAACGGGAACACCCCTTTAGCAGAGGTGTGGAAGCGAGTCAAAAGGATTCGAGGCAAGTTCTCGCAAGACCCCCCTCTGGTTCTCCAGGAGAACGGGACCGTAATCTCGTACCCCGCGTCCTTGGCGGAATCCTTAGCGACCGCTTTTTTCGCATTCTCTAGCCGTGATGCTGCTCCGCCAGCATTCAATGCGCGTCGTGATGTCGCGGAAGGCCGCCGGCTGGACTTTACCTCCAGAGGCGGAGAACCCTTCAACGACAAGTTTACTGTGAGTGAGTTGCGCTCCGCCCTCGCTTCGTGCGCGGACACCGCCCATGGTCCGGACGATGTCCCGTACGCCATGCTTCGACACCTGTGTGAGCGAGGCATGGCCTTTCTGTTAGATTTGTTCAACAGGATCTGGGTGGAAGGTCTTCTCCCAGACTCGTGGCGAATCGCTACTGTGCTCGCCTTTCGCAAACCGGGGAGAGATCACTCTACTCCGACCGGTTTCCGCCCAATCTCTCTAACCTCTTGTGTGTGCAAGTTGATGGAGAAATTGGTAAATGTTAGATTAGCCTTTTTCCTGGACAGCGGAGGCCATCTGTCTTCCGCACAGTGTGGCTTCCGCAAGTTCCACTCCACGTCGGATGCTCTGCTCCGACTGGAAAATGCCGTCTGCGAGGCTTTCCTTCGTAGACAGCACTACGCCACGGTGTTTTTCGATCTGGAGAAGGCCTATGATACCGCATGGCGATACGGTATCATGGAGCCTCTTCACACGATGGGGGCGAGGGGACGCCTCCCAATGTTTATATCTGAATTTTTGCGAGATCGTCGATTCCGCGTACGGGTGGGGGGAAGCTCTCTCCTGCCCAAAGGAGCAGGAAGAGGGTGTCCCGCAGGGAAGTGTCCTCAGTGTCACACTCTTTGCCCTGAGCATCAACGGCGTCACCTCGGTGCTGCCGGAAGATGTTCTCGCTACGCTCTACGTGGACGACCTTTCGATCTCTTTTGGCGCGGCCCAGATGCCAACTCTGGAGCGTCGACTCCAACAGGCATTGAACCGCGTCTCTCGCTATGCCGAAGCGCACAGGTTTCGGTTTTCTATGGCCAAGACTAAGGTGGTGCACTTCTGCCGCCATCCAGCGCTTCAGTCCGACCCAGATTTGTTTTTTAATGGGGTGCGCCTGGATGTGGTGGAGTCGCACCGTTTCCTTGGTCTTGTATTCGACCGACGCCTCACCTGGGAGGCTTATATTCGCAGCCTTATGGTCTCTTGTACCCGCGCCATGGACATTCTCCGTTCCGTGACGTTCAGCGCTTGGGGCGCTGATAGGGCTACTGCCCTACTTTTTTATCGATCCTTTGTTCGTTCGAAGCTCGACTACGGATGCGAGTTTTATGCATCCGCAGCCGAGCGTTTATTGCGGAAGGTGGATTCGATCCACCACACTGGCCTTCGCCTTGCGACCGGTGCCTTCCGCACTTCCCCCATTGAGAGCCTGTTGGTCAATGCTGGGGAGATGCCACTCGCTCTGCGCCGCGTGCAGTGCATCACTCGCCTGTACGCGCGAGCCCGGCGCCTCCCTCAGTCGCCAACAGCTCTCACTGCATCCGCAGCTGATCTCGATGGTGCCTATGCCGCCGAGAGACGCCAGTCATACCCTAAGCCTTTTGGGTTTGGGCTAGGAAACTCCTTCGAGAGCTAGATATAGCTCTCGGGCCGGTGGCGCCCCTGGTTCTGCCCAGGACGCCACCCTGGAGGGTACCACATTTGGCTATTTGTCGCCACGCCTCTTCTCCCAAAGCTTGTACTGCGCCGGGAGTATTGCGTTCGACCTTTTTGGAGCACACATCGTGTCACGCTGGAACCGTGCCAGTGTATACGGATGGCTCCAAGTCTCAAGAGGGGGTCGGCTTCCACGCCGTATCCCCTCTGTTTGAAGTCAGCGGGGCTCTACCAGGCGCTGCGTCTGTCTTCACGGCCGAGCTGATGGCAATACACCACTTGTTACGGGAGATTACGCGACGTGCCCGGTTCGGAGACCGGATTGTGATCTATAGCGACTCACAAAGCGCCCTGAGTGCTCTCGGGGCATTGGAATCTCCGCATTCCCTGGTTCGCGATATCCATGACGCCACGGTTTTGGCGAGCCGGGCAGATGTCGAGATTATCTTCTGCTGGGTTCCTGGACATGTAGGAATTGCGGGGAATGAGCGCGAGGACTCTACGACCGGACCAGCGTTTCGCTCTTCCTCACCGACTACATGGCAGGAATACGGGCAGCTCTTCGGACTGCTTGGCAAAGAAGATGGGAGACGGTCGAAGGGAACTTAAAGTTGCGTGCCATTGCGCCGCGACTGTTCCCATGGATCTATCCCCCAATGCCGCGGTGGCTTCAGGTTGCTTTCTGTCGTCTTCGAATCGGACACACTCGTGTGACGCATCGCTATTTGATGGAGCGCTCGCATGCGCCCTATTGCAACGACTGCGTCGTCCCCCAGACTGTTCGGCATATTCTTGTCGAATGTCCCAATCTGGGTGATCTTCGCGCACGATACCTGTCTCGGTACCGGGATGGGCGGGGTCGCTACCGCCTGTCCCTTGTGCTCGGGACAGATTCGTGCACATTGATTTGTGGACTTGTTGACTTTTTGGGGGAGGCTGGGCTTCTCCCCTTTATTTAAGGTTCCTTTTTTTGTTATTGTTTTGTTTGTAGGTTGCACTCTCATGCACCCGGGCGAGGGGGACCTCCCCCCGCTGCCGGAGATTGCTTCGATTGTTAAGTTTTTCCAATTTATATCGTTGTGTTTTCATATATATATTTTTTTTAAGGTAGCCTAGTTATAGGCTGTCGTGTTTTTCGGCGACTTATGCCCAAGTGGGTAGTTGCCAGATGGGCTCCATAAAAAACAAAACAAACAAAAACGCAGCTGATTTCGACGGTGCCTATGCCGCCGAGAGACGTCAGTTATACCCTAAGCCCCTTGGGTTTAGGGCCAGGAAACTCCTTCGAGAGCTAGATATAGCTCTCGGGCTGGTGGCGCCGCTGGTTCTGCCCAGGACGCCACCCTGGAGGGTACCACATTTGGCTATTTGTCGCCACGCCTCTGCTCCCAAAGCTTGTACGGCGCCGAGAGTATTGCGTTCGACCTTTTTGGAGCACACCTCGTGTCACGCTGGAACCGTGCCAGTGTATACGGATGGCTCCAAGTCCCAAGAGGGGGTCGGCTTCCACGCCGTATCCCCTCTGTTTGAAGTCAGCGGGGCTCTACCAGTCGCTGCGTCTGTCTTCACGGCCGAGCTGGTGGCAATACACCACTCGGTACGGGAGATTTCGCGGCGTGCCCGGTTCGGAGACCGGATTGTGATCTATAGCGACTGACAAAGCGCCCTGAGTGCTCTCGGGGCATTGGAATTTCCGCATCCCCTGCTTAGCGATATCCGTGACGCCACGGTTATGGCAAGCCAGGCAGATGTCGAGATTATCTTCTGCTGGGTTCCTGGACATGTAGGAATTGCGGGGAATGAGCGCGCCGATGAGGGTGCCAAAGAGTCTGCGAGGACTCTGCTACCGGACCAGCGTTTCGCTCTTCCTCACACTGACAACATGGCAGGAATACGGGCAGCTCTTCGGACTGCTTGGCAAAGAAGATGGGAGACGGTCGAAGGGAACTTAAAGTTGCGTGCCATTGCGCCGCGACTGTTTCCATGGACCTATCCCCCAATGCCGCGACGGCTTCAGGTTGCTTTCTGTCGTGTCCGAATCGGACACACTCGTGTGACGCATCGCTATTTGATGGAGCGCTCGCCTGCGCCCTATTGCAACGACTGCGTCGTCCCGCAGACTGTTTGCCACATTGTCGAATGTCCCAGTCTGGGTGATCTTTGCGCATGTTACCTGTCCCAGTACCGGGATGGGCGGGTCGCTACCGCCTGTCCCTTGTACTCGGGACGAGTGCGTGCACATTGACTGGTGGACTTGTTGACTTCTTGGAGGAGGCCGGCCTTCTCCATATTATTGAAGCAAGATTTGTTTTTTTGTTTTGTTTTGTTTTTTGCATTTGCTTTTTTTCCCTTTAGGTTGCACGCCCCTGTGCATGGGGTATCTCCTCCCGACACACCAGCTTGCTTCCTTTCCCCCTTTTTGGCGTGAGTCTTTTTTTTTGTCGCTTTAATTTTATTTTAAAGTAGCCTAGAACTAGGCCAGTTTTAATACGGTGACTAATGCCCAAGTAGGCAGTCGCCAGATGAGCTCTTAAAAAAAAAAAATCAAGCACTTCCCACAAGTGTCCTATTGGATTTAAGTCAAGAATCTGGTGACTGCTCCATGGTTATCTCCATTTATTCAAACTATTTCTCAGTGTGGTTGGATGTATGGAATGGAGCATTGTCCTGCTGAGATATAACTTCATTTATTGGTGCTGTGTGATGCAATTTCTGAATAGATTGCTCTAAAACTTGTCATATGGTGTATATGTTGTAGAGTTAATCCTTCCTTGGCATAGAATATTTCCTCTGGCCCTGATGAAGTCATGCAGCCCCATACCATGATAGAACCACCTGCATGCTTTACAGTTAGTAACCACATAAGTAGGATGAAATAGCTCTCCAATACATATTTTTATTACTTCTGGGCAGAAGTGCTTCAAAGATATATTTAAATGGAATTATATAAATTAGACATAAAACAAAAGTACACAAATCTTTCTAACTTACCTTAAAATTACTTTTATCTGACTAAACTTTATAGACTCTTGTTCATGTGTCAAATTTTTGTGATCATTGTTCCAAAGACATTTTTTCTGTTTGCCTCCGATATCCATGCTTCTTTCTTTCCTTGCATCCTTTTAGCCATTAATCTTTGTCTCTTTCTAACCATTCTGGTGATATTTTGGAACTTGAAACTTCAATGAATTCACCACCCCCAGCAAGTTCAGAAGCTGTTTTTCTACAATTCTGTACCGAAGCCTGAATGTCATGTTTTCTCTAAGTGTTGTAAGACATTTTCTGCCACTTCCTTTTCTCGACACAAAGCTCTTGGCCTCTTGATGTTGTTTTATAGTGGTTTGGGCAGCATATCTTGAATATTTTATGTTTTAGTATTTGTGCTCTAGTGCTTCTCTAAGTCCTTTAGCATAGTCATATTACTTATTTAGAAGAATATTGAGGATACAATAGTTATCAATTTAAACTAAACCCAGAAATATTGGTTAAATTCTGATTTTATAAATTATACAATTAATTACACACCATTTAGTAAAATACTATATAATTCCAAGATTAACAAATTTTCAAATATATTAGCAAAATAGACATTATTATCATATATATTTAGGAATAATATGATTAAATATATAAATCTATGAGGGGGATTTATACTTTTTGCTGCGACTATATATTATAAAAAGCAAGTCAGAACTTTCCCTGAGGAATGCCCATTATGAACTATTTTTCAGTGATAACTTTTTGCCTACATTTTTTCAGCCATTCTTCAATATATTTTAGTATGTTATCCCTATTCTATGCACTTTATTAATATTAAGAGTTTTAGATTAAACTGTGTTAAATATGTATTTGAAATCTATATAAGCTACCTCTCTGTCAAATGTGGGGGAAAAAAATCAAGAAAGTAAGCATGAGTGTCTATATTAAAAGCCATGTCTCATTTATTAAGTTATTTATTTTCTGATGCTCATGATCATATCTCTAACAATGGACTCTTAACAGTTTACCATTGACCAAAGTAAAGGGTGATTGCTAAAAAATTCTAGGATCAGTTTTAGTTTGCTTCCTCATTCTTTAAGGTGGTTTAGATCAATTTTATTGGGACACAGTGCTTTGGAAATATTCATTTTCTTAATATAAAAATTAATATGCTTTATAGTTATATCAATATTTGAAGGCATAGCGTCTCTTATCAAATATATTACATCTTGTATACTAGCTAAGTTAAGTATTTTGCTGGTTAAAATATTTGTTCAAAAGTTGAGTGGAAAAGATCTATATTTTTTTTTATAAGAATATTTAGATTGAATTGAGTATGTTGTGATCACTATTCTTGATTATTTTGCCATTATGTAGCCCAGAGTTCTTCAACCTTTTTTATTTCATGGCACATCAAGCCAGGGAGTAATATGGTCAAGACACACCATCAGTATTTAAGAATATTTAATCATATAATAAATGCTAATAATTTATTAATTTAATGGCCAAATGTACTATAGTACGAACATTAGTAAAAATTATTAAAATTATTTTAAAGAAATTAACAATAAGCAGACACTACATAAAAAGAATAAAAAAATAATAATGCAAATTACCTAGCAGGAGATCAAAATACAGTAAATTTAAAAAAGTATAAATAAATATAAAATGCACTAAAAAAAAAAAATCAATAAAGGTTTTAAGACATAAACAGCCAAAAAAAATTAAGAAAAAAAAATATTCAGTATACAAGAAAAAATAAAGCTCTTAATTTCTAAATCCAAATACCATTAAACTAACCTATCAACTTATTTAATTAACAAGGAATAAACACAACAATGAAAAACAGAAATAGTATTTGCCGAACAGCAAAATTTAAGGATTAAACTTCTTAAATTTCTCATTTATTAAGAAATTATATCTCAATTGTAAACATCAACCTTAATAACATACCTTCCTTAAATCTCCTGTAGCACACTTGCAATCACTTTAAGAATTAATCTTTTTAAATTTCTCACATGTAATAAGAAATTATATATAAAGTCAAATACCAAACTTATAAATCTTAATATACCTAAAGACAAAAAAAAAATGTAAATATTGGATTGATATATTGAAAGAAAACAAATTTATTGATATTATTAAAAAATGGCAACTATAGCTGTGGTAGGACACACTGTTATGGCAAGACACTTTATTGTGTCACAAGTATCTAATTTCTTTACATTTTTCACAATTGTTAGAATATTCTGTTTACATATCAGTTCATCTATTTTTTGGCCAAATTGTCCACCATTTTATTTAAAAAATATATGCTTGCGAAATTGAAGTCATTCATATAAGCGTTATCTTTTGTCTAATTACGGTGTAATAAATCTACCGCCTCTGGACACCAATGTTATAAATTTAGTGAGTCTGGACACCAATGTTAGATTAGTTAGAAATAGGCCTAGTGATGATGGGGGACAGTGGAGAGTGGTTAGGAAACGTGTAGCTAGGGAGGCTTCTCCTGTTCTTTGTGAGAATAGGGTTGCCTCTGTTGAGGTGGTTAGCCAGGGGGAGAATAGGTGTGTGAGTCAGAGGGACACAGAACCTATTAGCTTGACTAATAGATTCAGTGCCCTAAGAGAGGAAGTAACTGGAAGTGATATGACTGATGGGGGTGGGGGTGGAGGTGGAGGTAGAGTGACTGGTAGTTTGAATGAGAATAGGAGTGGGGATGGAGTTAGATCTGTGGGGGTTAGGAATAGGAGTCTGACTGAAGTGCTTGTGATGGGTGATTCGCAAGTTAGATATTTAGATAGGAAGTTGAATGCAAGTAGATTGAATGGTTTGAGGGTGTGTTTGCTGGGTGCTGGAGTGAGAGATCTGTCTGATAGGTATGAGGAGCTGGTGTCTGGCTGTGCAAGGGATGCAGTTGTGATTACACATGTAGGAGTGAATGATGTGAAGAAAGTGGGTGCATGTGAGTTACAAGAGGTTGATTGAAAAGGTGAAAGAAAGTAGAATGAAAGGTGTTGTGACAGGTGTGCTTCCAAGAATGGATGTCTTGTGCGATTGGGCTAAATGATTATGTGAGGAGGATGTGTGAGATGGAAGGTGTCCTTTTTGTGGATGTGTGGGATAGGTTTGTTGGAATGAAAGAAATGTATGCGATGGATGGACTGCATTTGAGTAGGAGGGGGTTAGATATGTTGTGGGAGGAGTATGATCGTGTTATTAGGTCTTTGCTGGCCGGAAACTAGATACTAATAGTGGTTAGGGAATTATGATAGGACATTATAGTACTGAAAGTAGAATGGACTTTGCAGATAACAGAAATAGGTTCCAAGGCGATAGAGGTGAGGTCATTCAGGTTTCAAGAGGTGCTTCAGGGATAGGGGGGTTAAATTGTTTCTATACAAATGCTCGTAGTCTTAGAAACAAGAAGGATGAGCTATTTAGTTATATTAGCGATGAGGATATAGATATATTATGTGTTAGTGAATCATGGATTAATGAAATAGAATTTAGTGACACTATAAGTGAATTCGATTTACAGGGCTATAATATGTACATTAGTCAAAGGACAGGTAGGATTGGTGGAGGAATAATTATCTATATAAAAAACAACATTATTTCAAGTTTAAATACTTCAATAAAGCAGGATGGAGTTGAGTCACTTTGGATAGATATTAGGTTCAGTAAAAATAGAATGGTGCATTTGGGAGCTTTTTACAGACCACCTGGGCAGACTGATGATATAGATGAACTAATGATAAGGAAAATAAGTAAGGCATGTGAAACAGATGCAGTTATTATTGGGGACTTCAACTTAAACTCTGTGGACTGGGAAAATATGATAGGTAGGGATAGAACAAGTGGCAGGTTCATAGAATGCTTTGAGGATAATTTTTTGAATCAATTTGTTAATGAGCCAACGAGGGGGAACAATATATTAGATTTAGTACTTTCTAACAGTGATCATTTAGTTCCAGAATTGACTGTTAGGGAAGCATTGGGAAATAGTGACCATCAGATAGTTTGTTTTAACTTGGGAATTAAGAAGGGTAAAATAACCGAGAATGCTGTAAAAGTTCCAAATTTTCATAAGGGAGATTATGTAAAACTTCAAAGCTTGCTAAATTTGGTAGACTGGGATGTAGAATTCAGAGGTAAAAATGCTTATGGGATGTGGGATACTTTCAAGCATATAATAAATGTAGTCCAAGAGCAATGCATGCCAATGAAGGCTATTAGGAACAAAAGTAGGAAACCATTATGGTGGAATCAGGAGATAGCTAGAAAAATTTCAGAGAAGAAAAGGGCATATAAAAAATTACAGGTAGAAAATAATATTCAAAATTTAAGTGATTATAGAATGGCTAGGAATGAGTTAAATAAGATTATAAAGAAGAACAAAAGGGTGTCAGAAATTAAATTAGCTCAGGATAGCAACAAAGATCCTAGAAAGTTCTTTAGTTACTATAAAATTAATAACAAGTCTTGCAGAGTTAAAATAGGACCTATCAAATATGAAGGGGTTGTGAGAGAAACTGATGAGGAAATAGTTGAGGTACTAAATGGTTATTTTTCATCAGTATTTACAAAGGAGAAACTAAATAGTCTTATGTATAGTACTCATGAGTCAGGGAAAGAGGTGTTTACTACCATTAGTGTGGATTGGAGGAAGATAAAAGGACTAATAGGTAAGTTAGATGCTACCAAGGCCTCCGGCCCTGATAATATTCATTCTAGGATACTTAAAGAAGGGGTAGAAAGTATCTCAATAGCTCTGGAGAAGTTGTATACCAGGTCACTGGAATATGGAGAAATACCCGATGATTGGAAGAGAGCGAATGTAGTCCCCATTTTCAAGAAGGGTAGTAAAGAGGATCCAAATAACTTTAAACCGGTTAGCCTAACTCCTGTAGTCTGTAAAATTCTTGAGAAAATAGTTAAAAAAGGAAATGACAACATCTAGAGAGGGAGGGGTTAATCAGTGATGCTCAGCATGGGTTTAGATCATGTTTGACTAATTTACTAGACTTTCTGGAGTTTTTAACAAATCAAGTAGATAAGGGAGAGAATGTAGATGTAATTTACTTGGATTTTAGTAAAGCATTTGATAAGGTACCACATAGGAGACTATTTCTTAAATTAAAAATGATTGGGATATGTGGGGGTGTTTCAAATTGGATAGCTGAGTGGCTGAAAGACAGGAAGCAAAGGGTAGTGCTAAATGGTGTAAAGTCAGAGTGGAGGGATGTTATCAGTGGGGTTCCTCAGGGATCAGTTCTCAGTCCATTATTATTTGTCATCTATATAAATGATCTTGGGGAGGCAGTTAATAATAAAGTGTCAATTTTTGCGGATGATACCAAATTAGCAGCTGTAGTTAAAGATATTGATGATAATTTTAAAGTGCAGGGGGATTTAAATAAATTGTTATCTTGGGCACATAAGTGGCAAATGACTTTCAACCTTGATAAGTGCAAAGGTATTAACAAGGGAAAAGATAATAGAGAATTTAACTATGAAATGGATGGGCATTGGCTGAGCTCAGTAGAGGATGAGAAAGATCTAGGAGTAGTAATAGATAAGTCATTAAGGTTTTCTAAGCAGTGTATTGAAGCAAGAAATAGGGCAAATAGAGTGCTGGGTTTCATTAAGAGAAATGTCAGTTACAAAAGTAAGGAGGTTATTCTTAAACTCTATAACTCTTATGTTAGGCTACATCTAGAGTACTGCATACAGGCATGGTCCCCACATTTTAGACACAATATTAACCTTCTTGAGTCAGTGCAACGGAGAGCAACAAAGATTATTCCTTCCCTGAGGCACCTTGAATATATAGATAGACTGAGGGTATTAAATATGTTCTCGTTCGAAAGGTGTGTGAGAGGGGATATGTTTGTGCTCTTTAAAAAATTTTCTAGGATAGATAAATTTGATGTTAGCAAGTTTTTTGAGTTAGATGATGGAAATTGGACTAGAGGTCACCACTTGAAAATTAAAAAGCAAGGTTATAGGTTGGATTTAAGAAAATATTTTTTTCACCAATAGAGTGGTAGACTTCTGGAACAAATTGCCGCGGAAGGTAGTAGGTAGTCCAAATTTAAATGTTTCTTAATCGAGAGGTAGATATAGATCTCGGGCCGGTGGCGCCCCTGGTTCTGCCCAGGACGCCACCCTGGAGGGTACCACATTTGGCTATTTGTCGCCACGCCTCTGCTCCTAAAGCTTGTACTGCGCCGGAGCTTTTGGAGCACACATCGTGTCATGCTGGAACCGTGCCAGTGTATACGGATGGCTCCAAGTCCCAAGAGGGGGTCGGCTTCCACACCGTATCCCATCTGTTTGAAGTCAGCCTCGCTCTACCAGTCGCTGCGTCTGTCTTCACGGCCGAGCTGATGGCAATACACCACTCGGTACGGGAGATTTCGCGGCGTGCCCGGTTCGGAGACCGGATTGTGATCTATAGCGACTGACAAAGCGCCCTGAGTGCTCTCGGGGCATTGGAATCTCCGCATCCCCTGGCTCGCGATATCCGTGACGGGTGGATGTCGAGATTATCTTCTGCTGGGTTCCTGGACATGTAGGAATTGCGGGGAATGAGGGCGCCAAAGAGTCCGCGAGGACTCTGCTGCGATTTGACCAGCGTTTCGCTCTTCCTCACACCGACTACATGGCAGGAATACGGGCAGCTCTTCGGACTGCTTGGAAAAGAAGATGGGAGACCGTCAAAGGGAACTTAAAGTTGCCTGTCATTGCGCCGCGACTGTTCCCATGGACCTATCCCCCAATGCCGCGGCGGCTTCAGGTTGCTTTCTGTCGTGTCCGAATCGGACACACTCGTGTGACGCATCGCTATTTGATGGAGTGCTCGCCTGCGCCCTATTGCAACGACTGCGTCGTCCCCCAGACTGTTCGGCACATTCTTGTCGAATGTCCCAGTCTGGGTGATCTTCGCGCACGATACCTGTCCCGGTACTGGGATGGGCGGGGTCGCTACCGCCTGTCCCTTGTACTCGGGACAGATTCGTGCACATTGACTTGTGGACTTGTTGACCTTTTTGGGGAGGCCGGCCTTCTCCCTATTATTTAAGCAAGGTTTGTTTTTTTGTTTTGTTTTGTTTTTTTTTCCTTTGGTTTCACGCTCCTGCTCCGGGTGGACCTCTTCCTGACGCACCAGCTTGCTTCCTTTCCCCCTTTTTGGGGTGTTTCTTTTTTCTCTCTAATTTTATTTTAAAGTAGCCTAGAACTAGGCCAGTTTTAATACGGCGGCTAATGCCCAAGTAGGCAGTCGCCAGATGAGCTCTTGAAAAAAAAATAAATGTTTCTTAAGAGGAGGTTGGATGAGTTTATTATGGGGAGGGAAGGTTGTGATGGTTCCTAAGTTTTGTATATATTAATATTGTCTGTATATATCTATAGCTGCATGATTTAGTTCTTGACAAGCCTTGATTGGTGATACCCTTGTTTCTGGACGCAATCCTCTGGATGTAGTTTTCCTGGGAGTTTGGGTGCCTTAAAAAAGAGGCCCTTTGACTTGAATGACCTATGATGGGCCCTTGTGGCTTTTGTCATCTGTTTTATTATATTGTGGGGGACTTTGATTTTGTCTTTTCCTGGCGATGGTGCTTTTTGTGGGCGGGTTTTGACGGATGCGGATGACCTTTGATAGGCCCTTGTGGCTTTTGTCATCTGTAAAATTATGTTAATGTTATAAATCCATTGGGTCCAATCGGCGGTTTCTAATACAATAACCAAAGTTGTAGCTTTATACCAGATTTTGAGAGAGCAATGTTGAGGTGGGTTATTATATCTTCAAACTATTCACCTGGTAAGGTTGATAAATTTTTATCAACAATTCCTTATTCTTTGTGCGGGATACGTAGGGAAATGAAACTTATTAAATAAATTTGATATAATGGATTAACTGAATAACAATGCAATTACTGGCCAGTGTACAATAAAGCTCAATATGAGTATAAGTTTGCTAAGCAGACGTGATCTATACAACAGAACACTTTTATATATATATACAGCACTCATCAACAGGATAAGTGTTACAAAAATGATGCCAGAACCTGGTACTCATCAGTAAGATAAGGGTTATGAACATGGTATCTACCAACGTGATATGTTACACAAGTAGCTCCTGAACACTGTACTTATCACCTGATGGTGTTACAAGTGGCTCCAGTACATGGTATGTATCAATGAGATACGTTTACACTGATGCAAGTACCACATGTAAACATAGACAGTGCATTCTCTTGGTTAAGGAGCTTTGGTGACCAAGTAGAATGGTTGATCACACTTGAGGCCCTGGTTAAGTTGTAGAGACCAGATACAGTTGAAAACCCAGTTATGGTCGCTCCTACAAAAATAGGAAAGTAAATCAGCTAATTAGCCAATCACGGAATTACAAAGGCATGAATGATACGCCATTACTGTATTTCATACATAAGAGAAATGAATATACATATTGTTGGTACTTACCAGTTACGAGACTGGAGCAATCAGGCTAGAACAGTGAGCACCGGCACGCAACGTTAAAGGCATCAGTTTATAGATTCCCCACCTAGAAGGGCGCAAATACAAGGTCTTCAGATTTTTTGTTCTTCTTTTATCTTATTTAAAGGGCCTAACCCAAGACAATTATACATGTGAAAAATTGCCACAACAGAACTCACATTCGGCAAGGAGAGTATTGTTAATTAAGCAATTCGGTGTTCCTTCAACTTTTTGTTATTTTATGAAAGTACTGGATTTGATTGGATAACCTTAAAGTTGTTGGAGGATTATATGCAAATATTAGAGCAACATAATTTAAATAATTATTTTGACAAAAGGCAATTTTGCAAAGTACAGTCTGAAACACAGAAAGGTGTATTAATATTGGGGAAATGGACATGCAGAGGGACACCTACAACGGCCCCAAAGTATTTCATAATACTAATATTGTACTCCTCCATTTGTCTTGGTGGCCTATAGACCATGACAAAATTTATTTTATTGCTATCACAAACTCAACAGTTAAAATCTAAGTCATAATATCTCTATTGATGCTGAATCACAGAGGTTTTTGTTTTCCTTTGCCCAGACTAAGGTAGTGCATCTCTGTTGCCATCTACGGCTCCACCCTGATATGGACTTGTTCAAGAACAGGGTTTTCTGAAAGTGGTGGATTCACACAGTTTCCTTGGTCTTGTTTTCAGCCTGGGAGACCCATATTTACAGCCTTATGGTGTCTTGTCCCCCATACCATAGACATCCTTAGTTGCATCATGCTCAACACTTTGGGTACTGATAGGGTTGCCCCTTTCTTTTATCATCCCTTTGTTCGCTCAAAGCTTGAGTATGGATACAACAAGTTTTACACATCCGCTGCCAAGCATAAATTGGGAAAGGTGTATGCAATCCACCACACCAGTCTCAGACTGGCAACTGTCCCCCTCCACATGTCCCATATTGAAAACCTGCTTGCTGATGCTGGGGTATTGCCCTTTGCTCAGTGCCATGCACAGTGCATTATTTCTGACTCCTCTGCCCTGATTAACACTTGGCACTATTCAGTTATTGTGAAGTATAGTTATGAAGGACAGAATCTGAGTAATTTTTCTGCTTATCTTATTAGCCATATCCATGGTTGTTTTTTTGTTTTTTAATGGTATGAATTTTACCATCACTGTGTACTCACTTAAGATGACTTTATTTCTCAGTGGAGGAGACCTACTGTTTAATGTGGGATTCGAACCATGGGTCTTTATACAGCATATGGCAGGCTCCATGAAGGCATCTCAAATTGCGACTCCATCCCTGACTAACTACCACCAATGGGGCTTAACTTCACTAAAATTGGAAGTGGAATTTCCCCTCACCTAAGCAGTAAGTCCATGGTTGTTGTTGTAGAATAGGGTCAAGTTAAGCCTTTCTGACTTACAAATGTGTGGTAGATTTATAATATAAGCAGAGTGCAAATTACTGAATGTAGGTTGGCCACAGTCGACTATCTTGGAGGTTCCGGGATAACAGAAAAATGGGTAAAAAAATAAAATAACTACTAATATGCAAATTAATATTATTTTACGAGATTAAAAGGAGTTTTAAAATGAACTATACACACAGTGGCTAAGGGGGTGGAGACTTGGTGAGGATGGTCACCGTACAAATGAATGAACAATATTGAATGACCTTGAGTGTATACTAGGCCGATGATGAAGGCTTTACACTGGGAGTGGGGTGGGGTTAGAAAGAGCACTTGCACAGGAGAGTTGTGCGTTGCTGTTACCTCAAAGATTTGGTCCAAGGGAGTAATCCTTGCCTTGGTGCAAAGTTCAAACAATAGTCTCTTGACAATGACTATTACGGGGGGAACTTAAATCTTTCTTTCAGGAGCGGGAGGAAGTGGGTCGAGGTAGACTCGTGAGAATACCGGGAGCTTGAGGGGTTCTGTGAGAATTGTGCAGAGTCCAACGGGACGCAAATAGCGGGGGCGAACGGGAAAGTGCAGACGGCGGATATGACTGTGGCAGTTTGGGTGGCGGGTACTGACTATCAACCCCGGCGCCGGAGGATTTATAGGGGTGGAATGGAGTTCCTCATCCCCCCTCTCCATCTGAAGGTGAGGGTTCTAGGGTCAGCCAGATCAGAATAATCTCAGCCTTTTAGCATGAGCACGGGAAGGTTCCTAAGTCGGCGAGGTGAACTTTGTCTGACTTCAGATGGGACCTTCTGGGCTCTCAGATGTATCGCAGCTTCCTGTGATGGTGGCATTTCAGGTCACTGCAGCGTCTCATAATTTTGCCTCCATTAGCACAGACAAAAAGGGTCGCCCAGGTTTCTGTTCTCTCTCTCTCTTCAGTGAAAGGCAAGGCTGCCTGTATCTTCCTCTCTCTCTCTCTCTCTCTCTCTCTTTCTCTCTCTCAGATCTCTGACAGTTATCTACTGTAAGCTAGTAATTTGAAGTAACTTTTTTTTTTCCTACTGTTGACAGTTGCTCAAGGAAATGCGGAAGAAAGAAATGATAGCAGGCTAGATCAGAGATTTAATCAAGTCAGAGATTATCTCAGTCAGCAGTATTCAGAGTCTGTTGCTAACTTCTACTCACCTTTGACATCCCCTGCTGGTCAGTAGTACTTGGATCATTCATAGTTCTTTCTGGCATTCTCCAAATGGTATCTTCAAATTTTGTGCTACTTACTCTCTCCTTGAATTACAGACTCTGATGAAGAGAAATGTTTTGAAGTTCCTAAACGATTAAGCGCTCAGGTATGTATGTCCACTTTTGCCAAAGATAATTCACTGTTGAGACCTCTCTTTGAATGGGAACTTTTGTCTCAGTGGGATTACCAATTCCCATTACAAGTAAAGTTTAGCTTAACCTAACCTAAGATGATGAGTTAATTGGATGGTAGTTGCCAATTTGGAGTGACTTACATTTTGATCTCCCTGCCTCAAGGTCAGTCTGACACCTTGGAGGGGATGGCTACTTGGAGCCCCTCCTGAATTGGAAATTGTCCCAGATGGCAGAGTTTTCCTGTAGGTGAACCAAAACTGTGTGAGACACTCCTAAGCCAAAGCCTGACAATGTGCAAGACATTTCAGAGGCATCACAAGGACTTAAGGGGAGAGGAAGGACCTCCATCAGGTGGTGCCCCGTTGTTGTCCCGAAACTTCATTTTTGGGAGAAGAAATGTCTGGGGCTGGTTTGTCCAACCTTGAGGTCCTTTCCAGGGATGGATAAAGCATGCATTCTGCCCACCCTTCTCTCATAAGAAAAAGAACAAGGGGTATCTCTCATTCCCAAAATGGAGGAGTCCCCTGCTGTTTTGGCAGGCAACCATGCCATACAGGCACATGCAGCCCCAAGGTGCCCTTGGGCAGGGAAACCTAGATTAAAATGACTAAAGTTTCAGATAAGGTGAGTGGAGCCTCTATGATATTAGGGCCTCTCAAGGAAAGACTACTCAGTGCTTTTTAGCCTGAGGGCTTCAAAAGCAAAGTCCACTGATGGTAGCATGTTCCCTCAGAGAGTGGCTTTAGCTAGGTTTATTTGTAAAGGGCTGAAGAACTTGTTCCTTAGGTAGGAGGCTTCTTGTGAATCCGACAAAGCTTACTCAGGCGGCCAGCCATTATTGGTGTCCTTTGCACACTCAATGGCTTGCCTGTACAGGTGATGCCACATTCTACCATGAATTTTGAAAAGGGTATGGTTTATGCAAGGGAACTTATGGACTACTCGTGAAGATATAACCAAAGAGCTGTCAGACTAAGGAGCTGTCAAGGTTGAATCAATGTGCGTGTGTTAGTATCACTAACGCATCAATGCATTTATGCCACTGTTGTAGAAGTGTTACCATTGCCACCCCTTTAGCCATATAAATTGAACATGAAGACATGAGAGGTCAGGTCTACCCCAAATCTGCTCAAATGCATTGCATGATAAATCTGTATTGTGCAATGTCAAGTGTCTGAATTGTGGCTGGCTGCACCATGCTTCTTTGATGCAATGTACATATCTTTTTGAGAAGGAGGTTATTCTTGTTGAATGTCCCAGTCTGGGTGATCTTCATGCATGTTACCTGTTCCAGTACCGAGATGAGAGGGGTCACTAATGCTTGTCTCTTGTACTTGGTTCGTGTCCATGCACACAGGCTTGTGGTCTATCTGACTTTTTGCCTCCATTTTATTTGACGTTGGTGTTTGTCACAAGTTCCTGCCTGGAGAGGGACCCACCTCCGAACTTTGACATCTTTGGAGCTGCTCTCATGCAGCTCCACCTGCTAAGGAAGTTCCTCTCTGTGCTTTCTCAGGAGCCCCTCCAACCCTCTTCTAATGGAGAGGAGGCTTACTTTTCTCCTAGGCATACGGGTGTGGGTAGGGGTGCCACTTCTGTGGAGTCTCTCATGGACAACTACATCTTCCAACCAAGGTCATTTCCCCTTTTTCTATCACAGGGGACTGCCAAGAGTGTAGGCAGGCAGCCCCAAATCAGGAGCTTCGGCTCCTATGCCCACCCCGAGTGCTAGGCTGGGTGACTCAAGTGCAGATGATCCTCCAGAGCTGCCCCACCTACCTAAGGTTTTGTGGCGGGAAGAGGAAAAGACTCACATAGCGAGGCCAACCTCCGCCGATAAATCCTCGAAGGCTAAGAGTGCCTTGAACGCATTCTCCGTCCAACATCACCCGGAGTTCAAGCAGAAGCGCTATGCCCACATGCCCTATAAGCGCCCGCTGAATGTCTTGACTGTCGGCGAATTTTGTCAAGCTAGGGCCTGGTTCCGCTATGTTTTGAATCACGCATGCCTCTCTTCCTGGCATGCATATGTGTCTTAAGGTGAGTCAATAGGATTGGGTGCAAGTTCTCGCAGGACCCCCCCTCCTGTTTTCCAGTAGAATGGGAGCGCAATCTCGGAACCCCAGTCCATGGTGGAGTCCTTTGCAACAGCTCTCTCCTTATTCCTCAGCCGGAATGCTGCTCTGCCAACATTCAATGTGCCTCAGGATGTTGCAGAAGTCCGTTGACTGGACTTTACCTTCAGTGGTGGAGAACCATTCTATGACAGGTTTACATAGAATGAGTTGCATTCCGCTCTCGCTTCATGTATGGACACCACCCCTGGTCCTGACGATGTCCCGTACACTTGGGTGAGCGAGGCATGGCCTTTCTGTTAGATTTGTTAAACAGGATCTGGGTAGAGGGTATCCTCCCAAACTCCTGGCGAGTTTCTACTTACTACTGTGCTCGCTTTTCGCAAACTGAGGAGAGATCACTCTACCCCAGTCGGTGTCCACCCAATCTCTCTAACCTCCTGCCTGTGTAAGTTGATGGAGAAATTGGTAAATGTGAGATTAGCCTCTTTTCTGGGGAGTGGAGGCCACCTGTCTCCTGCACAGTGCAGCTTCTGCAAGTTCCACTCCATGTCAGATCCTCTGCTATGACTGAAAAATCCCTTCTGTGAGGCCTTCCTTCGTAGACAGCATTATGCCACAGTGTTTTTCGATCCGGAGGTGTATGATATTGTATGGCCATATGGTATCATGGAGACTCTCAACTAGTTGGGTGTGAAGGGACGCCTCCCAATCTTTATATCTGAATTTCTGCTAGATTGTCGATTCCGCATATGGTTGAGTGTAGCCCTCTCCCGCTCAATGGAACAGGAAGTGTCCTCATTGTCGCACTCTTTGCCATGTTCTCTCGATGCTCTACATGGACGACCTTTTGATCTCGTTTGGAGCATCCCAGATTCCAACTGTGGAGTGTTGACTCCAACAGGCATTGAACCGTGTCTCTCTCTATGCCAAAGTGCACAGGCTTCAGTTTTCCTTAGCCAAGACTAAGGCGGTGCACTTCTGATGCTATCTGCAGCTCCACCCAGACGTGTGACTTGTTTCTAAATAGGGGCTCACCTGGAAGTGATGGACTTGCACTGTTTCCTTGGTCTTGTATTTGACTGACACCTCACGTGAGATGCTCATATTTGCAGACTTAGGGGGTCCCTTGTACCCGCGGGATGCACCACCATTTAATGGAGCACTCATCTGCACCTTAATGCAACAAATTTTACCCCAGAATGTTCGCTACATTCTTGTTGAATGTCCCAGTCTGGGTGATCTTCGTGCATGTTACCTGTCTCAGTACTGGGATGAGATGGGGTGCTACCCCTTGTACTGCGGACTGCTTTATGCACACAGACCCTTGGACTATACGACCTTTTGGAGGAGTCTGGCCTCCTCAACTTTATTTTACTGTTTGTTGTAGGTGAAATGTCCCTGCGCCGGTGGGAGGCAGGCCTACCCCCGATGCTGGATGTTTTTAACCTTTGGCCTCTTTATATTGTTATTTATTTTTAATATAGCCCAGTGGTAGGCTGTGCTGAGTACCGCGCTTTTGCCCTAGTTGCAAATGGTCTCATAAAATTTTCAAAAATAATAATACCCCCTCCCCCCACCCCCAAATCAACTTCTCCTAGTGGAAGTGACTCATTATGCTCAACATCCTTAGGGGGATAAGGGAAAGTGGGACCCATTGTGCTGTGCCCTATGCCGCACTGCACTCATGTATTTTTGCATTGGGGTGGGGGAGAGGGGGCTTGCCCTCCCTCCTTTCTTTGATGGAAGTCATTCCGCCGGCCCGGCTAGAGACCTAAAGACTCAACTCTGACTAAACATACCTCAAATGGGATCTGTGATGCCTTGGGGTGGGTGGGGGGATGGCTGCATAAAGGATCCTCCCCCTTCCCTTAGCTAGACATGATCCCCTGAGGTGACCCAGCCACAGATGGCAGGATTTTTGATGGGGCTTGGTATCAAACACAGAACCTAAATCTGCCCCTGTTTAAGCTTCCCTTCATGTGGGTTTGGCCCAAAGGAATCATAAGGAGAGGATGGATCCTTCCTGCTTGGTGCCCATTTGATAGCTGAGACTTTCTCCATTTCAGGGAAGGATCCAGCTGAGGCTGGACTGTCTGGTTTATGGGCTCCTTCCAGCAGGGGAGAGAAGCATGTTCATTCCCCACCCTCCTCTCATAAAAAGAAAAGAAGTAAAAGGAAGAATAAGGGTTCCTCTCCCTTTGCAGGAGCTCCTAGGATGGATGGGTCCGCTGCCGTTTCAGCAAGCGACCAGGAGAGGATTGGAATGTCTAGCCTTGAGGCTCCCTCGGGTGGGAGGCCCAGATCAAGACCAAAGGTGTGAGTGGGCTGAGCGGAGCCTCAATTATGTTGGCGCCCCTGATTGAGAGATATTTGGCATTTTCGAGGCCGCTATTTTTAAATGCTTTCTGGTTTTTCGCTCCGTTAATGGCAGCATGTTGGCCAAGGGTGACAAGATCCATCAGAGGAGGGCATTAGCTAGTTTGACTGGTGAAGAGCCGAAGGTGACCTGTTTCTCAGATGGGAGTCTTCTGGTGAATGCATGGATCCCTCCAAAGCAGCCATGATTAGGTCCCTTCAGCCACTTATGGCTCACGGGTGAGTGCAACACAACACTCTACCATGAAATTTGTGAAAGGAGTGGTTTATGTGATGGAACTTGTGGACTACTCCATAGCTGACATCACCTTAAGAGCTAGCTGACCATGGAGCAGTCAAAGTTGAATATGTGAACAAAAAACAAGGAGAGGCCTCAAGACCCACCCCTACACTGTCACATTTGACCATGATAGGCTTCCTGAGTTGGTGTGTGTCAGTTTCTATCACTACTATGTGAATACATTCATGCCACTGCTAAGGAGGGGAGGGGCTATTATTGCCTCCTCTTCGGCCATACAAATCGCTCTTGTAGACATGCAAAGTCGGGTTTGCCCAAAATGTGTAAGTTGATCCAAGGCAAACTGTGTATGGCCAAGTGTCTCAATTGCTGAGACCAGAACCCCACTCTTTTTTAAGAAATGTGATGCCTATGTCCTGGAGAAGGAAATCCTGACTGTTCAGATTACGGATCGCCTCTCATTTCTGAGGCTAAGGACTTGGTCCTTAAAAGGCACCCTCTGCTTCTGGCTCTCAAGGCCTACAAGCATGGTCATTTCCATGTCCATCCGGGACCTTTCGGTGGGTTTTACTCACCCAGGGCTTTTCCCTGATACAGTTGGTGGCACAAAGAGTTCACACTCAGCTTCAGCTAATACCATTGCCCCTCCCCCTCTACCCTGTTTGAATGGCTGTGTGCCTCCACTGAGTCATTAGACTTGCAGGAGGTATACCCCTGAAAGCAGTTGCCAGTGGGATTCATAAAGTTACCCATCCACCAAAGATTTTGAGGTAGAAGTACAGGAAAAGACTTGCATAGCTAGCCCAACCTCCCCCGCTAAGTTCTTGAAGGCATCAGCACCTTGTTCGTCCAACAGCCTTCAGAGCTTTTCCTCTGACAGGCGTGCAGCCATTTTCCTGTGAGAGATTTCTCTTGAAGAGAAGACCCTCACCACCACAAGATGGTGGCTGAGCACGAGGATGAGCCATTTACACCTGGTATGATGTATCAATTCTTCTCTTTGCTTTAAATACTTCCTTTCAGTTAGTAGCAGTGCAGCTACTCCTGGATAGGAGATATACTGTTCTTTCTGCTTACATTCCACTATCAGCCGACTTCAATGCAGGGGACTTTGCCGCATTGTGCCATAGTTGCCAAGGCCCATTCTGCTGCCCTGGAATTTGAACGATAGACACTTCCTTTGGGGAGCCTACTTGATCAATCCCAGAGGTTTGGTACTTCCCAACCTGATCGACCAGCTGGAGATAGGTGTCCTAAATGTGGATGAGTTTACACATCACTGCCTGAGAACCACTTAATTTTCCTGTCTTGATCTATCTTTGTGCTCTACAGATGCACAGCCTGATTTTGGGTGGGAGGGTAGTCGATGACCTCTATGGTAGTGATTACTTTCCAATTCAAATATCATTTTTGGGGCCACTGCCACCTTAAAGACCCGCTAGTGCAGTTGTCCGCCTTTCAGAAAATAGCTGGTTTATCTGTTCTTTTTTGAGTTTATGTCTGTGGATGAGGCCATTTAGTTCTTCTCTGGCAATCTCATAGCCATGGTCCTAACTACTATTCCAAGTACATCTGGCTGTTTTGCACGCCGCTTCCTGTGGCGGTCAGTCAAGTATGAGACGGCCCTCAAAAATGTAGCAATATGCCTACATGCGCTGTAAGTGCCGCCTGAATGATTTCACTGTAAGTAAATTTTGTTGGGCTAGGTTCCAGTATGTTTCGAAGCAAGCTTGCTGCTCTTCCTGGTTGGTATGTGTGTTGGCACTCAACAGGAAATATCCCTCTAGCAGAGGTGTGTAAGCAAGTCAAAAGGATTCAGGTCAACTTCTCAATGGACTCCCTCCCTTTCTCCAGGAGAATGGGACAAATCTCGGACTCCGCATCAGTGTCTTTCATGATCCCTTTCTCTGTATTCTCTAGCCGAGATGCTGCTCCACCAGCATTCAACGCACTAGGGATTTCATTGAAGGCCGCCAACTAGACTACACCCACAGATGGAGAACCCTTCAACGACATGTTTACATTGAGTGATTTACTTGCCACTCTCACTTCTTGGACAGACACCGCCCCTATTCCAGATGATGTCCTGTATGCCAGACTACAACACCTAGGGGAGCGAGGCTCATCTTCTGTTAGATTTGTTCCACAGGGTCTGGACATAGGGTATCCTCCCAGACTCTTGGTGAATGTCTAATGTGCTCGCTTTTCACAAACTGGGGAGAGATGAATCTACCCCTGCTGGTTTCCATCCATTTTCTCTAACCTCATGCATTTGCAAGTTGATGGAAAATTAGTAAATGTTAGATTAGATTTTTTCCTGTATAGCTGAGGCCACTTGTCTTCTGCACAGTGCAACTCCTGCAATTTCCACTTTCGACAGATACATGGCTATGACTGAAAAATGCAATCTCTCAGGCATTCCTTCATAGACAGCACTATGCCACAGTGTTTATCAATCTGGAGCAGGAGTATGATACCACTTGACGATACAGTATCTTGGAGACTTTCCACATGATGAGAGCTTGGGGATGCTTACCAATCTCTATTTCTGAGTTTGGGGGAGATCATTGATTCCGTTTATGGTTAAGGTGATTCTTTTCCGGCCCAATGGAGCAGGAAGAGGGTGTCCCGCTTGGAAGGGACCTCAGTGTCACACTCTTTTCCCTGAGCAGCAACAGTATCATCTCAGTGCTGCCAGAAGATGTTCTCACTATGCTCTATGTGGATGACCTTTCGATCTCTTTTCGTGCAGCCTAAATGCCAACTCTGTATCATCAACTACAACAGACATTGACCTGCATCTCTCGCTATGCCAAATATCACATGTTTTGATTTTCTTTGGGCAAGACAAGGTGGTGCACTTCTGTCACCATCCACGGCTCCACCAAGACCTGGACTTGTTTCAAAATGGGATTCACCTGTAAGTGGTGGATTTGCACCATTTTCTTGGTCTTGTCTTTGACCAATGCCTCACCTGGGAGGCTTATATTTGCAGCATTAGTTTCTATTGTACCTTCACCATGATCATTCTTCGTTCTGTGATGTTCAGCAATTGGGGGCTGATAGGGTTACTGCCTTGCTGTTCTATTGAAGCTTTGTTCATTCATGCTTGACTCTAAATGCGAGTTTAATGCATCCATGCCTGAGGGTGTATTGTGAAAGGTGGATTTAATCCACCACACTGATCTCAGCTTGGCGACCGGTGCATTCACCAAGTGGAATATTGAGAGCCTACTTGTTGATGCTAGAGAGATGCCACTCATTCTGCGCTGTGCACAGTGCATTATTCACCTGTTAAGCGAGCCCGGCGCCTCCCTCAGTTGCCAGCAGCTCTCACCTCATCTGCACATGATCTCGACTGTGCCTATGCTGCTGAGAGTCGCAAGTCGTAATGTAAGCCATTTGGGTTTATGACTACAAAATTCCTTGAGGGCTCGGTCTAGCTTTCGAGCCAGTGGCGCCTCTGGTTCTGCCCAGGACACCACCCTTTCTTCACACCTCTGTTTCCAAAGCTTCTTCAGCGCCGGTAGATTACGGTCACCTTTTTTGAGCACACTTTGTGTCATGCTGGATCCATGCCAGTGTATACAGATGGCATTGCAATGCACAGTTCATTACGAGAGAATCCCCCTGCCCTGTTCAGAGACTGGATTGTTATCTTAAGTGACTCGCAAAGCACTACCAGTGCTCTCAGGACATTGGAATCTCCACAAACCCTGGTTTGGGTTCCATGATGACACAGTTGCTGTGAGCTGGGTGGATATCTAGATTTTCTTCTGCTGGGTTCCTGGACATTTGGGAATTGCAGTGAATCAGGGCACCATGAGTCCATGAGGACTGAGTGACCTGACCAGCGTTTGGCACTTCCTCACACAAACTAAATTGCAGGAATCAGGACAGCTCTATGGGCTACTTGTCAAAGAAGATGGGCACTTAAAGCTGTGTACCATTGTGCCTTAACTGTTCCTATGGACCTACTGCCCATTTCCCCTATGGCTTCAGGCCACTTTCTGTTGTCTTTCAATTGGGGACACTCGCAGGATGCACTGTCATTTGATGGAAGCTTGCCTGCACTTTATTGCGATGACTGTATTTTCCCTCCCTAGACTGTTCAGCACATTCTTATTGAATGGCCCAATCTGGGTGATTTTCACTCACGTTACCTGTTCCGGTTGTCTTTTGCACTTAGATGGATTTGTGTAACAGACTTGTTGACTATCTTACTTTTGGATGAGGTTTTTTTTTTTGCCTAGGTTTTTGTGTTTTTATTTTCATTTGTGGTATTTTGCTTCTTTTTTAAAAAATCTAGCCTAGCATTAGGCTGTAAGATGATTACCGTGACTTTTGTCTTTGCAGGTAGTCACCAGATGGGCTTTAAAAAAAAAAATTAACTTTTAGTTTTGTCCTTTTGAAAAAACATTTAATTAGCCTGAAGATACGCTTATTTTTCTTTTTGATTTTTGCTGGCTGTGCCCTTATTGGTAGCTGCCAGAATGCACTGCTAATTTTTGTTTAAAAAAATCTATTAAATAATTATTTAACCTTTATCTCACTTCTTGATCCCTCTATATACACTCATTCTTATTCACACCTTCCCATTCATATCAGTCCAAAGTTCTCATTAGCATAAACATTTGTAAAAAATTGTCTTCAAATATCCTCTGCTTGTATTCCTCTAATATGCTGACCTTTTACCTTTTAACCCAGTTGTACATAAACAAATGAATCAGTTACTCTTAAGTAATCCATCAAATACACAAACCGCTCTTCATATTTTATATTTTGCCTGCACAGTATTTAAATACATCCCATTTTCAACTAAACCCATTCTACTGAAACAATTCCACCCTACATCAATTTTACATTTTCTTTTGCAACCACTTCCATTCCATTAAAAATTACTATTAAAATTATACCATCACCATCCTTTTACGATTCTTTGTCATTTATTCTAATATTCCTTTCAATCTTACTATCTTGAAGATAGAAAAACAATCCCTTTTCCTTTAGAAAATTGTATCTATGAAACATTTCATATTACTTAACTCATCACACAAATGATTAATTCATCCACATTTTGTGCATTCTAACTATCAACTATACTGTTCTAACCACATGGTCGGTCAAATTTTCAATTCCCACTAAATCTCTACAACTATCACTGGACACACCACCTCTCTTTGTTTTCATTGACATCTATATGAATCTAATTTTACTTACATCCTGACCTAGTTAATGCCAAATATAATGTCTCTTTACCTGTCACCATACCAAGATATCCATTCTTCATTCCTGCCAAAATTTTCACTTTTGAAAATCCAGCCAACATATGAAGCCTTTCACTGGTTTCCAACACATGGGTACCAACCCTGCTCATTTTTCTATCGTTTGCACTTCTACTTAATTCAGACTGGCTGGCCACAGTCTGTTCATTCCTTAAGCTCCACAAACCCTTTTTACATTTATTTTGGCTCGCCATACATCATAGCAAAATGTCCACTTTTGCCAAATTGGTTGATAAAGGCTGCCAAGCTAGTAGACCTAGAACTTCCTTATCATTTATAATCATTTACAGTTTTTCTGAGGGTAGGTACACATTACATTAAAGAAATACTGTTCATGCTTCTTCACCTTTTAACTGAATAGATTTCAAGTTTTCCCTGACATTTACATTTTAAGCACATTAATTCTCATATTCTTGTTCTTGTTAGATATGTTTAGTCCAGCAGAATGACCATTAGTGAAAACTTTTTATCAAAACTTAATCTTTCTCTGCCCTTTGCAGGAAGCAGAATTTATTCTTCATGGACAAGAATCATTGAAGTTAGCATGGGAGATGCTTAACTCTGGAGGCTGGGGTCATGAGAAGACCATTTCTCATACAGATATCATTTTCTCCAAAAAGTGTCCTAAAGGATACAAAATATACAAACTTATGGTATGGTTATTTTCAGGTTTCAATTCATAAAAAGGTGGGCATTCATTTAAGTAAGATATGGGTTAAGTGGAAAAGTAATTTAGTTATATACTGACAAGTACTCCACCAAAGCTCCACCCTGCATCACTTAAAGATTTTCAACATTAATTGGCTAGATATGAAATTTTGGAAAGATCTTTCACCTGCTTTATATGTACATCTTCAGAATTCTTTGTGTAGACCTTTAGAGAATTTAATCTTGTCTAAACACTCTGCCTGCCAGGGAGTGCCATGTGTGGACTTTTAAACCTGGTATCTTAAGGAACAGCCTGCTCTCCCAGGGTTGCAGGTAGTTTCAAACACAATTGAGACTACCTGAGCTTTATTCCACCCTAGCCATTTGACCCCTCTTTTGACCTCTTTCTTTACAATCCTCTTCACACTTAATTTTGCCGATCAGTTTTCATCTATTCAACCCTGGTTGAGGCTAAGGGGAGTCACTACCCCCTCCTGTCTCCTTTTGGGGGTGGGTGGGTCACCTCTGCTGGCTCCAGTTGGGTGGAGGGGGGGGTAACTCACATTTGCTCCTCTTGTTTCTCACCCCAACTTTCTTTTCCATTTACACACCAACAAGGGGATGTGATGTGTAGCATGGGCATCCTTGCTGCTGTTAACATCTGGAAGATTGTGTGCCCTCCTGACCCCAATGTCTGCAGGAGGATCTGCAGTTATATGTCTTCAAAGCATTTTCACTTCTCTGTCTTCACAAATTTCTTTACAGACTTTCTTTGAGATATTCCCACATTGGTATTTTGCTTTAAATTTGAGAGAGGGTGGGGAATATTGTGCAAATTATTTTGAAATGCTACCCTTCCTTTGAGGTGTCAGCTGCAGCTGACATCTAACCCTGCAAGCAGGTACCCTGAGTAGACGTACACTTGGTACCTGGAAGAGCAGCAATTCCTCCTGGCCTCAGTGTATATTAGGGAAGTCCCCAATCACTTGTGGTTGACTTGAACCCTTTTACTGGGTCTTGTGAAGTTGCGGTATCTCCTACTGGTCCCGTCTCTACATCTTTTTTTTCTATCATTTCCTCAATACTTCCTCTATTCAGAGGAAGGTGGATGGTCTAGTCAGGGATAACACCTGTGCTACAACTAAAACCTGGAGGATGAATCACAGGCTCCTAGTTCAAGTATATTTAGGGGGGGGGGGACCCTCTATAGATTGTTACACTCAGGATCCATAGAAACTGCATGGCCTGGGTGAAAATAGAGAAGACCTGGCTCACTGAGTTGAGTTGAAGTTTTTTGGCAATATCTAAACCCACCTTTTTCTCCAACTATCCCCTCTTTATCTTCTCTAGGCTTAAGGACCAGACTAGCTACCTCTACCTTCTCAGAAGATAGGTTTTTGAACCTCTATAAACAATGCCCTTTAACCCACACAGGTTGCAAAAGACCAGAACTTAAGAAGTCCTGGGCATTCAGGGTGTGATTAATGGGAAGAGTTGTTTAATGATATAGGAATCTTAAAGAATTAAATTGGAAATGTTCATGAAAAATGCATATAATAGTGTAATGACAAGGTCGAAATATGAATAAGAATATTTTTTTTACTTGAGAAGTGGGATTAGGCATGCTTAGATGCTTATTGTTCCAGGATATTAGCCTCTGATAAGATGCCTAGTCCATGGTCACCATAACAGTTGAAGCATTTGATTAGAAAATGTCATGGATGAACCATGGTGTGTAGTGGGTCTATAGAGAAGGATAATAACTAAGTTTGCACCCGGTTCCATGATCCTAGGAACTGAACCGAGAACTGAAAAACCTTTCCAGTTCTTAAGATAAAATAATTTTTAATCAAACAAAAATCTATAATACTTAAATGCCACCCAAAGGCAAAAGCCCCAAACCCTTGTGTTGAACATGTTTCTTGCAAGCTGCAGCACAAAAAGTGAAGACTAATTTGTTTATTACCAAATGCCAAATTAATTCTAATTATTTAAATCTAGCTAATGATATTTTTGGCATCTTATATTTTTCTTTTTTTAATTATAACGTGGTTTGGTTAGAAAAGGATCTAAACATGAAAATAATTTGCTCTGGCGAGTTGCTAACTTCCCAAATTTGTTTGTGTTGAAATTGGTTGCTTGCATACTGCATATATCAGATTTTGCTCTGCTTTAAAGAATTTTTTATTTTTTTATTTAATTTGTTGATAAATCCCCTTTCAAATATGTCAAAATCTATTGCATGGGGTTACTTTAGCACTAGAATACCCAAAGGGCGTTGATTCTGATTCAGAGGAAGTAGAGAGAACTGGTAATTGTCGCTGTAAGTGTCAAGTTTGTCAACAATGTAAGGAGAATAAGAATAAATTATTGCACATCTTTCGTCTGAAAGATGTGCAATTACTTCTGTTAGCTCTAAGCTGGGCGGATGTTGAGATTATCTTCTGCTGGGTTCCTGGACATGTAGAAATTGCTGATGAGTGCGTCAAAGAGTCATCAAGAACTAGGTAACTGGACCAGTGTTTTGCTCTTCCTCACACTGATTTACATGGTAGGAATATGGGCTGCGCAGCTTGGCAGCATAAATAGGAGAAGGTTGAGGAGAACTTAAAGTTACTTACGATAGCGCCGTGACTGTTTCCATGGACCTACCCCCCCCCCCCCCCGATGCTGCAACAGCTGCAGTTTGTTTCTGAATTGAAACACACTTGTGAGACGCACTGCCATTTAATGGAGCGCTCACCTGCACCTTATTGTGATGACTGCATTGTACCCCAGACTGGACTCAACGCCCCGTCAGCCCCAGCTTAGCCTCTTCTCCTTCTTCAGACAGCCTGTATTTCTCCCCTACTTCCTCACTTCCCCTACAACCTCTCCCACAACTTTCTCTGGTTGGCCTCTATTTTCACAAGGTAGATGTCCAATGATCCCTCAAGCTCCATTTTGGGATGGTGGGTTTTTTAATAACCTGCTTTATCTCCACCCACATCTTTCTCACTTTCTCTTCCTTTCTATTTTCAAACACTATCCATTTTACATCACATCCAAGGTGGAGCTGCCATGCTGAGTGACTGTCAGGTCACCAGGTTGGAGGGGTGGTCCGAAATGGCGGCACCTGGCTCTGCCAGACCTGTACTCACCCTTCATAGAGCGGGCCACTGCGGGGAGTGATTAGCGTTTGCATCCTGTAAAAAAAAAAATCTTCACCATGCCCAATGATTATAACTTTAAAAAAAAAACAATATCTCTCCCTATTTCCCCTTTAAGAACGACGAAACCGCCCTCAGGCAGCTCCACTGAAAAAAATGGAGGTCCCCCTCCTGTGGTTTCCCAGGGGACCCTCCATAACTCTAAAACCGGAGATGAGGCTTACTCCTCTCCAGTGCCTACAGGTGCAGGGGGTCTCCCTCAACCCCTTCCTTGGAGTAACCATATAACTACAGCTCAAATCTGCCAGGAAAGCCAGCAGGCAGCCCATAACTGGCCGCTCCCTGTTGAAGCGGCTCAGTAGGGCAAACCCCCTTAGGGTGGAGAAGGAAGAAAGGCCCCATCGGCCGCTTCCCTCTAAAGACCTGCTGGCCCGAATATTGAATCTAGCGGTGGTGAAGGCTTATGCCCCCCAAAGAACATGGATGAGAAAGACATGACCTGTGATGTCCTGGGGATACGGGGCGCGGCGATTTGTCATCCTGGCCGCCGTGCTGACGGTATCCAGCGCTCCGTCCGGCCCCAGCTTAGCCTCTCTTCCTTCCTTCAGATAGCCTGTAATTCTCTCCTACCTCGTCGCTTTTCATACAACCTCTCCCACAACTTTCTCTGGTCAGCCTCTAATTTCACAGGGTAGATGCTGACCTTCTTCTCAGCTAACCGTCCCGGATCGGGGCTGAGGGGAGAGGGGACAACGTTCCCTAACCCCTGAGCTCCGGTTCGGGATGTGTTTTTTTTAACAACCTGCTATATCCCCACCCATACCTTCCTCACATCCCTTTTCCTTTCCTCTTCATACTCAGTTTTACGGGAGGAGTGGTCCCAAATGGCGGCGCCTGGCTCTGCCAGGCCTGTAAGCACCTCTTGCAGTGCGGGCAACTGCGAGAGGTGATGAGCTATTGCCCTCCCGTAGTAAAAATAGGGTCACCATGCCCATGGATGAGTAAAAAAAACAAACCCCTTTAACTCCCCTTGAAACAATGACGGAGCCACCGTCGGGCAACTCCACCGAAAAAAGGAGGTCTTTTTCCTCCCCCTGTGCTTGCGCAGGGAACCCTCCATATTTCTCTAACTGGAGAGGAGGCTTACTCCTCTCCTTCTCCTATGAGTGCAGGGAACTCCCCCTCATCCCCTTCTCTGGAGGTACTTTCGGCCACCTCCCTTTTTCCAGCAGCAGTCCCCTCTTTTGTTTCCAAGGGGACTGCCAAGAAAGCCAGCAGGCAGCCCACAGCCAGCCGCTCCCCATCGAAGTGGCTTGGTAGGGCAAACCCCCTTAGGGGATAGATGGAAGCCAGGCCCCTTCGGTCGCTTGCCTCAAAAGACCTGCTGGCAAGAATATTACACCTTGCTGGGGTCAAAGCTTGTGCCTCCCCACACAAGACTGGTGACACTGCCAAGGGGACCTGCCATGTCCTGGGAGGGGATGGCCAACTGGAGGCCCCTCCTGTGATAGACATGGTCCTTGAGGAAATCCAGCCTCAGACGGTAGGGCCTTCCATGGGGAGGAATCCGGGCTCGGCGCCAAACACCGAACCCGAATCCGCCCCTATGCAAGGTCCTCCTCAAACGGCTAGGGTTTCTAAGGCAGTACAAGGAGGGGAGGGATCTCCTCCGACAGGTGCCCCTACGACTACCAGGACCTTCTCCATTTCGGAGAAGGACCTAACTGAGGCCGGTCCATCTGGCCAGGGGGCTTCTGTCGGCGGAGGTGAGAAGCGGGTTGATTCCCCGCCCTCCTCTCCAAAAAAGAAAAAGACTAAGAAGACTCGGGGCTCCTCTCCATCCGCGGGAGCTGTGGGGACGGATGGGTCTGCTGCCACTTTGGCAAGCGACCAAGCCAAGATCGGCACAACCGGCCCCTTTGCCCCCCCGTTTTCGGAGCCCCTGACTAAGACCAAAAGTGCACAGGGCGGAACCTCGATGACATCCGGCCCCTCATTCAGAGGTTACCTGGCGTTTTCGAGCCCGCTGGCTTCAAGCGCTTCCTCGTTATTCGCTCCACTGATGGCACCATTTTGTCCAAGGGCAACATGATCCATCAGAGGAGAGGATTAGCTAGTGTAATTGGTAGTGAGCCGAAGGTGACCCGTTTCTCGGATGGAAGCCTTCTGGAGAATCCCACCGAGGCGGCCAAGATAAGTGCTCTTCGGACACTTCATGGCACCCCGTTGAGTGTGACGCCGCACTCTTCCATAAACTTTGTGAAAGGAGTAGTTTATGCGAGGGAACTCGTTGACTACTCCAATGAGGACATCACCCTAGAGCTGTCCGACTATGGGGTGGTCAAGGTTGAACGTGTGATGAGAAAACAGGGAGGGGCCTCGAGACCCCTCCTACACTCTTCCTCACGTTCGACTGTGACAAGCTCCCTGAGTCGGTGCGTGCCGGTTGGTACCACTACCGCGTGAAGGCATTCGTGCCACTGGCGCGGTGGTGCTATTACTGTCACCGCTTCGGCCATACGAATCATTCTTGTAGACGTGCAAAGTCGGGGTCACCCGAAGTCTGTGTAAATTGCTCCAAGGCCGCACACGATAAGTCCAAATCGTGTGTGGCCAAGTGTGTCAATTGCGGAGAGCTGCACCCTGCTTCCGCGAGGCAAAGGACTTGGTCCTGGCGCGCCCGGCTCCGCCTGGGACGTCATATGCCTCAATAGTTAGAAAGGCACCCTCTGCTCCTGGCCCATCCAGGCCAACGAGCACGGTTGTTTCCGCGCCCATTCGGAGCCCTTTGCGGGCTCTACCCAACCCGGGAGCTTCCCTGGTAAAGCTGCCGGCAAAAAGGGTTCATACCCAGCCCCGGCTAAAACCAGGGCTCCCCCCCTTTTCCCCCAGCGTGACCGTTTCCCGTAAGGCGAAACGGTCCCGCGCCTCCACTGAGTCGATAGACTCACAGGATGCAACACCCTGAAGTTGGACGCTAGGCAATCTTCCGGGGTTCCTAAAGCTGTCCCCCGAAAGGAGGACAGCAACAAAGAAGCTTCGGCTCCTTCGCCCACGCCTAGTGGTGGAGGGAGTGGTCGGAGACGGTGGTTTCTCGAAAAGAGGGCCCCCCGCCTCCGAAGCCGCAACGCCCACCTAAGGTTTTGAGACGGAGGGAGGAAAAGACTCGCAGGACGAGCTCAACCTTCCTCAATAAGTCCTCGAAGGCGACAGCGCCTTCAGCGCTTTGTCCGGCCAACAGCGCCCGGGATTCTGCCAGCGGAAACCGTACGGCCATTCCCGTGACGGTCTCCTTTTCGAAGAGTGTCCCCGCGTCTCCGAGCTAGGCCTGGAGGGCATATTCCTTCAATGGATTTGCCGTGAACCTCGGGCCAACTGGGGGGAGCTGCGGATGCTCGTCTCGTCCCGTTCCCCGTTAGCTATCTTTTTGCAGGAGACAATGCTAGGCGCGTGCCCCTTGCCCGCCCTCTCGGGCTATAAGGGTCTCGCGACCCCACCACCGCGGGCTAGCCGGGCTGGGGGATGCGCGGTTTACACCCGGCATGATGTCTCCGTTCTTCCTTTCTCTTTAGATACCTCCTTTCAGGCATTGGCTGTGTAGCTGCACCTGAATAGGAGGTATGCTATCATTTTTGCGTACATGCCACCGTCAGCTGACTTCGACACGGGGGACTTCCGCTGCGTCGTGGCACGGTTGCCGAGGCCCTATCTCTTGCTTGGAGATCTGAACGGCAGGCATCCTCTCTGGGGAGATTACTCCATAAATCCCAGGGGACAAGTCCTTGCCGATCTGATCGAAGAGCTTGAGATGGGTGTCCTAAACGTGGATGAGTTTACGCATCACTGTCCGATAACCGCTTCATTTTCTTACCTTGACCTATCTTTGTGCTCTTCGGATGCACAGCCTGATTTTGATTGGGGAGTGGTCGATGACCTCCATGGTAGTGATCACTTTCCCATTCAAATATCATTTTCAGGGCAACTGCCGCCTGAGAGCCCACCTCGGTGGTGCTTGGCGCGGTGGCCTGAATTTCAGGAAATGACTGAATTCTCTATCTCGGTCGACGAGTTTAGGTCGGTAGATGAGGCCGTTGAGTTCTTCTCCGGCAACCTCATCGCCGTGGGCCTGACTACTATTCCTAGGACATCTGGCCGTTTTGCACGCCGACCACTCCCATGGTGGTCGGCCGAGTGTGAGACGACCCTCAAACAGAAGCGTTATGCCTAACATGCACTATAAGCGCCGCCCGAACGATTTCACTGTCGCTGAATTTCGTCGGGCTAGGACTAGGTTCCGGTATATTTCGAAGCACGCCCGCCGCTCTTCTTGGCGGGCATACGTGTTTCCACTTAACGGGAAGACCCCTTTAGTAGAGGTGTGGAGGCGAGTCCAAAGGATTCGGGGCAAGTTCTACCCGGACCCCCTTCCCGTTCTCCAGGAGAATGGGACCGCAATCTCGGACTCCGCGTCCGTGGCGGAATCCTT
The DNA here is from genome assembly GCA_963969495.1 of Ceratothoa steindachneri. NCBI lineage: Eukaryota > Metazoa > Arthropoda > Malacostraca > Isopoda > Cymothoidae > Ceratothoa > Ceratothoa steindachneri. The sequence continues at coordinate 42,449,122 of OZ018321.1, read as the reverse complement.
CGCGACCGCATTTTCTACCCGGGATGCTGCTCCGCCAGCATTTAATGCACGTCGTGATGTCGCGGAAGGCCGCCGGCTGGACTTTACCTCCAGAGACGGAGAACCCTTCAAAGACAGGTTTACTGGGAGCGAATTGCGCTCCGCTCTCGCTTCGCGCGCGGACACCGCCCATGGTCCGGACGATGTCCCGTACGCCATGATTCGACACCGGGGTGAGCGAGGCATGGCATTTCTGTTAGATTTGTTTAAAAGGATCTGGGTGGAGGGTCTTCTCCCAGATTCCTGGCGAATCGCTACTGTGCTCGCCTTTCGAAAGCCGGGGAAAGATCACTCTACTCCGACCGGTTTCCGCCCAATCTCTCTAACCTCTTGCGTGTGCAAGTTGATGGAGAAATTGGTAAATGTTAGACTAGCCTTTTTCCTGGACAGTGGAGGCCATCTGTCTTCCGCACAGTGCGGCTTCCGCAAGTTCCACTCCACGTCGGATGCTCTGCTCCGACTGGAAAATGCCGTCTGCGAGGCTTTCCTTCGTAGACAGCACTACGCCACGGTGTTTTTCGATCTGGAGAAGGCCTATGATACTGCATGGCGATACGGTATCATGGAGACTCCACACGATGGCGGCGAGGGGACGCCTCCCAGTCTTTATATCCGAATCTTTGCGAGATCGTCGATTCCGCTTACGGGTGGGGGGAGCTTTCTCCGGCCCAAAGGATCAGGAAGAGGGTGTCCCGCAGGGAAGTGTCCTCAGTGTCACACTCTTTGCCCTGAGCATCAACGGCATCACCTTGGTGCTGCCGGAAGATGTTCTCACTACGCTCTATGTGGACGCCCTTTCGATCTCTTTTGGCGCGGCCCAGATGCCAACTGGAGCGTCGACTCCAACAGGCATTGAACTGCGTCTCTCGCTATGCCGAAGCGCACATGTTTCGGTTTTCTTTGGCCAACACTAAGGTGGTGCATTTCTGCCGCCATCCACTGCTCCACCCCGACCCAGATTTGTTTCTTAATGGGGTGCGCCTGGATGTGGTTGAGTCGCACCGTTTCCTTGGTCTTGTATTCGACCGACGCCTCACCTGGGATGCTCATATTCGCAGCCTTAGGGTCTCTTGTACCCGCGCCATGGATATTCTCCGTTCCGTGACGTTCAGCGCTTGGGGCGCTGATAGGGCTACTGCCTTACTTTTTTATCGATCCTTTGTTCGTTCGATCTCGACTACGGATGCGAGTTTTATGCATCCGCAGCCGAGCGTTTATTGCGGAAGGTGGATTCGATCCACCACACCAGCCTCCGCCTGGCGACCGGTGCCTTCCGCACTTACCTCATTGAGAGCCTGTTGGTCGATGCTGGGGAGATGCCACTCGCTCTGCGCCGCGTGCAGTGCATCACTCGCCTGTACGCGCGAGCACGGCGCCTCACTCAGTCGCCAACAGCTTTCACTGCATCCGCAGCTGATCTCGACGGTGCCTATGCCGCCGAGAGACGCCAGTCATACCCTAAGCCCTTTGGGTTTAGGGCCAGGAAACTCCTTCGAGAGGTAGATATAGCTCTCGGACCGGTGGCGCCCCTGGTTCTGCCCAGGACGCCACCCTGGAGGGTACCACATTTGGCTATTTGTCGCCACGCCTCTGCTCCTAAAGCTTGTACTGCGCCGGGAGTATTGCGTTCGACCTTTCTGGAGCTCCACTCGTGTCATGCTGGAACCGTGCCAGTGTATACGGATGGCTCCAAGTCCCAATAGGGGGTCGGCTTCCACGCTGTATCCCCTCTGTTTAAAGTCAGCGGGGCTCTGCCAGGCGCTGCGTCTGTCTTCACGGCCGAGCTGGTGGCAATACACCACTCGGTACGGGAGATTACGCGACGTGCCCGGTTCGGAGACCGGATTGTGATCTATAGCGACTGACAAAGCGCCGTGAGTGCTCTCGGGGCATTGGAATCTCGGCATCCTCTGGTTCGCGATATCCGTGACGCCACCTTTTTGGCGAGCCTGGTGGATGTCGAGATTATCTTCTGCTGGGTTCCTGGACATGTAGGAATTGCGGGGAATGAGCGCACCGAAGATTCCGCGAGGACTCTGCGACCGGACCAGCGTTTCGCTCTTCCTCACACCGACTACATGGCAGGAATACGGGCAGCTCTTCGGACTGCTTGGCAAAGAAGTTGGGAGATGGTCGAAGGGAACTTAAAGTTGCGTGCCATTGCGCCGCGATGGCTTCAGGTCGCTTTCTGTCGTCTCCGAATCGGACATACTTGTGTGACGCATCGCTATTTGATGGAGCGCTCGCCTGCGTCGTCCCGCAGACTGTTCGGCACATTTTTGTCGAATATTCCAGTCTGGGTGATCTTCACGCACGTTACCTGTCCCGGTACCGGGATGGGCGGGGTCGCTACCGCCTGTCCCTTGTACTCGGGACGAGTGCGTGCACCATGACTGGCAGACTGATAGACTTTTTGGGGGTGGCTGGCCTTCTCCCTTTTATTTAACTGTTTTTTGTTATTGTTTTCTTTTTAGGTCGCACGCTCCTACGCCGGGTCGAGGGGGACCTCCCTCCGACGCCGGAGCTTGCTTCCTCATTGTTATCTCTATTTATCGTTGTTTTCTTTTCAAATTTTTATTTTAAAGTAGCCTATTACTAGGCTGTTTGTTTACAGGAATAATTTATTAAGTGGATTTCCATTATACTCATTTTTTTTTAGGCTGTGGTTGAAGCAAGCCCAGAGGTGCTGTTTAAGGAGTGTTGGTACAATTTTGAGAGGATTCCTGACTGGAACTCATCTATTGCTCAATGTAAATTAATCCAGGTAAATAAGGTTCAAAATCTCTGTGTTGAGGTGTAAGTATACCATCACTAGTATTGTGTGCCCACTGTAAAAGTAAATTTCCTATTCTTGAAATGAATGGGAATCTGGCCTCTTGTAGAGTAATCAAAGACCCTAAATAAGTTGGCTTAGAATGGGTAGAGTGCATGAGCTAGGTGGCTTTAGAGAGACAAGGGTGGTTTAGAATGGGTAGAGTGCATGAGCTAGGTGGCTTTAGAGAGACAAGGGTGGTTTAGAATGGGTAGAGTGCAGGAGCTAGGTGGCTTTAGAGAGACAAGGGTGGTTTAGAATGGGTAGAGTGCAGGAGCTAAGTGGCTTTAGAGAGACTAGGGTGGTTTAGAATGGGTAGAGTGCATGAGCTAGGTGGCTTTAGAGAGACTAGGGTGGTTTAGAATGGGGAGGGTGCATGAGCTAGGTGGCTTTAAGAGGCGTTAGGGTGGTTTAGAATGGGTAGGATGCATGAGCTAGGTGGCTTTAGAGAGGCTAGGGTGGTTTAGAATGGGTAGGGTGCATGAGCTAGGTGGCTTTAGAATGGGTAGGGTGCATGTGATTCAAGGCTATATATTCTATGAAAAATAATTAGGCTGCCAGGCATGACAACATACCTGCCAAAACATTAAAAAATGGAGGCCCACTTTTGATTTCACATCTCTTATCAAATTGTCAAAATTTGGGTAAATAAAGAAATCCCAGATGACTTTAGGGATGGAATAATTGTGAAGATCTACAAGAAAATGGGTGACCACTCTCTTTGTGGATATCATAGAGCCATCACACTGTTATCAACTGCTGATAAAATTTTAGCTCAAATTCTGACGAACTTATCTAACTCCTTTAGCTGAGGCCGTTCTTCCTGAATCGCAGTGCAACTTCAGGAAAAATGTTGTGAACAAAATCACCCCCTTTGTATGGCCTTTCTAGATCTTACAAAATCCTTTGATAGTGTAAAGCTTGAGCTTTTATGGGAAATCCTGTCAAGATTTGGCTGCCTGGCCACTGGGCAGCAGGAGTGGTCTTGAATGGCGGCAGAGGTCTTTGCCGGCCCCCTATTCATCCCTCGCAGAGCGGGCTACTGCGTGGGGGTGATTAGCATTTGCATCATGTGATACTAATAGGGCCACCATGCCCAATGTTGTAAATCTCACAAATAACTTTCACTTCCCCTTTTCCCATAAGGGGCATAGCGATTTGCTTTCCTTGTCCCCGTGCTGGCAGGATTCAGCGCCCCATCCGGCCCCAACTTAGCTTCTTCTTTCTGACAGCCTATGTTTTTAACCTACCTCCTCACTTTCCCTACAACCTCTCCCACAACTTTCTCCGGTCGCCCTCTAATTTCATAGGGTAGATGCCGACCAGCTTCCTCTCACCCAAGCATCCCCGATCGGGGCTGAAGGGGAAGGGGACATCGTAGCCTCACCCCTGAGCTCAGGTCTGGGGTGGTGGGCTTTTAACAACCTGCTTCATCCCCACCCACACCTTCCTCACATCCCCTCTCTTTCTCCTTTCAATCTCTATCGATTTTTACGCCGAGCCTAAGGTGGAGTCGCCATGTCAATGGGCTGCCAAGCCACTAGGCAGGAGGAGTGGCCTTAAATGGTGGGTCAGCTGGTTCTGCCGGCCCCGTGTTTCACCCGTTACATAGTGGGCTACTGCGTGGGGTGATTAGAGTTTGCGTCCCGCGAAAAGACCAGGGTCACCATTCCCATGTATGAAAAAATTCAATCTTGCCCTTAACTCCCCCTTCACCAGCGACGGAGCCGCCTTCGGCTCCGTCCCCTGTGCTTTCGCAGGGGACCCTCCACACTACTTCTACCAGAGAGGAGGCTTACTCCTCTCCTATGCCTATGGATGCAGGGGACTTCCCCCTCACCCCCTTCTCTGGAGTTGCCTTTGGGCGACTTCCTCTTAACAGTGGCAGTCCCCTCTTTGCTTTCCAAGGGGACTGCCAAGAAAGCTGGCAGGTAGCCCATAATTGACAATAAGGCCAACCCCCTTAGGGGGGGTGAGAGAAAACAGGGCCTCTCGCCCCATGCCCTCTAAAGACATGTGGGCGCATATAATTAGTTAAAGGGGGTCACTGTACATGCCCCCATCTGCCTCAAAGAATACCAGTTCGCTGGCCAAAGACGAGATGACCAAACCTACCTCGAATCGGACCTGTGAATGTCTTTGGGGGGGGGGGGATATGGCCACATAGATGCCCCACCTAAGATAGACATGGCCCCAGACGGTAGGATCCTGCATGGGGTCGAACCCGGGCTTAGTGCCAAGCACAGAACCCGTGTCCTCCCCCTACGCAGGCTCTTCCTCAAATGGTTTGGGTCCCTGAGGCCTCACAAGGAGAGGAGGGATCTCCTTCCCCGTCTGGTGCTCCTGTTACAGGCAGGCCCTTCTCCATTTCGGAGAAGGATCTTCCCGAGGCCGGCCCATCTGGCCTAGGAGCTTCCACCGGTGGATGAAAGAAGCGGGTTCATTCCCCACCCTCCTCTCCCTCCGTGGGAGCCGTAGGGATGGACGGGGCTGCTACCGTTCTAGCAAACGACTAAGCGAAGATCGGCACGTTAGGCGCCGTTGCTCCCACGGGTGGGGAGTCACTGACCAAGACCAATAGTAAAAGTACGCAGAGCGGAGCCTCGATTACATCGGTGCCCCTCATTCAGAGGTTACCTTTGGCGTTTTCGAGCCCACAGGCTTCAAACGCTTCCTCGTTATTCGCTCTACTGATTCATGTTTGCTAAGGGCAACATGGTCCATCAGAGGACAGCCTTAGCAAGCGTGATTGCTAGAGAGCCGAAGGTGACCCGTTACTCGGACGGGAGCCTTTTGGCGAATTCATCGAATCCCTCCGAGGCGGCCATGATTAGTGCCCTTCGGCACTTGCTGGCACGCCTGTGAGTGTAACGCCGCACACTACCATGAACTTTTTGAAAGGAGTAGTTTATGCAAGGGAACTTGTGGAATACTTCATAGATGACATCACCTTAGAGCTGGCCGACCATGGGGCGGTCAAGGTTGAGTGTGTGATGAGAAAACAGTGAGGGGCCTCGAGACCTACCCCTACACTCTTCGTCACGTTCGACTGTTACAAGCTCCCTGAGTCGGTATGTGCCGCTTGGTATTGCTACCGCGTGTAGGCATTCGTGCCACTGCCGCGGAGGTGCTACTACTGTCACCGCTTCGACCATCTTAATTGCTCGTGTAGACGCGCAAAGTCGGTGTTACCCGAAATCTGGGTAAGTTGCTCCAAGGCCGCACACGATAAGTCCAAATCGTGTGTGGCCAAGTGTGTCAATTGCCGAGAGCCGCACCCCGCTTCTTCGAAGCAATGTGCGTATCTCCTTGAGAAGGAAATCCTGGCTGTTCAGGCTCAGGATCGTCTCTCATTTCGTGAGGCTAAGGACTTTGTCCTGGCGCCCCCGGCACTACCTGGTACATCCTATGCCTCAATATTAAGAAAGACACCCTCTGCTCCTGTCCCTTCCAGGCCTACGAGCACGGTCGTTTCCGCCCCCATTCAGAACCCTTCTGTGTGTTCTACCCACCCCGCGCGCTACCCTCGTAGAGCTTGCCGCATAAAGGGTTCACACCCAGCCCCGGCTAAAACCAGGGCTCCCCTCCCTTTCCCCAGCGTGACCGTTTCCCGTAAGGCGAAACCCCAGAATTTGGTAATGAGGCCATCTTCTGTGGTTCCTAAAGTTGCCCCCCGAAAGGAGGACAGCACTAAAGGAGCTTCGGCTCTTTCGCCCACACCCAGTGGTGGGCTGGGTGGATCCTTCAAAAGATGGATCCCCGCCTCCGAAGCCGCACCAAGGTTTCGCGGCGGAGGGAGGTAAAGACTCGCATGGCGAGCCCAACCTCCCATGATAAGTCCTCGAATGCGACAGCTCCTTCAGCGCATTGCCCGGCCTACAGCACCCGGAGTTCTGCCTCCGGGAAGCGTACAGCCATTCCCGTGAGGTTTTTCTCTTCAAGAGGGCCCCCGCATCTCCTCCGAGCTAGGCCTGGAGGACATATTCCTTCAATGGAATTGCCGCGGACTCCGGGCCAGCTGGGAGGAGTTTCGGAGGCTCGTCTCCTCCCTCCTCCCGTTCCCCGTTAGCGATCTTTTTGCAGGAGACCATGCTGGGTGCGTGCCTCCTGCCCACCTTTCCGGGGTATAAGGGTTTTGCGACCCCACCATCACGGGATGGGGCCGGGCAGGAGGATGCGCGATTTACAACCGGCATGATGTCCTCGTTGTTCTCTTTGCTTTAGAGATCTCCTCTCAGGCGGTAGCTGTGCAGCTGCACCTGGATCGGAAGTATACTGTTATTTCTGCGTACATTCCACCGTCAGCCGACTTCGACGCGAGGTACTTCCGCCAAGTCGTGGCACGGTTGCCGAGGCCCTTTCTCTTGCTTGGAGATCTGAACGTTAGACACCGCCTCTGGGAAGACCTGATCGACGAGCTGGAAATAGGTGTCCTAAATGTAGATGAGTTTATGCATCACTGCCCGAGAACCACTTCATTTTCCTGCCTCGATCTATCTGTGCTCTCCGGATGCACAGCCTGATTTTGGGTGAGGGTTGGTCGATGACCACCATGGTAGCGATCACTTTCCCATTCAAATATCATTTTCTGGGCCGCTGCCGTCCGTGAGCCAGCCCCGGTTGTCCTTTTGGCTTGTGCGGTGGTCCGTATTTCAAGTAATGACTGATTTCTCTGTCTCAGCCGAGGAGTTTAGTTTGGTTGATGAGTCCGCTGAGTTCTACGGCAACCTCATCGCTGTGGGCCTAACTACTATTTCTAGAACATTGGCTGTTTTGCACGCCGACCACTCCCGTGGTGGTCAGCCGAGTGTGAGACGGCCCTCAAACAGAAGCGTTATGCCTACATGTGCTATAAACGCCGCCTGAACGATTTCACTGTCGGCGAATTTCGTCGAGCTAGGACTAAGTTCCAGTATATTTCTAAGCACGCCCGCCGCTCTTCTTTGCGGGCATACGTGTCTTCACTTAATGGGAAGGCCCCTCTAGCAGAGGTGTAGAAGCGACTCAAAAGGATTCGGGGCCCCCTCCCGTTCTTCAGGAGAATGGGACCGCAATCTTGGACCCCGCGGTCGTGGCCGAATCCTTCGAAACCACTTTCTCCGTATTCTCTAGTCTGGATGCTGCTCCGCCAGTATTCATTGCGCGTCGTGATGTCGCGGAAGACCACCGGCTGGACTTTACCTCCAGAGACGGAGAACCCTTCAACGACAGGTTTACTATGAGTGAGTTGCTTTCCGCTCTTCCTTCGTGCGTGGACACCGCCCCTTGTCCGGACAATCTCCTGTACGCTGTGCTTCGACACCTAGGTGAGCGAGGCATGACCTTTCTTTTAGATTTGTTGAACAGAATCTGGGTAGAGGGTATCCTCCAAGATTCCTGGCGATTCGCTAGAGTGATCGCTTTTAGCAAACCGGGGAGAGATCACTCTACTCCGGCCAGTTTCCGTCCAATCTCTCTAACCTCCAGCGTTTGCAAGTTGATGGAGAAATTGGTAAATGTTAGATTAGCCTTTTTCCTGGACAGCGGAGGCCATCTGTCTTCTACACAGTGCTGCTTCCGCAAGTTCTACTCCACGTCGGATGCTCTGCTCCGAATGAAAAATGCCGTCTCCGAAGTCATGCTTCGCCACAGGTCATGCTAAGCCACAGTTTGTCTTTTCTTCGATCTGGAGAAGGCCTATGATACCGCATGGAGATACGGTATCATGGAGACTACACGATACGGGTGCGACGGGACCTCTCCCAATCTTTATATCTGAATTTTTGCGAGATCTTAGGTTCCACGTACGGTTGGGGGAGCCCTGTCCGCCCAAATGGAGCAGGAAGAGGGTGTCACGCATCATCAACGGCATCACATCGGTGCTGCCGGAATATTTTCTCGCTACGCTCTCCGTGGACCACCTTTCGATCTCTTTTGACGCGGCCCAGATGCTAACTCTGGAGCGTCGACGCCAACAGGCATTGAACCGCGTTTTCGCTAAGCCAAAGTGCACAGGCCTAAGTTTTCCTTGGCTAAGACTAAAGTGGTGCATTTCTGCCGCCATCCACGGCTCCACCCCGACCCAGACTTGTTTCTCAATAGGATTCGCCTGGAAGTGGTTGAGTCGCACCGTTTCCTTGGTCTTGTATTTGACCGACGCCTCACCTGGGAGGCTCATATTCGCAGCCTTAGGGTCTCTTGTACCCGCGCGAAGGATATTCTCTGTTCCGTGAGGTTCATTGCCTGGGGTGCTGATAGGGCTACTGCCTTAATTTTCTATCGATCCTTTGTTGATTCGAAGCTCAACTACGGATGCGAGTTTTATGCATCCGCAGCCGAGCGTTTATTGCGGAAGGTGAACTCGAATTCACCACACCGGCCTTCGCCTGGCGACCAATGTCTTCCGCCCCTTCTCCGCTGAGAGTCTACTTGCCGATACTGGGGAGATGCCACTCGCTCTGCCCCGTGCACAGTGCATTATTCGCCTGTACGCGCGAGCCCGGCGCCTCCTTCAATCGCCAACAGCTCTCACTGCATCCGCAGCTGATCTCGACGGTGCCTATGCCGCCGAGAGACGCCAGGCATACCCTAAGCCTATTGGGCTTAAGGGCTATGAAACTCCTTTGTCTTGAGTTCGGTATAGCTCTCGGGCCTGTGGCGCCACTGATTTTGCCCAGGACGCCAACCTGGAGGGTACCACCTTTGACTCTTTGTCGCTACGCCTCTGCTGTCAAGGCTCTTACAGCACCGGGAGTATTGCGTTAGGCCTTTTCGGAGCACACTTCGTGTCACGCTGGAACGGTGCCAGTGTATACGGATGGCTCCAAGTCCGAAGAGGGAGTCGGTTTCCACGCCGTATCCCCTCTGTTTGAAGTCAGCGTGGCTCTGCCAGACTCAGCGTCTTTCTTCACGGCTGAGATGGTTGCTATACACCGCTCGATACGGAAGATAACGCGACGTGCTGCGTTTGGAGACCGGATTGGGATTTATAGCAACTCACATAGCGCCCTGAGTTCTCTCGAGGCATTCGAATATCCGTGACGCCACGGTTTTGGCGAGCCGGGCCAATGTCGAGATTATCTTCTGCTTGGTTCCTAGACATGTAGGAATTGAGGGCGCCAAAGAGTCCGCTAGGTCTGGGCTACCAGACCAACTTTTCGCTCTTCCTCGCACCGATTACATGGCAGGAATACGGGCACCCCGCCGCGCCGCTTGGCAAAAAAGATGGGAGACGGTCCAGGGAGACTTGCAGTTACATGCCATTGTGCCGCGACTGTTCCCATGGACCTACCCCCAATACGGCCACGGCTTCAGCTTGCTTTCTGTTGTCTCCGAATTGGACACACACACTCTACGCACTGTTATTTGATTGGGCGCTCGCCTGCGCCTTATTGTGATGACTGCGTGATTTACCTGTCCCGATACCGTGACGAGCGAGGTCGCTACCGCTTGCCCCTTGGACTCGTTCTTATTTGTTCACACAGACTTGAGGAATCTACCACTTTTTGGAGGAGGCTGGCCTCTTCCACTTTATTTATTTGACTGTTTGTTGCAGGTCGCATGTTCCGACGCCGGAGCGCGCTTCCTTGTTCCTTTTTTTTTTTTTTAGCCTTTGTCCTTTTTTACCTTTCTTTGTTATTTACATATTGCTATTTTTTTTATCTAGCCTTTTAGTAGGCTGTGGTGTGAGTATGGCCACTTTTGTGCTAGTAGGCATTCGCCAGATGGGCTCCTGAAATTTAAAAAAATATCTGAGTAGGTTTTTTTTGTATGTTGTGCTCTTCTTGGTATCAATTAGAACATTCTGTAAACCCTCTGTGTAGAAATCAGTTCAAAATTTACTATTGTGTGTACATTCGCCTACAAATAGATCGAATATAGGAATTTTTGGCATGTTCTAATATCTCAAAAACTTGATCTGATGATAATATGAGGATGATTTTCGGATTCCTCGCGAAAATTGGCTTCAAATTAGCGCAGACCAGTGTAATCATACTAATAACTGTGTACAAATTTCAGGCTGTAAACGCTCATGTGAATGTGACTTACCAAGTGGCTACGGAAGGACCCGGCGGGGTTGTGGCTCAAAGGGACTTCGTCGGTGTGAGGCACTGGACAAAGATGATCAACTGCTGGGTGATAGCTGGTGTCTCTGTCGTTCACCCGGATGTACCCGTGTACAAAAACTTGGTTCGGTACGTTTATTACGATCTCTTTTTCTTTTTACTTGAGCGTGATTTGTTAGTCTTCAATTGCATTGATAGTTCCCCGCTGCGTGTTTTGGATCTATACTCCTTTGAATACTCTCGTTCCCGTACCTCTTTGTGTGTATGCACACAGTTTTGACTGGACAGTTAATTCCCCGTGGACTTATTCATCGAAGTTTCAATTATCCCCAGACCTTTTGCATCGCTTTTTTTTGTTACCTCTTTTACCTTAGTTTTATTTGCTTGTTTGATTTGCACCTCGTTCCTTTGTAAGAAAATGAACGCTTGGCGTAGTTCGAAAATATTACATAGATAAGGAAATTATCTTTCCCGCCCCTCCGAAGAAGACTCGATTGCCGTGATTGTTTGTATCTTAGTCTTTATCGTTATGCAAGAAGAAAAGGGTTCTTTTAACGTTTTATCTACCAAATCATCGTTGTTTCCAGTGTTAAAATATACCGCAAAGGATTAATTTTATGAGATGGTTCTTTTGGTTAGTTTTTTTTTTACCAATGATTCCCACCATCTGATTCTCATCTCATTGGTGACCTACAGTTTAACGTGTGATCTGAACTAGGGGTATGTAGAGTATTGCAAGCACTGCAAACTCGACTCGAATCTGGATTCCCATTGGACAACTAACTAAATCTAATGTGATTTGGTTTCCACTTGGTCAGTTGCCAATGTGGTTTGGTTTCCACTTGGTCAGGTCATAACCCTCATAAAAGATTATCGTTGTTTCCATGACTTCTCAAACCACCGCGTCGCCTTCTAAACTCCTGCCTTTAGATCTTCTTTTCCCCCTCTTCCATTTGCTGAGGTTTATTATTTCGAACTCATCGCGAATTTTACGGGGCGGGGGGCTTACATTCTTATCCACACTTCCATACATCTTACTAAGTTTGAAAAAGTGTGGTAAACGCTTCCAAAGACGTCAACAACAAATGGGTTTCGTAGTTCCGAGACTTAAGTATTTTACCTTTCTAAATATGTTAACGAAATTGTTCACTTTGAAGAAATGTAATTAATTTTCTTTAATGACTTTTTTTTATAAACCCAGAGGGGAGAATGGACCAAACTGTATTGTTTTTGGCATTGTTGAAGACAATCCCGATCGCTGCTCCTTCCAGTGGCTCCTGGACGTCGATCTCAAAGGGTGGATTCCGAAATACGTCCTGGAACAAGCATTTATCTACGTCATCACCAACTTCTTAACGAGCATCAAATCTTACTCCTCGGTTTTGAGGACTACACCAATGCCAAATGCGCCTCCAGAGCATAAAATATGAGGGCAAAGATGTAAAATTAGGTTGACCTAAATGACATGATTGTTTTGCCCCCTTTTAACCAGTATTATTATCATGTTACAACGACAAATCTAGTAGTTGTATTTGGGGTGGCCTCCTACCATCAAGATTAATAGTTTGGTAAGTGATGGTAGTTTCTGTAAGCTCGTTAAGGTTACCTTTTTGATCACATGGCCACAACCGTTACCATCATTATAATTCGTGATTCCTTCCATACTGAGAAACTCCTGCTTGGTGACATGAAAAACAAATTACTCTTGTTTGGTGACATGAAAAACAAATAACTCTTGTTTGGTGGCATGAAAAACAAATAACTCTTGTTTGGTGACATGAAAAACAAATAACTCTTGTTTGGTGACATGAAAAACAAATAACTCTTGTTTGGTGACATGAAAAACAAATAACTTGTTTGGTGACATGAAAAACAAATAACTCTTGTTTGGTGACATGAAAAACAAATAAATTGTTTGGTGACATGAAAAACAAATAACTTGTTTGGTGACATGCAAAACCAATAACGTGTTTGGTGACATGAAAAACAAATAACTTTTGTTTGGTGACATGAAAAACAAATAACTCTTGTTTGGTGACATGCAAAACCAATAACGTGTTTGGTGACATGAAGAAGCAATAATTTGTATTTGCCCGGTGCTTAACTCACACCTTGGGCATTAATTTAAATATACTTCTTTGTGAGTCCTGTGCGTTCCATGGTATTTATTTATCGCCTGAATTATATTGTATTTTTATTTTGTTGCCATGTGTTGTTTTTTTTTATCTTTATTTAGATTTAAAGGTATGTTTACCTCTAACCTAACCTTGTGTTTTCCCTGGTTTCACGGTTTGTATGTATATTTCGTTGTTTAAATTTAGGAGATGAGAATAGTATTAATTGAACAAAGAAATTTCTGAGAGTTTGCTGTTGAGACAAGGTTGGTTATCTTTCCCTGTTTCCACTATTTGAGGGAGGAGTAGCTTCTTGTTTCCCAGAGTATTTTTTTATTGTTAATTCTTAGTTTCCCATCTCTTTTACACCGACCGCGTTCTAGTCAGTGCGTGGACACAATTCCGCATGTCTAATCTTGTCATAATTGACTCGCCAAAGTATTTTCTTTGTGTTATCCTGGAGCTTAAGTCTTATTTCTAGCAGATTTTTTTGGGGGGGTGGGGGGGCAATAAACTATAAGTCAATCTAGTTCCCTACAGCTTATATACTACCATTGCCTTTAACAATCGAGCGATGGACCCTCTATACATCTTTACTTACCTTAGCCCCACCAATAATCGTATTTCCAAGTTTTTTCAGTGATATTCCTTTTTTGGCTTACTCCTTTAAATAAATAGAAAAATCTTTCAATGACTCCTTTAAATAAATAGAAAAATCTTTAAATGACTCCTTTAAATAAATAGAAAAATCTTTAAATGACTCCTTTAAATAAATAGAAAAATCTTTAAATGACTCCTTTAAATAAATAGAAAAATCTTTAAATGACTCCTTTAAATAAATAGAAAAATCTTTAAATAAATAGAAAAATCTTTAAATGACTCCTTTAAATAAATAGAAAAATCTTTAAATGACTCCTTTAAATAAATAGAAAAATCTCTAACCGACATTTTTCTTTTCATCTCTATCTCCTCTCTTCAAAAATTTTGGTTTCTCCCCTTTGGTTGATAGGATTTTTGAATGAGGAGTTAAAGGAAAAACGACATTCCAAGTTTCATTCAATTGTTTATTCTGCAGACCCCGCCCCCTATTATTAGTATTGGAGGATGACCCATGGTTCACAGGTCATAAATGTTGTTCTTTCTTCCCGCGATATGCACGTTTGTGTGGTGGTCCCATCCCCCCACCCTCTACATTGGGGCGAAGCAGAATTTCGCCAGGGAGGGGGTACTGTGGGCGTGATTAGGTGTGCCTCCCAAGACGAGCCCTGGGCTCCATTCCGCCTTCGAGTTTCCCCCACGACTCCCATGCCCCCACTTGAGTCCATAGCTCGTCTGTTGTCTGTGGTGAAGATGCTTCCTCGGCGCTCATTCATTTCCCCTTCTCGACCTCTTATTGTAGACGGCACAGAGTTGTACGCCCTCCGGGAAGCCCTGCGTCCCATCCACTACTCCATTTTACCCAATTCTGCCGTTCATTGATTCCTGAAGAAGGATTTCTGCATTACCCCCCCCCCTACTCATCCCATTTCCCCAATTATCCGATTGGTGTGCTTCTCTCCGGTAAAGCACACTTTATTGCGACACACACAGCTGCCTGGCAAAGTCAACCGCTCACCAAACTTCGCATTAAACCTCTCCTCGGTGTCTGAGACCGACCCTCCCGCCACAAAGAGGTGGCGCGGCTCACAAGAGGCTAACTCACGGATAACTTATGTACCGCGATCGCCCTCTCACCTGTACCATTTGTACCAGATTCGCCGTATCCCACGTGCTCGTTGAGTGCTCCGTGTACTCCATCCCCGATGACGCTTCTTTACTTCTACCTTGATTCACTGCACTTGCCCTGGCCGATGCTTCCTTGTCCGTAAATAATCTATTCTCCTTTTCTGCCAAGACTTTCCCTATATAATCGCACAATCCTTCGCTCTCCCTCCTTCCCACCCCGATTTAGTGAAAAGCCTCGCCGAGTAGGAGGTATGCGCGTCAATCGGCGGTCAAACGCACTTCCATAAAATATTCGTGGACATACTTTAAGTCGTCTTATATTTATCCCTATTCATTGCAGATCTCTTCATGTCTTGTTTTATCTTTAAAATGGAAGAATCTTGATTTATTTAGCTCTCCTTCCCCTTCGTTTTAGCGGCGCGTCTGGAAAAGAGAACAGGTGTAATCGTACCCGTGTGAGAAATGGGCGGATACACGCTGGGTTGCCCACTTTTTTGCTGTATAATAATCCCATGTTTGAATTAAAAGACGTGTAATTTGTTCATGTCACACATCGTCTTTCTTGTTGTGACATTGGTGCTACCATTCGTTCTAGAGTGGTAAATTTTACATTAAAATTTTTTATCATGATCTCGAATAATTTAGTTTGGTTTGTGAAAGTCTTCAGAAAGTATCCTTTCTGGTTATTTTGCTCGCTCCCACCTCGAAAATTAATGATGTGTCCGTTAGAAATAGATTGTAAAGAATGTGAGAAAATAGCATAGAATTGCTTAATCCCTTTCTAGTCTTAAACACCTTTTCTAGAGTCTTTAATGAGGCATTAACTTTTCCCATTTAGATTTAAAGACTATTTTGTCTTCTGTTTTGACTAGGTGGCCTGGACGAGATTTACATGTCGGCTGTGATTTTTATGTATGATAGTGGGTGGTCTTGCTAATTAGTGAAGCTTTTTGCAGCCCATAATATATAAATACATACTACTATTTTTAGTACTTTTATAATGTTTACCATAGCGACTTTATTTAAATGCTTTGCGAGTTACGGATAATTTTACCCCACTATATAAGCCTTTTTTTATAACTGTTTTTAAAATACACTTTTCAGAAATGAATTATAATCTAGTTCAAGCCATGTTTTATTCGGGTAATTGTGTTCAATTTTGTAAGAAATTATACTATTAGCCTATTGGAATTTTCCGGCGTCTCATTTTTTCACGATGCCAACAGGCTCTTAATGTGTTGGAGCCTGTTTTTCATTAAAGGCTAGGAAGTTTGACGCTTGGAGCCCGAATTGAATCTTATGCTCTATTACCCTCGACTCCCGGTTAGGACCTTTTAGTCTGTAAACTAACACAAGGGTTAAGGAAGATATGAAAGTGTAGAATTTTATACCCTCTAAACATGATGAATCGAAAGAAGGCTGATGTCTATAGTAAATATTTCATTAAATCATTATAACGTTGATAGGTTTATTTGATCCTTTAGCTTTTCGCGGGAGCCACATTGCATGTGTGTAAGCTCTATACCATCCTCAACTCAATGGGTCCACACTACACTGATCCTCGACCAAAGAATCCCACTGGCTCCTATAAGTCGCAAAACAACAATCAACACACTTATCTTTGGGTTCAAACTCCAAACCATCTCTTAAATGTCATTCTTCATACATTACAAACGGGTCGACTTGGCAAGGCTCCGGTGCGGACACTGTCGTAGAATGACTCCCGACGATACCATATATATAACACTATTCGTTGAGGGAACTTCCTTAATTATCTTTAGAGTGCGTTTACTGTCTGGCGGCCGATATTATGTATCTTCGATATGCTTAAGAAGTGGAACTGAGCTCAAGGATAATAATATTGCTATCATTAATAAAATAGAGTTTTATTAATAATAACTATAAACAATACACAAAAACGGAAAATATTGACATAAACAGAATGGAAAGGGTCGTGGAGACTCGGGCTAATCCGAGGAATTAAAGGATTTAAAAAGGTAAAACAAATATAGAGTTAAAGAGATGGGATGGTTCGATAAACCATTTAAAGCACAGGATAGAATTGACAAAAGGGATCAATACTCAAAGGGGAAGTTTGGCTTACGTAACTTTGGCACTAGTGGTGCAGTGGAAGGTGGCGCAAAGGAGTTTCGGTCCGCTGGCGAGCTCCAGCCGAAGGGGGGGAATAAAAGGATCCTGACGAGGCGTCTTGGGAAGGAGAACCGTTTCTCGACGAACGGCTTGAAGAACAATGGCTGTTCTAGGTTCTCTTCTGAACAAAGGGGGGGGGATGAGAACCGTCTCTTGTCTACGGGCTCAAGAACAATGGCTGTTCTAATGTTGTTCTCCTTGAACAACAGGGGGGGTGAGAACCGTTTCTTGGCGAAGGGCTTAAAACGAACAATGGCTGTTCTAGGTTGTTCTCTTCTGAACAAAGGGGGGGGATGAGAACCGTCTCTTGTCTACGGGCTCAAGAACAATGGCTGTTCTAATGTTGTTCTCCTCTGAACAACAGGGGGGGGGTGAGAACAGTTTCTTGGCGAAGGGCTCAAAACGAACAATGGCTGTTCTAATGCTGTTCTCCCTTGAACAACAGGGGGGGAAGAGAACCGTTTCTTGGCGAAGGGCTCAAAACGAACAATGGCTGTTCTAATGTTGTTGCCCCTTGAACAACAGGGGGGGGGGGTGAGAACCGTTTCTTGGCGAAGGGCTCAAAACGAACAATGGCTGTTCTAATGCTGTTCTCCCTTGAACAACAGGGGGGGAAGAGAACCGTTTCTTGGCGAAGGGCTCAAAACGAACAATGGCTGTTCTAATGTTGTTCTCCCTTGAACAACAGGGGGGGGGGGGAAGCCTTGGGGACTTGGCGTCGGAAAGGCTCGAACCTTTGGCACTCAAGGAATATTGTCCTCCTTCTGGACAAGTGATGGTGAATCTCGAGGTCGAGGTCCCTTGGCGCACAAAGGGAGAGAGGGTCGTGGTGATGTTTCGCGACGAAAATCTGGATCTCCAATCTGATCTTAGTGGTAAAGTTTCCATATAAATAGCCAGGACATCTCCTTGGCGTGGGGGAAAATGGAGTGGAAGCTTGGAGGGAACGCACAGCCAGGCCGGGGAACAATGCCTTATCTGTTCATAAGCCTAACTCGATCTGGCGAGGTCGGCGTATGGGGGCGAACGGGGGGACGATAACCTCCTTGTTTAAACATTGGCATCCGGTAGCTGAGATAAGACTCCAAGCCTCGAATCGAAGATGCACGTGGGCAGCATCGTGGTTTTAAATAATACGGGGTAGGAGTTGAAATTAAACGCAGCTTCAACTCGTTCTATTACAGACACTTTCCTAGTTTTTATTATCATTAATATAACTAAATTATCCGCTACTATAGTCTCTACAGACTTCAAGATAGAGTGGTCTCGGATGTATGAGTTAAAAGTTATAAAAAAAGTTTGAATCAAAATGTTCTAGAGATAAAATATAAACTAACACGGTCGTCATCGGGTTTATTTGCAAGGTCAGGTAAACAGGCAGAGCGCAATGCTGTAAATCTTGCACAATCCACCAATTAATAGTTATAGGAGAGTCGCAGTGGTGTGGCACCGTGGAGCATCATCTGCCCCCCTCCCCCCCAGCCGCAGATGTCCGTGGGTGAACCGCGAGTGTCCATTTCTAAGACGACTCGTAGGAGCGTTTCGGGAACCGAGATCTCGAAGGACGGACAAATTGTTTGATTTGGAAGAGTTTGTTTATTCAAATTACTCTTTCTGTTCCAAATATATTCATGATTACGGGGTAAAAATTTCTATAAGGTAGACTTAATATCGTTGAGGTTTCCTTCTAGGTCCTTCGGCCTTCTACATCTGATCGTTCATTGCAGAAGACAGCAACGTGACTGAGCACACAACAAAAAGACCACTTTATATTGGCCGGAATTTCTAGTCAACCATAATTGACTCGAGACTAATGGATGGTCAAATGGGTTAAGGGAAATAGCCACACTTCGTGAGTCACTAAAAACTTACAAAGATGATTTGCAGATAAATTCGAGGGGAAAAATGATGGCAAAAAGTTCGACGGTAAAAATAGAAGCCTCCTTCGATAGTCCTCTTGGGAGGACTGCAGGCACGGCGGGGTGTGTGTGTGTGTGTTTTTTTTTTGTTTGTTTTTTTTCGTCCGGCCCCAGCATAGCCTCTCTTCCTTCCTTCAGATAGCCCGATTTCTCCCCTACCTCGTCGCTTTTCATACAACCTCTCCCACAACTTTCTCTGGTCAGCCTCTAATTTCACAGGGTAGAATGCTGACCTTCTTCTCAAGCCAACCACCCCGGATCGGGGCTGAGGGGGGAGGGGACATTGTTCCCTAACCCCTGAGCTCCGGTTCGGGATGGGTATTTTTTAACAACCTGCTTCATCCCCACCCATACCTTCCTCACATCCCTTTTCCTCTCCTCTTCAAAATCTATCTTTTTTACGCCGTGTTCAAGGTGGAGCCACCATGCCGAAGGACTGCCAGGCTATCAGGCGGGAGGGGTGGTCCCAAATGGCGGCGCCTGGCTCGGCCGGGCCTGTAAGCACCTCTTGCAGTGCGGGCTACTGCAAGAGGTGGTGAGCGATTGCGTCCCGTAAAACAAAGAGGGTCACCATGCCCAATGATGAAAAAAAAACACATCTCCCCTTAATTCCCCCTAAAACAACGGAGCCGCCCTCGTGCAGCTCGACAGAAAAGATGGAGGTCCCCCCCCCCTGTGCTTGCGCAGGGGACCCTCCATACCTCTTTAACCGGAGAGGAGGCTTACTCCTCTCCTACGCCTACGGGTGTAGGGGACTCCCCCTCACCCCCTTCTCTGGAGGTGCTTTCGGGCACCTCCCTATCTCCAGCGGCAGTCCCTCCTTTGCTTTCTAATTGGACTGCCATGAAAGCCAGCAGGCAGCCCATTGCCGACCGCCACTCGTGCAAGCGGCTCGGTAGGGCAAACCCCCTTAGGGGGGAGAGGGAAGCCAGGCCCCTTCGGTCGCTTCCCTCAAAAGACCTGCTGGCAAAAATATTAAACCTTGCCGGGGTCAAGGCCTGTGCCTCCCCACTAAAGACTTATGACGCTGCCAAGGGGACCTGCAATGTCCTGGGAGGGGATGACAACTGGAGGCCCATACTGTGATAGACATGGTCCTTGAGGAAAACCAGCCTCAGACGGTAGGGCCTTCCATGGGGGGGAATCCGGGCTCGGCGCCAAGCACCGAACCCGAATCCGCCTCTATGAAAGGTCCTCATCAAACGGCTGTGGATTCTCAGGCAGTACAAGGAGGGGAGGGATCTCATCCGGATGATGCCCCTGCGACCACCAGGACCTTCTCCATTTCGGAGAAGGACCTGGCTGAGGCCGGTCCATCTAGCCTGGGGGCTTCTACCGGCGGGGGTGAGAAGCGGGTTCATTTCCAGCCCTCCTCTCCAAAAGAGAAATGGACGAAGAAGACTCGGGGCTCCTCTCCATCCGCGGGGGCTGCGGGGACGGATGGGTCTGCTGCCACTTTGGTAGGCGACCAAGCCAAGATCGGCACATCCGGCCCCTCTGCCCCCCCGGGTACGGAGCTCCTGACGATGACAAAGACCAAAAGTGCACAGGGCGGAGCGTCGATGACATCGGGGCCCCTCATTCAGAGGTTACCTGGCGTTTTCGAGCCCGCTGGCTTCAAACGCTTCCTCGTTATTCGCTCCACTGATGGCACCATGTTGTCCAAGGGCAACATGATCCATCAGAGAAGAGGATTAGCTAGTGCAATTGGTAGAGAGCCGAAAGTAACCCGTTTCTCGGACGGGAGCCTTCTGGCGAATCCCGCCGAGGCGGCCAAGATAAGTGCTCTTCGGACACTTGATGGAACCCCGGTGAGTGTGAGGCCGCACTCTAAAATGAACTTTGTGAAAGGAGTAGTTTATGCGAGGGAAGTCGTTGACTACTCCATTAAGGACATCACCCTAGAGCTGTCTCACCATGGGGCGGTCAAGGTCGAACGTGTGATGAGAAAACAGGGAGGGGCCTCGAGACCCACCCCTACACTCTTCGTCACGTTCGACTGTGACAAGCTCCCTGAGTCGATGCGTGCCGGTTGGTACCGCTACCGCGTGAAGGCATTCGTGCCACTGTCGCGGCGGTGCTATTACTGTCACCGCTTCAGGAATACGAATCGAACATGTAGACGTGCAAAGTCGGGGTCACCCGAAGTATGTGTAAATTGCTCCAAGGTCGCACACGATAAGTCCAAATCGTGTGTGCCCAAGTGTGTCAATTGCGGAGAGACGCACCCTGCTTCTTCGAAGCAATGTGGTGCATATCTCCTTGAGAAAGAAATCCTGGCCGTTCAGGCCCAGGATCGACTCTCATTCCGCGAGGCTAAGGACTTGGTCCTGGCGCGCCCGGCACTGCCTGGGACGTCATATGCCTCAATAGTTAGAAAAGCACCCTCTGCTCCTGGCCCATCCAGGCCAACGAGCACGGTTGTTTCCGCGCCCATTCGGAGCCCTTCTGCGGGCTATACCCAACCTAGGCGCTCCCATGGTCAAGCTGACGGAAAAAAAGGGTTCATACCCTGCCCCGGCTAAAACCAGGGCTCCCCCCTCTTCCCCCAGCGTGACCGTTTCCCGTAACGCGAAACGGTCACGCGCCTCCACCGAGTCGTTAGACTCACAGGAGGCAACACCCCTGAAGATGGTCGCTAGGCCATCTTCCGGGGTTTCTAAAGCTGTTCCCCGAAAGTAGGACAGCAACAAAGGAGCTTCGGCCCTTTCGCCCACGCCCCGAGGTGGAGACGGTGGTTCCTCGAAAAGAGGGCATCCCTGCCTCCGAAGCCGCAACGTCCGCCTAAGGTTTCGAGGCGGAGGGAGGAAAAGACTCGCATGGCGAGCCTAATCTCCCCCAATAAGTCCTCGAAGGCGACAGCGCTTTGTCCGGCCAACAGCGCCGGTGGTTCTGCCCCCGGGAAGCGTACGGCCATTCCCGTGAGGGTCTTCAATTCGAGGAGGGCCCCCGCGTCTCCTCCGAGCTAGGCCTGAAGGGCATATTCCTTCAATGGAATTGCCGTGGACTCCGGGCCAAATGGGAGGAGCTGCGGAGGCTCGTCCCGTTCCCCGTTAGCTATTTTTTGCAGGAGACCATGCTAGGCGCGTGCCCGCTGCCTGCCCTCCCGAGGTATTATTGTCTAGCGAGCCCACTACCGCGGGATGGCCGGGCTGGGGGATGCGCGGTTTACACCCGGCAGGATGTCTCCGTTCTTCCTTTCTCTTTAGATACCTTCTTTCAGGCAGTGGCTGTGCAGCTGCACCTGGATAGGAGGTATACTATCATTTCTGCGTACATTCCACCGTCAGCTGACTTCGACGCGGGGAACTTCCGCCGCGTCGTGGCACGGTTGCCTAGGCCCGTCCTCTTGCTTGGAGACCTGAACGGCAAGCATCCTCTCTGGGGAGATTACTCCATAAATCCCAGGGGACAAGTCCTTGCCGATCTGATCGAAGAGCTTGAGATGGGTGTCCTAAACATGGATGAGTTTACGCATCACTGTCCGAGAACCGCTTCATTTTCTTGCCTTGACCCATCTTTGTGCTCTTCGGATGCACAGCCTGATTTTGATTGGGGGTGGTCAATGACCTCCATGGTAGTGATCACTTTCCCATTCAAATATCATTTTCAGGGCAACTGCCGCCTGAGAGACCACCTCGGTGGTGCTTGGCGCGGGCGCGGTGGCCTGCATTTCAGGAAATTACTGAATTCTCTATCTCAGTCGAGGAGTTTAGGTCGATAGATAAGGCCGTTGAGTTCTTCTCCTGCAACCTCATCGTCGTGGGCCTGACTACTATTCCTAGGACGTCTGGCCGTTTTGCACGCCGACCACTCCCATGGTGGTCGGCCGAGTGTGAGACGGCCCTCAAACAGAAGCGTTATGCCTACATGCGCTATAAGCGCCGCCCGAACGATTTCACTGTCGCTGAATTTCGTCAGGCTAGGGCTAGGTTCCGGTATATTTCGAAGCACACCCTTCGCTCTTCTTGGCGGGCATACGTGTCTTCACTTAACGGGAAGACCCCTTTAGCTGAGGTGTGGAAGCGAGTCAAAAGGATTCGGGGCAAGTTCTCCAGGAGAATGGGACTGCAATCTCGGACCCCGCGTCCGTGGCGGAATCCTTAACGACGGCTTTTTCCGCATTCTCTAGCCGGGATGTTGCTCCGCCAGCATTCAATGCACGTCCCGATGTCGCGGAAGGCCGCCGGCTAGACTTTACCTCCAGAGGCGGAGAACCCTTCAACGACAAGTTTACTGTGAGTGAGTTGCGTTCCGCTCTCGCTTCGTGCGCGGACACCGCTCATGGTCCGGACGATGTCCCGTACACCCTTCTTCGACACCTAGGTGAGCGAGGCATGGCCTTTCTGTTAGATTTGTTCAACAGGATCTGGGTGGAAGGTCTTCTCCCAGACTCCTGGCGAATCGCTACTGTGCTCGCCTTTCGCAAGCCGGGGAGAGATCACTCTACTCCGACCGGTTTCCGCCCAATCTCTCTAACCTCTTTCGTGTGCAAGTTGATGAAGAAATTTGTAAATGTTTGATTAGCCTATTTCCTAGACAGCGGATGCCATCTGTCCTCTGCACAGTGCGGCTTCCGTAAGTTCCACTCCACGTCGGATGCTCTGCTCCGACTGGAAAATGCCGTCTGCGAGGCTTTCCTTTGTAGACAGCACTACGCCACGGTGTTTTTTGATCTGGAGAAGGCCTATGATACCGCATGGCGATACGGTATCATGGAGACTCTCCACACGATGGGGGCGAGGGGACGCCTCCCAATGTTTATATCTGAATTTTTGCGAGATCGTCGATTCTGCGTACGGATTGGGGGGAGCCCTCTCCGGCCCAAAGGAGCAGGAAGAGGGTGTCCCGCAGGCAAGTGTCCTCAGTGTCACACTCTTTGCCCTGAGCTTAAACGGCATCATCTCGGTGCTGCCGGAAGATGTTTCCGCTACGCTCTACGTGGACGACCTTTCGATCTCTTTTGGCGCGGCCCAGATGCCAACTCTGGAGCGTCGACTCCAACAGGCATTGAACCACGTCTCTTCCTATGCCGAAGCGCACAGGTTTCGGTTTTCTTTGGCCAAGACTAAGGTGGTGCACTTCTGCCGCCATCTACGGCTCCACCCCGACCCAGATTTGTTTCTTAATGGGGTGCACCTGGATGTGGTTGAGTCGCACCGTTTCCTTGGTCTTGTATTCGACCGACGCCTCACCTGGGAGGCTCATATTCGCAGCCTTAGGGTCTCTTGTACCCGCGCCATGGACATTCTCCGTTCCGTGACGTTCAGCGCTTGGGGCGCTGATAGGGCTACTGCCTTACTTTTTTATCGATCCTTTGTTCGCTCGAAGCTCGACTACGGATGCGAGTTTTATGCATCCGCAGCCGAGCGTTTATTGCGGAAGGTGGATTCGATCCACCACACCGGCCTTCGCCTTGCGACCGGTGCCCTCCGCACTTCCTCCAATGAGAGCCTGTTGGTCGATGCTGGGGAGATGCCACTCGTTCTGCGCTGCGTGCAGTGCATCACTCGCCTGTACGCGCGAGCCCGGCGCCTCCCTCAGTCGCCAACAGCTCTCACTGCATCCGCAGCTGATCTCGATGGTGCCTATGCCGCCGAGAGACGCCAGTCATACCCTAAGCCCTTTGGGTTTAGGGCCTAGGAAACTCCTTCGAGAAGGAGATATAGCTCTTGGGCCAGTGGCGCCCCTGGTTCTGCCCAGGACGCCACCCTGGAGGGTACCACATTTGGCTATTTGTCGCCACGCCTCTGCTCCCAAAGCTTGTACTGCGCCGGGAGTATTGCGTTCGACCTTTTTGGGAGCACACATCGTGTCATGCTGGAACCGTGCCAGTGTATACGGTTGGCTCCAAGTCCCAAGAGGAAGTCGGCTTCCACGCCGTATCCCCTCTGTTTGAAGTCAGTGGGGCTCTACCAGGCGCTGCGTCTGTCTTCACGGCCGAGATGGTGGCAATACACCACTCGGTACGGGAGATTACGCGACGTGCCCGGTTCGGAGACCGGATTGTGATCTATAGCGACTCACAAAGCGCCCTGAGTGCTCTCGGGGCATTGGAATCTCCGCATCCCCTGGTTCGCGAAATCCGTGACGCCACGGTTTTGGCGAGCCGGGCAGATGTCGAGATTATCTTCTGCTGGGTTCCTGGACATGTAGGAATTGCGGGGAATTAGCGCACCGATGAGGGCGCCAAAGAGTCCGCGAGGACTCGCGACCGGACCAGCGTTTCGCTCTTCCTCACACTGACTACATGGCAGGAATACGGGCAGCTCTTCGGACTGCTTGGCAAAGAAGATGGGAGACGGTCGAAGGGAACTTAAAGTTGCGTGCCATTGCGCCGCAACTGTTCCCATGGACCTATCCCCCAATGCCGCGGCGGCTTCAGGTTGCTTTCTGTCCTCTCCGAATCGGGCACACTCGTGTGACGCATTGCTATTTGATGGAGCGCTCGCCTGCGCCCTATTGCAACGACTGCGTCGTCCCTCAGACTGTTCGGCACATTCTTGTCGAATGTCCCAGTCTGGGTGATCTTCGCGCACGACACCTGTCCTAGTACTGGGATGGGCGGGGTCGCTACCGCCTGTCCCTTGTACTCGGGACGAGTGCGTGTAGTTTGACTGGTGGACTTATTGACTTTTGGGGGGAGGCTGGCCTTCTCCCTTTCATTTAACCCGGTTTAATTGTTGTTGTTTTTGTTATTGTTTTTTATTGTCATTGTTATTTCTTTTTATTGTTTCCTGTTCAATTTTTTAAAGTAGCATGGAACTAGGTTGTTTGTTTACGGCAACTTATGCCTAAGTCGGCAGTCGCCAGATAGCCCCTTAATAAAAAAAAATAAAAAATCTAGCCACACTACCATCCCACCTGAATGCATTCTCAACCTATTTGGATGTATTACATGCGAGGTTAAGTTGCAATAAAACTTCCACTTCTAGTTTTTGCACCCCGTAAGGGGCGCGGCGATTTGCCATCCTGGCCGCCGTGCTGACGGGACTCAGCACCCCGTCCGGCCCCAGCTTAGCCTCTCTTCCTTCCTTCAAAACACTTGTTTCCTCTCTTTTCATACAACCTCTCCCACAACTTTCTCTGGTCAGCCTCTAATTTCACAGGGTAGATGCTGACCTTCTTCTCGGTTAAACGTCCTGGATCGGGGCTGAGGGGGGAGGGGCCAATGTTCCCTAACCCCTGAGCTCCGGTCTGGGGTGGTTGGTTTTTAACAACCTGCTTCATCCCCACCCATACCTTCCTCACATCCCTTTTCCTCTCCTCTTCACATTCTATCTGTTTTATGCCGTGTCTAAGGTGGAGCCGCCATGCCGATGGATTGCCAGGCCACCAGGCAGGAGGGGTGGTCCCAAATGGCGGCGCCTGGCTCTGCCGGGCTTTTAAGCACCTCTCGCAGTGCGGGCTACTGCGAGAGGTGATGTGCGATTGCGTCCCGTATAAAAAAGAAAGTCACCATGCCCATGTATGTACAACAAAAAAAAACAACCCCAATCCTCAACTTCCCCTGAAACAGCGACGGAGCCTCCCTCGGGCAGCTCCAGCATAAAAATGGAGGTCCCCCCTCCCTGTGCTTGCGCAGGGGACCCTCCATATTTCTCTAACCGGAGAGGAGGCTTACTCCTCTCCTTCGCCTACGAGTGTAGGGGACTCCCCCTCACCCCCTTCCCTTGAGGTGCTTTCGGGCACCTCCCTCTTACCAACGGCAATCCCCCCTTTTCTTTCCAAGGAAACTGCCAAGAAAGCCAGCAGGCACCCCATAGTCGTCCTCACCCCACTGAAGCGGCTCGGTAGGGCAAACCCCCTTAGGAGGAGAGGGAAGCCAGGCCCCTTCGGTCGCTTCCCTCAATAGACCTGCTGGCAAGAATATTGAACCTTGCCGGGGTCAAGGCCTGTGCCTCCCCATACGTGACTTGTGACAGCGCTGCCAACGGGACCTGCGATGTCCTGGAGGGGGGAGGGGCAACTGGAGGCTCCACCTGAGATAGACATGTTCCTTGACGTAACCCAGCATCAGATGGTAGGGCCTAACATGGGAGCGAATCCCCCCCTATGCAAGGTCCTTCTCAAACCGCCTGGGTTTCCAAGGCAGTACAAGGAAGGGAGGGATCTCCCCAGACCGGTGCACCTGCGACTGCCAGGACCTACATCACGGAGAAGGACCTGGATGAGGGCAATCAATCTTGGCTGGGGGCTCCTGCTGACGGAGGGAAGAAGCGGGTTTATTCCCCGCCTTCCTCTCCTAAAAAAAAAAACAGGAAAAAGACTCGGGGCTCCTCTCCATCTGTGGGGATGGATGGGTCTGCTGCCACTTCGGTAAGCGACCAAGCCAAGATTGGCCCCTCTGCCCTTTTCCCGGGTGCGGAGCCCCCGACTAAGACCAAAAGTGCGCAGGGCGGTGCCTCGATTACATCGGTGCCCCTGATTCAGAGGTTACCTGGCGTTTTCGAGCCGACAGGCTTCAAACGCTTCCTCGTTATTCGCTCCATTGATGGCAGCATGTTGGCCAAGAAAAACATGATCCATCAGAGGAGAGCATTAGCCTGTGAATTGTGAGAGAGCCGAAGGTGACCCGTTTCTCGGACGGGAGCCTTCTGGCGAATGCGGCGGGTCCCTCCGAGGCGGGCAAGATAAGTGCTCTTCGGAGACTTGATGGCACCCCGGTGAGTGTGACGCCGCACTCTACCAAGAACTTTGTTAAAGGAGTAGTTTATGCAAGGGAACTCGTTGACTACTCCATTGAGGACATCACTCTAGAGCTGGCCGACCATGGGGCGGTCAAGGTCGAACGTGTGATGAGAAAACATGGAGGGGCCTCGAGATCCACCCCTACTCTCTTTGTCACGTTCGACTGTAACAAGCTCACTGAGTCGGTGCATGCCTATTGGTACCGCTACCGCACGAAGGCATTCGTACCACTGCCGCGGAGGTACTATTACCGTCACCGCTTCGGCCCTACGAATCGCTCATGTAAACGTGTCAATTCAGGGTCACCCGAAGTCTGTATAAATTGCTCCAAGGCCGAACACGATAAGTCCAAATTGTGTGTGGCCAAGTGTCTCAATTGCAGAGAGCCGCACCCCGCTTCTTCGAAGCAATGTGGTGCGTATATCCTTGAGAAAGAAATCCTGGCCGTTCAGGGCCAGGATCGACTCTCATTCCGCGAGGCTAAGGACTTGGTCCTGGCCTGCCATGACGTACTACGCCTCAATGCTTAAAAAGACACCCTCTGCTCCTGGCCCATCCAGGCCAACGAGCACGGTTGTTTCGGCGCCCATTCGGTTCCCTTCTGCAGGTGATACTCAACCCGGGTGCTGCTCTAGTAAAGCTGGCGGCACAAAGGGTTCACACCCAGCCCCGACTAAAAGCAGCCCCTCTGCCCTCGGTGTGACCGTTTCCCCTAAGGCGAAACGGCCACTCACCTCCACCGAGTCGTTAGACTCACCGGAGGCAACACCCCTGAAGTTGGTTGCCAGGCAATCGTCATGGGTTCTTAAAGCTGTCCCCCGAAAGGAGGACAGCAACAAAGGAGCTTCGGCTCATTCGCCCACGCCTAGTGGTGGGCTAAGTGGCTCGGAGACGGTGGATACTCGAAAAGAGGTTCCCCCCCCCGCCTCCGAAGCCACGACGCCCGCTTAAGATTTCAAGGCGGAGGAAGGAAAAGACTCGCATGGCGAGCCCAACTTTTCCCAATAAGTCCTCAAAGGCGACAGCGCATTGTCCGGCCAACAGCGCCCGGGGTTCTGCCTCCGGGAAGCGTACGGCCATTCCCGTGAGGGTCTTCTGTTTGAAGAGGGCACCCGCGTCTCCTCCGAGCTAGGCCTGGAGGGCATATTCCTTCAATGGAATTGCTGTAGACTCCGGGCCAACTAGGAGGAGCTGCAGAGGCTTGTCTCGTCCCGTTCCCCGTTAGCTATTTTTATGCAGTACACCATGCTAGGCGCGTGCCCCCTGCCCGCACTCCCGTGGTATAAAGGTTTTGCGACCTCGCCACAACCAGATGGGGGCCGGGCTGGGGTATGCACGGTTTACACCCGGCATGATATCTCCGTTCTTCTTTTCACTTTAGATACCTCCTTTCAGGTAGTAGCTGTTCAGCTTGTCCTGGATAGGAGGTATACTATTATTTATGCGTACATTCCACCGTCAGCCGACTTCTTCGCGGGGGACTTCCGCCGCGTCGTGGCACGGTTGCCGAGGCCCTTTCTCTTTGAGATCTGAACGGCAGGAATCCTCTCTGGGGAGATTACTCAATAAATCCCAGGGGATAAGTCCTTGCCAATCTGATCGAAGAGCTTGAGATAAGTGTCCTAAATGTGGATGAGTTTATGCATCACTGGCCGAGAACCACTTCATTTTCTTGCCTTGATGTATCTTTGTGCTCTTCGGATGCACAGCGTGATTTCGATTTGGTTCTGGTCGATGACCCCGATGGTAGTGATCACTTTCCCATTCTAATATTGTTTTCAGGGCAACTGCCGCCTGAAAGCACACCTTGGTGGTGCTTGGCGCGGGCGCGGTAGCCTGCATTTCAGGAAATTACTGAATTCTCTATCTTAGTCGAGGAGTTTAGGTCGGTAGATGAGGCCGTTAAGTTTTTTTCGGGTAACCTCATCGCCGCGGGCCTGACTGCTCTTCCCAGATCATCTGGCCATTTTGCACGCCGACCACTCCCATGGTGTTCAGCCGAGTGTGACACGGCCCTCAAACAGAAGCGTTATACCTATATGTGCTATAAGCGCCGCCCGAACGATTTCACTGTCTGTGAATTTCGTCGAGTTAGGGCTAGGTTCTGGTATATTTCGAAACACGCCCGCCGCCCTTGTTAGCAGGCATACGTGTCTTCACTTAACGGGAAGACCCCTCTAGCAGAGTTGTGGAAGCGAGTCAAAAGGATTCGGGGCAAGTTCTCGCAGGACCCCCCTCCCGTTCTACAAGAGAATGGGACACAATTTCGGACCCCGCGTCGGTGGCGGAATCCTTCGCAACCGATTTCTCCGTATTCTCTAGCCGGGATACTGCTTCGCCAGCATTTAATGCACGATGTCGCGGAAGGCCGCCGACTGGACTTTACCTCCAGAGGCGGAGAACCATTCAACGACAGGTTTACTGTCAGTGAGTTGCGCTCCGCTCTTGCTTCGTAAGCGGACACCGCCCCAGTCCGGACGATGTCCCGTACGCCATGCTTGAACACCGGGGTGAGCGAGGCATGGCATTGCTCTTAGATTTGTTCAAAAGGATCTGGGTGGAGGGTCTTCTCCCAGATTCCTAGCGAATCGCTACTGTGCAAGCCGGGGAAAGATCACTCTACTCCGACCGGTTTCTGCCCAATCTCTTTAACCTCTTGCGTGTGCAAGTTGATGGAGAAATTGGTAAATGTTAGACTAGCTTTTTTCCTGGACAGCGGAGGCCATCTGTCTTCTGCACAGTGCGGCTTCCGTAAGTTCCATTCCACGTCAGATGCTCTGCTCCGACTGCAAAATGCCGTATGCGAGGCCTTCCTTCGAAGACAGTACTACGCCACGCTGTTTTTCGATCTGGGGATGGCATATGATACCGCATGGCGATACGGTACCATGGGGACTCTCCACACGATTGGGGCGACGGGACGCCTCCCAATGTTTATATCTGAATTTTTGCGAGATCGTCGATTCCGCATACGGGTGGGGGGGAGCTCTCTCCGACCCAATGGAGAAGGAAGAGGGTGCCCCGCAGGGAAGCATCCTCAGTGTCACACTCTTTGCCCTGAGCATCAACGGCATCACCTCGGTGCATCCGGAAGATGTTCTTGCTACGCTCTACGTGGACGACCTTTCGATCTCTTTTTGCGCGGCACAGATGCCAACTCTGGAGCGTCGACTCCAACAGGCATTGAACCGCGTCTCTCCCTATGCCGAAGCGCACAGGTTTCGGTTTTCCTTGGCCAAGACTAAGGTGGTGCATTTCTGCCGCCATCCACGGCTCCACTCAGACCCGGACTTGTTTCTTAATGGGGTACGCCTGGAAGTGGTTGAATTGCACCGTTTCCTTGGTCTTGTATTTGACCGACGCCTCACCTGGGAGGCTCATATTCGCAGCCTTAGGGTCTCTTGTACCAGCGCCATGGATATTTCCGTTCTGTGACGTTTAGCCCTTGGAGCGCTGATAGGGCTACTGCCTTACTTTTTTTATCGATCGTTTGTTCGTTCGAAGCTCGACTACGGATGCGAATTTTATGCTTCTACGGCCGAGTTTCTATTGCAGAATGTGGACTCGATCCACCACACCGGCCTTCGCCTGGCGACCGCTGCCTTCCGCACTTCCCCTATTGAGAGCCTACTAGTCGATGCTGTGCAGATGCCACTCGTTCTACGACGTGTACAGTGCATCATTCGCCTGTACGCGCGAGCTAGGCGCTTCTCTCAGTCGCTCTCATCTCTCACTGCATCCGCAGTTGATTTCGACGGTGCTTATGCCGCCGAGAGACGCCAGTCTAACCTAAGCTCCTTTGGTTTAGGGCCAGGAAACTCCTTCAGGAGCAAGGTATAGCTCTCGGGCCAGTGGCGCCCCCGGTTCTGCCTAGAAGGCCACCCTGGAGGGTACCATATTTGGCGATTTGTCGCCACGCCTCTGCTCCCAAAACTTGTACAGCGCCGGGACTATTGCGTTTGACTTTTTTGGAGCACACCTCGTGTCATGCTTGAACCGTGCCAGTGTATACGGATGGCTTCATGTCCCAACAGGGGGTCGGCTTCCACGCCGTATCCATTCTGTTTGAAGTCAGCGGGCCTCTGCCAGGCGCTTCGTCTGTCTTCACGGCCGAGCTGGTGGCAATACACCACTCGGTACGGGAGATTACGCGACGTGCCCGGTTCGGAGACCGGATTGTGATCTATAGCGACTCACAAATCGCCCTGAGTGCTCTTGGGACATTGGAATCTCCGCAAAACCTGATTCGCGATATCCGTGACGCCACGTTTTTGGCGGCCCGGGCGGATGTCGAGATTATCCTCTGCTGGGTTCCTGGACATGTAGGAATTGCGGGAAATGAGCGGGCCAAAGAGTCCGCGAGGACTCCTCGACCGGACCAGGGTTTCGCTCTTTCTCACACCGACTACATGGCAGGAATACGGTCAGCTCTTCGGACTGCTTGGCAAAGAAGATGGGAGATGGTCGAAGGGAACTTAAAGTTGCGTGCCATTGCGCCGCGACTGTTCCCATGGACCTACCCCCCAATGCCGCGGCGGCTTCAGGCTGCTTTCTCTCGTCTCCGAATCGGACACACTCGTGTGACGCATCGCCATTTGATGGGGCGCTCGCCTGCGCCCTATTGCAACGACTGTGTCGTCCCTTGTACTCGGGACGGTTTCGTGCACACCGATCTGTCGACCTTTAGACTTTTTGGAGGAGGCCGGCTTTCTCCCCGTTATTTTATATTCAAATATAGACTGCGTCTTCTTCGGCGGGGGAGGGCGTGCCTTCCCCCGTCGACGGATCTCGCTCTATATTTTTTCAATTCTTTTAGTTTTGTTTTTTTTGTATTTTTTTTTTTTTGGGGGGGGGTTGTTTTTTTATTTGGCTTTTAATATAGCCTAGATTTACGCCTGGTTGAGTACGGTGACTTATGCCCTAGAAGGCAGTCGCCAGATGAGTAAAAAAACAAAAAAAAAACAACTCTCCCTCATTGTGCCCCTACTTTTCCGTCGACCTTTTCTCTACCCCTTTGCCCACTCTTTCTCCGCCTGCCTACAGACCTTCCCGATCATGACCCGGTGCTGACTTGTATCGCGCAACCGAATACTCCTACGTTACGATGTTAAGTGTGGTTACCCTAACCGCTCTGAAGTCTGTCACCAAGCTGGATCCGCTACTCTAAGCAGCCTACCACCCTATGTGTGGGTTTGCTCCGGAGTTAACAAGGGCTAGCCATGAAAGGGTATAGCGCCCCGTCTAGTGGTACCGGCTGGGGCCCTGTAAAAGGGGCCCAGTGGTGCCGGTCCCTTGTTGGGATCAGTGTGGGCCGTCACAGGCAATGGTGTTGAATTTTATTTATTGGCCATGGATAGCTATATTATTAACTCACCAAATCTCGAAAATGAACAAGCAAAAAACCCCCCAAAAAACAACCAACAAAAAATAAACGACCTCAGAAATTTATTGGGACCGGCTTCTGGTCCAGATACATAAAATTCAAAAGCACAAGAAAGGAACTGTTCTGTGCTCTCGAACTACGAGATTGATTCTTTTTCATTTTGGAAGCCCATTTGGCGATTGCCTACCTGGGCATAAGTCGCCCTACACAACACAGCCTACTACTAGGCTATATTAAAAGAACAAATAACCATATATAAATAAATAACGATAAAATATAACAAAGGCTAAAAAATAACAAGGAAAAGCAAAAAGACAAGAAAGAAGTGCGCTCTGGCGTAGGCGGTAGGCCTGCCTTCCCCCGGCACAGGAACATGCAGCCTATAAAAAAATCCAACAACAGTTAAATAAAGGGGAGAAGGCCAGCCTCTTCCAAAAAGTCGTATAGTTCACAATTATGTGTGCACGAATCCTTTCCGAGTATACGGGCCAAGTGGTAGCGACCCAGCTCGTCCTGTTATCGACACAGTTAACGTGCGCGAAGATCACCCAGACTGGGACATTCAACAAGAATATGCCAAACAGTCTGGGGGAACCAGTCAGTCTTCGCAATAAGGCTCAGGCGAGCGCTGCATCAAATGGCCGTGCGTCCCGCGAGTGTGTCCAATTCGGATAATATAGAAAGCAACCTGAAGCCGTCGCGGCATTGGGGAATAAGTCCATGGGAACAGTCGCGGCACTATGGCACGTATCTTTAAGTTTCCCCCAATAGTCTCCCATCTTCTTTGCCAAGCAGCCCGTATTCCTGCCATGTAGTCGGTGTGAGGGAGAGCAAAATGCTGGTCTGGTCGCCCAGTCCTCTCGAACTCTGGTGCCCTCACCGGCGTGCTAATTCCCCGCAATTCCTACATGTCCAGGAACTCAGCAGAAGATAATCTCGACATCCGGCCGGCTCGCCAAAAACGTGGCGTCACGGATATCGCGAACCAGGAGATGCGGAAATTCCAATGCCTCGAGAGCACTCAGGGCGCTTTGTGAGTCGCTATAGATCACAATCCGGTCTCCGAACCGGACACCCACGCGTAATCTCCCATACCGAGTATGAATTGCCACCAGCCCGGCCGTGAAGACAGACGCAGCGCCTGGCAGAGCCCCGCTGACTTCAAACAGAGGGGATACGGCGTGGAAGCCAACCCCCTCTTGGGACTTGGAGCCATCCGTATACACTGGCACGGTTCCAGTGTGACACGAGGTGTGCCCCCCCCAAAGGCCGAAAGCAATACTACGGATGCTGGAGAAGCTTAGGTAGCAGAGGCGTGGCGACAAATAGTCAAAGGTGGTACCTTCCAGGGTGGCGTCCTTGGCAGAACTATGGGCGCCACCGGCTCGAGAGCTATACCGAGCTCTCGAATAAGTTTGCTAGCCCTGAACCAAAAGGGCTTAGGGTATGACTGGTGTCTCTCGGCGGCATAGGCACTATCGAGATCAGCTACCGATATAGTGAGAGCTGTTAGTGAGTGAGGGAGAAGCAGAACTCGCGCGTACAGGCGAACAATGCACTGTGCACGTCGCCGAGCGAGTGGCATCTTCCCATCATCGACAAGTAGGATCTCAATAGGGGGAGAGCGGAAGGCCGGTGTGGTGGATCGAGTCCACCTTCCGCAATACACGCTCGGCTGTAGATGCATGAAATTTGCATCCGTAGTCGAGCTTCTAACGAACAAAGGATCGATAAAAAAGTAAGGCATTAACATTATAAACGCCCCCCTAGGCACTGAACGTAACGGAACGAAGAATCTCCATGCCCCGGGGATAGAGTGATCTATCGACGTTTTGCGAAAATCGAGCACTGTAGCGATTCGCCAGGAATCTGAGAGGATACCCTCTACTCAGATCCTGTCGAACAAATCTAACAGAAAAGTCATGCCTCGCTCACCTAGGCATCGAAGCATGGCGCACTGGACATCGTCCGGACCAAGGGTGGTGTCCGCGCACGAAGATAGAGCGGACACAACTTACTCAAATTAAACCGGTCGTTAAGGGTTCTCTGCCTCTGGAGGTAGAGTCTAGTTGGCCGCCTTCCGCGACATCACGACACGCATTGAATTGAATGCTGGCAGAAGAGCATCCCGGCTAGAGAAAGCGGTCCCATTCTACTAAAAACTGGTGGGGAGTCCTGCCAGAACTTTCCCCGAAAACCTTTGTCTCACTTCCACAACTATGCTGGAAGGGTCTTTCGGTTAAGTGAAGACACGTATGCCCGCCAAGAAAAGCGTCGGACATGCTTCGAAGTATACAGCAACCCAGCTCCTCGAAATTCACCGACAGTGCAATCGTTCGGGCGGCGCTTATAGTGCATGTAGGCATAACGCTTCTTTTTAAGGGCTGACTATCAGGGCAGCGGTTGTCGTGCAAAGCTGCCAGATATTCTAGGAATAGTAGTTAGGCCCACGGCGATGAGGTTGCCAGAGAAGAACTCAACGCCCTCATCTACCCACCTAAACTCCTCGACTGAGACAGAGAAATAAGTTATTTCCTGAAATGCAGACCACCGTGACAAGCACCACCAGGGTAGGCTCTCGGGCCACGGTGGCATAGAAAATGATATTTGAATGGGAAATTAATCATTATAATGGAGGTCATCGACCACCCCACACCCCAAATCAGGCTGTGCATCCGGAGAGCACAAAGATAGATTGAGGCAGGAAATTAAAGTGGTTCTCGTGCAGTGCTGCGTAAACTCATATTCAGCTCGTCGATCATTTCGGCAAGGACTTGATCCCTGGGATTAATCGAGTAGTCTCCCCAGGGGCGTCTACCGTTCAGATCTCCAAGCATCAGAAAGTGCCTTTGCATCCGTGCTATGACGCGGTGGAAGTTCCCCGCCTCGAAGTCGGCTAACTTTGGAATGTACGCGGAAATAACAATATACCTCCTATCCAGGAGGAGGCGTTTACCTGCACACCTACAGCCTGAAAAGAGGTATCTAAAGCAAAGAACAACGAAGAAATCATGGCGGGTGTA
Organism: Ceratothoa steindachneri; assembly: GCA_963969495.1. NCBI lineage: Eukaryota > Metazoa > Arthropoda > Malacostraca > Isopoda > Cymothoidae > Ceratothoa > Ceratothoa steindachneri. The sequence continues at coordinate 42,413,220 of OZ018321.1, read as the reverse complement.
AGTGAAAGGAGGAGGTATCTAAAGCGAAAAGAATGCAGACATCATGGCTGGTGTAAACGGTCACCCTGGGGCAAGGAAGAGTAACCCTGCTTTTAGCCGGTGTTAGGTGTGAATCCTTTATGCCGCGAGTTTAACCAGGAGGAGCCCAGGGTGGGTAGAACCCACAGAAGAGTTGCGAATGAACGCAGAAACGACTGCGCTTGTAGGGCTAGAGGGGCCAGGAGCAGAGAGTGTGTCTCTAACATTGAGGCATAAGATGTTCCAGTCAGAGCCGGGCGTTCCAGGACCAAGTCCTTAGCCTTTCGAAATGAGAGATGATCCGGGGCCTGAACGACCAGGATTTCCTTCTCAAGGAGATACGCACCACATTGCTTTGAAGAAGCGAGATGAGGCTCTCCGCAATTGAAATACTGGCCACACACGATTTGGACTTATCGTGTGCAGCCTTGGAGTAACTTACCCAGATTTCGGGTAACCCCGAATTTGCGCATCTACAGGAGCGATTAGTATGGCTGAAGCGGTGGCAGTAGTAGCACCGCCGCGGCAGTGGCACGAATGCCTTCACGTGGTAGCGATAACAACCGACACGCACCGACTCAGGGAGCTTGTAACATTCGAACGTGACAAAGAGTGTAGGGGTGGGTCTCGAGGCCCCTCCCTATTTTCTCATCACACCTTCGACCTTGATCGCTCCATGGTCGGCCAGCTCTAAAGTAATCTCATCTATGTAATACTCCACGAGTTCCCTCGCTTAAACTACTCCTTTCACGAAGTTCATGGTAGAGTGCGACGTCACACTCACCCGGGTTCCATCAAGTGTCCGAAGGGCATTAATGATGGCCGTATCGGAGGGATTCGACTTTCTAACAATCACGCTAGCTAAAGCTCTCCTATGATGGATCATGTTGCCCTTAGCCAATATACTGCCATCAAAGGAGCGAATAAAGAGGAAGCGTTTGAAACCAGCTGGTTCGAAAACGCCAGGTAACCTCTGAATGAGGGACCCCGACGTAATCGAGGCTCCGAGGGAGCATCGGCGCCAGATATGCCGATCTTGGCTTGGTCGCATACCGAAATGGCAGCAGCCCCGTCCGTCTGCGTGGCTTCCGCGGATGGAGAGGAGCCCAGAGTCTTTTTCTAATTTTTTTCTTTTTAGGAGAGGAGGGCGGAAAATGAATAAACTTGCCCCCTCCGCCAACAGGAGCTCTCAGGACAGATGGGCCGGCCTCAGCAAGATCATTCTCGGGAATGGAGAAGGTCTTAGCTGTCATGGTGGCACCATCCAGGGGAGGTAATCCCTCCTCCTTGTGACGCCTCGGGGACCCAAGTGATCTGATGAGGAGCTTGCATAGGGGTGGACACGGGTCCTGTATTCGGCACCGAACCCGGGTTTGACCACATGCAAGATCCTACTGTCAGGGGTGTGGTCACCTCAGGGACCATGTCCATCTCAGTGGGGCCTCCATGTGGCCATTCCCTAAGACATCACGGGTCTCTCTCGAGGTACCTTTTATTCTATCAAGGGATGCCGGCGCGAAGGTCAATTTTAGGCAACCTACCTTCTTTCTTGGCAGTCCTCTTGAAAAGTAAAAGGGGGCTGCCGCTGGAGAAAATGACAGAAGAGGCTGAGGGGAAGCCACTTGCACCCGTAGGCAAAGGATTGGAGTAAGCTTCCTCTCCGGTAGAGGGGGAGGGGGTTGTTTTTTTAATTTTATTTTAAAGTAGCCTAGTACTAGGCCAGTTTTAAATACGGCAACTAATGCCCAAGTAGGCAGTCACCAGATGAGCTCTTAAAAAAAAACCCGGTAGAAGAGTTTTGGAGGGTTCCCCGCGAAAACACAAGGGGGTGGGATTCTCCATTTTTTTTAGTGGAGTTGCTCGAAGACGGCTCCTGTGATGGTCGAGGGGAAGGTAAAAGGGAGGTATTTTTTTATAAATTCATCGTTGGGCATGGTGACCCTAGAATAATCACCGAGCGCAAATGCTCATCACCGCACGCAGTAGCCCGTTCTGCGAGCGCTAAACACGGGGCCGGCAAAACCAGTTTCCGCCATTTGAGGACACTCCTCTCGCCTAGCGACCTGGCAGCCCATCAGCATGGCGGATCCACCTTTGGCACGGCATAAAATTGATAGAAAAAGAATGAAGAAAGGGTATGTGAGGAAGGTGTGGGTGGGGATGAAGCGAGTTGTTAAAAACTCACCACCCCATGTCAGAGCTCTGGGGTGAGGAAACGTTGTCCACTCCACCCTCAGTCCCGATCTGGGATAGTTGGGTGAGAGGAAGCTGATCGTCGTCTACCCTGTGAAATTAGAGGCCGACCAGAGAAAGTTGTGAGAGAGGTTGTATGGAAAGTGAGAAAACAGGGTAAAACCAAAGCCTCTCAGAAAGAAGGCGAACAAGCTAAGCTGGGTCTGACGGGGTGCTTGAGTCCCGTCAGTACGCTGGCCAGGAAAGCAAATCGCCGTGCACCTTACGGAGTCGAACTGTGAGAACAACTTCCAGTCGTTACAAAAGAGTCACAGCTAGAATTCTTAATCAATCTTAACCCAACATAGGCTACAGTTAAAGCCAAGTCAGAAGAAATATTAAAAAAAACTACTGGCCATAACCTCCTTAGGTGACAATCAAATAAAACCAACGGGCAGAAATAATCACAACATAAGAGTAGGTACTGTTCTGCTCAACAGATTTATTCCTGGACTCAAAAGTAGGGGGGCATTTATATGCAAAGGGATACAAAGGTAATTCGAAGATGACGGCCACCAAATAAACTGTCTATCTTCGAGAGAAAAAAAATCGCCCACACGCTCAACTCTGCTGCAAATCGCCCCAAAAAAACATTCAAAGAGCAAACCATCCCACAAACAATCAGATTCGCAGGAACAACAATCCGAATACAGGAAGAACTGCTCACTCCAATTCAATGTTCTGTCCTTCATACCTGCTGTTTGGTCACCCTGACAAATATTATAAAACCGAACCACAATTATGCTTCAAATGCAGCGAAAAGGAGAACAACGTTGAACAATACAGGAAAGATGCATTAACTGTGGAGATAATCAACACGCGTTCAAGCGAACATGTTCGCACTTCAACTTCCATCAGGAGGTATGGATTAGAATTGTCCGTTTTGGCATCCGAAGGCACCAAGCCGAGGAAGGAAAAACGTTGAGTACACCAACTTATGCTACCATTGCTTCCACCACCAAAGCTCCAACCACCGAATTAGCTTACAAACCAACATTAGATCTAATATCCCTCAACAAAACCTCAACATCCAAGGAAAACTGCCTTCGACTCCTAGAAAGCCAAAATTTAAAATCCCACCATGTCCAAACTGAACCACCAACCAATAAGCACCCTGAAACCGAACCACCAAAACGCACTCACAAAAAATAAGCCAACAAGAATCTCCCAAATCTGCCACTTCTTCCTCCTTGCCAAATAAAACCCCAGAAGTCAAAGCAACCCGAAGAAACAGCTCATCAATTATAGAAACTATATGCTACGAGAGCGAGCTACTCTCACCGCTCCACAAGAAACCCATACCCACAACCCCTGACATCAGACACCCATTGCGCGGTATCTAAAGCCGAGAAAACAGCACCGTCTGGCTAAAACACTCCAACGCAAAATAGAAACACAAAGCCCCCAAAAGACATTTGCCTTTCCCAAATATCACCACATATGTAGATTAACAACGTCACTAAGGTACGAAGGGTGGTCAATAAGTTTTGCAGTTCGGATATAAGGAAACGATATATGAGGAAAAGTGTTTTATTATTTTTCAATATAACTACCCTCGACTTCAATGCACTTGCGCCACTTGTCCCTGAGGCTTCGAATTTCCGACAACCAGAAATCTCCCGACTGCTGTTCAATCCACTCCTGGACGGTGAGCTGGACATCTTCATAATCCCCAAACCGGCGTCCACGCAGTACAGCCTTGAGCTGTGGACAGGGGCATTTTCGTAGAGGAGCAGGACACCGCGTGTCAACTTGCCGCGCCGCTTCTGACGGATGCACTTCTTCAACCCATCCAGTTCCTCGGCGTAATATTGGCCTGTGATGGTCCTTCCACGAGACGCATAGTCCACCATCAACACTCCCTCAGAATCCCAGAAGATGGTGGCCATGATCTTCCCGGCTGAGGGTTGGGTCCGGAACTTGAGGGGGGTCGGAGAGCCCCTGTGCTTCCAGGCCATGCTTTCGAGCTTGGTCTCGAGATCCCAGTGATGGACCCAGATTTAATCACCTGTCACTATGCGTGACTCGAATCCCGCCGGGTTTTGGTTGTACAGAAGCAGCAGCTCCTCCAAACTTCGACGAGGTTGAAGTCGATCATGGGACGTGAGGTTTCGTGAGGTTTCTAGGGACTCAACGGGCAGAGACCTTGGTCATGGCCAAATTGTCATGGATGATGTTGATAACACTTTCATGTGATATTCCAAGTTCTCGCTCGATTTATTCGACCTTCATCCGTTGATTTTCGAGAATCATCCTCTCCACACAGGCCACATTGTCCTCATTGGTCACGTCTGACGGGCGTCCTGGACGGGGGTCCTCTTTAAGGGACTCACGAGCATGGCGAAACTCCCTATTCCAGCGAGCAATGGTTGCATAGGAAGGGGCGGTGTCGGTGTACACTGCAACCATTTGTTCATGGATCTCTTTTGCATTCTTGCCTTCCTTGGTAAAAAATTTGATCACTGCGCGGTGCTCAACCTTCTCCATTGTTGAAAGATTTGTGACTGACGATCTGCGATCAGCTACTGCTTCTTAAATAGACGAGGCAGGAGCGTGCGGCTGCAGGTCCTGACTTGTCATAACTTGTCCTAACACCCCCACAAACAGCCATCCCCCTCCCTCTGTTTTGCTCTACCGATTCGCCAAACTTATTTACTGCCCCTCGTATACACATTCAACTACAAATATAGAAGAATCGGCTTTAAACAAGGAACTGGCTACCAACAAGAATGCTTCCAGACATACAGCCCCACTGTCAATACAGAGTCCACAACAAACACTCTCGCCCGCTAGCCAAAGAAATTCTTCTACCAGGCACCTAGCACAACATAAAAGCTCAAGCTGCAGCGCCCACAGGTAATATATAAGGAACCTCTCGCTAAGAAAACTAATAATGCGAACAACAAGAACAACAAGAAGGAAAGTCCATCCAATGACCTGCGTCGTTTTGTGATAAGATGATAAATGGTTATTGCATTTATGGTTTCTCATGGTTCAAATCCCTCACAAGTGCTTTTGAATGGAGCCACCCAGCACCAAATCGGTTGGCATATTCGAAATCTCCAGGGTAAATAACCCTATGTCCCATGGTCATATTGGTCACTTCAAGGTTCTAAATGGTTACAATTGAACTTCCTTTTGAAAATTGAACTTTACTCCTTTTGAAAAAAAAGCAACGCTTAGACCTTGCGCTTCACCGCATGTAAAAACATACAGAACCTGATAATACTAGGCACGTCGAAAAAAACTATACTCAAACTTTATACAAAGTGCAGTTGCTCCACCCAATACGGAACCTCCAAGCCTCCGAGATAAATCTATAGGCGAAGAATATGACAAAAGACCTCAAATCTTGTAATGGAATATTCGTGGCCTTCAGGCCAACTTCGAATCATTACAAAAATTAATCACAGAAAAAGACCCAGTATGCATTTGTCTCAACGATACTATGCACTCAAACACGCAGCAGCATCTGAATAACAAATATGACTGATTTCATTACAACCGACTCGACCAAAGACAACGTCATTTACACGCAACGAAACATCCCACACACAATACCACTTAAACACCCCTAAATGCCATAGCCGTTCGGCTACATTGCTTAGATCTCATAACGGTGTGCTCTATATACTTGTTCGTTAACTTGCCCCTAAATCGCCAGGACCTCGAAGACCTCTTCGAGCAACTACCAGAGCCATTCCTCATCCTCGGCGACTTCAACGCCAGAAGCCACTTCTGGAACGATACAAAAACAAACACCCGAGGACGCATCCTAACAAACATAATAGAGCGTCAATACATCAACATCTTAAATACAAACACCCCAACACATTATCACCAACAAACCAACACACTGTCTAACATAGATTTAAGCCTAACCTCCCTTAATTTCCCCAAAGAAATTCATTGGAGAATCCACTCATACCTATGTTGTAGTGATTACTATCCAATAATGATTAAGTTTCTTGCCCAAATAGCCCCAATTCCCAGGAAACAATGGAATTATTACCGAGCAAATTGGACCGCTTTCGCATTGAGGACAGCCAAACTCAACCCAATCTGTAGTTCTGCTAATTCATGGCAGAACTACAGAAAGCAGCTTGCGAACACATCCCAAAGACCAACCATGGTGAATGGAGAATTAAGTATCTGACTCCAAGGATAAATGATTTTACAGTGTTCTTCTACTTGGCTACGGTGTTCTTTTACGTGGTTAATTATCCTAAGTGAAGCTTACCACAGTATTAAGTTTAAAATAGCAAAAAAGGGAGCACAAAGCAGGCTCCGACAATCGGAGACTGAAAGTACGGTCTCACTAACCAGGGCTTTTTAAATGCAGCAAATGAAAGTTTACTCAAGCCGAACAATAAGATTGTTTCCGACCATCGCGATTTCACCATTAAGCTCGAATCGATTTCACGTTATTAGTGGACCGATTAATGATATCCTTGGGTATCAATGATCAATTTAAATTGTTACGTAATAATTACTCTAATCAGAATGTTTGGGTTGCTAATTTATATTGGAGTAGTTCCATTGTACTTTTGTTATATGTGTCTTCAAACCTGTCCCTAACAATTAAATCAAATTCCACGAGTGGGAAGTCCAAATAAACAACCAATGGTCATCGGATCACACAACGCTATCTTCATACTCTGCACCCACTCAAAGAATCACACACTTAACAAGGTCAGCTGACCACAGTCACGTGCTCCCACTTTTTCTGATTTATGACCTCACGACCTACAAAACTTTCAATAATTCCTGGATTAACCTTGGGAGGACCTTGTCAATTATATTATTCGAAAGAAAATATAAAACAACATAAGGGTTTCAAATTTCGTTAGAATCGGCCGAATATTTATGAGGTTATTTTCAAATAATTCCCCGGCTAACCTTGGCAGGACTTTGGTATTTATATGATTCAAAAGAAAATGTAGAACAACATAAGGGTTTCAAATTTCGTTAGAATCGGACGAATATTTATGAGGTTATTGTCAAATAATTCCCCGGCTAACCTTGGCAGGACTTTGGTATTTATATGATTCAAAAGAAAATGTAGAACAACATAAGGGTTTCAAATTTCGTTAGAATCGGCCGAATATTTATGAGGTTATTGTCAAATAATTCCCCGGCTAACCTTGGCAGGACTTTGGTATTTATATGATTCAAAAGAAAATGTAGAACAACATAAGGGTTTCAAATTTCGTTAGAATCGGACGAATAGTTACAATGCTATTACCAAAACAAACAAAGTAAAACGGGGACCGATCGACATAGTGAGATATAGAGTCACCCGCGACTAAAAACGTAAAAAAAACAATCCACACATCCCATTATCATCTCAGCACGGATTCTTCCCGATGCACACAACAAGTACTGACCAAGTACTGACAGTACTGACCAACATCTTCCAGGACATACAGGAAGGCTTCAACCAACTGACATCACCACGCAGGACAGTACTGGAAACATTAGGCAAGTCAAATCTTCGATATTGTACCCAGAAACATTCCTATCAACAAAGTACTAAACACTACACTTGATGCTATCTACAAATATGGGTTTCATACTTCCTCAAGGTCAAGTTAGAGAACTGTTTCAGAGATGCCAGGCAGGATCCTAACAAGGTCGTTTCAGAGAGGCCCTTATGTCGTTAAATATGGCCAAAGCGCGAAAAAGGACTTATTTTTTTCTCTCTGAAGTAGGAGGAAGGTGCGCTAAAAGATCGGAATGGGTTTGAAACAAAGACAGATTCAGACGTTATTCTGATTCGGTATTTTAGGGATTCAGCGTCCAAAGGCATCTAACCGCCACCGCGGCCGGTTTGCTGTTTAAGCTAGACATCACTAGTTTGATCTTTCCTTTTTCATTTGCTAGTGGATGCAAGTCCTTATCAGCACTGAAAATATGGTCGAAAGTCTCAAAAAGGAAACTTTTCCATCTCTAAATTCACATTCGAGAGGCATGACTAAACGAGTCCCAAACCAAAGGTGGCTACTTCCTGTAGAGTGACTGAGGTGAGGCGGTGGGGATGGCAGTAGTCTTTCAGCCAATAGTTCAGTAGTTGAGCCAATCAGCGTGCGCGTGAATTACGTGAGCTGCTGGCTCTATGCGTTAATTGGATGTAGCGTAAAACCATTTTTCGTTTCCTTTTGGATAAGAACGTGATAGAAGGGAACTCGGCGTTATTCGGTAATTACACCATTATTACGTGGAATCTAATACTTATATTGCTAACATAGTTGCATCGCACAATGCCCAAGGAGAGGAGAATATTACCTGTCTTTCAAATAGTCCAGTTTGCTGCTATGTTGATGACTCTAACCATGATGAGGGGCTAGATGATCGTAGGAACAGCGGTGGTGCGGGCGAGGGGGTGAGTGGTGGCGCTGCTACATTGGTGGGGGTAAGAAGAGAAAGTAGTAGGAAACTCACTCAAAGTTCCTTTTTTTTAAACTTTGGGCAACTGACTAATTAATGAAAATAATAATTGCAATTTGCATTAAATTTTACTGAAAACATAATTGTCATCCATTGAGCATTCATTTAAGACCAGAATCAACGTTCTGTGTCAATAAATAAATAAAAATTGCAGTTGCATAAACATTACAGGACTTTGATCGCGTTTCTACTATTTTTTTAGTCTGGGCGCTTAGGTACGTTTGGACGCAAACACCCCCATTTAGCTCCTCCCAGTCCTGGCTTACTCTACAGGAAACCTTTTATCTTGGTCTTATCTTCAAAATTTTCTGTTTGCATCACTTATTTAAATATAAAAGTAGCCATTTGAAATTGGCTTAAGAGAATGCTGATGTTTTGCGAAAAAAATTGACTACAAATGAATCGACAGTTTTAAAATCAAACTAACTCCTTGCAGGCAGTTTTTTTCGAACATTGCATTAAAATTTCGTTTAACAATTTATTTATATATTTATTCTTTAGTTCTGCGACCAGAGCCCTAACACAAGTAGTACAACATGGCAAACTATATATCACAAACACAGCACATACATAACGGAGTCTCACTATTCTCCCTCATTCTCTTCAACTTTCTTCTCCGTGACACTCAAGTATAACATTATGACCTGGGTATTCGAGTTCTTACGAGATATTCGATTCCGTGTGCGGATGGGAAGGGCCAACTCCGCACCCGTAGGGCAAGAAGAGGGTGTTCCGCGGGAAAGTGTCAGCAACCTCACTTCTTTGCCGTGAGCATCAACGGGTATTACCTTGCTGCTGCTGGAAGATATTCTCGCTATGCTGGACGTCGACGATATTTCGATCCTTATTTCGGCGATTCAGATGCCTTGCTTGGTGCGCCGCCTACAATAAGTTCTGAACTGTCTCTCTCGTTATGCTGAAATGCACGGGTTTCGGTTTTCTTTGGTCAAGAATAGGCTTGTGCACTTCTGCCGCTGGCTTGGCCATCACCCTGACTGAAAGCATTTCCTAAATGTAACTCACCTAGACATGGTAGACTCGCAACGAATTCCTAGGTTTGTCATTGACTGACGCCTCACCTGGAAGGTTCACATTCGCAGCCTTAAGGTCTCGTGTACCCGTGCCATGGAACTTCTCCGCTCTGCGGTATTCAAAACAAGGGGGTGCTGATGGAGTACGGGGGAGAGGGGCTACCATACAGCGTATGATGTGTTTGAATAAGCGTTTCACTGAGTAGTCAACGTCTCTCATTTTGTCCGCGGTCATATTGACGATGCCTCTGCAATGGAGAGACGCCAATCCTACTCATTTTTCCTGGAATTTAAAGCAAAAACCCAACGATGACGAGTTCCTCAAAAGGTTTGTCAGTAGATATCCGTAAAAAAGTGGTGAAGCATGTAGAGGAAGTAAATACGTGTAGAAGAGACATAGACGCACATCTTGCTACAGGCATTGGTGCCAGGCGGGGAAACTGCGGGCGCTGGAGCAGGGATGAGAGATGATCCTTCCGATATCAGCTGCAATGGCATCTCTCTCTGGGTCCATAACAGCATATATGAAGTAAAGAAAGATGGGAACCAGGAGAAGGATGAATGGGCAGGAAGAAGGCATCCACGTTACCCCCCCCAACTGGAGCTATTCGAGAAGGGTAAACCTGCCATCCCCCCTCCCGCTTCCTGGCTCCAACCTGGGATACGTGGAGGAAAGCCGGTCGGTGAAGTTAACCGCCAGCCAAGAAAATAGGCGAGAAGAGACTTGAAATGAACGTGTAAAAAAAAGAGCAAAATGAAAATATTTAGAAATAATACAGCCCAGGCAGTCTAAATCTTGTTTGAGACTGCTTTGAGCCCTGGGACCTGGATGATGTACCACTCCACAACGTACTATGTGTAACAATATACCGATGCACCTCCTTGCCGGCCAATCATATCCTTTTCCTTTCGGGTTGAGGGCGACGAAACTACCTCGAGAGTTGTGCAAAATTCTTGGACAGGAGGCGCCGATGTTTCTGGCCAAGAGACGATGATACCGTCTCTCTGGGTCTTGGGAATGATCTTAGAGTAGACAGGCATCCTCTTTGCTATTGATTTCTTTTTTTAAGTTACACGCTTGGGGCCTTGAGGAAATCGAGTCTCAACTAAGGCACTTGATCATGGTTTTTGTGGTTTGTTGCCGTTGTTCTTATATTCATTATTGATGTTTTATTTCTAATTGTTTTCAATTACGTGGTAAAGAAGTTGATCTTTTTTTACCTTTTTTATGGCGGCCATGCCATTGTCGGTGCGTGACTTAAGTGTGCCACCAAATTAAAAGTATAGCATTGCACCTCGCCGCGGGGTGCGATCGTAGTACCAGACCCCTTTCCGGTTGGCATTCCTCGAAGCCACCTATTGTTTTACTATCTTACCTTTTTATCTATCCTTCGGCTCACTCAGAAGACCGCTATATTTATCCATTCCTTCTTTTCTTCCTTTATCTCATTGACTTAGTTTTGTGGATTGAGATGCAGTGCTCCTTATCCTGGCGTCTTTCTCCGGCGTGTCCTTCGTACTCGCCAAAACTATCTGCCCTCCGGGGAGTTTTCCATCTCTCCCGCCCGATCCCTTTCCCGAAGTTCCCTATATACACAGATTCCAAACGCACCTTCTTCGTGAGATCTATCTGCTATTATAAGAGTCATGTTTCACCTCGCGAGAGATTTGCCTTCTACTATGCATTCCTCTATCTTGTTTTCTCTGGTAAAGGAAGGTCGACCGCACTCTAGCCATTTGGGCTTCTCACCTCTTTCCATTTGCTGATCTCTTCTGCGCGTTAAGTAGATCCTCTGCTCGCAAATATCTTTCCGTTTGTTAATCCCCATTCATCATAAAACACCACCTAATAAATTACCATCCCAATTACAAGACTTTATCCTCCCACTGTCCTGCTATGAAGAGAGAACAGTGACCCAATTTTGTTAAAACCATACCCATGGCGTTTGTTTTTTTCACGCCCCACTCACCGTGCTGCACTAGACTCGCGTTTTCCCCCTTTGTGTAATGGTTACCCTTTTTTTGGCTCCAATGTAGCTTTTTTTCTCTTGTTTTCCTATTTCCACCCAAAGCACTTTTTTTCATAATCCGGTCTCTCAATTGGAAAACCCTTGCCTCTGATGTAGCTGAGTTTGTGATCTCCAGCTCTCCTTTTTGTTTCCCTCTCCCCGACGCCGGAGCATGCCTTGACTTTTTGTGGTCCTTCTTGGTTATTTTTTTTGGGGGGGGAGGGATTTGTTTTTATCATTTTCCTGTTGGTCTTTGATGTTGTTGTGTTTGCTCTTTTGATATAGCTTAACTTTAGGCTAAGATATTTTTTCGGCGACCTATTTCCACGTAGGCAGTTAATGGATGGCTGCCTTAAAAAAATTTGTTTCGTCGCCCTTTTTTCTAAGACGTCTCGTTGATCAGGTTGCACTAGCATCGACCCGCAATCACGTATCTTTTTTCCAATAACCCCCCCTTCCCTTCTCCTCTAAATGTTACCAACAGTGTTACTCCTATGCGTGGCAGATGTTTAGCTAAATTGTGTATTGGAAACCGAAGAGTTCGGAGATTGAAATTCTCTGTCAAAATAGTAATTTACGGTTGACGAGATTTCCCAACGAGGACATTACTATTTTTTCCGATTTGTTTTTCCTCCGAACACTTTCTAACTTGACCTATCAACTGATCATTTCTCGAAGGAACTATTTAAACATCTTTGCCTTCACTAACTCAATAAATTGATAAATAGGACCATTTAATACAAAATGTTAGGGAGCAAAAATTGTCCCACGAAGTTTCAAGACTAGGACATCAAGGTCTAGGACATATTTGTGTGTGTTTCGATACACAGCATCCAGAACATTCTTGTATAGTTAATAAAATTTATTCTATCAATCTTTATTTAGCCTGGAGGGTGGAGATGTCAAATCCATATGTTTATGTGCCGCTGCTCCTTGAACTAATCGATTCCTGCAGGGTTTAAGCCCCCCTCCCTTCCTTATGCTGCCTCAGCATTTAGAGATGATTGATGTTACATTCTCTTACTTAATCTTCTTTAACTTTTTTTTTAATTCCTTTCTGGTTGTTCTTTTTCTCTAGACTCGATGATAAGAATGAAAGAAGAGGTTAAACCCCTTTCAATAACCAATCATTTTCATTTGTACTTCTTCACAATCTTTTCCTTCAACCAAACTCAATTTCCCACAACATCGGGTTTGTTCCCTGGGCACAAAGCCTCAGGCACGCCCTCTCACACAACCCAGTCAGCCCCTTCTCTGCTAAACACTAATTCACATAATCAACTCACTTTTAACGGGGCCTCGCAATGTCCCCCCCCCCCTCTCGCCTGACCATCATTCTCGTATATCTCTTCTCAGCGGGTCATCCCTCCTTTCATTTTCTCTTGCCGTGGCCAGGGGTAGGCCCACCTCTTACATAAGCAAATGTGTGGCCTACTTGCTTGTTTGTTTTTTTTGCGTGTTTTGGTATTTAAAACTAGCCTAATTTATATGGTAGCCTTTTTACGGTGGCTTATGACCTAGTAGGGTGTTGCCAAGAGTAAACCCCTCAAATTAAAAAAAAAATCAATCCTCTCTTTAGGAATTTTTAATTCCTAATCTGCTCAACAGTGTGAAAGCCTTCTACACTTTTTTCAACTTCATAAGTTGGGTTAATTACTACTCCCGTTCAACATTTACTACACTTTGTTTGCCAAATAGCGCCTTGTGGTAATCGGACTATGCTAGCGCGGATCCAGAGGGGGGAGGGGCTAAAGCTCCCTTAATTTCAGACTCCTTTATGTATATTTTTCTTTTTTAAGCCATACTTATATTCTGCTATTAAGAAAGTTATGTAATAATATATATATATATATATATATATATATATATATATATATATATATATATATATATATATATATATATATATATATATATATATATATATATATATATATATATATATATGAGGAATTAAACCACATTCTCCAAAGACAATTTAATTCAGAACAGTTTCGGTATATCTCACACCCTTTTTCAACTGACACTACGTAGAAAATATAAGAGAAGTGCATATAAGCATAACACAAGATCCCCTCTTTTTTCCCCTAATCCCCTACTTGTGGCTAATCTGGGAGGGGGGGTTAGGCCTAAACATATTGAAGGGCTGACATTTTACTATTTTATTTATTTGCGATCTTATTACAGGATTAAAAGAAAATTGACCCTCAGATAGATTTAAATTAGGAACTGACGATATCAAGCTCGATTCTACGATTCTTCTCTCAACATAGTTAGCCGATTTAAATACCATTTTACTTGCATTGAAATCGATCGTATGATTCTCGTCTCTAACATGGCAAAATATTCCACTGCTTTCGCTGCCCACTCTAATATCTCTTTTGTGTTCGTACAATCTCTTGTCTAGATTTCTCCCCGTTTCCCCTATATAAACTTTATGGCAATCGCTGCATGGTATTGCATATACTCCTATGTTATGATGTTCTTTGGGTTTCCTGGCCATCATCAATTGGTTTAAGGAATTATTATATTTAAAGGCTAGATTAATACCCGCTTTTCCAAATATGTCCTTTAAACTATTTAATTTATTATTAAATGGCAATGTTATACATTTGATGAAGTCGTTAGTGCGGGAAGGCTTATTACCATAGAATGTTTTCCTAGCTGCAAAATGGGCAGACGATATCAACCAATCGGAGTAATACAAATTAGAAAAAAATGGCCCTGATAATGACAATTTCTTCATCTAAATAGGAAGGATGACATATTTTGTATGCTCTAAGAAAAAGGTTAGAAATTACCGATTTTTTAACAGTATTATCGTGAAACGAAAAATAATGTATATAGGCATTCGAGGGGGTTGGTTTCCTATACACGTCAAGTTTTAATTCATGGTGATCTTTATTAATGAGGACATCTAAAAAGGGTAATCTATTATCATATTCCCATTCATATTTAAATTTGATGGAGACATGCAAATTATTCAGATTATTAAAAAAGGTATCAAAATCATGGCCATTAGGCCATACAGAAAATACATCGTCAATGTACCTTAACCATATAAATCATGGCCTAATGGCCATGATTTTGATACCTTTTTTAATAATTTGAATAATTTGCATGTCTCCATCAAATTTAAATATGTTGTCAAAGCGACATCTGGCAACCTCACTGTGAACTGTTCAGTATTACTTGGCAAGTCACAATGGAAGGTTATAGTGTTGAACATTGTGTGCAAATTATCAAATGTTATTATCAAAATCAGTGCTCCGTTCGACAAACCTTCCGCGCAATAGGTGATTTCTATCCTCGCCATAATCGTCCTGCCGAGTCCACTGTCCGACGCTCGGTGGCCAAATTCGAGGCAAAAGGGTCGATCAGCAATCAACAAATACCCATACGTTGCCGATCGCCGAAATGCAAGGTCTGCTGAAAACATCGCTGCCGTAAATGAGAGTGTACGGGAAAATCCGAGGCAGTCAATTTCTTGTCGTTCACAAGAACTTGGCCTTTCTGCGACTTCAGTTTGGCGGATTATCTGTAGGGACTTGGGTCTTCACCCGTATAAAATAAATCCAACTTACCCAGGAACTTAAGGTAAACGACCATAGACACCGCCGAGTGTTCGCTGATTGGGCTCTAGAGCAGTTGGAAGTTGCACCAAATTTCACCCCCAAAATGATTTTCAGCGATGAGGCCCATTTTTGGATGAATGGATTTGTGAACAAGCAAAATTGTCGGATTTGGGACGAAAACAATCCACATGAGATACACCAGCACCAATTGCATCCCAACAAAGTCACTGTTTGGTGCGGATTTTCGTCTAACGGAATCATCGGTCCGTATTTTTTGGAGAACGAAGATGGAATTGCCATAACCGTCAACGGCGAGACCTAGAGATCGATGATAGGCAACTGCTTGTGGCCTCAAATGGATTATATGCCTGATATGGATACTGACGACATGTGGTTCTAACAGAACGGCACTACGTCCCACACTGCGCACGCCACGATATAAATTTTTTTTAAGAGGTCATCTGGCGACTGCCTACTTGGGCATTAGTCGCCGTATAAAAAACTGACTAGTACTAGGCTACTTACTTTAAAATAAGATTAAAAAACACAAAAAAACAAAACACTAGAGATAAAAAAAAGGGAAAGGTAACGAGCAGGAAGCAAGCTCCTGCGTCGGAATGAGGTATCCCCCGACGACAAGAATGTGCCGAACAGTCTGAGGGACGACGCAGTCGTCGCAATAGGGCGCAGGCGAGCACTCCATCAAATAGCGATGCGTCACACGAGTGTGTCCTATTCGGAGACGACAGAAAGCGACCTGAAGCCGTCGTTGCATTGATGGATAGGTCTATGGACACAGTCGCGGCGCAAGAAACGCAACTTTAAGTTCCCTTTGACCGTCGCCCATCTTCTTTGCCAAGCAGTCCGAAGAGCTGCCCATATTCCTGCCATGTAGTCGGTGTGAGGAAGACTACATGGTCCGGTCGCAAAGTCCTCGCGGACTCTTTGACGCCCTCATTCCCCGCAATTCCTACATGTCCAGGAACCCAGCAGAAAATAATCTCGACATCCGCCCGGCTCGCCAAAACCGTGGCGTCACGGATATCGCGAACCAGGGGATGCGGATATTCCAATGCCCCGAGAGCACTCAGGGCGCTTTGTGAGTCGCTATAGATCCCAATCCGGTCTCCGAACCGGGCACGTCGGGTAATCTCCCGTACCGAGTGGTATATGGCCACCAGCTTGGCCGTGAAGACAGACGCAGCGCCTGGCAGAGCCCCGCTGACTTCAAACAGAGGGGATACGGCGTGGAAGCCGACCCCCTATTAGGAATTGGAGCCATCCGTATACACTGGCACGGTTCCAGCGTGACACGAGGTGTGCTCCAAAAGGTCGAACGCAATACTCCCGGTGCCGTACAAGCTTCAGGAGCAGAGGCGAGGCGACAAATAGCCAAATGTGGTACCCTCCAGGGTGGCGTCCTAGTCAGAACCAGGGGCGCCACCGACCCGAGAGTTATCTCTAGCTCTCGAAGGATTTTCCTAGCCCTAAACCCAAAGGTCTTAGGGTATGACTGGCGTCTCTCGGCGGCATAGGCACCATCGAGATCAGCTGCGGAAGCAGTGAGAGCTGTTGGCGACTGAGGAAGGCGCCGTGCTCGCGCGTACAGGCGAGTGATGCACTGCACGCGGCGCAGAGTGAGTGGCATCTCCCCAGCATCGACCAACAGGCTCTCAATGGGGTAAGTGCGGAAGGCACCGGTCTCAAGGCGAAGGCCGGTGTAGTGGATCGAATCCACCTTCCACAATAAACGCTCGGCTGCGGATGCCTAAAACTCGCATCCGTAGTCGAGCTTCGAACGAACAAAGGATCGATAAAAAAGTAGGGCAGTTGCTCTATCAGCGCCCCAAGCCCTGAAAGGTCACGGAACGGAGAATATTCATGGCACGGGTACAAGAGACCCTAAGGCTGCGAATATGAGCCTCCCAGGTGAGGCGTCAGTCGAATACAAAACCAAGGAAACGGTGCGACTCAACCACATCCAGGCGCACCCCATTAAGAAACAAATCTGGGTCGGGGTGGAGCCGTGGATGGCGGCAGAAGTGCACCACCTTAGTCTTGGCCAAAGAAAACCGAAACCTGTGCGCTTCGGCATAGCGAGAGACGCGGTTAAATGCCTGTTGGAGTCGACGCTCTAGAGTTGGCATCTGGGCCGCGCCAAAGGAGATCGAAAGGACTTCCACGTAGAGCGTAGCGAGAACATCTTTCGGGAGCACCAAGGTGATGCCGTTGATGCTCAGGGCAAAGAGTGTGACACTGAGGACGCTTTTCTGCGGGACACCCTCTTCCTGCTCCTTTGTGTCGAAGAGAGCTCCCCCCACCAGTATGCGGAATCGACGATCTCACAAAAATTCAGATATAAAGACTGGGAGGCGTCCCCTCAGCCCCACAGTGTGGAGAGTCTCCATGATACCGTATCGCCATGCGGTATCATAGGCCTTCTCCAGATCGAAAAACACCGTGGCGTAGTGCTGTTTGCGAAAGGCGAGCATAGTAGCGATTCGCCAGGAGTCTGGGAGAAGACCCTCCACCCAGATTCTGTTGAACAAATCTAACAGAAAGGCCATGCCTTGCTCACCCAGGTGTCGAATCATGGCGTATGGGACATTGTCCGGAGCATGGGCAGTGTCCGCGCACGAAGCGAGAGCGGAGCGCAACTCACTCACAGTAAACTTGTCGTTAAAGGGTTTTCCGCCTCTGGAGGTAAAGTCTAGTGGGCGGCCTTCCGTGAAATTACGACGTGCATTTAATGCTGGCGGAGCAGCATCCCAACTAGAGAATGCGGAAAAAGCGGTCGCTAAAGATTCCGCCATGTACGCGGGGTCCGAGATTGCGGACCTATTATTCTAGATAACGGGAGGGGGGTCCTGCGAGAACTTGCCCCGAATCCTTTTGACTCGCTTCCACACCTCAGCTAAAGGGGTCTTCCCGTTAAGTGAAGACACGTATGCCTGCAAAGAAAAGCGACAGGCGTGCTTCGAAATATACCGGAACCTAGCCTTAGCCCGACGAAATTCAGTGACAGTGAAATCGTTCGGGCGGCGCTTATAGCGCATGTAGACATAACGCTTCTGTTTGAGGGCCGTCTCACACTCGGTCGACTACCATGGGAGTGGTCGGCGTGCAAAACGGCCAAACGTTCTAGGAATAGTAGTCAGGCACGCGACGATGAGGTTACTGGAGATGAACTCAACGGCCTCATCTACCGACCTAAACTCCTGGGCCTGAACGGCCAGTATTTCTTTCTCAAGGAGATATGCACCACATTGCTTCGAAGAAACGGGTGCGGCTCTCCGCAATCGACACTTGGCCACACACGATTTGGACTGATCGTGTGCGGCCTTGGAGCAATTTACACAAACTTTGGGTGACCCTGACTTTGTACGTCTACAAGAACGATTCGTATGGCCAAGGCGGGGACAGTAATAGCACCGCCGCGTAAGTGGCACGAATGCCTGACGCGGTAGCGGTACCAACCTGCACGCACCGACTCAGGGAGCTTGTCACAGTCGAACGTGACGAAAAGTGTAGGGGTGGATCTCGAGGCCCCTCTCTGTTTTCTCATCACACGTTCGACCTCGACCGCCCCATGGTAGGCCAGCTCTACTCCTCAATGGAGTAGTCAACGAGTTCCCTCGCATAAACTACTCCTTTCACAAAGTTCATGGGAAAGTGCGGCGTCACACTTACTGGGCTGCCATAAGGTGTCCGAAGAGAACTTATCTTGGCCGCCTACGCGGGATTCACGGCATTCGCCAGAAGGCTCCCGTCCGAGAAACGGGTTACGTTCGGCTCTCTACAAATTGCACTAGCTAATCCTCTCCTCTGATGGATCCTGTTGCCATTGACCAACATGGTGCCATCAGTGGAGCGAATAACGAGGAAGCGCTTGAAGCCAGCGGGCTCGAAAACGCCATGTAACGTCTGAATAGGGGACCTCGATGTCATCGAAGCTCCCTTCTGTGCACTCTTGGTCTTAGTCTTAGTCAGGGGCTCCGCACACGGGGGGGGTAGAGGGGCTGGATGTGCCGATCTTGGCTTGGTAGCCTACCAAAGTGGCAGCAGACCCATCCGTCCCCGCAGCGCCCACGGATAAAGAGGAGCCCCGAGTCTTTTTTGTCTTTCTTGTCTTTTTTTTCTTCTTTTTAGGAGAGGAGGGCGGGGAATGAACCCGCTTCTCACCTCCGCCGGCAGAAGCCCCCATGTTAGATGGACTGGCCTCAGCCAGGTCCCTCTCCGAAATGAAGAAGGTCCTGGTAGTCGTAGGGTCACCTGTCCGAGGAGATCCCTTTCCTCCTTGTACTGCCTCAGAGCCCTCATCCGTTTGAGGAGGACCATGCATAGGGGCGGATTCAAGTTCGGTGCTTGGCGCCGAGCCCGGATTCCCCCCCATAGAAGGCCCTACCGTCTGAGGCTGGGTTTTCTCAAGGACCATGTCTATCACAGGAGGGGCCTCCAGTTGGCCATTCCTTCCCAGTACATCGCAGGTTCCCTTGGCAGCGTCAAGAGTCTTTTGTGGGGAGGCACAGGCCTTGACCCCGGCAAGGTTTAATATTCTTGCCAGCAGGTCTTTTGAGGGAAGCGACCGAAAGGGCCTTGCTTCCCTCTCCCCCCTAAGGGGGTTTGCCCTACCAAGCCGCTTACACGAGGGGCGGTCGGCAATGGGCTGCCTGCTGTCTTTCTTGGCAGTCCCCTTAGAAAGAAAAGGAGGGACTTCCGCTGGAAATAGTGAGGTGCCCGAAAGCACCTCCAGAGAAGGAGGTAAGGAAGAGCCCCCTTCACCCGTAGGCGTAGGAGAGGAGTAAGCCTCCTGTCCGGTTAAAGAAATATGGAGGGTCCCCTGCGCAAACACAGGGGGACAGACCTCCATTTTTCGGTGGAGCTGCCCGAGGGCGGCTCCGTCGATGAGCAAGGGGGAATTAGGGGAAGGTTTTTTTTTTAACATCATTAGGCATGGTGACCCTAAATTTTATGCGGGACGCAATAGCTCACCACCTCTCACAGTTGCCTGCACTTCAAGAGGTGCTTACAGGCCTGGCAGAGCCAGGCGCCGCCATTTGGGACCACCCCTCCCGCCTGGTGGCCTGGCAGTCCATCGGCATGGCGGCTCAACCTTGAACACGGCGTAAAAGGATAGATTGTTAAGAGGAGAGGAAAAGGGATGTGAGGAAGGTATGGGTGGGGATGAAGCAGGTTGTTAAAAAAACCCATCCCAAACCGGAGTTCAGGGGTTAGGGAACGTTGTCCTCTCCTCCCTCAGCCCCGATCCGGGACGGTTGGCTTGAGAAGAAGGTCAGCATCTACCCTGTGAAATTAGAGGCTGACCAGAGAAAGTTGTGGGAGAGGTTGTATGAAAAGCAAGGAAACAAGTGTTTTGAAGGAAGGAGAAGAGGCTAAGCTGGGGTCAGACAGGGTGCTGAGTCCCGTCAGCACGGCGGCCAGGATGGCAAATCGCCGCGTCCTTACGGAGCAGCGCCTGGCAGAGCCCCGCTGACTTCAAACAGAGGGGATACGGCGTGGAAGCCGCCTTCCTTTTGGGACTTGGAGCCATTCGTATACACTGGCACGGCCACGATAAACATTTTGCACCAGCGATTTCAGGGCAGGCTAATCTCGCGCGGCGGCGACGTCAACTGGCCACCGAGATCATGCGATTTAACGCTATTAGACTACTTTCTTTGGGGCTACCTTAAATCGCAGGTCCATGCGAATAATTCGCAAACAGTTGATGTCCTCAAAGTCAACATAATGAACACCATCCAGCAAATTTAGTCAGATTTATGCGACAAAGTCATGGAAAATTAGGCTTCCCGAATGCGTTCCACCAAGCGAAGCCGCGGCGGACATTTGAACGACGTTATATTCCACACTTAATGCCATAAAATGTACTTTCAAATTTAAAATCAATTGCGTGCATATATCACACACAACTTGTTTTATTTACATTTAATAATCGAGCGACCTTTTTGTAAGAACCTTTATATATATATATATATATATATATATATATATATATATATATATATATATATATATATATATATATATATATATATATATATATATATACCATTCTTGTAAAGTTATTCGTTATGTATTCCTTTAGAATGAACTGAATAAAGTTGAAAAGTACTTAGAATCAGCTTTTCATTTTTCCAGTGGGATTTTGTTCAATTATTGCTCTACTCACGTGCTACTTTGTGAGTTTCTCATTTTCGTAACAATTATTAATGTTTACTTCCCTTTTCTTAGACTCTTCAGAGGGAGGAAATCAGTTTAGGACCCCCCCATCCCCCAAAAAATCCTGGATCCGCCACTGGACTCTGCATCTACACATTTCATTTCCCGGTCTCAAGCTTCGTCCAAGATTTTCTGCCGGAGCGGTCACCTTGGATTTTGCCTTTTAGATCTGGGGCTAAAATAATAATAATGTACTTTTACTATTTACTTTGGAATGATATCATTATTACAATTTATTACATTTGTACAACACATGGAAAATAAGTACCTACACACAAGCAAAGAATATGTACATATCGTTTTGAAAGTTATTTATACGACAGAATTATAAACGGAAGTAATATTATTTACATACCTGTTAAATATTTGTGCTCTGTTCGCTTTCTAGTTTTAGTGAAGACTATTTTTTACCTGTTCACTTACATGATCCAGAAGGTGTACTTAGTGGAATATTTGATCTCAACCATTATTTTCACTGCCATTATCGAATAATGGCAAATTCATTAAAAAGGAAATTGATATGTTTGCCTAACATTTCGCTCTGTAAGTGAATGGCGTTAGTACAGAAGTTATCTTCTACTAAATACTCGTCCTCATAAATGCTCAAAATAGTCTGATTGAAATCGATGAGTCAAAAAAATGATGTGAAGAGCAATTGAACGGTTACAAATCGGATGTAGGATGTGGAAAGTGTGGAAATATGCGGATAAATTTGTTCGCGTACAAGAGCACGTAGAGCAAAGATAGTTAAAATAGAACGCATTATACACATTATATCTTAGACTATGAACGCTACATCTTTGGCGCAAACGTGGATTGTCTTACCACAAAACCAAAACAAAAGTACTGATTAAAATTGAAATAATTTAAAATTAACTTCACCCATCACGTGAAAACTATTAAATTTTCTGTTAGGGTGAAACAAACGGGTTTCTTTCCACACACACAAAATATATTTTATATAAAACTCTTCTGACAAGATAGATTTTAACAGCATAAAATATGTTAAAACATTTTACGCGTTTAATAAAGTATCTATCAAAACACTATTAAACTCTGAATGAAAAACACTTTTAAAAATTATTGGACTTACACAAAACCAGACACTTTCTGGTTCAAGTTTGTAACAATTCTGATCAAAGAAAATAATTAACTGCACAAACACGGCTAAAGATGAACAAACATTATAGCCAATTAACAAACGTTAATTATCCACCAACTTTATTTTTTGCCCTCATTTTAAATGACCACCAAATCTAATACATTAATACATGGGCAGCTCTAAATGCAATTAAATATAAAACACTAGTTAAAATTATTTTTCCTACTTACAAAAATAGGTTAAATAACTCTTTTGAATATCTAATCGTTACAAATAGCAAAAAGTTGAAATAGTTTTTATTTTCAACAACCCCCAAAAGAATTATGATCGAAAATTTAATTTATCAAATATACTTGGAGGAAAATTTTGGTCGAACTTGGCAGAAACAAGGAAATAATATGACTCAAACTTTGAACTCTGACACATTTGATTGAAATTTTCAAATTTCTCGCTAAGAAATATCGATCTCTAATAGCTAACAGGCGCAAAATAAGTTCCTGGCGTTAACTTTCAAAACAAACTTGCCGAAAATAAACGACCCTTTTATCTTGAAAAAAACCCCACCTTTTCCTCCTGAAAGAACAAAGAATGGTCATTTTATAAATCTTCTTTTGAACCTAAATATAATAGAAAACTTATTCAAGATAATTTGCCAGTGAATGGCACTATTTTGAAAATCAATTTCTGAAGAAATGGGTAACTAAAAGTACCTAATTGAAAGGCAAGTAAGTGGAAAAATGAGTAAAAGCGAAACAATAGCAATGCGAGAACATGGTTGTTTAAACAGTTTACCCAATAAACTATCGGTGGACCCATCATGAATTAATTAGTCTTCAAACTACCCGTAATTTTCTTCTACCTTCTCTCGAGGTAATTTTGAGGCGCATTTACAAAATCATTATAAAAGGAAAAAGAGAGTTTTAGAAAGTAAATAAAAAGGCGGGATAAACCTTATTTAATATATTAGTTAAAATTATCCAAATGCATCTTATAGTGAAATGCTCATATTGTCATTTATAAAATAAAATGCGAAACGCTAATATTAATACTGTACAATTTGTACTGACAAGAATATTATTTTACTGCTCATTGTATAAAACATAACATATCTCATTAGTTACCATACAGTGTACATAATATAAATATATGTATATAAAATAAAAGTTTTGGCATCTATTTATATATATATATAAACTTTGATAGTAATTTTTATTATATATTGCCATTTAAGGCTACTGATAAACAAATACAAGTTTGCAAGTCGCAAAATATTAAAACCTACAAATATATATATATATATATATATATATATATATATATATATATATATATATATATATATATATATATATATATATATATATATATATATATATATATATATAATATTACTATTTACTATTCTACTATTCCATATTTATATATCTGAATATATTAAATATATAAAAATCATTAAACAACAATTTATGGAAAGACAAAAGAATTTAATCTTAACTAGCCCCTCGCTCGCACTCCTTTATGTATTACTTACCTGCTTGTTAGAGGAAATTATCTAGCTATTGATTCTTATTTTTGTATTGTTTATCAATAGCAGGTCTTAGCTACCGACAAGGAACTCACACAGGCGTTATTTGGGGTTTCGTATCTCACTTTATCTAGTCCTTTCATTATTTATTTCGCCTTTACAAATATTTTTATAGAGATTCTATTTATAATTGACAAACACAATTATAACGAAAGTGTTATAGTCGATGCAACAGGGTGTCTCTTCAAATGTAAATCTAATGGGTGTTATATTTAATTCCGAGTTAATAGTTGGGTTTTCGTTTTTTTTAAGCCACCTGTGTATGTATATATAAATGTGAAGGCTCGAAAGAAATTTAGGAATCGTGAATTTTATGGTATATTAAAGCTCGCGAAGACTTGTGATAGATGATGACGCTATATTGACTTTTCCGATTTTATAGAAACGCCCCCAAAAATGTTTATAGGCAGAATTCAAAGCATCAGTCGAAATTTAATTTTTTTAGCAACTTTGAGCTGAAAAAAAGCCAAGTCTTTTGAGAAAGAGAAATCTAAATTGAAAGAACGTCAGTTTCTTTATCTGAGCTTACCCTAATCTTTGGTGTACGTTTGATTCTAATTTAATATTTACGGGTCGGTGTAGATTCAAAATAATATATAACTTATGAAAACAATTCCACATAAGTTACAAAACTTTGAATATATAAAGTTAAAATTAATGGTAATAATTCGTCGTTATACAGTGTCCCAGGAAAATATAAGTGAAATTTGTAAAGGCAATGGGAAAATTTTCACCAAGTCTGCCTTAATAATGGTGAAGCTGAATTGAATCTTAATGAAGCTAGCCAAAATTACTCTGGCGCAAGGCAAAGGAATTAATGAAATTTCATAATTTTTAAATAGTTAATTTTGAACCATTTCGTTCCAGTTTGTGAGACTGTCTTTTTCATATTTTCATTTAGTTTCTCTTTTCAATATAATTCTTTATACAAAAATGTCCATGATGATTTTAATGTATATTTGATAATTGTGTACTGTCATTTCGTGATTCAAGCTGATTACCTCTTCATAGTGCTAACATAAGTTTCACTTAACCATAACATGATATTTTATGAATGCAATTGTTTTAACAGTTTGAGCTTTAGTTTGTGAGTCACGTAGGTATATTTAAAGCTTTTATCCAAGTTCTTTCTAAAATTTTCTTATCAGTTCGAAAAACAGGATTGGTTTTCGTATATTTGAAGTTTTTATCAAAATTCTAAGAGTTCGAAAAAAAATATGATTATGGAATATTTTGGAATTTTTTAAAGAAAAAATAGTTACAAATCGTGAAGTTTAGAAAATGTATTAAAATTTAGGCATGGGTGTTTTTGGGTGGGTTTTTTCCCGTACATAAACAAATTTAGATGGGGAACAAGAGCTCTGAGGGTGCTTTTTTCCCCTATATCAAAAGAATTCCGATAAAGTTTTTTCTTGTCTTTAGACCTAGAAAATAAGCACGGCTCTGCAAAATCGTATACCATGAGTAAATTATTAGAAGATCTGTACTGGATACCTTTTATTTTTTTATAGACCAAAACCACGTTGGTAGAGCCAGAGGGGTCGTAGGTCACAGACCGAAAGTGTACCTGCGAGGCGCAAACTCCTCCTGTAAGGAGTGGCGAAGCCGCTCTTGTTTTTTTTATAAAAATTATATGGTATGGAGCGGCCATATTGTATACTTATTGCTTCTAAGAGTAATTTGGTTACTCATATTTCGTAGTCAAAGCTTAGAGGAGGAATACACTAAAAATTATAATTGATTAACGAATCAGAAAATATTTAGATCATGCCGTAGTTACTCTTTTTTAAGATTATTTATGGTTTAATTATCTCAATTAATATGGCTTGAGCTATTCTTAATGTTTGTTCCTCGGTGGCTAAATAAAAATATGAAAAAGAAAGTCTTCCACAAACTGGAAGGATAACGGTTTAAAATTTACTATTTAAAAATTAGGACATATCATTAATTCCTGAGGCCTTCCCAGAGCGCACGTTGTGCTGAGATGAAATATTTACTAAATAAAATTCCGTTAACACAATGTAAAAAATTACAAATACTTTTTCTAATTATAATAATTTAAATTTGGGTTATTTTTTTCATGGAACACCCTATATAAAAATGTTTGTCTGTCCCATCTTTCCTCGAGGAAAGCTGAGTGACAAAATGTAACAAAAATGTAAAATGTAACAAAAAATAGGCAAAACACGTCTAAATAGTAAAAAATGCAATTTCCTTATCTTTAGACATTTGATCACTCCTTTTAATCAACTTTCCCCCTTAAGTTAAGACTTTCTGGCAGTATGGTAACAGGTCACCACTAATCATATATACATCAAAGAGCGAATTTTATAATCTCGATCCTTATAGTGAGCTTAATTTGCTGGTTTTGCATTATTGCCTCTCGAAAGAAAATGCTGAAAAGATTTGAGCCTTCAAAAACCTTTTTTGATCTCTGGCTGTGTACATTACTTTAAAAACGACTCTTTAGAAAGTATTACATTTTATTGTCATATCTTTATTGTCTTTTTGGAGAATCACGACTTTATCAGGTATTCTTCTAACGTAATATTAATATTTGACTAGAGCTTACTTATGAATAAAACTGAATGGTAAATTAAGGCAGAAAATAAACTTGATATATGTAGATTTCGCTTCTATATCACGAGAATTATAGCCGACATTATTATCTCGATTTTTAAATCAGTGTTATACGTTTCTTTTTGGGGGCTAAAAAATGAAAGTTAAGAATATTGAGAATGTTGGAATTATCGTCGGTGTTGGGAAGCGGCCTGCATCAGATGAAAGATAAAAAGTCGCCATTGTTTTCTCTTAGACTAATTTTTGTTACCTGGAATCTCTGTCTTAACACTGAGAAACAAACGACCTCCTAATTTCTTTCCGCCTTCAATTAGAATTAATTACTGTTAATCAGTTTCTCTACACAAACGTCCTAAAGAGCACCCGTGAAGCTCATGAGAATTTGATTATACGTCAAGTGAATACGATACAGTTCCTACCCATCCTTCTTAAGGTTTAAGGATATACGCAATCCAATAAAAACGAGATAATTTCAAACAACAAAAACTCGATTGTCTTTTATTTTGCTCAAGTTGCCTTTGTGCCACTTTGCTACGCTGCACTGAAGAAAGGAGGAGAACAAGAGTTAAATAGGCTGAAAGAGGGACACTTGTGCTTTGAAATGGTGGTTAAAGCATAAAGTGGATACTTCCCTCTTTCGAAACAGAATTTCAGGTGCTCACATTCATGGCCTGAGGATGGTGGTGGATAAGATCCGATTCTCTCGGGGCACCATGGTGAGTTAAGGGGTATTGTGAGTCCACGATGACCCTTGGGGACGATGAAGCCCCTTCTGGGACTCCCCGTTCAAGCTCCATCTTCATAAGGATCCCATTAACAATGTTTCCACTTGTTGGGTGAGGACTCGAAGCTTCGGGAACAATGGGCGTGGTATAACTCATCTGACTAGAAACAATGGGGGGAGGAATGGAGTGCGGGCTGTGGACGAAATTGGGGTTTGAATTAGAGGGGTGCCATCCCGAGCAGTAATTTCTCTCGTAAGCATGGCCACTCGGCAACCTATGGGTTGAATATGTACTTGAGGACTGGTGTTCCATTGGGGCTTGGATTTCTACGGAGTCAATTTTGAGCTGGGGGGAATGTTGGTAAGTTATTGGCACATTATTGTGGTGATCATGAATGACATTAGGTGAGACATATTGAGTACTCGACCCTGGATTCGGATAGGTTCCACGGTGGCTAAGGGAAATATGAGAACTCTCATGAATATTGTGATCAGATTCCTCGTGCGATTGGCACTGGGAACGTGGATGCGATGGATGAGGAAGTGTATGTAAAGACCGAGGATTTGGAGGCGTTGGATGCTGAGGTCCAGATACCAGCATATCGGTTGGTGCGTGACCATGAACAGATGCTGGCCTTCTGTTACCACAAGATAGGTAGTGGAGGTCATTTGACGCTACCGCCCCTTGGCACTGCGATGACCCTTGTGAAGGGATGAATTGGGTCGCGTGGGGTAAGGATGAATAGCTTTGTGCCCTCTGAGGGGGTAAATTTCCAGGTAGTTTTACTATATCGCTTGAATCTACAGATAATCTTCCATTCGAACAAGCCCGAAGATCTCCAGTACTCGAATATGAGTGAACGGTTCTAAGAACATTACTATCTCCATTCGACGATATCAATGTATCGGAAGATGCGCCATAAGGGATGTCTTCTTGAAGAGCAGGCAAAGGGTTATTTCTTGGAGGAGTCATTCTTCTTCTCTGGGAATGACCTCTTCCACTACCTCCGTCTTCATTGACATCTCTATAAGGCCAAGTCATATGCGTTCCAGCTAGCGATGGTTGGACTGCATTTGGAGGAACCAACTGGTTTGCCATTTGCTTTAATAAATCAGTCGTTGATACAAATCGAGGTTTAATCCCTCGGACAGAAGGGCGCCGACAAAATCCATGGTCTTCAGCTTCATCATAACGTTTTCGCAATCTGTCCATTCTCCCGGCATCTTGCTTTACAAATTCCGCCAATTCGTCAAGTTCTGGGGGCAACAAGTGCCCTAGTTCACTATTCGTTTCATTACTACTATAGCCACTTTCAGCTGTACTTGTACCATCAACATCACTTCGACCTGAGAGTCTCGGAGATGACTGAGATGAAGATGGAACCGAAGAGGAGCGATCGTCATGAAGGACTTCGTCTATATCATTAACGGTGTAAGATTCTGAAGAACGTTCCCTGGATGATTCTTGTTGCTGTCGTTGTTGCTCTAAAGGGAGAATTCCTTCTTTAGTGTACCGAATTCCACCGCTGTAAATTAGTTTTTCCGATTCATCATCGCTAATTTGCTCACACACTGATACTGCTGGGACAGCAGTAAACGTGAGGGTTCCTGGTGGTAGTTCATCGTTCTCCAAATCAGTAATGATCTTTTCACAGGGAAAAAGGTCAGCTTCTAATTTCCATTCACGAACATCTCCTGGAACATTTATATCGTTTACACGGAGTGAAGTTGTTTTGTTAAACATTTCTGCCAGTTTCCTATACTGTTCTATAGTACAAGTAATTTTATTGTCTCCCTCTCTGGGTTTCTTTTCTACCTCCTCCTCTTCGACTCTGAACTGAGGCGGTTCCTGCAACTCACTGTATGACGAAGCCTTCTCTTCGGCATTGCCATTAGTTGCATCTTCTGATGTAGTCAGCCACTTTAGCTTTTCAATAAGCGAATTTTCTTGTTTTTCGTTCTTATCATTCTTATTAGTGTCCTTCTTTCTGGCCTCAGCAAACCTAATAAGAGACCTTCGGAGTGCGTTCCTCTCGATCGCTCTCCGAACTTCGCTGTTGCTGCGCATGACTCCCCCGGCGACGTGGGCGACATCTGTATTTTTGAGGCGTCGGATTCTCGTCTCAGTCGGTGTCGAATCCGAAGACTGAGAATCAGAAGAACTTTTGGATTCGTCGCTGCAAACACTGTTTGTGTCTCGTCTTTCAGCTATGGCAATACGACGTCGCATTTCCTCATATCGAGGAATTGACTCGCTGATATGCTCATCATCCATCTGCGGGCGATTCAATTTATTTTGAGAGTGTTTAGCACATGTGGGTAAGTGTTGGATTTCTCGACTCGTTACCATTGATTCGACGTTAGTCCTCGGGGTTTCACTTACGATGGGACTTAATTCGAGAAGCCAATCTTCTTGTTGCTCTCCAAGAAGATCTCGCAATTCCCGGAACTTTGGCCAAAGGAATCTTGCAAGCGCGTCTTCGTTTGTAATATCGAAAGGAAGCTTGTCGAATTCGGCTTCTTCTAGAGTTGTGTACTCGTCTCGGCCAGAAAATCGGACAGACCGTCGAGGTTCGTCACTTCTCTCTGTTTTTTCCACCTCGACTCTTTGTTGCTTTCTAGAATCTCCATTTTTCCACAACTTCCCACCCTTGAGAATACCCGTTTTTGCAACTTTCCCCTTCTCCTCTCCATCGATATGGTTGTCCTCCATAAGCTGGTCGTGATGTCGGACGTTTTCGACGGTTAGACTCGGCGGAGGACACCTTGGAGTTGATACCACATCTGGGAGGTTGGCGCGTGGGCAGTCAGGGTCGTGTACTTTAAGTCTCCATCCAGAAGTTACATCAACTCCTCCAGATTCCGTATCTGAAAGAAAAGCAAAGATTACTAATTGGAAAAGTAAAGCTCAAATTTGTCAAATATGTAAACCATCATAGATCATTTTGAATAAATAACCACTCTTCCATTCTATGCTCTTGCCCTGAATAATTGATATATCGATAACGCCAAATACGAGGTATCCAAACTTTTTTCAGAAGAACAAAATTAACAATTTCGATATTTATTCTATAGAAAGAAGTGAAAACGAAACAGTAGAATCTATGCCAGATGGAAAGGGGGGTCTTAAAGAAAGTAATAATATTAGAAGGGAAAATATGTGAAAGGTGTATGGTGGGATGTTGGGGAAAGAATGGCGCAATTTTTCAAGTGAGCAAAGATATTTTCCCAGTTTTACAAGATTAAGTTATACACTTCCATCATTCTTCTTAACGCGATTTTTTTCTGTCGCTGCTAACCGTTTTATACTATGTATATTCCTGAGTTATTGTCTTTTTCAACAGGAACATATTCCTAAGTTATTATCCTTTGCTGAGGTATTGGCGTTTTCCATAGGATTTTATCACTGAGTAATTGGACTTTTTTGCAGGATCATATTCATGAGTTATTGGCCTATGCAACAAGATAATATTCCTGAGATATTATCCTTTCACAATATATTCCAGAGCTATTCCAGTATTAAATTCCTGAGTTATTGTACTTTTCCTCATGTTCATATTCATGAGTTATTCGCCTTTTCCACAGGATCATATTTAAAGATATTGACCTTTTCAAACTATCATATTCCTGAGTTATTATCACTTTCCACAAGATTATATTCTTGAGCTATTGTCCTTTTACACATGATTATATTCCTGGGTGATTGACTTTTTCTATAAGATTCATATTCCTGGGTTATTGTCCTTTCAATATGATCCTATTTAAGATATATTTTCCATTTCAACACGATCATATTCATCAGTTATTTACTTTTCTACGGGATCATATTCATGTTTTATGGTCTTTTTCAACAGAAACATACCCGAGTTATTCTTCTTTTATACAGGATTATACTCCTGAGTGATTGTCTTTTTAAACAGGATAATATATCTGATATATTGTCCTTTTCCAGAGTATCATATTCATGAGTTATTCACCTTTTATACAGTATATATTCATGAGTTATTGTATTTCATGATCATATTGTTGAGGTATTGGCTTTTTCACACGATTATATTCCTAAGTTATTGAGCTTTTATCATCATCCTATTAATGAGTTATTAGAGTTTTCTACATGATTATATTCCTGAGTCATCTCTCCTATTCCACAGCATCATATACATAAGATATTGTCCTTTCCAACAGGATCATATTCATGAGTTATTCACCTTTTCCGATTATATTCATGGTGAGCTTTTCAACAGGATTATATTAATTAATTATTCGGCTTTTCTACAGAATTATATTTCTGAGTCATTGTCCTTTTCCACATCATCATTTTACTGAGTAGTGTCCTTTACAACAGGATCATATTCTTGAGTTATTCTCCTTTTTCACAAGATTATATTCTTGAGCTATTGTCCTTTTCTACAGGAGAATATTCCTGAGTGATTAGCCTTTTCTACAGGATCATATTAATGAGGTTTTTTTCCTTTTCCACAGTAATATAGCCTGATTATATTCATCAGTTATTTTACTTTTCTATATGATCATATTACTGAGTTATTGGCTTTTTCAAAGGGTTATTTATATCGCTATTTTCCACAGGATTATATTCCTGAGATATTTTAGTTTTTCATATGATCCTATTCCTAAGTCATTTTACTCTTCTAAAGGATAAGATTCTTGAGTTATTAACCATTTCCGCAGGATCATTTTCATGAGTTATTGGCTTTTTACACAGGATTATATTCCAGAGATATTTTCCTTTTCCACATGATCATATTATTGAGTTATTGGATTTCCCTTAGGATTATAAATAATCCTGAGATATTTTCCTTTCCTACTTGACCATGAGGTGTTGGCCTATTCTACAGGATCATATTCCTGAGTTATTAGGCTTTTCCCTTGGATTATTTAAATTTTTATCCTTTTCCATCTTGATTCAGCATTCTAGGGTTGCATTCATTTTCTGTTTTAGGGGTAAACAATGTTCTTTGTAGTTAAATTAGTCATTAGATTCACCTAAAATTTATTCATTTTTGATATGCAAAAATCAATTTTCGTTCCCCATTGGAAATTTGCTTCACTTTTGTGTTTGCCTCGTTTACTTTTCTCAAGAAAAATTATGCGGAGAAAAATTATGCGTTAATGCAATTTTTAATTATTTATTTTACCCTCTTAAAGCAATTGGTGCTGTGAGGAGGATTTATTACATAGTTTTGGGGTGTAAGGACGAAAAAATGTCGCCATAAGAAGAATTCAGAAATTTGAAAGGGTAAAAGAAAATTCAGGATGTTTTTTGATGAATATATATATATATATATATATATATATATATATATATATATATATATATATATATATATACTAGAAAAGATACCCGGGGTTGTCCGGGTATAATAAAAAACTATTTTGAACAAATTAAATTATCTACTTGAGTTTACTTACGCAATTAAAAGTTGGTAGGTATAAAATATAGGCTTATTTTAATTTCGAGTAATGGATTAGTGTATCATGAAAGACTAACAGACAACGATTTTCAAATTACAGTAGTGCGGCAGAGCGAGCAAGCGGGTGGGCGGCCAGAAAAACGTGAGTATGCGGGTGGCAGACCCAGACTTTAAAGCACGCCTCAAGGAAATAGGCGCGAGTTTTAACTAAATATCTAAATTATTCGAGTCTCGGGCATGTTAATAATATGTAGGTATTATCGCGTTTTTTAAACATTGCAGTCGCATAATTGGTCTAGCAAACCCTAATTTTTCCACGAGGAATGTTGATGTTTTAATTGCAAATCAAAGCCCCGATTACTTCTCTAAAAAAAAACTAGAAAGGGTAAATATTAGAACCTAACCTAACTTAACAACCAAGTGTCGAAACTTTTCCCAAATCTGAGTAGCCTAAGTTACTCCCCGAGTCAAGTTATCCACAATGGTGACCTTTGTTGGCCTTCAAGGTCGATCTAAGTGGGCTTCTATAGCGGCCATATATATATATATATATATATATATATATATATATATATATATATATATATATATATATATATATATATATATATATATATATCTACGTTCCCACGACGGGCCACTTGCAGGATCGCAACCCCTTGTACGAATATAAATGCAACGTCGGTGACTGTGAGTATCGCACTTCTTCGTACATTGGAATGACTTCTACAACCTTGTCTCGGCGACTAACAGCACATCTCAAAGACGGAGCCATCAAACGCCACACTACAAAGCATCGATGGGACGACCCTCACCCAGAAATGTTAAATAGAAATACTACCATCATTCTCCTGGAGAGTGATCGACGACGACTGTGCATTGTTAAAGACGTCATAAAAGCGAAAACCACAAATAAACATCCAGCTCCATCCAGAAACCAGTTTGCCCAGCACGCGAGGTCTTAATACCGGTCGCAGTACATCATAGTCAACCTACAGTTTACCTTGCCTCCTTTGCTGATCATTTAATTTTTGTATTCGCTTTTGTATTTCGCCGATCTAAACATTGTTTAATCCTTATCAAATTTCTCAAATTCGATTGGTGGAATAAAAAAGACATTTAGAAGAATAGGAAGTTGCCAAAAGAAATTAACTAAGGGGGAATACACCATGGTCTTCAACAAAATTTGCATATATATATATATATATATATATATATATATATATATATATATATATATATATATATATATATATATATATATATATATATATGGTTCTATGACGTGGAGTTAAGTAGTCAACAAGAGTAAAAGTATCTCGCTTCCTTGATCGATTTTTATTACTATAAAAAGGCATCCAGAAAACTGAACTTTCATTCGCCAAAATTAAGAGGTGTATTTATCAAAGTACTTTAATCGACTTTTCGAATACATCAGTTTTCATCATGAGGCTAAAATATGCAAGAGATTTTGAAAAATGATAAAAAGTGCAGAACACACTTAAAATAAAGTAATAAACAGTCAATATTAAATAATTGTAAAGAAGTTTAGAGATATTTCGAAGTATACATGTAAAGCAACACCAAACCGAAGAATTAAGAGTCAAGCGAAAGAACAAATATTTTAACAAAAAAAGAAAGGACAATAGACAAAAGCGTAAATTCTACTTACTAATTTACCCCATTCTTTATCAAACTTAGAGAACTAATTATTATACAAGACACATAAATTTAAAGCCAGCCAACCAACCAACTTCATACCAATTGAGCCATACAACCAAATAAGCATTGCCATTTTTAAAGATTTATATAGACAGTTTTGTTAAACTGGAATCATCGTTTAAATTATTTCCATAATATTTAATGCACACTAATTCCAATGCTCTAAAATGTTGCTGGTTATAATTAGATGACAAAATTTTAAAACTATCAATAGTTGCATCTGTTTTGCATTTAATTAAATGTTCTCTGATGGATGATTCCTCCTTTTTGACAAGTACATTTCCCATTCGCCGCCAAATGTCCAACCTAGGGCCAAGATCCGAGACAGTGCTGCCAATGGTAGTAGCGTCAGTACAACAATATGGAAGCGATCGTTTGCGCGGAAGAAACTTTCAACTGTATTTCTATTTAAAAGGAAACAATTATGAGATTAACTTATGAAAAATAAATTTCCAAAAGAAAAACAATCATTTACTGAAACTTTAATTTAGAGACACTATTTCAAATATTAATAAATACAGAGGCAGTTTGGGAACATTTCTATAAAAACTCGAAGGGGGTCAATGTGTTTATTTAAAAATTGTCTTAAAGATCAGATGGAAATAAATTATTGTTAAAATATTTAGCAAGGAATAAAATTAATGTATAATGAATTATCAGTAAAAGTGAGGTGGGAACTTACATGTAGTACAGTATTAATTGTTGAGATCTATTACCTAAAATCACAGAAACTAAAATAATTAATGCCAAGTCTTTCGAATGCCATTTTGCGATATTGAGTTTTGGGAAATCTACTTTTTTAACGAGAAATCAGTCTAAATAGGAACTTTGTCACTTAATCGTTCTTCCATTGTGAATTTTATATTAAGATTTAAAGAGTTAAAGAAAATAGAAAAAATAACTTAGTGCATAGGTTCTGAAAAAACAGCAAACGAATCATCAACAAAAGGCCGATAAATAAAAGGAGTGTTTATAATCTAAGTTAACAGAAAATCTATCCTTCTCTAAATGAGTTATAAAAAAGTCGCCACCAGAGGGCTCATTGGAGAATCCATTTCAACACCATCAATCTGACCAAAAAACCTGAAGGTGAACCATGAGTTAGATGAACTTGATTCGATGGCCTTTTTGAATTGTGTTCTAGAAAAAAAACATGAAATTTGCATTGCTTTTCAAATATCCTGTTCAAAATTATAATGATTGTCTGATCAGCATGAATATTTGAAGGATTCGACATCATGGGTAACCATGTTGCCGTCGTTTACTAGAGTAAAAAGTTCCCCTTTAAATTGATAGGTATCTTGTATTGATTATTGGTTTTAGGAGTAGGGGGGTAAAAGATTAACCAAATGTTTTCCCATTTTATATGAAGGCAGAGAAGAGAAAGCCAGAATAAGTCCCAGAGTAATACCCTCTATGTGTTTAAGTAGGCAATAGAATGAAGGCAAATAGCTGGAGAAAACAACAGTTTATTATAAGTTAGTTTTGAAATGATATTTTCCTGTTTAAGTTGTGTCAAGACGCGGTTGACTTTGTATGTAGGAGTAAGACAATTCAGTGGATGACTCATTTGTAGGGATAAATTTGGAGTCATCATTCATTATACGACTTATTAAGGCAGCCCTCTTCGATAAGGAGTACAACACCCTTCCCTTTGTCTAATCTAGTAATTATTGTATCTTTACGGGTGGCAAGGCTTTTGAGTATGTTCCCTTCTACTGATTTAATTATAAGACAGGAAATGCGAATCGAATGAATCTCAGAGTAAAAATCACCAGAAAGAGACGCCAGTTTCGAACAAAAGTTGCTGAAATTACCTTTTATAGGCAGAGACTTAATATTTCAAAATGTAGCAAGAAATTAGGTTTAGCGATTTTGTAGAAGGCATGTTTGAACTCAAGTCCTATTGAAAGCAGAATTTTTTTCATGTAAGTTAAGAACTGTATGAGATAAATTCCTAAAAACTTTCTCAGGATCCTGAATAGTCGGGTAAGATAAACCTAATTTCGCCAATTTTGTGTGACTCTCAATACCAGCGTTTTGGGTAGCTTGTTTGTTTTGATGTACAAAAATTACTTAACTAGAAGAAAATCGAAAAGAGACGGTTTCGGTTTTGAGAAGATAGTGATTTGAGAAAGGTTTTGCTGATGGTATTTTTTTTTCGCTGATATTTCAAGATTTAATAATTCGGTAAGTCTACAGATTAATAACTTTTTGTTATTAAATGCATTCAATCTATTTTGCAGGCCTATCTGAATACTCTCTTGCTATTTTTACGACACGCAAATCACTAGTTTTCGAGTTATTAGCACTTAAAAATAGTATTTGCCAATACATAAATCTATTATTTGCCGCTGCTATGACGTCATAAGCATTATGAGACTTGTTTAATTGCACCGATTCAACAAATTACGATGAAGCAAATTTAGCTATGGTATAAAAAGGTTAGGGCAATTAGGTTATTTAAGCACGTTTAGTTTTGTGTTTTTAAAAATTAATTCCGACCAGTTACATTTTCAATTTTCTTTGTCTTCTCACGCATTGTTCAGTAACGTTCTTTACGAATTAGGTTTTGGTTGATTTTGGTTTGGTGTGATTTTGGTTTAGTGTGGTTTTGGTTAGATGCGGTTTTGGTTTAGACACTTACCCAGAAAGCCTAGCTACCTAACCTATTTTTTTTATATAATATTTAAGAGTACGACCAAACATTTCAAAAGTCAATGTTAAAATGAGTACACGTTTAAATTAATGGAAATTAAAAAAAAAGAATGTTTAACGGTCATTCTTTTGAGAAAAATCAATTACAGCTTCGAAACGACCATAATATTCACTGGAGAACGCAAGAACAGTTATTTCACAACCATTAAAGAGATCAGACATCTTAGACTTTAGGCCAGGGACGTCCAGCCCGCGGCCCGCGGGCTGGAATATCATAAAAGAAAGGCAATCCCCCCAATCAAATTGATTTTATTTTATTTTCTATTAGTCTAATTTAATTTCCTCCTTTTATTATACAGTATTTTGTTTGTAATTATATCTTTGAACTTTTTTAAATTTATATTTAAGTACCTCTGTGGCCCAGTGAATATAGTTAAATTTCTAAGTTGGCCCGTTGGGAAAAAAGGTTGGACAACCCTGCTCTAGGCTGTGCCAGGCCGCATTTGCTTCTTTTTCAGCGCAAAAATGAAAAATAGAAAATTAATAACCCCCCCTCCCAAATTAAGATGACTAAAATAACTAAAAAGAGCTAATCTACTTGAACCCACACCTAACCCATTCTTTTTGTAGTTCAAAACAAGCTATCAATGAAAAGATGGCTACAATCTATTTTCGTCATCACATCGTAATTAGAAGTTTGCGCGCCTTAATTAGTAAAAGTGTATATAAATGTATATCTTTGCTATCTTTGATATACATTTATATACCATTTGCATATTTTTTTTAAATAGAGATATTTATAACAAAGTAAGTTCGTTGTGTTGGAGTTGTTAATCTGTTGAATTACTAATAATTTGTCTAAAGAATCCTTATTAAAATGAGTTGCGCGTTTTTATATGCAGGCTAACATAAAGGAATTTAGATTCTACATTGGAGGAGTTACAAACTTCGAGAACAACTAACTTAGATTACAAAGCCTGTTATTATCGTTTGCCGATTTTACCAAACCAAGACAAACTCATCTATTTTTTTAATTTTCTAAACTCTTTACATCCTAATATAAAATTCACAATGGAGTAGAGGGGGAAAGAGAGAGGGAAAGAAGATTATAAAAAATCACATCATCAATGCTATGGAATTAGATGCTATTATTTTGCTCAAGCTCACATGGAAATTTAATATTAGGATGTTGGGAGTTTAAATCATTCAGGAAAGGTACACAATGTCACTTATGTCAAAATAATAAAACAATGTCATTTACATAGCGCCTATTTAAGACCAGGCGAAAATTAATGGAACAATCACAGAGAGAGCCAAAGAATTTCATAATAACAAAATATTTGCCAACGAAGGACCAAGAGGAAGACCCATTCCAACCCCTTCAAGTTGTTCATACAAAATACGACGAAAGAATAACAAACAGCAAATTCAAGGATAGTTTTGAATAAAGTCTTTGTTACACCTATTACGTGGATAGAATTACAGAAAAGAGAATTGACACAAATTTGAATCGTTTCAGAAAGTGGAATATTAGTGAACAAACCCTCAACATCAGAGCTGTTCATAAAGTATTTGTGGGCATGGGAAAATTTTGTAAGCTCTCTCACAAACAAAGGGGAATTATATTCTGCGGAACACGTTTAGTTTGTGTCGCAACGGTTATACCTTACTAACTATCTGGAGCACTGGACAATCTCTCCTGATTGAAAATACCCTTTACACTCAAATGGGCGAAATTTCCTTTCCTCCCGGATAGAAACGGATAATTCAAACCATGTCTCAACTTAACATTTAAATCAAAACCGACATTTAATGGCATGCTTTGCGGTTACGTATCTGTGGTTTAAATTCGATGCAAAGGGTTCAAGTTCAGGCTTTTTGTGTCCACGCTATTTGCTCCACAAAAAAATCCCTCTCCCACCCCCTCCGATTGTGGGTTTATCGTATACAGGGTCACCCCCACCCCCCCAAAAACGAGCCTGCACACACTTTTTGTGATATATCAATTCATTCATTCATCATTCACTGTAGGACATGACGGAAACAACGCCTGTGAACACAACTAGATCTCAATGGGAGCTCCAGCAAAGAATATACTGCGTCAAACATTACTACAAGACAGGCTTGTTCAAGAAAGTGCAGGACACTTTAGTGTACCAATTCGAATG
The DNA here is from genome assembly GCA_963969495.1 of Ceratothoa steindachneri. Taxonomy (NCBI): domain Eukaryota; kingdom Metazoa; phylum Arthropoda; class Malacostraca; order Isopoda; family Cymothoidae; genus Ceratothoa; species Ceratothoa steindachneri. The sequence continues at coordinate 42,373,697 of OZ018321.1, read as the reverse complement.
TGAAAAAAGACCCCTCCAAGAGCAGAATTCGGGACTGGATGGACCACTTCGAGAACTATAGGACAGTGGAGAACCTCAATGCAGCCAGTGACAACCGTCCAAGCCATTCAAGACGCCCCAGGAAGCGTATAGCTCTGCTGGTCGAGAGCGTGAGAGAGTTTAGCAGAGTCCAAAATGCTATGTGCGTAAACGAAGTCAGTTCCTCGGTATATCCCGTGAGACTTGCAGGAGAGTGCTATTAATTGATGTAAAGGCCTATCCATAGAGAATGCAGACGAAGCAGACCCTTACAGCCTCAGACAATGAGAAGAGAAAGGCTATGGCAGTCAAGATACTAGAGAAGATTCAGGAGACCCCAACTTTCCTTAACCTCCTTTGGACCTCAGATGAAGCTCACTTTCATCTTGAAGGAAAGGTAAACTCGAAGACAAATGTCTTTTGGGGGACCTCCAGACCAAATGAGGTAGGCATCAAGACCCTAAACTCCTCTTAGTACACGGTATGGACTGCAATCTCAGCCAGAGGCATCATCGGACCATTCTTCTTCTAGGAATCTGGCGCGACAGTGATAGTCACCAAGGAGCGGTATGTTGAGGTCCTCAAAACCTTCAAGAGGGAGCTGCAGACCCTGTTCTCGTCGCTTATGGGAAAGTTTTGGTTCCAGAAAGATGGAGCAAGTTCTCACACCTCAAACCTGTCCCGAGATTAGCTGAAAGAGAACTTTGGTGGCCGTGTGATCAGTCTCAAGACTGATTTTGCGTGGGCTACCTTAAAGACAAAGTGTACGCAGGAAAAGACAGGACCATAGGACCATCACGGAACTCAATGAAGTCATAAGGGAGGAGATCAGAGCCATAAGTCGGTCAGTTTGTAAAGACGTCATGGACAACTTTGTGCTGCGCCTCAATTAATGCACAAAGCTAAATGGGGGTCATCTCGAACACGTGCTCTAGAATAAAGAAGAAAAGTCTAAAGACTCTTATGTTTTAATATGTTGTTTTTGAACACAATAAACTAGTTATCACCAAAGTTTCATTCAATCCTTGCAGAAAATTAAGACATGAGGCATATGGAAAGTTGGGGCCCGTTTTTTGGTGGTCACCCTGTATAATGCTTCCAAATAAAATTTCATTTTATAAAACAATTCATTTACTAAAGACAAATCTATTGCATTATTTCTCTCTAAAACAATAAGGTTCTAAATTCTACATCGTTCTTAGTTTAAAATATAATATGGGATGTGATTTAGCACAATTTTTAAATTTCTACTTTAGTTCAATCAATCCTAAATTAAAGGTTTCGGCAAATATTGAGGATAACGGTTTTTTGCTGAATCCGGAAGGGGTTCATGAAACTTTCTGGAGAGAATTGGAAAAGAAGTCTGTAGATGCCATTTGTTTCAGACCCCTCAAAATGAGGCTTACTTATCTATTCGAATGAAAATAGGAAGATGTTCACTAAGTGCTAGAAATAGGGCCAAGAGGGGTGTTGACCCTATAATGACTAATAAGAAATAGTATTATATTACTGTCAGATGGGTCCACGTTCTTTCGAAACGGGAGGATGGGGTGTATGAGGACACTCCAGACAATGTAGTATTGGTGCAAAGTGGAATTCGCAACGAAGCTGATGAGAATTGAGTAATATTTTATAGTCATGGGGGTATATACGTTTATAGTAATGGGGGTATTAACGTTTTTAGTAATGGGGTATATACGTTTTGCTGTAGTGAGCACACGGTCATTTACCTAACCGCCAAACCCATTGGTGGGCGGGATCCAGCGTGAGGTGAAATTTCGTTATGTTCCCTTTGTCGAATGGGTTAAATCAAAGTGCCCTGGGGGTGATCGCCCTAGGGAGATACAAAACAGTAAAAATGAACTGTAAGAAGACCGATAGAGGAAAGTGTTCGATGGGGACAAGGACTACAACAGCCAAGGATAGAGCCTGGTCGTCTCGAGCCTCTCCTGCCACCAGGGTCCTTCTCCCCTCGGTCAAGATACGGGTCCGAAGACTGCACACATTCCTACCCGTTCAAACCTAGTGCAGGTTTGATGCCCTCAACAGGAGGGCATCCGTCTTAATCGATCTCGATGGACTTCCCAAAGCCAAAACTAAAACTTAGCTAGCGTATAATTAACCAAGACAACCGGGAATTGAATTTCGTGTACTAACAAAAGAACCTACAGACCTACGTTCGTGAACATGGCACCCCCTTATGCAGTCAATTCAAGTATGTACGTACATAAACATTTATGTAGGCTGATCCTCGGTTGCTTTTTTTCTTCCGGCGAGTGTAGATGTCACAATAATAACAATACAAATTGGTGGCTACGTTTGCATGCGCGTCTAATTATGCGACTTGGATGATGATTCGCACGTGATTGTGTTTGCATATGTAAATGGGAGAGTTCGAGCCATTAAGGAGAAAAGGAAAAGATGAGGAATGTGCCTCATATGGTCGGATACATCACCTAATTTTGAAAACGTGCGAATGAATCGTTAAGTGATCCCCTTCCCCTAACTCTCTCTCTCTCACACACAAACATTTCCCAACCAACCTTTCTCTTTCCTTACAAATAGCCTAGTCCCGCTCCCTGCCATAACAAGAAAAGCGTACCCGACCTTTTTCGAGTCCCTGTGACGAACAGTTTTACACTCATTATGCTCTCTGGAGAAACAGCCGCACTTTTATCCACCACCACCCGCCACCTACTGGAGGGACACACCCACTTCTCTCCAACCACCACCCGGTATAACTGGTATCCATTCGGCACACAACTTCCTTTAGTCACGATGGGATGAAGGATAGATGCAGGAGAGTTACGAAACCCCCGCCCCCATTGCCTAAGTTGTTTATTCGGCTATATATCTTTCGCACATTTTCCTTTCTCTTAACTTCAGCCCATTCTATACGAACCTCTTTAATAACTTTATTGCGAAAAAGCCCGCGTTGTATTTCATAGGGTCGTTACTATGGCAGAAGCACGTTCAGTCAGGACACCTGCCGGGCGAAAGGAAAAGCTTGCCCGACTGCATCTTTTGGGGAGAATCTGGTCTCCCCCATCGGTGCCTTTCAAACCAATGCGAAGTCACGAGATTCTGCCCCACGTCTAATTGTGTCCCGGGGGTTCCAACTAATTGCTTTTTTATATATAATGTAGCGAGCCATTTGCACTTAGTGAGAATAAAGAGGTTGGCAAATGCTCTTCTTGCAGTGGATCAACCAACCAGGCGACAGATGACGTAGCCTATTTTCCTGTGCAATAGCCTACAACCGTGTGTGGACGAGTGCGGGCCAATGTGTGCGTAAAATGATTGGGTGGTAATGATTAGCATTTTTTAATTCACACTTTAAGATTTTCTATTTTAATACAATTTCATCTGCAAAATGGGGTCACTTTAAAACCTTATTGAAAATGCTCATTTTTACGCTACAGTGATCTTACTTCGTGATGAATTAAGACAATCGTTCATTCCAAACTTTGTTTGTTTCAGTTTTAGTTTACCTAAAAAAACAACAACTACGTTTGACCGCTATTGATTTTAATTCCACTCTAAGATTTTATTCTTCGGGGTTTATCGAAGCATTAAATGCGCAGCTAATTCAATTCAAATGCGATAACCACAAATATGACTCATTTCGAAATTTGATTCATCTACGGCAAATCAAAGGGAAAGTCAAGATTACACACCTCACCGACATCTCCACCAAAATTAAGTTACCTGTTGACAGGATTACATATATATAAAGTTCGAAAGTACTTGGAATCCTTGTATTAATTTTCCCTGTGGGCTTTGTTGCATTTATTGCTTACTCACGCGATACTTTGTGAGTTTTCCATATATATATATATATATATATATATATATATATATATATATATATATATATATATATATATATATATATATATATATATATATATATAACAAAGTTTTACTTAACCGTAACCTCCTGCGTCGGTACGGTGTGCGAGACCATACTCAACTTTAAAACCATCCGAGAATTTATCGCGACGGAGCGGCACGAAATGGGATGACCAAATTATACATTCCATCATACAATTCGATACACGAAACACAAGACCTACTCTCTACACATACACAAAATAGGAGGTGCAAACGTTGAGGAACGTTACCACTTTATTTGTTTAAGTGGCTTATTTGTCTTCACTGGTTCGTGCAAATTCCATACAGTTAACAGAACCTGTATTATATTATTGTATACTAATTGTATACTAACTCTAAAAAAGAAATCCCGGTCAAAAACCTACAAGCATTTTCTTATCAATAAATATTTAAAGTTCCGATTTTCTTACATAAGAAAAGGAGACTTGGGTGGAAAAAGTAGAGCTCATTGAAACAGATTACGCTTTTGATAAATTTGTCGGTACAAACTACAAATTTATTTAAACTTTAATAAAAGGGCGATCACAAATCCGTTCGCTAAATCAACGCAAAAGATGACAGCCACTGCCTGAGAGAGCGTTACTGGACTGAAGTTAAATTTATCGAAAAAAGAAATCAAATTCTCGGGCTTATATTTCAGCGCAGGTGTTTTAGCAGTCTGTTAAAGCTGTGCAGACTTCGTATTAACCCTCACGTTAGACGCTAACCACCATTATTGCGCGGAGCGTTTAAGTTACAAGCATCATAAATGCTCGTATGTTGTAAAAGGCTACATATCTCATGCAGATTACGAGGCAACCCCTTAGGAACGCGCATCATATTTTTCATGCTGTTGCCATTACCTCTCTGTACGGTGTTATGTGCATGTCCCGAGCGTGTCATTAAAGGTGCTGTTTATCTCTAGTTCACAACTGTTCTTCACTTGCACGCAAAATCCAGCTCTTAACACAGGCATGTATACAAAAATACATGTACATCAACGCTTTTATTTTTTTACATTTCGGTGATTAAAAAGGTCGTATTTATTAATAATTTCACCAGACGTACAACAATCACACGTCTGTATGTACACGCGCCATAATTCCTGTGTGCTTAGAATCTTCGGAACACTTGCGACTACATTTATATGCGTAATAATAAGCTTACATACGTACATAATTTATGAGCGTAGCGCCGTATTTATTTTCTCTTGATTATCCCGAGAGAAGAAGCACTTGAAATAAGCGCGGACAGGTGCGGCTGCCCCAAGGACCTTCTTTCCATTTTCCCAATCCGCAAAGGAGACGAGACTCTACAATTGGGTATCGTACCATTCCCTACCCCCATGAGTTCGTGCCTTTGGGTCGCTACGCCTCTTTGTAGGTTTAGCAGGAGGCATTACCCTCGCCCCTGCTACCCATATTCTTTGATTTAATTATATTCCTAGGCTTTCCATAGAGTTACACCGGGTTTTGTTCCGTTCTCAAAATACGGCTCACAAGGCAGACAAAAGGTCGAATATCTGACCCCTGTTCAAAGAGTATCCGTGGAGGCAATTTTAGAGCCCCTTCTCAACCTCGGTACCTAAGGTCGCTGAGTTTTGTTCAAACATCAGTCGTATATACTCCTGACCACCCCTTCTAATAATAGGGGCTACAGTGTAGCCCTGTTGAAGCCTTGCATCATTCAGTTCCCTCCCTCCCCCCGAAATAAATTTTCTAAATGCTAAGGGCGAGGCGAGGCTTTGGGACTCTTCCTTCAAGGGACAAATTCGGACAAATAGCGCATGGACTCACGCAGAAGTATATAATTTTAACGCCTTTCGCTAGTTGTCGTTATTCAGCCGTGCAAACAAGAAACTGGCGACTATGTGTGTGTAGATTTATGTATGTGTATAATTGTAAAATAAAACACTTTTCAATATTAATACACTAATGCAAATATATTTGGGGGAAAATGAATTAAACTGACAATTTCTCGCCTTTACAATTTAAATTTCCTCGAAATAAGAAATTAAATATTTAAAATATTTCAAGATTTCTAATTTTTATAATTAAATTCAAGTAACTTTTAATATTTTATGAATAATACACAACTTATTTGAGGGGAAAAAGGTAAAGAAAAGATTGAGTCGAACTGGCGTGGGGTCGATCTTCTTTGCTCAGGCAAGACAAAATTCGATGGTTTGGGAAATTGAATTTCGAGAGCAAATCTGAGGTCACTTACTCCTTTGACTGTCCATGAAGCCACGGTACTAGGAGGCAAAAAACAACAAAAACAAGGACAAACTGAGCCTGGAGAAATAAAGGAAAAGGATAGGGGAAGAATTAAGGATAATAAAGATTGCAGCAGGAGGTTTCCTCTGTTTAAATAAGGAGACTTCAACCAGAGTAGATCTCTCAAAGGGATCCATTTTTTTTTTAATTATATTAAATTAAAAATAAAGCAACTATAATTTATATGTCAAGTGCAAAACTCATTATCTCATTTAAAGTGCATCATACTTTTAAGCCTAGGAAAGTGCTACACCTGGCCCGGCCCCAGTCCCCCCCCCCCTCGGTAGTCTGAAACTACGTTTGTTGCTTCGTTTTTCTTCTAAACGTCTTCATTTCTCACCACTCTCTTTGCAATTGCGATTTTCTCACCTATTTTTCTTCTCCTATGGCTATTTTCACAGGCTAGGGCCGATCAGCTTTCGTCCACTCACCCCTGATCGGGGACAGGTGAAGGGGAGTCATTCCTTCCCTCTTGGCTCTAGTGGTCGTGGGAGGGGTGTTGTCTTTTTTTAATATGACTGCGTTATTTCCCCCGGAAGCTATGTTGCCGCTTATATCCAGATGTTTGTGAGCCCTCACGGTCCCAATGCTTGCAGGTGGATATGCGTTATATATCTTCCTCTAACTTCACCACTTCCTTTAAAGATCTCTCTTGACCAACTTTCTACAGTAGATGCCCTCGTTGATTTTCACTTTAAATTTTTGAGGGCAAAATTAACCCCAGCGTTGCTGGATGCCAATTTTCACTGGCGAATTTGACCTTCATAAAAATAATAATAACTGAGGTAAAAATGTATTTTAATACTTTCAATAAGAAGTACGTACGCGATAACAATCGGACTCAAATATACGAACTCGAAATTTCTTAGTAGCCCTCTTAGGATATGCCTATTTATCCCCTTCCCCTCCCCAGAGAGCAGCCTCGTTCGTCCAACCAAAATGGAGAAATGGCCTCAGTGAGAAAAAAGATACAGAGGGAAAATACTCACGAAATAACCTAGAATTTGGCAGTGGTTAATTTATTATTTATTCCGTTTTAAAAGATGAATACCAACTGTGGCATCTTGACCAAAAGGTGGTTGTCCGGGATTACACTCGCGTTAGCAGTGCCGCCCTATGCTTAGCCTAATCGAGTAACGGGAACAAACCTCTGATGGCAACAAGGATGATTTTTATGGCGTCCATCTGGCGACTGCCAACAAGGTTATAACGCGCCGTAATCAATATTAACCGATTATTAAGAAAAATGATGAAAATTTTGTAACGGTCGAAATCGTTTCCATACCAAATGAAAACTGCCTTGGATTCCCTCACCCAAATCGATTACATTTTTGGTTGATTTTTATATTCGTATTTAACAAAGAATAAAAAATAAAGGTGATAATAACACTAGGGGACGAAAAATCTCTCTTTCTCTTATTTTCCTCAGCGCTTGTACTCATCCAATCAGCAATTTCCCTAGTGACGTCATCCGTGATTTCGGTCACTATGACGACGAGGATGCGGTACACAAGATGATGCCTCGGTTTGATTTATTAAAGCATGTCAAAGCGGAAGAGGAAAAAAGCAGGTTGAGAAAAATGGATAAAATTTTTAAAATGGTTTAAACCTGTTGCTTGGTACCATATCTTCTGAGAAGAGATTCGCACCATTTGATCCGTATTTCAGTGGCATTCGAATTACGGGTCGCTATAGCATAGAGGAGCCACCGCAATAGCAGCCTGACTTAAATTGTATCTCAATCAGTCAACTAACCAGCTTATATCCGGGTCTCAGTCTGTAAATAATTAGGATGACGCTTCTAAACGATAATACCGTGTGTTGAGAATCGAGTGGGGCTGTTTTTCAACAAAATCGCAACTTATGTAGGTATGTGAGTGTAAAGCTAAAACACCCTTTTCTATCCTATTCAGATACATGTAAGTAAACGAAGGATGCACCAACATTATTCGTACAATTCTCAAATACATCAATTTAAAATAACGGTAGATGGACCTGTGCATATATATATATATATATATATATATATATATATATATATATATATATATATATATATATATATATATATACGCAAGGCTAAAGATTCTCGGCTCTTCAAGTTCATGGACACTGTCAGAAGTTGCCGAGATTCTTTTCTATCCTCTCAAGATAAGTCACAGTCGCATCTAATGTCCTCGAGGAAGAATGATCCTCGGGTGTCCTCGTGCCACGACCCGTTTTTTATCGCCTCGGCTCCTCATTCTTTTTAAACACGAATATTTCGCTATTTTATTGAAGTCTTTTTCTTTCCGGATACTCGCGGGTCAGTTTAAGCCGGCGTTCGCGAGCTCGTCTTGGATTTACAAATTAAGAAAGGTTGAGGAGAGTTCGGAAACTCGGATTAACAGCCAACCATTATTACTATAGATCTCAATTACCTGAAATTATTTTCCTAATGGGTAAGCAGTTGAGATTTACGCAGTAATGTCGTCGTTCCCTTTCGGGCGGCAAACACAACATTGCGATTTATAGAATGTACTTTATTAGGCCACTTTCATCTATTTTATGCTGACCAGTAGCTATTACCCCTTCGTGCAGACACACATGTGGCGATGGCTAAGGATGTAGCGCTATGAAAAACGAAGGGGCGGGGGGTTCCTCTTGTGCGCTGTTTGAAATGTTTTTTTTTATGAAAACATAACATTTTTTCGTTATCTGGTATTTATTACTGTACAAAGCACAAAATTAGCCGTTGAATATAGTAAAAATAAAAAAAATGAACAGCACTACCTTTGGAAATAACAAGAGTTTAAAAAAAAATCAAAATGACAGTAATATTAGTCTGAGTTGATTTCAAGTAAAAAAGGGAAACTTAAATTTCCTAATCACGATATCAAAAGAAACAAAGAAGCCACGATTTTCAACAGAACCCCCCTGACCTGATTCTAAACATGCTTCGAACAAAAGCCCCCTGACCTGATTCTAAACATGCTTTGGACAAAACCCCCCTGACCTGATTCAAAACATGTTTTGAGCAGAACCCCACTGACCTGATTCTAAACATGCTTTAAGCAGAACCCCTCCATGACCTGATTCTAAACATGCTTTGAACAAAAGCCCCCTGACCTGATTCTAAACATGCTTTGGACAAAAGCCCCCTGACCTGATTCTAAACATGCTTTGGACAAAACCCCCCTGAACTGATTCAAAACATGTTTTGAGCAGAACCCCACTGACCTGATTCTAAACATGCTTTAAGCAGAACCCCTCCATGACCTGATTCTAAACATGCTTTGAACAAAAGCCCCCTGACCTGATTCTAAACATGCTTTGGACAAAACCCCCCTGAACTGATTCAAAACATGTTTTGAGCAGAACCCCACTGACCTGATTCTAAACATGCTTTAAGCAGAACCCATCCATGACCTGATTCTAAACATGCTGTGAACAAAAGCCCCCTGACCTGATTCTAAACATGCTTTGAACAAAACCCCACTGACCTGATTCTAAACATGCTTTGAACAAAAATGTATCATGCGTTTCTTTTTACCCATTTTATACCCTTCAGTCATTAAAGTCATTAAGGCACGGCCTGCATTTTTACGTAAATTCCGAACTACAGGTCACACAAGATAGTGGGAGCCGTCAAATCGACAAAATCAAAGCTCCATCCAGTAACTAACCACGCTCGATGTGGCTCGAATCACTCCAATGAAAGCACTACTTCCACTAGACTTGGCCGTATCCGGGTGTTTAAGCGTCACGCTAAATTTGGTTTTAAAGGCAGCCTGAACGGCCTCTGCGGCGCTCTCAGTCGTGCTATATTCCAGGACGATGCGAGTTTGAATGATTTCTTGCTTACGTTTCAAATGAGCAATTCGTTAGTTGATACGAGCTACCGTTACTCATTTGAGGTTTTTAATTCGGTTGAATCAATGGATATATGAGTATTCGATTTACTTTGTTTTATTTAGTCTACACCAGTGGTTCCCAACCTTTTTCATGCTAGGGAAATTAGGTCGGCTAACTGGGATCGGAGATAGATTTATCGTGTTTACGGGACAGGGAGAAAGTGTTGGAAAAAAATACGATGTTTGGAAAATTAAAGAGAAAACGAGGGATTGCAAGAACTAGGAAATAATCGGGTTTGGTTTTACACGCGTGGTAGGAGAGAGTTCTCGCTTGGGTGAGGTTGTATTTCCGTATATTAGTCCTGAACGATGCCGTTCTTAACTTTTCGCCTCCAGGTAGGTCGCTACCAAGAATTGCACCCCGGAAGGAGTGTTTTAGGCTCTGTGGGGATGAATTCGGTCCTTGTAGTTTTGGACCGCGCTCCTATCCCCTCATCAATTGGGTAAAGATTTGAATAAGAGATAACAGCCCTTATCAATTGTCCATTCCTTTGAAAGGAGCTACAACGAAGAGAACGGACGCTGCAAACCACTCAAAGAGGTTTTTGAACCCCGGTTCCGCCCTCTCTTATGTCTCGAGGACGCGGGCGAGAAAGAAGACGCCAAGAAGAGCTGCACAGGGAGGTCGGGCTAAGTCCCATTAACATTGTCATTAAAGAACAGACAAGGAAAATGCAAGAACTGGTTAATAAAGAATTTAATGACGAAATCATTCAAAAGATTAACCAGAATAGAAGAGCTAGAAGTCGTGCAAGATTTCCAAGGTCCGCTAGCCAATTGGCTAGTGGAGACGAAGTGCCGTTCTATGTATAAAAAAGTGTTATATTACCAACTAATAAGGAAACAAAATCGAATAAGACAAAATAAGTCCGAATTGTAACCAAATCACCGATTACGACTAATATCTACCAATCAAGACTCATTTCAACCAAAAGAGTCAAAAAGAAAGAAGACTGGAAGAAAGAATAATCAAAAAACACAAAATTACACACACTACAAAATAAACAAAAACAATGAAAACTAAGCACTAAGGTATAATTTTTAAAATAAAAAAAAACAGCATAAAATTAACATATAAAGTATACAATTCGAACCATCCACAGAAATGCGCAAAAAAAAAGAATCACCATCAAGACTCGTCAAAATCCAATCACTCATAATATATAATAATAAAAAACTGCATCCACAGGAATGAGTCCTAGAATCACCCCACCCCCCTAAAAAAATTAACCCTCCCTCCCGATATAATCATCCAATTTACGTTTGAAAACATTCAAGTTTGAACTGTCTACCGTCTCAGGTAGCAAACTATTCCAGTAATCTACCACTCTATTTTCTAACATCCAACCTGCACCTCTGTTTTTTATTATTTTTAATTGGTGACCCCTAGTCCAATTACTACCTTCCAACTCAAATAACTTGCTAAAATCCAACTTATCCATCCCAGAACAGATTTTAAAAAGCTCAATTATATCTCCCCTCCTACACCTCCTTTCAAATGAGAACATATTTAGTACCCTCAGTCTATCTTCATATAAAAGGTGCTTCAGAAAAGGTATTATTTTTGTTGCCCTTTTTTGTACTGACTCTAAAAGGTTTATGTCATGGCTAATATGTGGTGACCATGTTTGTATACAGTACTCTAAATGTGGCCTGACAGACGAGATGTAGAGTTTAAGGATAACCTCTTTACTCTTGTAGCTAACATTCCTCTTAATGTATCCTAGCACGCACCCTATTTGCTGCATCTTTTGCCTTAATACACTGCTTTGAAAATTTTAGTGACCTATCTACTATTCCACCTAAGTCCTTTTCATCCTCAACTGAATTCAGCCTATACCCATCCATTTCGTAGCTAAATTCCCTATTATCCCTTCCCATGCTAATAACTTTGCATTGTGTATGATTAAAAGTCATCCGCCACTTTTGTACCCAAGATAATAACTTATTTAAGTCACTCTGCACTTTCAAGCTACCCTCAACCTCTTTGACTACAGCTGCCAATTTAGTGTCATCAGCAAAAATTGACACTTTGATATTAACAGCCTTCCCAAGATCGTTTATATAGACTATGAATAATAATGCGGCTAGAACTGATCCCTGAGGTACGCCACTAATAATGTCCCTCCACTGTGACCTCACCCCATTCAATACCACTCCCTGTTTCCTGTCTTTCAGCCATTCAGCTATCCAAATCAAAACTTTCCCATATATCCCATGCATTTTTAATTTGCGAACTAGTCTTCTCTGTGTAACCTTATCAAAAGCTTTGCTAAAATCTAAGTAAATTACATCAACATTCTCTCCCTGATCTAATTGTTTATTAAATAATCTATAAAATCTAGTAGATATGTTAAGCACGATCTCCTCTTCTAAACCCATGCTGAGTATCATTTATTAACTTACCATTCTCTATAATTTAGGGGTCACCAACCTTTTTTCACACTGGGCCAGATAACAGAGAATGACGAGCGCGGGTCGCATAACCATTTTGTTCAATACAATATAGTGAATACACAAAAAATAAAGAGAACAAACATTTATTTACCAAAAAGTTACCAAAGAAGGCATCGTTAGAAATAAGATAGTATTATCACAGCCAGTGCGCACATATCCGAGTCTCACAAACTAAGAAGCACAAGAGGTCAGTAAGATTTGTAAAACTGCTGTTTAGCTTTTAAGATATCATCAATATTTGCTTTGTAATTGCTGCATCCAATCAAGAGAATTGCTTTCAAATGTTCCCTTGTGACACAGTGCAGCGGTGGGCCGTAGTTTGGAGACCCCAATACTCTAGATGGCCAGAGATTCCCTTCTTGACTATCTTCTCAAGAATTTTACAAACTATAGCTTACCGGTCTAAAGTTATTCGGGTTCTTTTTACTCCCCTTCTTAAAAATTGGCACTACATTTGCTAATTTCCAATCATTAGGTATTTCTCCAAACTCTAGTGATCTAGTATATATCTTCTCAAGAGCTTCTGCAATACTATCTACACTTTCTTTGAGCAACCTAGAATGAATGTTCTCTGAGCCACATGACTTACTAGTATTTAACTCCAATATAAACCCTTTAATTATTTCCTTGTTCACATTAATGGTATTCAGCGATACTTCCCTTGACCTAGAATTATCATCAATTAATCCTGAAGAAAAATCATCAATAAGAACCACTATTATTTCTTCATCATATTCTTTCAAAAATCCCTTCATATTTAATAGGCCCTATTGGATCACTGTTAGATTTGTTATTGATTATATAATAGGCTAGAATTTTCTTGGATCTTTATTAAAATTTTGAGCTAAATTAATTTCTGCAGCCCTTTTGCTCTTCTTAATAATCTTAGTTAGCTCATTTTGGTCGAAATATAATTATTTAAATTGTCAAAAGCCAAGAGTATATTTTCAACCCATCAAACCACTACACTAATAATGATGATGGCAATTATTAAAATACCCATGTTTGGTTACATCAGTTATTGTAAGAGAGTTAGACATCTGCTGCTGGTCAAGAGCACAGGAGATAATCTTCTCCTTAGGCTAGCGAGAGTTCGCTCCTTAGATATATTTTGGGGGCGTTGAATTTCGAGTTTTATTTTTTAAATAAAAAATAATAATAATGTTATTAGTTTTTCAATCTTATTCATTTTACTTTCTATATAATTCATTAAATTAGTAAAAGAAATGAAATTGGTGTGACCAACGAGGCTATTTTTAGGATCTTGCGGGAGACTGATATTGAGTGGTGGAAGGATACTGAGAGTGGAGGAGTGAAATTGAGAGAGAGGGGGAGAAGAGGGAGGGATAGTGGGGAGTGAGATGGAGAGAGAGAGAGTTACAAGGAGTTACAAGAAAAGAAAGTACCCTAGGAGACCTTACGGTCGATTCAAAGAGGGTACCTTTGGACTAGCAATCGAGCGGGCACATGGCAGCTCAATTGTTTTGAGTCCCTAAACGGCCACTTTTCAAGACTTTGTCTAGTCTTGACTTGAACTGGTCAACACATTCACTGTTGAAAACTTCTACTGGAAGTGCGTTCCACTTACCGCAGATACTGTAGGTGAAAAAATTTCCACACAGATTGCGGTTGTAACGCTTCAGTTCAAGTTTGAAGCCGTGATTGCGCGTTCTGTTCTCACTCAGTGTGAAAATATCCCGGTAGTCAACATTGTCGAACCCTCGAAGTATTTTGAAAACTTCGATGAGCTGACCACGCAGTCTACGGGTTTCCAGCGAGAACAGATTTAATTCCCTTAGTCTATCCTCATAACTTTTATGTCGGATAGAGGGAATCAGTTTGGTTGCCCTAGCTTGTACGCGTTCCAACCTTGCGATGTCCTTTCGAAATGAAGGACTCCAAAATTGTACGGCATACTCCAGGTGCGGCCGAACGAGGGAGTTGTACAGACAAAGTACTATCTCTTTGTTACGGTATCCAAACTGGCACTTTATGTAGCCTTACATCCTTTGGGCTTTCTTCTCTGCCTCGATGCAATGTTTCGAGAACTTGAGGTCGCTAGTGATAGTAACACCCAAGTCCTTCTCAGTGTCACTCGATTCAAGGGCAGTTCCCTTAAGGAAGTACTGAGATTTGGGGTTTCGGTGGCCGATATGCATTACTTTGCATTTGTTCACGTTGAAAGGCATTTGCCACGTGTCCGACCACTCTCCAATCCTTTGAAGGTCCTCTTGGAGGCGGGCAGTGTTCCCCTCCCTTGCCACATTGATACCAAACTTGGTGTCGTCGGCAAATTTGAAGATTTTCGCAACCATGTCTCCGTCCATGTCGTTGATATAGATAATAAACAGTAGTGGTCCCAGGACGGAACCTTGAGGGACACCGCTAGATACGGGCGCCCATTCAGAGGCCCGACCATTTCCCACTACGCGTTGCCGTCTGTCACTTAGCCAGCTCTCTATCCAACCTGCTACCTTGCCGCCTATACCCTGCGCACGCATTTTCCGGAGAAGGCGGCGGTGTGGTACCTTGTCAAGGGCCTTTTGGAAGTCAAGGTACACAACATCCACCGCCTTGTCTCGATCATGCTCACTGAACACGAAGTGGAAGAATTCCACAAGGTTCGTCAGGCATGACCGTTGCCTTCGGAAGCCGTGCTGGGAACTCTTCAGTAGCAGGTTTGACTCTAAATAAGACGTTATCTTGTCCACTATCCTGCTTTCCATGAGTTTACCGACTATCGAAGTCAAACTGATGGGTCGGTAGTTTGACGGATGGCTGGGGTCTCCTTTCTTGAAGATCAGAGTTACCTCCGCCTCACGCCAGTCTTTAGGAACGCATCCGGTCCGGATTGACATGTTAAAGATAGCGCACAGATGTCGTGATACTTCACCGCACACTTCCTTCAACACCTTGGATAGAAACCCGTCCGGTCCGAAGGACTTATTCGCCTTTAGGTCAGCGATCTTTTTCTTTATTTCTCCTTCGGTGAAGTCCATTACCTCCAGCTTTTCCCCCGAGTAGGAATCCGTGTGCTGGGGGATGAGACCACACTCTTTAGTAAACACTGAAGAGAAGTAGTCATTGAGCAGGTTAGCATTTTCTGCATCTGACTGAGTTAATGCACCCTCCTCATCCACTAAGGGCCCAATCCTACGATGGATTGGTTTACGGCTATTTACATAGCCGAAGAACTCCTTGGGATTCTCCTTGCACAGTCTCGCCACTCGGAGTTCCTCAGACCGCTTAGCCGCCCTTATGCTGGACTTCACTCTTCTGGCTAGCCTCCGGTACTCGTCAAAGGCATCCGAGATCTTCGATCGCCGGTACGCATTTCTCTTCTCCCTAAGCAGTTGGCCGATTTCTCGATTAAACTACTTTGGTTGAACAGAAGACCGACGGAGGCATTTCAGAGGGATGCAACTTGATTGAAGACTCATGAACTTATTTTTGAAATTGTTTCACGAATCCTCAACATCTTCGCATACCTCTAGCCTTACATCAGTCAGCCCAGCACGAAGGCTCGCAAAGTCTGCTTTTCTCAAGTCAAGTCTCCTTGATTGACTGGCAACAGACCTTACCTTCGGGATCTTGACGCTAAATCTAATTAGCTGGTGATCACTGCCACCGAGCTCTTCGCCTACAGATATCAGAGGTGAAGACCAAGTCGAACATATTGTCTCCTCTTGTCGGTTTTCTGACCCATTGAGTGAGGAACTCGTTGTTGGCGAACTCCAAGAGTAGCGCGCTCTCGCCACAGGCTGCTCTGGTTTCCCAGTCAACTTGTCTGTTGAAGTCGCCCATAACGATGCACACTCTGTCTTGAACAAGCTCACCCAGCAGCTGGTACAGTTCTCTGTCCTTCTCAACGGTTGGGAAGGGGGTCTGTAAATCACCAGGGTCCTGTATCTGACAGGAACTATCTCTAGGTCAACGCCTAGAATCTCGTGATCGGATATAATGTTGGAGTTCGTAGATTTGATTGTATCCTTGACATACAACATTACACCGCCACCCTCTCTGTCTGGCCTATCTTTGTGGAAGAATTGGTAGCCAGGAACCGTGAATTCGCCTTCAAACTCTCGGTTTGATGTTTTTAACCACGATTCTGTTATGGCTAACATTTCGGGTTCTTCCGTCACTACGAGGCCACGGAGCTCAGGAAACTTGTTCCTGATGGACCTCGCATTGAACAGAAGAACTTTCAGGGAGTCCCCTAATGTAGGACCCCCTATACTCTTCCGTTTCCTTGCTTCTTGGTTGTCACGGTGGCACCATTTTTGACAACCTCCGAGAAGGTTGTTTGGGGAGTGACTCGGGCGTACTGGCGTACGTATGCCTTCCCAATGGGCCGGACACTCCTTTGAGTGCGCTCCACGACATCTTGGATGAAGTTGGCTAGGAAAGCCTTGCCCTTAAAGGAGAGGTGCACCCCATTCCTTTGGTAGAGGTCTTTTCTACCATAGAAAAAGACAAAAAAGACACCCTCCGCCGTACAGAGGTCTGCAAGGCGCCGGTTTAGCGACATGTTCCTCACGTGGGCAGTCCGGCTTGGACCCCACCTCGGAAGCATCCCCACCACGACGCGTCTGCGGGTTTTCAATCCACAGTCGTCGACAGCGCCCATAACCGTCTTCATAATCTCGCTTGTAGGGCCTAACCTACCTCCTCTGAGGTAGAGGTCGTTGCCACTTACCATAAGGGCAACGACTGAAGTCTCAGAAATCTGAGACTTCTCGGCCTCAGAGAGAGAGAGAGAGAGAGAGAGAGAGAGAGAGAGAGAGAGAGAGAGAGAGAGAGAGAGAGAGAGAGAAGGGAGTCTAGTGTGAAAGTGAGACGGAAAGAGAGATAGAAAGAGAGAGGAGGTGAAATGGACTGATATAAGTGTTGAGAGACGGAGAGAGAGAGAGAGAGGGAGAGAGAGAGAGAGAGGGGAGGTGGAGGGAGAGTAGGGGAGCGAAACGGAGATAGGGGAGGGGGAAGGAGAGGGAGCGAGGAGGGAAGGGGGTAGAGAGAGGGAGTTAGAGATACAGAGATTGAGATAGAGGGAGACAGAGACTTTAAGGTGGGGAGGGAGGAGATACTTTTATTCGTTTTAGTATATCTTGCACCCGAGTTGGTTTTCCTATCCATATATTTCTTTTATTTTCCTTGCGGGTTTTTCGAAACAAGTTTCGCTTTATAGGTATTTCTTTAATAGATCGTTAGTTTCCTAGTCCATTTTGTTTTCAGTCTTCAAATTTTACTCTCTTAAGTTAAGACTGAATAATATCCATTAATTAAATACTTTGTTTTGTTTGTTTGTTTAATAGTCATCTGTTGCTTCTTAATAGTTACAAAATCTTTTCTACAGCTCTCCACTTTAGTTATGTTCTTCTAATCTTTTTCTTTTCCCTACCCACAATCGGAGTTACAAGCGACCCTGTGTACTGATTCTTCGACCTGATCTATTATCGGGTCATTAATCGTAGTTGATGTATCTAAAAAACAACAAACCACTAATCAATATTTCCTTTTTTGAAAAGTTCCTTCTCGCTCTAACTTGGAGATTGACTTGGGATAATTATGTTGTCATTTACTCTTGGATTCGAGGCATATAATCCTAAGTTATCAGAAAGAGAAAGGGACTTAAAAATCTCCCATTAAATCTAATTTCACCCCAACTCTCGCCCATCAAAATCATTAAAATCTCCTCCTTCAACGCTGTTACAAACGTTTTAGGGAAGATGGAATCCGCATGTCTTACTCATTCCTGACTGAATTTAGCATAAAAGACGATGTTGCATCCTATAATAGATGAATGGAGTGTACAGAAGTATTTCGTTTGTTTTCTATTATAATTTTTGAACAACCTGCGGATGATCATAAATATTATATTAATTTCTGAGACGCGTCTCTTTTGGGGGTTGATTGTAGTCTAGCGTTTATGATAATCTGTTAGTTATGACTTTCGTAAATAATTTATGTCTTAATGATAAGAGACCATCCATACCTTGTAATCGCAGTTTGCCTTATCCGGTATCAGTATCATTTAAGTTATACTCTAGATCACTGGTTCTTAACCTAGGGGCACGGCCCCTTAGGAGAGCAGCAGTAATTTGCATGAGAGGGGCGATCCCTTGAGGGGGGTGGCGGACGGAATTTCTGTAATCATATTTGTTATTTTCTTAACGAGATCATGAGCTAATATTGAGAAGTGCTATTTGGATGCAAGTGAGGCGTGGAGGGAAAGCCTAATCTTAAGAACTACTGCTCTAGATGATTAAAACTGTGCACTTGCTCATAGAACACACAAAAAAGCTCTAATAACACACTTTACTACATCCTCACTCCAAAGCACCATCTCCTTAGACGATTGGCGCAATGTAATTCTTCATGACGTGTCAGAGGGTACACTTCCAACAAAGAATCCATATTTGTTCATTTCCTGACTAAAAAGTGAATCAGTTTTGAGTAGGATTATTACAAGAGACGAAGAATGGGTTATGGAGAGTAATGTTAAACGTTCTAGACAGTGGTTAGTAATGGGGACAAAACAATACGCCAACTAAAAGATGGGCCTCATCCACGGTAGATTTTCGTGTGCGTTTGATTGAATGCGAATCGCATAATTCACTTGAACTTCATAATCCAAATCATACTATTACCAAAGAGCTTTACTGTGCTTAGTTAGAACCTTTAAAATTAGCTCTTGAAGAAAAAAAGGTCTAGAATTAATCAATAGAACAATAGTATTCTTCCATCAAGACAACGCGCGAGAACCATATCGCAAGAGATACCATACAAAAGCTTAATAATTTCGATTGGGAACTATAGTGAGTCATCATCCATACTCACCCGATTAACGCCTTCAAATTACTCTCTTTTCATTAGCTTAGCGAATCACCTAAAGAGAATGAAGATGTCAACAACAGGGGAGGTCGAAACAACCTTAAAAAATTTATTTTTTAAATCAAACTCGAAAACGATTTTTACAAACATGGTATTGAAAAGTTAATAGAAAGATGGATTCTAGCGATAGAAACTGGTGGAAATTATATTACTTATTAAATTAAGAAATGAATATTTATCTAAATATAAATAACTTCGAAGAGTTGTTTGATTTCTATCCATAAAATAATGATAATCGTGTCGCATTACTTAGGAAATGACCTAATAGTATGTAATCTAACTTGATTCTTTGTACCGTTGGGACTGTCCATACTCATCTGCTTCCCTCCTTTTGGAAGAAGGAGCTCTTAATATAAGGTTTGCTCCGTCTGTATCCTCGTTCATTTTCCCTTCGCCTCCTGTGAATTGTCTTACCCTCGACTGCTGTGAATTGTCTCTCCGCTCGACTCTCGTGGTCTTGTTCTCCAATCATCGGCTTTGAAGTAACACATAATAGTTGTGAATTGATGGTTTTCTGCTTGTGTATGCTCATCGATGTCTTCATATTTTTACTGTGTCTAAGATGTAGGTACCAGAGTTTAATAAGCACCTATTTGATTTTTAAATTACAAGTTTGATTAATCTATCGGATATTCTTGTGATTCCTATTATGAAATGTTTAATGTTTCGTTGTATAAGGAATCATATGCCACTAGTATGTGTGTCGTTTCTAATCTGTAGAGCGTAAAGGTCACGTTGATTAATCGATGTACAGCACTTGTCGCATAGCACATTACGGACTCTAACAATTAATAATACACTCCAACGTACCCTTACTCTCCAAACCATTCCATTACTATTTAAATCTCCATTTACTTTTATCCAACTTTAGTCACATATACCATTTTAAACACTTAACGTTACAAATCACTTTCACGCTCACATACTGGTTGATCAAAATAAGCCAACATAGCAACCATATCTCAAAATTCACCATTAATCTCAAAACATCTGTTCCTGACTTCAACACATACTTCTCTCAGTGCTCCATCCATAAATATATTAAACAACTTTGGCGATATAATCAACCTGCCCACCATCATCCCCTCTCAGCTATACCATACGAACATTTGCTTTGTCCAGATCCATAAGCCCCCTAAACCAGGGGTTCTCAACCGGGGGAAAATTTCCCCCCCAGGTGGGAATTTCATGGTTTCAGGTAGGGAATTGGGACCACAGATTGATAGACTCGCACTGTTTGAATATTGATATTTGTATTTGATATTTCTTATGATTAAATTACAATAACCTGGCGGCATTCTCCTTAACTTTTGTTTATTGCAGTAGGCTTCAGTTTGGTCTGTTAAGTAATTAATTATGAATATAAAAAATACCTAACCTTTATTTAAGTTTTAAAATCCATCAACATTTTCAATTGCCATTAAATTTGTAAAACTCCGTTATAAAAATAATTCATGTAAATGTACTAATATGGAAAAAATAATATAGGATTTTCAGTATTATCATCATCATCACTAACTCTATAATTTAAGAAGGGGATTTTTTTTTAGTATTTGAATAATAATTTCATCTTAGTTTGGTTATGACTTATGTTTTTTATCAAAGTTATTTCTAATAATTCTTTTATGATACGATATATTGGGTTGAGGAATAAGTTCTTGCGATTTTAGAAAATTTATTGATTACCATTAATAATTTTAGAAAAACTTTATTTTTAATTGATAACAATATGCAATTTAATCAATAATGTATTCTCCGTTGTTATTTACGACCTCTTCCCAACGCTCAACTAGTTTATCGATGCCTCTGCAATAAAAATATCTGAATTTTGACTCAAAGAATTCGTCTAACCAGGTTCTTAATTCCACATCAGTATTGAACGAAACGCCGCGCAAATTGTTGGAGAGCGATCGGAACAGATGGAAATCCGATGGAGCCAAGTCTGCCGAATATGAAAGATGCGGCAAGATTTCCCAATTAAGCGTTTGGATGACGTCTTTTGTCATATTGGCAATGTGAGGATGAGCATTGTCGTGTTGCAGAAGGACTCCATAATGTTGATGAGGTCGCTTTTCACGAATAGCTTCGGCGAGTCGATACATTTGTTGAACGTAGAGTTTTGCATTGACAATCTCGTTGTTCGCAAGGAGCTCATAAAAATGATGCCTTCACAATCCCACCACACACACAGCATCGTCTTTCGTGGATGGAGACCTTGCTTTAATAGCGGAAGTGGTTTTATATTGGGGCTAAGCCATTGTTTTCTATGGTTCATGTTGACATAAACACACCACTTTTCGTCGCCAGGGAGGATGAGGTGAAGAAATCTGACCTTATATTTTACAAGTATCCATGTGACGAGCAAGCAAATCTGCAGCAATCGTGGAGTGTTGAATTTTTTTTTTGCTTTTGCTCAAAGCGTGCGGAACCCATGCACCGAGTTTTTGAACTTTCCCCATCAAATGAAGGTGATTCACTATAGTTTTCTGATCACACGCCAATTGTACAGCCAATTTTCTAGTCGATTGACGAGGATTTTCATGAAGAAGGTAGTTCAATCGATCTTCATCCAACTTAATGGGGCGACCAGAACGTTCTTCGTCATTAAGATTGAAATGACCGTTTTTGAAACGTGTAAACCAGCATTCAGCTGTCCTTTCTGATAAAGCATTTTCTCCGTACACAGCACAAATATCGCGACGAGCTTTGGCTGCGTTTGCATTGTTCCCGTCTCGATTGAAAATGAATGAACAACCAGGGTCGAAAATGCGCCTTTCTTTCAACTTGACATTCCATTTTGAGGGTACAGAACAAAAATTAAATTAACACAACTTTTAAATAAACTGCAATGACTTATTACTCAACTTCAAGACGTAGGCTAAGCAAAAGCCCAATAGTCTACGCTGTTAAGCGACGTAGCCTAACCTTTGCAAATTTTGCTCTCATTATTTATTATTGTTTCTTAATATGTGCACAAATCACGTCAACAAAACTTAAATCAACACAACATTAAAAAAAACACAAGAAATTATTCATCAACCTAATAAAAAAACAAAATGGTGAAGTTCAGAAATAAATATAAGTATCGACATTTTGTGATTTTTTTAAAACCCGAAGAATTATAAATGGTGAAGTTCAGAAAATTTAACCATGGCTGTTTTTTTTTAGAATTTTAATCTTAGTAGCGAAGCGCAAGCTCCCCTCCCCCCATAGGGGAGAGTGGTGAAGCCATTGCCTGGTATGCATATTATTTGGAATGCACCTTCTGAGGCAGACAATCTTGGAAAGGGGGGGGGGTTCTGAAATACGGTGAAAGGGG
This sequence comes from Ceratothoa steindachneri, assembly GCA_963969495.1. Lineage (NCBI taxonomy): Eukaryota > Metazoa > Arthropoda > Malacostraca > Isopoda > Cymothoidae > Ceratothoa > Ceratothoa steindachneri. The sequence goes on along the minus strand of OZ018321.1, from coordinate 42,350,970 downwards.
TGCATGGGGCAACCAAAGTTGAGAACTACTGCCCTAAACATATTGCACCTCTCTTCCAGTAGTCTCTCATCCAGCCATTTCAACACTAACACTTGATTCAAACACCTTATGTCCACTCTAAACCCACACTGTTCATTCCTCTGCCACGCTCAATTCGACCCTTTCCTTACAGCTTCTGTAATTGTCAGACTTTTTGCCCTGCAATGCTTGCATCCACCATTCTCCCATTTTACCTTATAACATATTTATCCCACTCATGTCTTATTACATTACCAAAGCCATTACACCACAGTCACCCGATTTTTTGTATCCTAATTAAGCTGCCTTCTGTGTCCAGTTTGTACACTCTTTTCCGTTCACATGGATCGAAAAATTACGGATATAACTTTGATGTAATAATTAAATTGAAGATTCATTAACGTGTCGCTTACAAATGCACTCCAAGTTACGAACATAATAAACTCCGAGTACGAACTTAATATACCCTTAGTTACGAACTTAAATGCATTCCGAGTTACAAGCTTAAATGCATTCCAGGTTACAAACTTAAATGCAGTCCGAGTTACGAACTTAAATACATTCCGAGTTACGAACTTAAATACATTCCAAGTTACGAGCTTAAATGCACTCCAAGTGACGAGCTTAAATGCATTCCGAGTTACAACCTTAGAATCACTTAAAATATATATTTTATTAATTGTCACTTGGTTTCTATGTAATTTTGGTACTGCCTCTGCATGGAGTGCGTACAATCATAGGTGGTGTGACCAATGCAAAAAAGTGTGATAGATACACGCTTTCTTTAAGTAAAACACTGCAATCTGCTTTTAGCAGGAAAGCTTGCAAATGAACCTAAGGCATAGTTACCTCGCAAAATTTACTTATAGATTTAAAATAAATAAATAAAATTGTGGAATTAGCACCCAATCATCCTTCGAGAACGCGCAAGTCATCGAAGAATTCTCCTCAAAGAATCCCGGACCATTTCAAGGACAATGCAACAAATCCATTCATTCACATCTGCACATACGCGAACAAACAACTTTTATGCGCAGTAAGCCGTAATGAATGTCCTTCACTGCTCGTTTCTATCTTCGTCCCATTTTGAAGCAACTCTTTTTTGCCACCTCCATCACCCAAACTCATACGCACTTCTCTGTCTGTCTACAACAAGGTCTCCTTCACTCAATCCAATACCACCTTTTGTTCTCCTTACGCAAAACTACTACCCTGATTGGATCAGGGTAGCGTGCGTGTGCATGTATGGAAGAGTGGTGTACATGTGTCTTATGGAAAGGGAAGTTTAAATCGGAAACCGATGTACAGCTCCTTTTTTCTTTCTTTTTAATTCCCGCGGACGTCCACTCCTGCAGCCGGCAAAGAAACGAATTGCCAACCAAAATTGTGCTAAAGGAGGAACAAGGAACTGGTAGCAAGACTACAGAGAAGGGTCAGGGAATTCTAGTCATTGAATGCTACCAATTCACTAAAGGACCCTTAGAAAATCTTAATAAAAAAACATCTTCTTTATTTATTAATGGTAATCTATTTATTTAAGATTAAATAAAAATACCCGCTGCTAGACGCAAATAGGCGGACCTAATACCGTCTGTGATTTTCTTCCTAAAAAAACACTCCTTCCAAACACCTCGAAAATCCTGTTTGCCTTTCGTAACACCGTTGGCTTTATGATGATTTAACATACTTTTGGTTAACAAAAAGCAACAAAGGCTTATCAGAGGTAACCCATTAATGGTATCTCTCATCAGATCACTCTCCTACAATTCATTTCAATTCAAAGACTATCTTCAATACATAGCGGGTATTTTATAATCCTTACACCATGCATAAAGGCACGTCAAGTCCAAGTATTATCATACACCATGCTGTAAGAGTCAACTAACGCTATTATCAATATTTACAGCATATAGAACTTTCTGACTCTCTAAAAGCTTTTTAAAACCCCTTATTCATTAATCCAGGTTAATTATTACAAGACTAAAACACTATGACTAGAAATGTTTGCGCACATCCAACCTACACCTCATTTTCTCAATTTTCAAACTAAGGTCTCTATTATTGCTTTCTTTCAAATAAAACTCCTTAATTTCTAATATACTTGTATTAGTGAGCATTTATATAAGTTCACTGAACAAAGAATTAGTCACATAGTTTAAACTATTATGAACACACTACGTGACTAATATTCTGTCCGATGAGCTTAGTTGAATTCTAGAGAGTAATGAGCAATGGGTAATGTTTGTATTGGTGAAGAAAGAGTAATTTAAAACATTCTACCAAATTTAGCTGTATTCGTGGAAGAGTTTATTTAGTTAGCAACCACTTATGATTACATGGGCCCTTATATTAACTAAACAACCCCCCCAATATCCCCAAAGGAACGCAGACAAGTGAATGAATTGATTGATGTAGGTAATAGAGGAATGCCGAGAAGTGTCGAAATAACAAAAACAAAAATATCTCAAGTGATCGAAAAGAACCGAGGCTCCTTGTGGCTTCTTGAGGAGAGAGAATGGGAAATAAAAGTCCATACATGCAGGTAATAAAAGTCCACACCTGCGGGCAATAACAGTCTATACCTGCAGGTAATAAAAGTCCACACGTGCGGGAAATAAAAGTACACTCCTGCGGAAATAAAACTTCACTCCTGCGGGGAATAAAAGTCCACTCCTGCGGGTAATAAAAGTCCACACTTGCGGGAAATAAACTCCTGTTAAACTATCGGCCTCAGGGGTGGTCTGACATCCAATTAGCGGATATAATGATCCGGAGACCAGTTAGGTGATAACACCCTCGTGGAGGTACATCACACGAGAACCATGGCTACAACACACAAAATACATTCGCGCACAGACTGCCACACATTCAATAGAAAAGAATGCGTATGGGATTGTTGATTAGCAGAGGAAGTAGAGGGAAATTTTCATGAGTGCTAGTTTCACCCGTAACACTTGAAAGCTAACATAATAATGGTACACCTCTTCGATAAAATGTGTATGAATACATACATGAATAGATAACTATATGCATCGATGCTCCCTTTCACACACAATTACATCTTTACGGTTCATCCTGTTTATAATTGAATTACCAAAAGAGAAGTATTCTAATGTGATATGATCACGTCGGGGGGGGGGGGGAGGGGGGGAATTGAACTTGTCACTCTTACACTCCACACATCTTTCACATTCCATTTTATGAAATAGTGAAATCTAACAAGCTGTCATTTCAGTTTTGGGACAAAGCTGCTATTCGAAGCGAACAGAACTTGGCATCGTGATAAGGCTTTGCTGTCAGGATAAAAAGGATATTGAAGTAGTCATTTGCGCAAAGGAGGATGTAATGGAAAAAGAAAATTGTCTGAAAGCTTTAAATGGTAATGCAGTGAATTTACTTAAGAGATAACCGATTCAATTGCATCGAGTTTGATTACGAAAGTATTGATTTGGCATTTGAAGGGGAGATTGATTTGGTTTTAGAAGGGGAGATTGATTTGGTTTTTGAAGGGGGGGTTGATTTAGTTTTTGAAGGAGGGGTTGATTTGGTTTTTGAAGAGGGATTGATTTGGTCTTTGAAGGGGAGATTGATTTGGTTTTTGAAGGGGGGGATTGATTTGTTTTTTGAAGGGGGAGATTGATTTATTTTTTGAAGGGGGATTGATTTAGTTTTTGAAGGGGAGATTAATTTGTTTTTTGAAGGGGGGGATTGATTTGGTTTTTAAAGGGGGGGGATTGATTTGTTTTTTGAAGGGGGGGATTGATTTGGTTTTTGAAGGGGGGGATTGATTTGTTTTTTGAAGGGGGGATTGATTTGTTTTTTGAAGGGGGGATTGATTTAGTTTTGTAAGGGGAGGATTGATTTGTTTATGAAGGGGAATTGATTTGGTTTTTGAAGAGGAGATTGATTGTTTTTTTAAAGGGGGGGGATCGATTTGGTTTTTGAAGGTGGGATTCATTTGTTTTATGAAGGGGGGCATTGATTTGATTTTTGAAGGGGGGATTAATTTGGTTTTTGAAGGGGGGATTGATTTGGTTCTTGAAGGGGAGATTGATTTGGTTTTTGAAGGTGGGGATTGATTTAGTTTTTGAAGGGGAGATTGATTTAGTTTTTGAAGGTAGGGATTGATTTGGTTTTTGAAGGGGGGGATTGATTTGTTTTTTGAAGGGGGATTGATTTGGTCTTTGAAGGGGAGATTGGTTTGGTTTTTGAAGGGGGAGATTCATTTGGTTTTTGAAGGGGGGGTTGATTTGTTTTTTGAAGGGGGATTGATTTGGTTTTTGAAGGGAGGGGGGTTGATTTGTTTTTTGAAGGGGGGGATTGATTTGGTTTTTATAGGGGAGATTGATTTGGTTTTTGAAGGGGGGAAATGATTTGTTATTTGAAAGGGGGAGGGGTTGATTTGTTTTTTTGAAGGGGAGGGCTGCTTTCCTAATGTACTCTGGATATGTACATTCTACATATCTTCACTCCACTAGCTTCACTACCTTCGTGATGAACCTCTTTTCAAAAACCTTTCAGATGCGTTCGTTTGTTTTCTTCTTTTAAATATTAGTAATAAACATCTCTTACATTAAATAACAGCACTTTAACACTTTTTATTTATTCTCTTTTACTCGTGTTCTTTCATTATTATGGCTTCTCGTTCTTGAATTCACATTTTCATGGATTACATGTGAGGCTCTTTCCTGCTAGACTAGATTCTCTCTTTCATTACATACACTATATTTTGGTTGTAGGATACGAATTGAAGAATAAGTGAGAGTATGAGAGGGAATAACTGGAGGTTTGGGTAGAACAGGAGAAAATCACAATGGAGGTAGAGTGGTCGAGTTCAGTGCTGAAAGAAACTTGTGTAGCAAACACATTCTTTCAGCACAAGTACATGTGCGTTGGACAAAGGACAGGGGAAGAACTAGAATGATTTGTGCCTAGTGAGAAAGAGTATGGTACGGGATGTATTTGATGTGAAAGCTGTAAGAGGTATGAATATGGAATTAATCGACCACATGTTTGTGCTGTGAGAGGTTAACCTGGTTATTCCATGGATGTGAAGATGTGAGAATGGTTGATAGGAAGGGAAAAGTGAAGGACTATTGAATCAGAAACGGGAGAGTATGTGAAAATGATAAAGAGGAGAAAAGAAGAAATAAATGCGAGCAAGAAAATAGAGCAATTGTGGAATAAATTTAAGAAAATGGTAGTAGATAGCGTAAAGGGTTGTGTATGGGTGTGCTAGAACTGGGAAGATGAGGCAAACTGCTTACTGATGGAATGACGATGTGAAGTGTGTAGTGAAAAGCAAAAAAGATGATCTAGATACAAATGCTTAATAGTGCAGATGTGAATGACAGTTATGTGGTTGAATGCATACAAGAAGATGAAAAGGAAAGCGAAAAAACGAAGAAAGAGAGTATGAAAGCTGAAAATGAAGTGTTTGAACAAAAGGATGAATGAGGATCCTGATGGGATCAGGAAGCTATTATGAAAGGGAGTGAAAAGGGTGAGGGAGGACCCAGGAGAAGAAGAGCTGTGTGAACATCAAGGGCAAGCAGGGTAAGCTACTTGTGAGAAATGAGGTCAGAAGTTGATGGTGAGAATATTTTGAAGAGTTGTATTATGTGGGTATGGAAGATGATGAAGATGTAAATATGATCTCCTACGTGGTTGTAAATTGCATAAATCAGGTTTTGTATCAGAGCATTGAAGTAAAGAGGTTTTTATTGCTATGAGAGGTCTGAAAATGCCAAACCAGCAAGAATAGATGATAGAGTGGTTGAGATGCTAAAAAGAGGTGTGGAGTGTGTAATGAAATTTGTCTGGTGGTTGTGTTTTAAGACATTTTAAACTGGAAGAATGCAGTAAAAGTGATGTTGTGTGAGGGTAAATGGGAGAAATTTGATTTCAAAAACTACAGGGTAAAATGTATGAAAAATTCTGATTGGCCAAAGAAGGATAACTGAGGGAGAAAGAGCGGATGAACAAAGGGTGTTTAGAGCACTTAGGTTGTGTGTGTGTATGTGTGAAACAAGTAGTTGCAGTGTGAGACAGGTAGCTATGTATACTGGGTTTATGGTTCTGGATAAAGCTTAAGATTGTGTAGAGAAGCGTTATGGCAGGTGTTAAAAATGTATGGAAAGAGTGGTAGACTGTGGGATGGTGTTATGAGTATTTGTGTTAGAAGTAATGCGTGTATTAGATTGAAAGATAGCCGTAGTGAGTAGTTTGACATGTGTGGGGGTGTAAAACAAGGCTGTGTGATGTCGCTATGGCTGTTTGATATCTCTATACATGCAGTACTGAGAGAAGTATGTATGAAAATGAAGGAAAGGGGTGTGAGATTGATGATGAATGGTAAGGTATGGGTTTTATCTGTGTTGCTATATAATAGACTGGTGTTGGGGGCTGAGTGTGAGAATGATTTGAAAATTATTGTAGCTTTAGACAAGGGATTTGATATAAGTCTAAAAGTGAATGTAGAAAAGAGTATTTAGGGCTGAGAGTAAAGTGGGAGTGTGGTAGCTGAGTCCTTGTGTGATGAAAGATCCTTAAACAAGTGCGAAGTTTTAAGTGTCTGAGGTATAACGTGAATGGTAGTGGTACAGGTGAAGCAGATTGCCACCGCAAGGTTTTAAATGGTATGAAAGTCACAGGGGCGATTAAAGCGTTGGTAAATGTTAAGGGTTTGAGTGTGAAATATGCCATGAAGCTGGATGAGAATATGTTAGTTCGAACTTTGGTGTATAGGAATGAGAATATGGTATGGAAGAAGCAGGGAAGATCTCGAGTGAGAGCAGTGCAAATGGACAACATGAGAGGGATGGTTGGTGTGTAAGAGGTAGATAATTGAGGAAAAACCTGAGTAAGAGATGTTTATGGTGTGAAGAAGTGTATGAAAGTGGTTTATAAAGAAAATATAGGAGTGTCATGGTGTGAACGATTGTGAGACCTCGTAAAAGGAAGGTGAATTGATTGTGTGAATGAATGTTTGATAGAGAAAGAAAGGGCTGACCGATGAGGAGGTGGATGTTATGTGTGCATTGAATGGGTTTGTGAGGGCACATGCTAGGGGGGTGGGGGTCTTCTCCTCATCGATAAACCCTGACTGAACGCGATGCTACCACACACACCACCCTCATTACTATGAACGGATTTCGATGTGGCTAAAATTATGGAGGGGGGCCTGTAATTAATAGGGAATGGGGTAGTTTTAATGGTATTGATGTGCGCCAACCTCACTTCGTTGTGCTTCAGTCTCACCTTTCCTTCGTCGCGACTTGTCTGCATCTTCTCAACCTAGGCTACAGAAGATGAGGCTCGATATAGCAGTACTTTTTATTTCACTCCTTTTCACTACTGCTACATTTTTATATTTAAGATATGAGTCAGAGGGGACATGACACAGGCGCCCACTCAGGGGGGCAGAAACAGTCCCTAAGGAAGAGCGAGGAGTAAATAAGGAGAGAGCGACAAAGTAATAAGGGAAAATGAACAGGTCATGGAGGTACAATTCCAACTCCAACCGGCAGGTTAAAATGATTTCCGGTGTTCTTAGTCGTCAAGCTGGATAAGGATAATTTAACGTAATATAAATAATGGATTAAATTATGTACCAAATTAAATGTGGGTGGTAATCAAATTTACGAACTTTAAGTTAATTCCGTACGACTTGGTTTCATGAATTTTTTCGTAAAGCTTTTGGAAAAAAAAAACAACAGTGAGAGAAGAATCCCATAAATTAGACACGCACAGTTTTATGATAAAATGTCTTTATTATTATTTTTTCTCGTTTTTATGGCACTAGTCATAATAATGGCAGAAAAAAAACCCTCATTACAAGTCGCCATCTTTTCAGAGTTTAATATTTTAATTATTAAGTATTCCTAGAAAGCAAAATTCCAGGAAATTTTCAGGGGAGACTGTTTTAAAGACATTGTTATAAGTCTTGGAATAATCCTTTTTTCTGCAAACATAATTATAGTTAAATTTAAAGAAAAGGTTAAAGGATCACCGGCATCTTCGTGCTGTTCGAAGATCCATTGAGAACAACTCTCGGTCAAAAGCTTCTGAAGGTGCAAAAGGATTCCATATCAGCTCAAGAACGGCGGTAAATTACCTCCACTCTTGTAGATATTATGGACGTGAGGAGATTAGAAAGCCTCTTTTAACTATGTCCAATATTAAGAAGAGGAATTAGAAGGCTGAACAAATGAGCGACTAGCCTTTGTAATTTAGACACAACACGATTGTTTTCTGATGAATCAAGGTTTGTTCAATTTTCAGAGAGTGAAAGGGTGTGGGTTTAGAGGTTACTCAATTATGGGTTTAGAGATTACCTACTCAGAATTAGGATGTAAACAGGTTATAACCAACGGTGAAACATGAAGGCTTTTCTGTTATGGTGTGCGGAGCAATTTAGAATGATAGAAAGTCAGAGTTGGAAAAATACATTTCCATTCTTAAAAAGGGACTTCTATCAGTGAATTCAAATGGTCAACTTAAAAAAAAAGGTTTTTTGCCATACTGCCCCCCAAAAATGGAACGGTAGGACCAAAGCAGCATCAAACGACTTCCTTAGCAGTCAGTCCTTTAACATGGACCCGATAGAATATGTGTGGGAAATACTAGACGAGACTTTGCAGGAAAAGTCCCAGACGCCATGGACACACACGGTCAGAATTCAGAATGTCATATGTCAAACCTGATCGGAAATTCCACAAACTGTAATATCAGAACTTAGTAATACTGTCTAGGCGAGTTTCAACGCTAAAAGACACTAAAGGCAAGTTCACAAAGTTTTAATAATGTACTTTCAATGGCAAAATGTATTTCATTCTTTAAATTTACAAATTAATGTTTATACGAGTGTATATATATATATATATATATATATATATATATATATATATATATATATATATATATATATATATATATATATATATATATATATATATATATATATATATATATATATATATATATATATATATATATATATATATATATATATATATAGAGAGAGAGAGAGAGAGAGAGAGAGAGAGAGAGAGAGAGAGAGAGAGAGAGAGAGAGAGAGAGAGAGAGAGAGGGGGGGAGAGAGAGAAAGAGAGGGGGAAAACATAGGAAAAGGAAAGAAGATTTCGAGCGCTTTCGTGTTTATTTGGAAGACCTTTTCATGGAATCAGCAAGGATTCAGAATACATGAGCTTACATAAATAAGAAGGAGAAGGGCCCCCCTTCGCCCAAACCTTATGTAAGGGAGACAAATTCGAGGAAAATCTTAATTTGAGACCTGATGATCGATGCGAAAATGGGGGTCTAACGAAAATGACCCTGGGTTCAAATTAAAATTGTGGAGGATCTCAAAACATACACATTCTAAAATATTTCTGGAAACAATTATATATAGCATTTAATGATGGATTTGGCGCTATCCCACTTGATTGCGTGATTACAATTGTGCAAATGTAAACATCAAGCAGATTGCTTAGTATGATTGCGTACATTGACCTGATCTTGTTTTAAAGGTGCCTTGAGTTCTTTTCCCCTCTTCGCTGAGGCTAATGATGCGCCAGTCTGTTCTCTGAAGTTCTCCAATTCTGTGATGCTTAGTATCATTCGAGTGTGTCCGAATGTTGTACGCAATCAGAGTCGTCAACCAATGGCAGCCTGTTCCGCAAACCCGGGGATTCCTAGTACCCTCAAGTCCAGAGCTGTCCCACCCACTGCTGTTGGGAGGAACTCGTTTGCCTCTAGGGGATGGAGGCAGTGCTTTGCGGAGTAAGAGAAGTCCCCGCATTGAGCTAAATGAAGTTCAAGGGCTTATATTTTGTTTTCAATTAAATTGTCATAGATAATTAAATTTTACTTTGAACAAATCATATTATAGCATCACGAACTGACCCACCAAACAGACATTCTCTGCGGAATCTGGGTCATTATAATAGTTGTATTTTAAAGTAACGGAAAATAGAGGAAGCTTTGTTTTTGTGTGTTTAATGCCGTGGGAATATTTTAGTTGTGGGAAACTCATTAAAAAATAACACGTTCAGAACACATTGCGAACTACGCCATTTCCTGAACATAAAAAAATATCCATTTTGTCTGCATTATCGCGCTGACATTGAACTATATTTTGTCGTTACAAAAAGATGTAGGCTTTTGTCCTTTATGATATATATATATATATATATATATATATATATATATATATATATATATATATATATGAAACTCTTTCTTAAATTAAATAAAGAAAATGTTGCAAAAAACACACTGTAGGAGCATAATATTTAATAACGAGACTAGAAACTTTGATCTAATTTCTTGTACATATTTTACGCTCGTACAAGATGGGTTTTTAGCATATATATATATATATATATATATATATATATATATATATATATATATATATATATATATATATATATATATATATATAGTGAGTGGGACAGCTCTGGACTGAGGGCACTTAGGAATCCCCGGGTTTGCGGAACAGGCTGCCATCGGTTGGCGACTCTGATTGCGTACAACATTCGGAGACACTCGAATGATACTAAGCATCACAGAATTGAAGAACTTCAGAGGACAGAGTAGAGCATCATTGACCTCGGCGAAGTAGGGAAGAAATGTAAAGGAAGTAAACATTTTTAAAACGGTCACATAAAGGTAGAAATGACCCACATATCAGTGGCAATCGTAACCTACATTCGAGTTATATTCGTTAGATTAATCAAAAGAGCAATTAAAATATAAAATAGGTATTCAATGCAATTAATCAAACCCTACGCACCCAAAACGTCTTACTCAGAGGTGGAATTTGAGGACTTCTATAAGGCAACTCGTGACTGCACAGTCACAAGACAACCATCAATCAGTTCATGGTCATTATGGGGAACTTCAATGCCGAAGAGTCGAAAACAAAAGGGTAACCATGATATAATAAATTATTTAACAATACGTAACTTCAACAAAAAAAGAGACAAGGCCATAAGGTAACCTGACACAAAAATAAGAGTGAAATTATAAAAAGTACTTTGAGATAAATAGTGGAAAATGAGATAGGATGGGACAATTAGAGAAGCATTGAATATACTCAGCAATCTTATTAAAAACTACTCAGGGTAAAACATATAAAGCAAATCTATTGAATAAAAACAATTGTAAACAACAAAATACTAAAACAGAATAAAAAATAATTGGAAATTTTGAAGCATTCTTTCTTGAACTATATGATATCAAGGACCTCAGATGACATCTTAAAAAAGAGGACGATATTTTGCACGCACCTAAAAGCATGAAAAATGTTAAACCAACGTGGAGGATGGAATAAAAATTGACCTTATAAAGGCAGGAGGTGAATGACTTCCTGTCGTGTCGTACTGTTTAGAAAATGTTGAAGTGAAAGTTGGATTCTATGTAATGGGAATTTCAGTCTCATCTTCTCGCGTATCTGTTTAGTTATGAAAAGGGCTTTTAAAATCATGGGATTGCAAATTTGCTAATTAACTAATGTGTACTAAGTGCCTCTAAACGAGAACAAAGAGAGTTTTGAAATATTAAAGAGCAGAGGTTAAAGGAGTGATTGGTCAGTATATAGAGGAGAAATGGAAGTACGAATGAAGAGAAAGAGGAGGCATTTTCCTGGGAATATTTTTAAAATGCATAGGAACAGCAATTTAATCAATTAATTAAGGTAATATCGAAAACTGGGGTAACCAGCCTGAATGATGAATGAGGTAAAGGGACATACATGAAAATAATATAGATAAAAACAAAATACACGAATAATGAAAACAATTAGGGATGGAAATAGATTAGAATAGGAAACTTATTCATCTCCAAAAACTGGATTCGAGAGGGTGTATTATCACTCTCTTGGTCTTGAAATCACTTTGGGGGTTAGAAAAGGTGTTTTTAATAATATAACAACAGGTGAAATACATAAGCTTAACCCCCTTCGCCCACCTCTCAGAGCCAATGAACTCACAAGACACACTGATTGGCGAGGCAGTCAAAAGAACTGCAAGAACAATATGAAGCTTCTAAGAGTTTGGTAGACGTTGGCAGTTGGCACAATTTCAGGGTTCAGCTTCGGCAGAAGTTTGCCTCAAGGAGACGTCGCTGAGCTTACATAAGTTGGGAAATTTTCTGCGCTTCTCTTTTGGCCAAGGAGAGGCGAAACAACCCACTCAAATAAGCGAAAAATTAAGATAAACAACCGTTCCCAGTTCAGAAAGTTAACAAATATGTGTTTTGGTTCACCACTGGAGATAGATTTTAAAAGGAAAACTTAATTGGGTTTCCAAGGAAACAAGATCTTCTTTCACTTCGGTAAGATAAAACGGCTCTCCGGACTTTAATGGCGCAGTCAGCGACATAAAAGACTGGATTAAAAAAACAAATCGATAGCAAAACGTGAGTTCGATCCCCGTACTATAAAGATGTTTGATTTACAGGTACTATTGGTGACTAATAAAATGTATGCCACATATTCACATCAGGTCGTAAAAACGTGTCTAAATGCAAATTACGATCGTTTTTACCATATTTAAATGCCGATTACAGATGAAAATAGGTGATTTGGGTTTGCAACGAGGAGTCACCTCTCAAAAGAGGATCGCCACCTCGATTGCAGCCATGGGATCTTTGTGAAGAGGGAGGATTCTTTTTTAAAGAACCCATCTGGCGACTTCTTACAGGGGCATAGGTGGCCGTAATCACATCACAGCCTAATACTAGGTTAAATTAAAAAAAAACCAAAAAGAAAAAAAACAAATAATACAAAAACCAAAGTCAAACAAACAAACAAAACAATAAGCAAAAAGCAAGAAAAGGAAGAAGGAAGCACACTCCGGTGTCGGGGTGAGGCCCGCCTCCCTCCTGCGCAGGGAGATGCGACCTACAGCAAAGAGAGTCAACTAACATGGAGGAGGCCAACCTCCTCCAAAAAGTCGGATGAAGAGGGAGCAAAATTATCTATGACATGGATGGCGGAGTTCTTTGGACTGCGAAATAAGTCCATGAGCCGAGGAATAAAACTGGATTCGTCCCAATAATATATCTTTTTTTAATTGTTATAAAGAATAGTGTAACTGACAAAAACGGATTTATTCTCAATTACTTAAAACGAAACCTAAGGAAAGTAGTGAAACTGTCAGGTTGGAACAAAGAGAGGGAAGAAGAGAGTAAATAAAGTAATAAACGATGGAATTCAAGAAGAAAAATACCAAATATTGTTACATTACCTCTATTCTTAATTATTCGAGAAGGAAGACATTTTTAGAAAAGAGGGGGGGGGAGTAGACAAGTAGAAAGAACAAGAAGGTAGATGAGTATGGTAGCGATGGTACCACACTCAAAGGTGGAAGCGGACGAAGAAAAGGAAAAGTGATTTTGTCAATAAAGAAAAACATCTTCATTCAGTGGACAAAGATTGGGAGGGTGGACAGACAGATGGAAATAAAAGGGAATCAATATACAGAACAAAAGTATTAAAAATGTTAACAACGACATTTTGATTCGAATTATTATTACTTATATCTAAGAAAGGGAAACCAACGAGGGAATCTCCCCCCAAAGTTTGCAATAAGAGGTACGTAAAGTGGGTGGTGGAGCAAAAGGAAGTAAAAATGATTGTAAGATATATAACGGGTGGATCTACCTGGGGGCGTGGGGGTATAGAGGCCAATCAATCTTCCAGATGCTATCTGCAGCATTGTTGTACATGCAATCACGAAGATAGACGACCAAAAGTACAGAAACTGCGGATAAGGGGTCAGATTTCTTTGCAGAAAAGACAGGTGTGGGGAAGGGATTAGAACTCAGTAAAGATAACTAGTCTGAGAGGATAAGAACTAAGATAAAAAGTACTCAGATATGATAAGAACTCAGAAAAGACAAGTACTGGGAAAGGATTAGAACTCAGTAAAGATAACTAGTCTGAGAGGATAAAAACTAAGATAAAAAGTACTCAGATATGATAAGAACTCAGAAAAGACAAGTACTGGGAAAGGATTAGAACTCAGTAAAGATAACCAATCTGAGAGGATAAGAACTAAGATAAAAAAGTATTCGGATAGGATAAAAACTCAGAAAAGACAAGTACTGGGAAAGGATGAGTACTTAGAAAAAACAAGTACTCATAAACGTTAAGAAGTTAGAAAAGACAAGTACTCGTAAAGGATAAGAACCCAGAAAAGACCAGTACTCACGCTTATACATTTGACCTTTATTACGGCAGGACACAAGAACAAATTTACACAATCCTGCAGCCACTCAGAAGCACAAATTCTAATTGGCTGCAATATAATTTTATCGCTCTGCTTTGCGTTCCCGAATGTTATCTTCTTTGTACCTATTTCCGACCATTGCCAACGCCAACGACATGAACGGCTCTACATTATCCTATCCTCATTCTAAGCAGATAAGGGGGGGGGGGTAAAGGATGCCCTTTGATCCCCGAACTCCATTGAGGGGAGAAATTAAAGGTAAATAAGCATTGGCGCGAGTGTTTACATTTGTCTCCGCTTAGCGGTCGCATGTGAGTCGGAGGGGGAGGGAGGGGAGCGCATGCGCCGCGCGACATTCGTGGTTGTTACGCGCGCCTAAAATCCTTATTTTCACTCCATTTGGACCGGCGTCACGGACGGCCGTGCGAATTGTGAGTAAGGCACTGGATTTCCAAGGCTTGCTGACTCTCACGCTTGCGCGCCGCCAGTTTCATTCGTATACATCATCACGGATCTCCATTTATAGGTAATTGAAGCATCGATGTCTACTCTTTTTCCTTCCCACGTCACTCGTCTCTCGGAATCTGCCAAAGGGCTTTTCAGTATACACTCCCTTGGCGTGGAAAGGGGGAGGGGGTTTCCCGGTACCCATTAAGGGATCCCTACTCGCTGCTTTGTCAGAAGAGGTTCACCTCGATGAGCTTCCCACGGTGCCCTCGATGTTGCAAAAAATTGTCATTCTGATCTTTATGTCGGTTTCGTTACCCGGTTGTGGTACTCCGTTAAATGAAAGGGACAGGAGACGTTAATAAATTAATACAAATAAATAAATGAGTCGGAAAGGACGATGGCATGCTTGCAGGCTACTGGTTTGAGGCGGGGCGAAGGTAGGTCAAGGAAGGTCCCTTGTTTTTCTAGTTCCCAAGAGCCTAAGGTTGGAGAAGGGATCTTCCACACATTTTCACTTCACTTCACATAACCACAAACATTGTAAAAACTTTATGGCAGGAAGTTACGTTGTGTTAGTCTTTTTAAATAAATAAATGATGAAACTAATCCCTTTATTAAGGAGTGGGGGCATCTTAACCCGGTCATTTTCCTTAGACCAACTAGCGATTCCGCCCCATCAGTCACGGCATTTCTACCTTTATACCAACTTATCTTCTTCTCATCTACTACGAAATGATTCTAAACAAAGGCAGATTTGCAAAATCAGAAATAAAATCTGTAACTTTTAGCGTCACCCAAATGCAGAAATTTCGCTTAGTGAGAAAATTCGATTGTGATTGGGGAAAAAATGTGTACGGGACTCAGTGGGGAAGAATTATTATATTACTAACAATATTTTTGAAACACGCAGGAAATAGATACTGAAAACCGGTAGCCGAATGCAAACTACAATATTGTTATTATCATTATTATTTTAAAAATATGGAGAAAAACTAATATGAGTTTCTTCGCCACAAAGTTCCAGATGGTTCCGAAGAATGTGGGGAAGTAATGGGAAATGAATAAGAGGAAGATAAATATCTAAAATATTCTAAGAAGGAGACTAAGGGCTACATTGTACCCGGATAGAACATAAAATAAGAACATAAGAAAAGGAGTCTGAGAAAAGTTGATCAATAGCCTATAATAGGCAGCTCCTGTTCCCATCATGAAGTTCAGTTCCATAAACCTATCCAGTCAATTCATAAAAATCACCATATAGGATACTTATATCACGACTAGTGAACCTATTCCATTCATCTACCACTCGATTTTTAATCCAATTTCTCCCAATCTCTTTCTTAAACCTAAACTTTTCCAGTTTAAATCTATTGCTACGTGGTCTATCCTGTTCACTAAAACTAAGAACCATACTTATATCTTCTTTATTATAAAACCTTTTACCTACTTGAAGACCTTAGTCAAGTCCCCTCGAACTCTTCTCCTTTCTAACATACCTTTCTAACATCCTATTTACCCTTATTTGCACACTCGAGTAAACCAATATCTATCCTCTAATACAGTGACCTAAATTGTACCACATAGTCAAGATGAGGTCAACTAATGCCAGGTACAGTTTGAGAAGGATATCAGAACTCCTATTTCTCACAATCCTCCCAATAAACCATAATACACTATTAGCTCTATTCATAGCAAAAAAAAAGAAGCAGCTAGATGAAGAAAGTGAAAGAATTGAAAAGACAGAATAAAAGGGTTAATGATTTGACTCTATATATCGGGGTTGAGATTGCCCATTTAGAAGCACTAAGATCAGGAGTTCAGTTCCTCGAACTTAAAACCAACTTTGATTGATTTGATTTATCAGCAATTAAATGAGTTTCAAATAATTGATAGAATATATCCATTAAATGCTTGATTCATGCCTTTTATTGGGTGATGTAGTGAATTGTAAACAAAGAAACATAGTGGGGTGAAATGAGAGTTGAAACTCAACTACTTAGGGAGATAATAGGTAAATAAGAACTAACAGTATAACTGAGAGACCAAAGCTAAAAGTGGAAGATTGCGATAAAGCGAGAAAAGATAACAATCAAATTGAGACAAACACAAAAAGAGGAAGAGAGACAGACAGTTGGAAATGTTAACATAATTAGAGAGATTTCAATCGATAAAGAGAGAAGTACAAGGAGAGATGAGGGTGGAGGGAGAAAGAGAGGGTGGAAAGAATGTGAGAGTGTAAAAGAGAATATGAAAGAGAGTGTGAGAGAAAGTGTCAGAGAGTGTGTGTGTGTGTGTGTGCGTGAGAGAGTGTATGAGAGTGAAAGACAGTGTGTGCGTGTGAGAGTGTGAGAAAAGGTGTGACTGTGTGTGTGCGCGCGTGAGACAGAGAGAGAGAGTGTGTGTGTGTGTGAGAGAGAGAGTGAGAGTGTGTGTGAGATAGATAGATAGTCTTTATATTTGGTTAGAGCTAATCGCTTCTTGTTAATTAGACTAAAATTATATTCTTGTAATGAAACTGATCATTATAGTTTGTGTTGCTTTTCTGCTTAATTAATTTGCATTGAATCTTTCAAGGTGGAGAGAATGATGGTTTTAAGAAGACAAATATATTTATACATTTATAACTTGTAATGTTGCTATGTCCTCTACAGATGAAAGCGTGAGTGAATCAGAATGAAATTAATGTATGTACCGGGTTTTGGAAAAGTTCTATTACACTTTTTTTTATCTTTCGAGAGGTTTACGTGTGTGTGATAGAAAATGTTCCGTCAAACTAATTTAATTAAAATTCTACTCTTCCAGCATTTGCCATTAAAAAGGCTTTACCATTGTGTGGAGGTGTTGTCGATATGGAAGTGAAAAGAATTGAGATCTCTGCTCTCTATCACGCCGCCCACAACATGTCCGACATCACCAAGAGGTCCAACGTCAGACGGATGATATTCACACAGTTGCGGAGATGCTTAAGAAGGAGGAAGACCCCAAAGATCGACCTCGTTCAAACAGACCTGAAGTTGTCAACCCTTAGGCTGTAAGAAAGGTATTTGAAAAGGGCTCCGAAGCTTAAAATAACTGTTCTCGCGAAGAAGCAAAACATCTCGTTCGCTAGTCACGGTGCCCAGGGCTGTCAAGAATTAGGGTAGCAAGAGCCTAATGTGCTTATAAAAGCCTCTGCTCACCGACCGCATGCGAGAATAACATCGGGAGGGCTGTCGTCGCCTTCTCAACGACTATTAGAGTTATGGCAATCAATTTCTCTTTTTTTCTGATGAAAAAACCTTCACGGTCGATCCGGTCATCAACAAAGAACGACAGCGCGGTAAGCTTCGGCGAGCACGTCTCCGAGGTGCGCTACGTGTCCATGGCCAAGCACCCGCCATCCCTGATGATGATCGGCGTAGTGTCTTTAAATGGCGAGAAGACGCCGCTGGTGTGGTTCACGGCCGCTTACAGGCTCACCGCGGTCGATTGCTGAGACATTTTAGCAACGAAAGTCCTTCACAGGGTGAGAAACAGCACGAAGAAGGCAGAATACGCCTTTCAGCAGGATAGTGCCCCGACCCACACGGACAAGATCGTGCAAGAGTGGTTGGGATCGAACATGAACTGCTTGTCGAAGGAACTTTGGTTGCCATAATCGCCCAACCTTAATCCCATCAACTACAGCATATAGGCTCATGGCGAGAGCAAGTCCCGCAAGGTCCGGCACAGCAACGTCGACGAGCTGAAGTCCTCCATTAACCGCGTGTGGGCCAGCATGAGGAAGGACTTCGTCCACATCCTATGCGCGGCCTTCTGGTCTCACCTGGAGCGTGTGTTCGCCCTTGTAGGTGGCCACATTGATTAATATATATCACAATTTAAACACATAGTTATATGTTAAAACAATAAAAACTCCATCAAAACTATCATTGTTTCCTTTGTTGAGAGCGTCGTATAGAGTGTAACAGGACTTTTGCATTATTTTGTAACTTGCGCATGTTCTCGCAGTGAAAAATTTTCATAGCAATTTGAAAGGCCGGTTCTATACAACATAAATGTTAAAAAATGGCCACAAATTCCTCAATCTAATGCATTAAGAGAGGAAGACTAATTTAACATTCTCCAGGAATCACTTCGTACAATACTCAAAAATTACGATCAGGGAAACACATTTTGAGGTTCAAAAGTAAATTAGACATAAAAAGGAATCGGATAAGAATACTCAATTCTGAGAGAGGAACTGAATTAAAACTGAGAGCTTGAAAGAGTTAATAGCTCACTAAATCGTGTGACCCAATAAATACCAATTACTCGCAGGAAAGAAAAATACCGTATCAAGCACTCGCCGGAATGCACCCTTTGTAAATAATGAGACGAAAGCACGTGGTATCGTATTTTGAGCTTCCTGCGGGTAATGTACATCTTCCATTTGTTTCTCTATTTGTTACGTAAGAAGGAGATGGAAAAGTTGAAAAGGTTACACAGGACAAGGTTCATGTCCCCAGATATTAGGTTTCAGGTATGGTCCTCCTCTTGAGGTCTTTTCTGTGAGGTCAGGTCAAAGCAAGGTTTTGTTTTGCGGGTCACATTATTCATGGAGAACACAATAGTTTGTTGGTTGAAGATTGGTAGGCCATTCAAGGATTGGAATTTCAAACTTCAATCGAGTCTTTCTCTTGACTCGAGCTTTTTCTCTCGACTCGAGCTTTTTCTCTCGACTCGAGCTTTTTCTCTCCAATCGAGCTTTTTCTCTCCAATAAAGCTTTTTCTCTTCAATCGAGCTTTTCTCTTCAATCTAGCTTTGTCTCTTCAATCGAGCTTTTATCTTCAATCGAGCTTTTTTTTCTCCACTCGAGCCTTTTTTTTCTCCACCCAAGCCTTTTTTTTCCACCCAAGCCTTTTTTTTCCACCCAAGCCTTTTCTCTCCAATCGCGCTTTTTCTCTTCAATCGAGCTTTTCTCTTCAATCGAGAGCACCGAATGATACGAAGAGTGACTTCTAAAGGATTGTGATGAATCTACTCCCAGAACTTTCGCGTAAAATATGAAAAGTTCAAGGAACTTTGCTTAAACAGGCAATGCTTTATTCATTTAGTTATCCACTGTTCAGTTAACACCGCCGTTACTCAACCGAGGCACCTCCGCCAGAAGACCTGCCTTATTAACATAAAGGACCAGGTGCAATAGAATTGCTCTCCATCCCCTTTTTCACTGCGCCACAATTAGTCTTCTAAAGTTCTATACCCTCCACACAATTTCACTTTCTCTAAATTCACCACATTATAAACAAACTCTCTCCAGAAACTGTATAGATTAGGTACAAGCAAAATCTCGATGGTTTCATTTAATTGCATCTCGCTTATGGCCATCGGTGTTTTGATGCATGGGATTCGGTCTCAATTGTATAATATATAATTCATATATATTTAGGATACGGTCATGACGTATGTTTTTTTTTGACATGTGTGTGTAAGTTAACGAACGTTTGCTCTTATAGTCCATTTTTCCGTTCAATCCATGCGCAAAGGGACTGATACAACGAAGTAACGTTGTATGCAAGCTCCAATGAACTCGCAGCAAATAAAAGCTCGCTCGTATGAAACCGTGAGCAGTGAAAATTCGCCTTCATAAACTCCCTTGACCAAGCAAAAACACAGCGGAAGACGTATCCAGCTGTGCGGATGCGGGTACAATGGTCGCATGACGTGACCTGACTCCGACAAGCGCTTTTGTCCGGAAGCGTTTCCGGAGGCGGAGATCCCAGGTAGCATTGAATACGCAGACGACCGCTGCCGCTACCAGGAATGAAGGAAAATTACGCGCTCTTAACAAGGTTAAAGTGACGTAGAAAGCCGAAAAAGGAGATGGAATAATTAGAATAAATTATATTACTTAACAAAGAATAAGAAACCGGTGTGATGCAACGTCGGAGTATCTTCCTAACGGATAAATAAGTGACAGAAAGTAAAACGACTTTAAAAAAGGAAGAGATAAACAAAAAGATCCAAGAGAGAGAGAGAGGAAATCTTGAGGGAATGAATTAAATACGCGGCAAGAAGTCTTTTTGATGGAGAGGAAATCAGGGCCACAACTAAACACAGAATCTCAGAGGCCAAGGACTAAAGCCAGAACCTATCCCACCGCACTCGCTCTTAAAGATGGTCAAAGAAATATGCAAATTTTGTTTCATATATTTTTACGAAAATTAAGGGCAATTTGAAAGAGAATGACTATAAGCATTTCACCCGCATTTATCCGGGTTTATTTTGGGGTTAAACAGTTGAATTGAGAACTTTGCTCACTATCTACCATTTCTATCGTCTTGAAATGGTTTGGTCCATCAGGACCTAATATCGGCCATTTGGGATACTTTATTCCATGTTCTGTCCCAGGACGATGGCCTTAACGAGTAGAAACAGAGCTTCCCACGCCAAGCAAAATGAATCCAAAGGTAATATGTTTAGTCGTTGGATGTAACCTCTATTCTGGTCGAATGTGTGCTGGTTACCATATGCTGTAGTGACTCTTGATTCAGATTTCACGTTAAATTGTTAGGTACTCTTAAAATAGGCATCAGGAGGTGGGAGTCGTCGATAAAAATAAAAGAAAACACTTGTTTGTTCCATTTGTATCGCATCCTGAAAAAAGATTACTCTGGTGAACAACAACTTTGATGTGCTGAATCTAAAAATCACATTGGCTTTGCTCAATCAGGTCAACTATGTGATTTATCGCCAGATGATTTTTTATGTTTTTTTTTTACACATAAGGGCACTTTTCCATTTATATGATGCAAAACTATTTATTTATTTAAATAAACGAATTCTGAAGAGCTTACATGCGACCATCTTTGACTAATTTCTAATTTTCTTTGGCAGGTAAATAAATGGATTCGGCCTGAAGATCTTGCATAAATAAGCCCGAAGTATTCTGCTACATCTGCGGCGAATACATCATTGTTACTCACAGGAATCCAGTCACAAATTTCATAAAGTGTGCTTACCATGCTTATTTTGGTATGAAATTTGGTGAACAGGATAAAGATTGGGCGCCACACATGGTATGCAAGACATGCACCGAGTATCTGCATCGTTGGACCAAGGGCAAGAAGAGTTGTCAAAAGTTTAGAATTTCCATGGTTTGGAGAGAGCCGACAAACTATGGTACTGACTACTACTTCTGGCTGAGATTAACAAAAAGAACCGAAGTAGCTTCAAGTATCCTGATCTTCAATCAACACGTCGTTCTGTAGCTCATTGTGATGAAATTCCAGTACCTGTCTTTGGAGAACTTCCTGACATTAGTGATGAAGATTCCTCCAGTGTTGAAGAAAATGAAGAAGTGGTTTTCGATGATGATACTCTACAGGCTTTTCCCTAAAGGAACTAAATGATTTAGGGCGCGACCTCAGATTCTGAAGGAAAATAACCTCTCTGAGAGTGCTCGCATCACCTTTCACCGAAACAGACATAAGAGTACTTCCGTCCTTTTCTTGTGAATTGGTGTACTGTACAAATATTGTGTAGCGTCTCCACAAGCTTCTAGAAACTGCACAACGGCAACTAGTTTGCCTCTGTACCCATTACTTACTCGAATATTGTAAGAAGAAATATGAGGTGGTGAAGTACGTGCTGGAGAAAATTCGTTATGATCAGCATCAGGGGTTGATTTATGTTGACCTAAAGATGTTGAACTTTTTGTGGAGACAACATTCCAGGTTTAGCAAGTACCACTAATTTCTGTGCATGTGGGATAGTAGGGACCAAGCTCAGCATTGCAAGAAGAAGGACTGGCTTGTATGGGAGGAATTGATGCCTTCCAGATCAAGGAGCGTCCTAAGCATCGAGTTCGCCTTGATCAAACAGTTCACTTATTTATGCCACACTTTTCCAGGATTGAACATGAGGAAGTTTAAAGCTAGGATCTCTGATGGTCCTTAACTCCGTCAGCTCATCAGAGATCCAGAGTTTGAAAACTTAATGAATGAAGTAGAACTGGAAACGTGGAAGACTTTTATTCTGGTCGTGAAGAAACTTCCTGGCAACAAGATGGCCAGGAACTACTATAACTTGTCACCAATATGCTGACTGCTTTCAGAAACCTCGGATGCAACATGAACATCAAAATGCATTACTTATTCTCACATATGGATCGGTTTGCTGAGAATCTGGGATAATTGAGCGAAAGGAAGGTGATATATTACATCAGGATGCAAAAGAAATGGAGACCAGGTATCAGGGACGCTGGAATGTAGTCATGGTGAATGATTGTTACTGGATTCTAAGGAGACATTTTCCTATCGCTGAGCATTCTAGAAGTTGGAAGAAACGGAAGTTCATATCCTGAATTCTAAACAATGTTGACCTAAAATTCAATTTACATGTGCTTACTTTTACTCATGTCTACTATTCAATGTACTTTTATTAATTTTGTAACATTTAATTAATAAATTGTGCTATAAAATGATGTTTTTTATCTTAAAAACCTATTTTGGATGATATTTATTGACAAAAATCAACCGAAAATGTAATCAAAATGTAATAATTTAGTTCTAATATCGAAATTTTCAAAAATCTACTTAGCACAAAACCCTGACCTGATCGGAGGAAACGGATGTCATTTTTGGATTAAACGGTGTAAAATTTTCTTAAATCAGTGAAAAAACCTAGACAACTTACAAAGAATTTTTTGGGTGACCCAACGTTTTAATTAATGAAAAAAGGTTTTTAAAATATATGACAGTCGATTAAAGACCCCCTCCTAAAGTGGTTTTTGAAATGACGGAGTTAATTACTGTTCACCAGGGTTTTGGTTAGTGAAGAAAAATTGAAAGAGAACCAGAAACAGTTGAGTAGCATAAAGCCCCCAAATAATCTGTAAAGATGGTCACAGAAAGGTGTAAATATATTAAATCTATTCTTCATTTATTCTTCTTTTGGTAACTACTACTATTATTTTAATCTTGTTTCAGTTAGTAATAATCTTAATTACCTGCACTGTTAGTGATATGAATGAAACAAGGATTTTTTTGTTTTCCAAAGTTATCTCGGTGGGGATCTAGTTTAACGTAGAGGTCTGAACAATTAACGATGCGGTAGGTGGTAGTTGCAACATAGTGCCCAAAGTGGTACACCATCCCTCGACTAACCCTTAATTTTGTAAACATGTGTAAGAAATATATAAAATCTCTTTTCTCTTCCTGCTCTGTCCGAGAGCTTTATTCCCCGATTGTTATGTTTTCAGGCTAAATAAAGTGACTGAAAGGTACTTTATCTTAACTTGTTCTAATGTCCCAAATTTGGAGAAAGATAAACCCTTCATGTCGCAAAAACCCCATAAGGCTAGCTTTTTTAATCAATGATATTACCATTAACTTCCATAATCTTATACTCTCCTCTTAAAAAATCAAAAAGGCCTGGTGTATCTTTGCAAAAGATGGAGACCCCTTGGAATTCTATCGGCATTTCAACTTTGCCCGTGTTAACATATTCAGGTTTACCTCATTTTATCGGGATTGTCCCTATTTTTTTGAATTAGTACTTATTGAAATTGCCCTCACCCCCTCCACCTCAATCTTCACCACTTTAGTAATTTTTTCGTATAATTTTAACTATGATTACTAGAGTCCCCAATAAATACTCGGAATATATGGTCATAACCACTTGCTATTATAAGTATTGCTTGCTTTACTTTATCTAATATGTCAAGATTTCTTGTGCAAAATATTTTTTAGATCATTAACTAGACAACTTAATTCTAGTTTATCAGAATTACGACCTTCGTCATACTATTTATTTTAATTTCCTGAATCTACACAAAATTTAATTTTTTGCATCGCTCCTGCCAAGCTCTCGATTATGGCGACAATACCATGAAACCGCAATGGTTAAAATCTACGGAAATCAAAACTTTAGTTTTATTTTCAGACAAGATAAATTTAACGTGATTAAGCGTATAAAATAAAATAGAACTTATTGAAGAAAAAAAACACCTTTCCATCTCCACATATTTCAATTAAAAATAAACTAAATTTATAATCGTTAATTGAGAGCAGTAAATTTTTAAAATGTTAATTATTAAATCGACTGTCAGCCGTTACACAGAATTACGTCCGAGTTGTCTTATCCGGCTACTACCTACTAAATGTGATTTAAGAGGAATTTATTCAAACTTTTACATATTTAACAGTAAAAATGCCGTGCATTGTACTTACATTTCACCAAATAGAAGAATTTCTTAATTTTATATGCTTCTATGAGCACTATCATCCTCCTATAACGTTTTTATAGATCCTAAATTATCTCGTTCTGAAGGTCCAATTTAGTACAGATGAGGTACTGCAAGACGTAGGCTAACGCGTATGCCACCCGTCCCATTAATGGCCTAGATTTGAAGGGCTTGTCATTGGATTCTTCAATCTCTGTTCATGTCTCCAGCAGAGATAACCTTCCTCGTCATTCTGTTGCTGAAGATACTGGTGAACATTCAACACTGCGACAAGAAAAATGTGGAAGAGGACGAAAGACAACATTTCACGATGACAAGGCTCTCATCATAAATAATGTGAAGGATCCCAAGAAAACCAGTAAAGACCTCCATAGAGATTTGTCTTTAGCTGGTGTAAATGTTACTTCTTCAACAATCCGGTAAAGGCTCATTCAAGTTGGCAGATTTGCTAGAAAACCGGTAGGTAAACAGCTATTGACTTCTGCTATGAAGAAAAAACGTCTTCGCTGGGCACAAAAGTATGCTGGATGGAAGGAAGCTGACCGGAAGAAAGTTATGTTTTAAGATGAATCGCATTTTGAAGTACATGGGCATAGGTCAATGGTAGTAAGACGGGGCAAAGATGAATCACTTCAGCCCTAACACATACAACAAGCGCCAAAATACCCACCTAGGAAGATATTTTTGGGTTGTTTTAGCGCTAAAGGCATAGGGCGGCTTGGTACTATTGAATGAATGATAAACAGCGTTAAATACAGGGCAATCCTGCAGACTTACTTGCTTCCCGCCATGCAGAAAGACTTTCCTGATGGAGGTGGCATTTTCTAGCAGGATCTGGTCTCCGTGCAATAGTTCACAAATAATGCGCACATTTTTCGAAAAAAGTGGACTTACCGTTATAGATTGGCCTGTGAATTCTCCTGACCTAAACTCCATCGATAACACAGGGGAACAATTTTAATCACATTAAAGGATATTTTAATTCGATTTTTTATGATGATTTCAAATATATAATCCATTTCTACCTACGTGCTATAGTTATTCTGTAATTTCTATTTTCTCGTTTCCCCGAAAACTGCCCTCCGGACGAAGATAGAGGGTGCTTGTACTTCGCAGTACATAGTAGTAAGATAGTAATAAGTGTTATTGTGAAAAATATTGACATTATTGTTTCTTTTTTCAGGCCTCATGTTAGAATGATGGCTTCGTCAAGAGAAAATTGCGTTAATGATCCAGACACATTCTGCTACATATGTGGCTGTTACATGCTAGTTCGTCAAAGGCGCAATATAGCAAACTTTGTGATCCGCACTTATAAGGCATATTTTGATGTTCCTCTTGGCGATCAAGATGAGAAGTGGGCCCCACATGATGTTTGCCATAGTTGTGTGGAACATCTTCGTGAGTGGGCGAAAGGAAAGAGAAAGGGTATTCCTTTTGGAATCCCCATGGTATGGCAAGAGCCAAAGGATCATGTATCGGACTGTTATTTCTGTCTGGTAAATACTAAAGGGATTGGCAAGAAAAATAGACACAGGATCGACTACCTTAACATTCCCTCGGCATCCGGCCAGTACCTCATTCTGAGTCTTTACTAGTTCAGATTTTCAGTGAATATGCTTCCTCCGAGGATGAAAATGATGTACCTGATGTGGGTGTCCACGGAATGGATTCAGAGTCTGCAGAGTCATCAGCAGATGCTGAACAGTCATTAGCTCATCACTGTTTCAATCAAGAGAATTTGAATGACTTGATACATGATTTGGTGCTCTCCAAGAAAGCTGCAAAACTTTTAACCTCCAGGTTAAGTGAAAGACATGCTTGACAGGTCGGTACGGGTATCATATTACCAAACAAGGGAGAGTACATTTGTTAAGTATTACTCTGAGGACAAACAATTTGCATACTGCCACAATGTTCCTGGTCTGTTTATCGAGTTGGGACTTGGCACCTATAGCCCTGCTGAGTGGAGAATGTTTTTTTATAGCTCCAAGCGTAGACTCAAGTGTGTCCTTTTGCATAATGGCAATGACTTTGGTGCAGTTCCTCTAGGTCACTCTGTCTATCTGCGAGAAACTCACGATGATACAAGAATGGTCATGGATTTACTTAAGTACCATGAATACAATTGGATCATATGTGTAGACCTTAAGATGGTCAACTTCCTCCTTGGCCAGAAAAGGGATATACAAAGTTTCCATGCTATATCTCTATTTGGGACAGTCGAGTCCGTGACAAACACTGTTCCCCCAAAGATTGGCCAGTTCGCGAAACTTTGGAAGCAGGAATGCCAAACATTGTTCATAAGCCAATCGTAAGTCGAGAAAAGATCGTTTTCCCTCCACTTCATCTCAAACTGGGGTTGATGAAGCAGTATGTCAAGGTGTTGAGCACTGACAAAGATTGTTTTCAGTACATAGTGTCGGCATTTCCTGATTTGTCATACGAAAAAATAAAAGCAGGAGTATTTGATGGTCCCCAAATCCGAAGACTTCTGAGTGATTCTAGATTCGTGAACACCATGAATGCAAAAGAGAAGGCAGCCTGTCTCTCATTTTCTGCCGTTGTTCGTAACTTCTTAGGAAACAAAAAAGCGAATAACTACGAGGATCTGGTTACTAATATGCTTTTAGCATATCGTGATCTGGGATGCAACATGAGTGTGAAGCTGCATTTCCTAAAAAGCTACCTCGACCGATTCCCAGAGAATCTGGGAGCCGTGAGCGACGAACAAGGGGAACGTTTCCATCAGGATTTGATGATGATGGAAGACCGCTACCAAGGTTACTGGGATAGACACATGAGGGCGGACTACTGCTGTACTATTAAAAGAGATCAGCTAGAGAAGACTTACAAGAGAAAGAGTCACAAACGTAAATCTTTGCCCGATTAAAATCAAGAAGAGGTCCTCCAGCCTGATGTACGGTCATTAATAAATTAGCATCTATTTGATTACAGTATTTGTAATCTTAATGTGTAATTCAAGTTTCTTCTCATATGAAATAAAATGATTGTGCAAAAAAACCTGCTTTACTATAAATAACACAAAAGAATGATTCAAAATTACTTCAGGGCATGATGATAGGCGTGATAAAATGAAAATTATTGTATAATATTAGTAATTGATATTACAAAAAATCTGTAGCATTTAGAGAGAATATGATTTCAGAGTTGAATTCAGTAAGCTCAAATTAGTTAGGAAAATGTACTTTTGTCAATTCACCAAATCCATTGTTACCGTGTAGAATCGAGAAACCCAACTGTTCGACGATGCAGAAGATGATTTGTGCTGTTATTAATGCCTGGTACCATAACGAAAAACTGGCAGAAATGTGTTCAAGTTTGGTTGAATCTATGCCAGAGCGAGTGAAGCAGGTTCTAAAAGCAAAATGAGGTCATATTTCATATTAAATGTACCATTTATCTTATTATTGAAGTATTCTTTTCAAATATAAACAACAATTATCAAATAATTTTATTATTTCACCACTGTACGAACTAATTTGCACAGTACTGTATATATATATATATATATATATATATATATATATATATATATATATATATATCGCATATGTGAGCCTCGTTTACTGCAGGCTAAGAGTAACATAATCCCCGAAGCATTTATTGAGCTGCAGTATCCCCTAAGGTTGATAGAACAAGGTCTGCTGACCAAAGTCGCTTGCCCTCACTTATTCTGATTTATGACCTTACGACCTTCAAAACCTTCAATAATTCTCGGACTAACCTTTAGAGGACCTTGAAAATTATATTATTCGAAATAGAATGTAAAACAACATAAGAGTTTTAAATTTTGTTATAATCGACAGAATAGTTAGAATGTTATTACCAAAACAAAAGTAAGATAGAGAGTCGCCCACGACTAAAAATGTCATGAAAGACAAACAACTTTTATTCATCGTCTAATCTAAGAAAAATCAATTCATAATTATATTATCCTCCCATATTTGACTCAATTTATCAATTTTAAAAAACTAGCAGGGGCTAACAACATTAATGCTACCTCAGTACGAGTGTATTTTATGTATTGATAGAATATATGATGTATTGGCGAAAGCAGTAGATTCTATATGAGAGGGAAGGAAAACTAAGGCGATATACGACGATGGAGCCTATCTTCTAGTTTGTTTGTACCTGTCTAGTGAAGACAATGCAATTAATTTTGGTAATACAAAATTAATTTATAATTCTAACAATTATATCCATAGAGACCTAATTGAATCGGCTTTCGTAAAGGAAATTCCCAACTTTAATTTATCCGATGGTCAGTTCAACACTAAACCCCTTATAAGCAGAGCACTCATCTAACCTGCGATAAAAAAATGTCTTTCCGCAGGGCCTCCAAGATTAAATTCTGACTTGTAAATTTGTGTGCTCTTTGGTTAGGCATCTTTCTGTTCTCGTTCCTTTGTGCTAACGACTGGAAATGAAGGAAATCATAGTCAAAACAAGTTTACGCAATAAATTGGAAATTGGGCTAAATAAATTAGTGCGATTTCTTCCCTGCTTCCCTGCATATATATATATATATATATATATATATATATATATATATATATATATATATATATATATATATATATATATATATATATATATATATATACTGTGTCTGTAGGCGAGAAAAAACTCACAAAAGACATTTTATTCCTCTTTCAAAACGTCTTTCGACCGTCGCAGGTCATCTTCAGGGACTGAGCAAAGATATAACGATTTTTTTAAGAAAAGTATATACAATGAGTATTTACAAATAAGAAAATAATTTCAAATAAGTAAAAATAATAAGGTAAAGTGGTGAGTGTTAAATTTGAGCGGAGAAGAGAAAGTTACATCTAGAAGTAAGAAAACAAAGCTCTATGAGACGATGGAGATCAATCATCATTTTTTTACAATTTACAAAATTAATTTAATATACATATTTGAGTTTTATAATTAAATTAGTATGTATTATTTTTAAGGTACACCATATATTTTAATTTATATATTTAAGTTATAGTCTAATATTTTTTCTACTCTATTCGATTTTTTACACTTATTTTATTTATAATTACTTTATTCAATTTTTTACACTACATTAGCTTTTGTCTATGTTATTCTATTTATATTATAGTTATTCATTTTATTCAACATTTTTAATCATCTTATGTGATATTATTTATAGTTAATCACGTTTAACTACACATTACTTTAATCACTTTTGCTTTTGAGTCCTAATCAATTGATTTAATTTGCTTTGTTAATTTGGTAATGCATTTTAATTGTATTCACTTTGCTTGTTACTATTATTATTATAATTATCACTTTTTAGCACTTTATTTCTACATAGTAAGTCTCTATGCACTGAATCATTTTAATTTTATTCACTTTGCGTGTCATTATTATTATTATTATCGCTTTTTAACAGTCTCTTCCGTACTTTATTTTATCTGCTGCTATCTCGGACGTTTTGGGCCGGTTTTAAGTATTTTAAAGATGTTCTGATTTACTGCATGGATGCACGAATCCGGGATGCACGAATCCGGGATGCACGAATCCGGGATGCACGAATCCGGGATGCACGAATCCGGGATGCACGAATCCGGGATGCACGAATCCGGGATGCACGAATCCGGGATGCACGAATCCGGGATGCACGAATCCGGGATGCACGAATCCGGGATGCACGAATGCGAGATGCACGAATCCGGGATGCACGAATCCGGGATGCACGAATCCGGGATGCACGAATGCGAGATGCAGAGCGTACCTTCCTCCAGTAGTCTTGCGATTTCCTTCGGAGAGAACGCTCCCTCGTAGGTCCATTTATACTTTCCCCCTTAGATCCCCTGGTGCAGTTGTTCCTGGTCTCCTTTGGGGGGTCTGCACATGGATGACTCAAGGACCTGGAGGGTCACGTCTTCGCCGTTGAAGAAGTAACCTTTCTCCAAGATGTCTTTTTCCTCCGTGAGGGAAACTCCTAGGTACTTTCTTACTTCCTCGTCCTCTTCTTCTGTAGTAGGGATATCGTCCTTGTCTTCTTTTTCAGTTTTCTTTTTCTTCTATGTGCTTTTCTTCGGGTTTACGGTCTTTGCAATTTCTTTTTCTGCCGATTCTTATTTTTTCTGTTGTTTCCTTTTCTTTTTCTTGTGGGGCGTCAGCGAATTCGATTTCTAAGATTTTACTGGAGGCGAAGGAAGGCGGAAAGAAGAGGTTCTTTTGCACCCCGTTCATCTGCAGAAGACGACTTAGTTCTTCTGCAAACGTACCGGGGTGAGGTAGGTTTGCAAGGTGGGCACATATGAGCATAGCTATAATTTCTTTACCCTCGTTTGGCATCACCAATTTTGTTGCTGTGGTTCCTTCGATGCTTTCCCTTTTTTCCTTTTTTGATGTTCCTTTTTTTCCTGGATCATCTTTTTTCGGATAGAGAATCTCATTGCCATGGCCTTGTGTTCGCCTCCACAGTTTATACATTCCAGCTTTTTAGCCTTACACTCTTTCAACCCGTGCCCGAGGTTGGCGCAGTTGAAACAGACGACGTTCTTTATTGGGTACTCCCTTGTGTGGTGTTGATCGACCGCAGAAGACACAGGGCTGTCGGAAGGATGGTACCTGGCTGAAGTGGCACGTTAATTGTTGGTTTATTCATCTGGATGATAACTGCCTCGGAAATTCGCAGTTTCCGGAGTTTTGGAGTCGCAGGATGATGGGGGTGTTACTGTTAAACGTTTCACGGGTTAGAGTGATCTCATATGAGTTGTTATGTTTCTTAATTGCTCCGTTCTGTCGGCGAGCCGTCAGTTGCCTCAACAGGGTTGTGAAGGTTAGGCCAATGTACTTGGAATTGCGGTGTTCGCAGTCATCGACTTCGCACGAATATTCGTACACGACGTTAGTCTCCTGGAGTTTTCTACGACGGTAAACGAGATTAGAAGGATCCCTCGAGTGTTATATTCCAGAATGAGGACTAGGGCGTCCCTCTGGACCTAAAGTACAGTCAGTTGTTTGATATTATGATACATTTACCACACCAATTTGTCGTGGAATTTTTTCCATCTTTAAAATGTATTTAGCAAAGATAACACTGAAATGTTTAACAAATATTAAGTTTTCTATGACGGTAAACGAGAGTAGCATAAAAGGAGTACTTTGAAATCTATCTTTTTAGGTGCATTAGAATATGCCCTTGAGTATTATCTTCCAGATCAAGGACTATGGCGTCCCTTTGGACCTGAAATAGAGTCAATTGTCTGATATTGCGATACATTAACCGCAGCAATTTGTCTTCATTTTCCATCTTTAAAATATATATACATACATATATATTCCCCTTTGGTAAAAATCCCTCTTCACAACTCTCACTAACCTTTCAGCAACGGCTTACTTTAGTATTTGGGTTAGAGCTCCTATCCTGGGAAATGACTCGCTTATCGAATTGTAAGTCTTATGAATACGCTTCTCCCCAGCTCACACCGACGCGAGATACAGAGATTCTGATCGCATATCTGCATTTTGGCCAGATCTTTATTCTAGGGCTTAATTAAGTAAATATTATTTCCCATGGAAGCGCAACGTCCAGATTCTGGAAGTGGGGGCTACCACCACACTTTTCATGTAAAACTCCTAATCCTAAGGACATAAAAAAAATATTTAGCACAGAAAAACGCACACAAGAGATTACTCACTCTTTCCAAGGCGAATATCACAGTCTCGGCTCATTTTCTCTATAAATAAACCACAAGACACAAGACTTCACATCATCTAAGTTAACCCATTTTATCTCAACAAGCATTCATCTGCGGATAGACAGAGAGTGACAGCCTTGATACGTGTTCTGACCTCTTATTCTCATCCGAGAGCCCAATAATTTCACTAGGATGCACTTACTAAGAAAATAATTTAACTTAAATAACTTCACTCATTCACATCATCAAGAATTCCTCAGTCAGAAAAATTTACTCCCGCGTTGATAAAGATCTTTCACGTCTCATTCATGATTTTAGTTAATTTTTGTTCAAATTGATTATGATTATTTTAATAATGAAATATTATTGGGAATTATTTCTAATTCAAACTGCATTAGAAGAAAGAGAATTTGTATGTGCTAACATAATTGCTGAAGCGAACTCTTGCCGAATAAGATATAGACTAAGCAAGCATTGTTTTTTTCACGATTGGAGGAAGCAACGTCAAGTGCTGAAGCCTCACTCGCTCATCTTCCAATAAAATGGTGAACCGGGTGTAAGTCTTAGGCACTCCAAAGTGGTAAACACCCTGGAATGACTTCTCATCAAGTAGAACTTTAAGTTTGTTTGACCGAACCTTTTTTATCACACGCGTAAAGCTGTCGAAAGATTAAAAAAGTCGAGTGCAACAGAAGGAAAAAGTAACGGGCTTTGCACATGTTCTGTTGCACTCGGCTTTTTTAGTCTTTCGAGAGTCTTTGGTGCGGGATAGAAATAGTTCTGTCAAACAAACTTAAATTTCTTTCCAGTGTGTGTCATTAAAACTTTTCCATTGTGTGCAGGTGTGTCGGGGTGGAAATGAAAAGGATCGAGATCTCTGCCCTCCTGGACGCGGGCCACAACAAGTCCGACATTGGCAAGTGAATCTACGTCAATCGGAATTAGTGTTCAACTGACCATCGGATGAATTGAAATTTGGATTTCCTTGGTTAGAAATGATTCATTCAGGCGTCTATAATTGTTGATGGTCAGTTCAACACTAATCCCTTGATAAGAAAGAATACTCATCTGAACTCGGCTAAAAAAATTCTTCAAACACCAGCTGCCTGATTAAATTCTAACATGTAAATTTAGGTGCTCATAGGTTAGGAATCTTTTTGTTTTCAGTATTTTGTGCTAATACCTGGAAATGACGGAAATCTCCGTCGAAACCTGGTTTTGCAATAAATTGGTCCAAAAGATTCTGGTTTCTTCTCGGCATTTACGTGTAGGTTAGTGTACTTCTTTGAAGTGTATATATATATATATATATATATATATATATATATATATATATATATATATATATATATATATATTTTATGAGCGCGAGAGAATAATAAAATAAGTCCAAGAAAGAGAAAACGGATTAGTTTTATCTTCGGAAGTTGTTATTTCCTACTTCGAAAAAATCCGAGCTGGGGTGGGATTCGAACTATGCACACTGAGGCAGCGAGCAATCGCTTCCGCGTAGCTGAGTGGTTAAAGGCTAGTTTTAATTAAGATCAAAGCGGTTGTTCGCTGCCTCATTGTGCAGGATTCGAATTCCACCCCAGCTCGGATTTTTTCGAAGTAGGAAATAACAATTTCCGAAGATAAAATTAATCTCGTTTTCTCTTTCTTGAGGTGTGTTGGATATATATAATATATATATATATATATATATATATATATATATATATATATATATATATATATATATATATATACACGAGGGTCGGTCAATAAGTTTTGCGAATCGGTAGGGCAAAACAGATGAAGTAGGATGGCTGTTTGTGGGGGTGTTAGGACAAGTCAGCACCTGCAGCCGCACGCTCCTGCCTCGTCTATTTAAGAAGCAGTAGCTGATCGCAGATCGTCAGTCACAAATATTTCAACAATGGAGAAGGTTGAGCACCGCGCACTGATCAAATATTTGACCAAGGAAGGCAAGAATGCAAAAGAGATCCATGAACGCATGGTTGCAGTGTACACCGACACCGCCTCTTCCTATGCAACCATTGCTCGCTGGAATAGGGAGTTCCGCCATGGTCGTGAGTCCCTTGAAGATGGCCCCCGTCGAGGACGCCCGTCAGACGTGACCAATGAGGACAATGTGGCCCATGTAGAGAGGATGATCCTCGAAAATCGACGGGTGAAGGTCGAAGAAATCGAGCGACAACTTGGAATATCACATGGAAATGTTATCAACATCATCCACGACAATTTGGCCATGCCCAAGGGCTCTGCCCGTTGGGTCCCTGGTAACCTCACGCGCCATGATCGACTTCAACGTCGTCAAAGTCCATAAGACCCGAGTTGCACAAGCTGCCCTGCGTGAGTGCGGATTCAAGGAGCTCAACCATTCCACCTACAGTCCAGATCTGGCCCCTAGTGACTACTTTTTATTCCGCCAGCTCAAGGCTGCACTGCGTGGACGCCAGTTTGGGGACGATGAAGATGTCCAGCTCGCCGTCCAGGAGTGGATTGAACAGCATTCGGGAGATTTCTGGTTGTCGGGAATTCGAAGCCTCAGGGACAAGTGGCGCAAGTGCATTGAAGTCGAGGGTAGTTATATTGAAAAATAATAAAACACTTTTCCTCATATCTCGTTTCCTTATATCCAAATTGCAAAACTTATTGACCACCCCTCGTGTATATATATATATATATATATATATATATATATATATATATATATATATATATACATATATATATATTGATAGTTAAGTAGGTTTTTCGCTTTCATATTTTCTTTACGTGCTGTCAGAAATTGTACACGTCAAAGGCGGCTTCTACCCTTGAATGGCGCCGATTACGCAACATCGGAATAACTCAAAATACTTCTTCGCATCAATTTGACAGCTGGAAACTCACTATTATTCCTATAAAACATCAAAGGCGGCCATCTAAGTGTTTGTATTTACCTTCCCGTTAGAAAAATTTAGATAACCAATTTTGAGAAGACGAAGAAAAAGAATCACACAATAAAGATCAGCGAAGTTGCCTAAAGCCAGCCAGAGAGAAAATAAAGAAGGTAGAAACCCGAGCAAAGCAACTACATCATTGGAATAGCAAAATTTGATATCTTACAATTACACGACGTTAAATTCTATGTTAGATCTAGAGGTTTTGATACAAGTTAGCTACATGTATACCATAACCCAAGAATTGCTGATACACCCTTATCTACATGTATACACACTTAGAGAAGAGGAAAAATATGATGATGAAGAACAACTGCCACCACAATAACGACATCAATGATTTTTTTAAAACTAAAAATTGAGGAAGGATGAACAGTTAGTTGGAAGGGACCGCAAGCTGATGAAGCGTGTGACATGGGGATGGGGGGAGGAATCGAAATAAGCGAATTTAGTTTACTGAACAGTGTGAAATGGCACTAAAAGATGACCTATTGCTCTGGTGCACCGGATGAGAAATGAGAGACCCTCCTCTTGTCACATGCTTGAGAGAAGAGGAGCGTCTCTTGGGATCCTCAGAATATGGGTCAGCTGTCGAGAAGTGCTGTCGAACATCCAGCTTGACAGGAGCTAGATGCGGATATGACTTCAAGAGGATGTGGGTCAACCGAATAAATAAACAATGGGAATGAAGCTTCTGCTGAATTATCAGGGAATGATTCGAGATGTGATCAATCTGCTCCCAATTCACTTACACCCATCTATGGACCGGTGCTCAGAATTGAATCGGAAAGGAAAAATAGCGAAGCAATGGTAATAAAAGAATTTTTTTCCTCAGTAAAACATTTTGATTTATTCTCAGAAATATTGCTTGAAATTCCAGGTGAATAAATGGGCCTCTTCAGGGGCTAGAACCTACCCGAGAGGAAGCGTTACTTCTCAATATTAGTGAAGTAAACTCCAAAATTTTCGTCGCGTGAAACCCAATTTTGGCAAACTTAGTAGCATTTAAATATGTTCTAGAAACTAGTGGTTAGGAAATCACGGAAAAATGCCTGTCACTTTCCTTTCCCCCCGGGAATAATCAGTGATGAAAACTGTACAAAAACAAATACATCGACGATTCTCTTGCGAACACCATTCCGGTCACCATATTTGCTAATACAAACAATACTGACTAATCTGTTTTATTTAGTTTATTAGTGACTCTCACGCCCGTGATGAGACTAAATAAACGTAATATTTCAGGGAAAAAGTTTATAAAATATATAATCTTTTGGTGCAGCCGTGTATAGTCGGGCAAACCTTTTAGAGCAGGACATCCGCTTGCCCGGTATATGCAAGAAAATTGTTTAAATGGTTAATGAGTTGACCAATGTGCTATAAAATTTATACCCAAGTTGAGATACAACTCCTACAAATACGGAAGAAGGAGTTTGAGATTCATGTGTTAAAGATTAAAGAAAAACAAATCAACTTTTCAAAATAATCTCGTCAACGACGAAAACTTATTGGTTACCAACAACATACCAATGGATGGAAGCTGAGAACAACTACTTCTAACATATATAGATTTTTATTCAATATTTAAAGTATAAATACAATTAAAATAGTCTAGGTTCTAGGGGAAATAGTTGTCGTAGTCACCCTAGTAAATGGCTTCAGGCACATATAGGGTATTCCCTAGAACGGACACTACGACAATTTGACCTACTCTTCATTTTTAGGTCCTAACTTCTTGCAATTTTCTATACGTTAATTTAAGAAAAGGTTTTCAGACCGAGTTCGTACCAGTGTTTGTTTTTGTTTGTTGTTTTTTTTTGTCACACGCACGCGACTTTATAAGTTAATATGACGGTCGGTCGGTCGATCGGATGGAAACCATTTTACTTTTCAATGAGTTTTTTAGCAATAACATCATAACTATTCGGTCGATTCTAACTAAATTTGAAACCCTTATGATGTTTTGCATTCTATTTCGAATGATGTAATTACCAAGGTCCTCCTAAAGTTAGTCCTGGAATTATTGAAAGTTTTGAAGGTCGTAAGGTCATATGGTCATAATTCAGAATAATTGGGAACATGCGACTTTGGTATGTTGGCTTTGTTTCTTACAATGATTTTTAGGTAACATATTTTTAAGCCTATTCGTAGTGCCAAATCTCGTCTTTCTCGAATATTTAGGGGAAAATGGTTCGTTGCTCGCAATTCTTATGCTTTTGATTGCAACTTTTTTTGTTTCTTTTAACGTATTTACTCAAGTTCGAATTTTAATTTCGATCATTGTTTTCTACCTGTCTGATCTCCTAGACACCCTAAGTTAGGTTTAAGTTTTCTAGTTTACTTCCGCGAGGATTTTTTTTTCTTCTTCTTCAACAATCTTCTTTCAGTTTCTTTTTTTTCTCAATTTTATTTGTAATTTGACATATTTTTGTTTTTCTTACGTTAGTATGTACTAGTTTCAGTTTTCCTTCAATATCGATTCGTTGCATAATGATCTAATCCTCCGTTTCTAATCAATGATGATGATCAGAATCGACTTTATTTTTTTTTAATTTCTTCCATCGGTAAATTAATCAAGCATCTTTCAGTGAATCCATCGATCAATTAAAATCCGTTGACAGGCAAATTTTTGCCTGAATTTCAAGATTAATTGAAATGAAACCTTTATTATTCTCTTTTAGTCGGAGATGAAGGAGAGATCAGACCATATACTTGCAGCTAGTTTTTGCCATCATCTTCGATAAGAGAAGCTGTTTTCTAGTTGTTATCACATTATCAATAACAAAAACGGGTAGATTATTTGATAGATCCATTCTCGAGTAAATTAAGAAGGGTGAATAGGGGGGGGGGAATAAATTTTGTTTAAAGCCACTATTTGCGGAAAACTGTAATGAATAATACTAGTGATAACATGCCAATACTGGTATTTTGAAATATTTTAAATTTCTTAATTTGTATTTAATATAAAAAAGCATTGATTTAAACCAAATATATATATATATATATATATATATATATATATATATATATATATATATATATATATATATATATATATATATAGAGAGAGAGAGAGAGAGAGAGAGAGAGAGGGAGAGAGAGAAAGAGAGAGAGAGAGAGAGAGAGAGAGAGAGAGAGAGAGAGAGAGAGAGAGAGAGAGAGAGAGAGAGAGAGATAACATACATACATGACCCGCTAATTATAGTTGAACAAGAAAGAACGAGATGGAGGAGAGAGCAACCGAATTGACTACACTTTGAGCGAAAATGCAAATCAAACCAGAGCAACAACTGCCGTCGCGATCTTCGCTTGGAACCGTGGCAGTAAAAGAGGAGCGAAACACCTAATGCCCAAATACCATAAAAAAGCCGGTCTCCTCCTGCCATTCGTGACCCATTTGTGGGCGATCAATGTTGTCCTCGAAGGGCGAGGTAGCATCGACGCAGAGGCAAAGGCCAAATGTGTTCGAGTCCCTTGGTTTATTTTTATTCAAGGGCTTTGTCAAGGAGAGTGAATTTTGATCAACGAGAGTATTTCCCCTCAGTGGAGAGACACAAAGATGAAGAAAGAAGGTGGATAAATAGAAAGAGGAATGGCAAAAAAGATTAGGAATGAAAATACATCTTTAGGCCAAATTTTTTGGGGGTAGGCTACCTATTGCCTGCAGAAACAAGGTCGTACAAGTATCGCGAAAATTCAAAAATACGAACTGTGGCAAAAAAAAGAAGATAAAAAGAACAAAACGAAAAGAGGAGTAGGAAATTCGGGACAAAAGCAACAGGGTAAGAGAAAGTTTGTGTTGTCGCGAAATATAGCACTGGATGGTAAATTAAAGATGATACTCAATGTCAAATTAAAGATGAGACTCGATAACAAATTAAAGATGACACTCGATAGTAAAATAAAGAAAGACGATGTTAAAATAAAGATGGCACTCGTTGGGACAAAAATTAAATCGATTTGCGACTCAGTAATAGTGACTTAAGTCGATTCCATGCATTTGTGCTCCCATCCCATGGACATGCAAATAGGAGCCTGATTCCATTGCCTTTAGGGAAGTTCGTCTTCACAGAGATTTCCCTTCCAAGCACACATCACGTGTGGTAAAATCCTCATTCAACAATAGCAAAAAAGACACTAGAAGTCAGCCGGCAAAGCCTCCCTATATTTTCGTTGCAACAATGACAATACCGAGTGCTTGTCGGTGAATTCGATTGAGAGACACTTCGATAATAATAATATTTTTTTATTTTACCCCTGTTATTGTCTAATATAAAACTTAGTAAATTTAGGTAGTGCGAATTTAACTGGTTTTCACTACCATTACCGCGGCCGCACACACCTACATACCCACATACTCATCATACATGCAATCCCATGTGAGCATTCCATCTTCTTGTCCAAGCGAAAGGCTTATGCGATCTTCAGGACGCCTGTAGTGTATGCATCGAGGGGAAGGCTTAGGGGGCCTTCCTGCATAAGTGCCCCGTGACTCCTGCTTCAAAGAGAACTCGAGACGTACTTTGGAACCTTTCATGCACCCTCACGGAATCGAGTGAACATTATTTCGTACCTCCCCTTCCCTTCCCCCGCCAACCAAAACATCCTGCTCAGTCATTATTTTTGCGGGACCTCCGCCCAATCAGCCGCTTCCGTCGTTCTCAAAGGCGGGCTGGTCCTCGGTATCAATATCGGAGGGAATCAGCTTTCGCCCACCTGGCGCAGATGGTAGCAGAGGAGAAAAAGATGGTCAACAGACGTAATCCTCCAATTAATGAAGGGAACTGAAGGTCCGTGTGTGTCAGCTCCGGAGGAGGCTTTCGTGAGCGTGAAAAGAGGTAAACACAGAAACGCATCTGTAAATTATCTTTTGAGGAAGGAGTCCACTAAATGGTAGAAGATAGAGTGATAGAGTAGATAAATGGGTGCTTAAGAAGTTGCATGATAACATTTTTAATGACAAAGAAGTAATCATTCTCGTTGAGTGGAATGCAATTCTCCCCCGAGTACAATATGTACTGGGGGGAGGCGATGGTCGTGTAGCAAACGAAGCAATATATTCTCATGATAAGAATTTACACACAAATTAAACGATATATATATATATATATATATATGTGTGTGTGTGTGTGTGTGTGTGCGAAATCATTAAAAATGGCTACCATCTGCTCTCTGAACATCTCCAGGCGGGCCTGAACTGGTTGCATGCACTGGTTACGGAGTACTTCTCAATGGATGACATTACCTCCCCAATGGCAACCCTTAGAGATCCTAAATCCTTGTGAGCAGACTTGTTGACATCCTTGTCAACGAGACCTTACATGAAATAATGTAAGGAGTTGCATTCAAAAGGAGCTGGGCGGTCACAATTGTGGATAGCAGTGTCGCGGGACCTGTCTTCTTTGCCTTGGGTGCAGGAGCAGAGTCCAGCAGCAAAAAGTGAGGCCTTTCCGCGGCTACTTGGTCCATCCAAGGCTTGACTACAGTATCTGGTACCTCACTCTAAACGTCCGCATTGACCTTGAGGTCCTGGGCGAAGATGTGAGGAGGCATAAACCGACCATAAACCTCGCTGCTGACCACGCCCATAACCATCAAAGGGGCAGGAAATTTGCTGTTAATGACGGTAGACACTTCGTCCTTATTCTCACTAATGTCATATTGCCGTTTCACTTTGTAAACGAGGTTCCTCGGGTAGCTAAAATAAGTTCACACTCTCGTGCACGCTTGTCCCGGCGCAGAGGGCCGCGAGTATAGCGTGCCGTTTTTCGATTTCAGCTGGCATTCCCGGCCAAAACCGCGTGTGCGGTTACCCGCATGAAAGCTATCTCTTACTTAACATGTACAGACAGGTTCAAGTGACCTACATTGGTACAGTAATTAGCTCTTAGGCACACTTTCAACTTTGTATCGAATTAACTGAAAAATATTGTAATATCACCTCCTATAAGAGAAGGAAAGTAATTACTTGCCAACATTACTATTCGGTATAATTACTGTGGCTTAATTTTAATTACTTAAAAACTGTTTAGCACTGCACGTAAACACATGATTTTGCTTCCATTTGGATACCTTTAATCAGATAACGTTTCGTCGCAAATAGCGTTTAGCTTCTAACATTTCTTAGTTGGGACAATTTAACCACAAGGCGGCACTCAGAGATAACGGACTGGCAGATAGAATTTGCAAAGGTTCCATTCACCAACAAGGTCAAGACAAGAGGTTTCTGGTGTTTTACATATTGGTCTTAAGAAAAAATTGAGAGCGTGGACGAAATGTGAGAGCGATTGGACAAGGGTGTTTTTTTTTTAGCCAATCACCATATGGATTTCAATAACTAGGTAAAATATAAAAGATACAAGACTTGCTTTGCTCGTTGGCTGTTTGATTAAATAGATGAAAATAGTTTATTTATTAAAGTATAACAGTGAAGCTCGGAGAGATACAGGGTCCAAGTAGATTCCGGGGGGAGGGGGCTTGGGCTAGGGAGG
Organism: Ceratothoa steindachneri; assembly: GCA_963969495.1. Classification (NCBI taxonomy): domain Eukaryota; kingdom Metazoa; phylum Arthropoda; class Malacostraca; order Isopoda; family Cymothoidae; genus Ceratothoa; species Ceratothoa steindachneri. The sequence continues at coordinate 42,308,933 of OZ018321.1, read as the reverse complement.
GTACGAAACTCTCCTTCCTTGGTTCCTTCTACTCAACGAGCCTTAGTGATGAGTGTAATGGTCGGAGTGGATAGTGGAGGCAGATGGCTAATAGTTATAACTAGAAATGGAAAGATCAGTTTTCGAGAATTGATTTGGAAAGTACCGAAGAAAATAGTATTATATACATACAAGCCAATGTAACGTTGAGCTCTGAACCCAGGTATGGGCGTGGTTTTCGGAAAGAATCTTTGATGGTCATAGACAAAAAAATCGCCTTTTTTTAAAAATTATTCTATGAGAGAAAATTGCAAACAGGAAAAGAGAAAAAGCTATAGAGCTAAACTAAAAATTATGGAACTTAGCCAAACGTATATTTAGATAGAAGGAAGCTCCGGCAGGAAGACATAGTTGATCCTACCCACAAATAGATGCTCCTACTTATTAATAGACGTTTCTCTGAATTAATGCAGGTTCCTACGTAATAAAAGACGTTTTTATGAAGTAATAGACGTTTCTACGAAGTAATAGACGTTCCTACTTATTAATAGACGTTTCTCCGAATCAATGATGTTCCTGCAGAGTAATAGGCGTTTCTACGAATTAATAGACGTTCCTACGTATTAATGTACGCTTCTACGAATTAATAGTGCCTACCTAGTAAAAAAATGTTTCTACGAAGTAATAGACGTTCCTATGTATTAATAAACAATTTTACGAATTAATAGACGTTCCTACTTATTAATTAACGTTTCTACGAATTAATGACGTTGCTTGCTACATATTAATTAACCTTTCTACAAATTAATAGACGTTCCTACTTATTAATAAACGTTTCTACAAATTACCAGACGTTCCTGCATATTAATAGACGTTTCTACCAATTAATAAACGTTCCTGCGTATTAATATGCGTTTCTAGGAATTAATGACGTTGCTACATATTAATTAATAAGCCTTAGTACAAATTAATAGACGTTCTTACTTATTAATTAACGTTTCTACGAATTAATAGACTTTTCTGCGTATCTATTAATAGAGGTTCTAGCCAGGACCATTCACCGTTTGGTTCATGCAAGCAGAACGCCTCCTCTCATTAGACAGGGTTACTAGTGATAGGTAGAAATTTAGAGTCCCTAGTAAGGTCATTTCCTTACATACTCGTAGTCATTGAAGAAATCTCATCCCTCCTAAGGGATCCTGAAAGTCAAGCCTACGCCACTCTCCAAACCGCCATTTTGGAGAAAATCACCACGACTACAGCGCAAAAAGTGGATCTTCTGGAAAGAACAAATAAACTCTGCCATCTCCATCCCAAATACCTATTAATAATACTCCAGGACACTTTGGGAGAAGATCCAAGCGCGGAATTTCTTCCAGACGTTTGTCAAGCGCTTCGCCTCACACATTTAGGAGGCATTAGAAATCTAGGCTACCCAGAGTCGCATGGACCAAGCTGTGCAATGGTAATTTCACAATTCATTCAACAGCCAGCTTTGACTAATATCTAGATGATCTCTCTGGTTTTGCTTAAAGTTTAGTTTCGAATAAAAATCCTGTGGTAAAAAAACTTTACATTTTTACCGGTCGTGAAATAGTCAAGATTGTGGCAGCATGTACACAAAGAGCGCTCTCAATTCCGACATATATACATGATATATCAAACACACACAAACAGACCTTTACACAAAACTCGCTTAATTTTACAAGTTTTGGTCTGTCGTCTGTCTTTGTGATGCGTTCTTGGAATAGCAACATTTTTTCGTAATTTATTTTCTTCTTCCTCTACTTCTTATTATTAAAAATAAAACAAAAACCAATGGGCGTATTTTTACTAGAATCTTTTAGAAATTCATAAAAAAATTGATAAGAAACGAGTCTCTGAAGTACTTATCGTAAACACAAATGATTATAACACAGAATAGCAAAGGCATTTAGGGACGGACATAAAGAAGTCAACGAAAGAGTAGCGATCAATCGTGGGCGCTAATCCCTGAGAGGAAAACATAAAGATGAATGTGTTAATTCGTTTATATTAAAGTAATATTAAAAGAAACAACAAATAGACTTAAAATTCATATTAAAAGTAAAAAAAAAGTGTTCAGTAGAGTTTAACAGTGAGAGGTTTAATATTTATCCGAAATATTTGGCCGGAAAATTTAAATCATATAACCTGAAGGAAACAGAATGGTGACACTTGCAAGACACATTTCACTTACATGCTGCACCTACAATGTATACTTTCTACATGCACATGACGTATTTTTACACCCAGTGCAGACCTCAGTGGGAAAAAGGCGCCATCAAGCATTAAAAAAAGTGATGGAAAAAAGTCGGATAATAAAAAATCTTTTTAAAGCAAAATATTTGTTTTATTATTTCTGAATGAACTTGAATTAGTAGTTGCGATGAAATGTTTAGAGAAGAGACAAATTCTCAGATAAACACTGCCACACCTAATTGAGTATCTAAAAAAAAACAATATATATAAATAAATTTCTAGCCCTCCTTTTCTCCCATTCACCTTCTACCCTCTCTCTCCCGCCTCGATGCTCCCCCTTTTTCCCTCTCCCTACCTCGATCGATTCTCCCCCTTTACCCTTCTCCCTCCCTTCCTCTCATTTATATATATATATATATATATATATATATATATATATATATATATATATATATATATACACGAGAAGCGGTCAATAAGTTTTGCAATTCGGATATAAGGAAACGAGATATGAGGAAAAGTGTTTTATTATTTTTCAATATAACTACCCTCGACTTCAATGCACTTGCGCCACTTGTCCCTGAGGCTTCGAATTCCCGACAACCAGAAATCTCCCGACTGCTGTTCAATCCACTCCTGGATGGCGAGCTGGACATCTTCATCGTCCCCATACCGGCGTCCACGCAGTGCAGCCTTGAGCTGGCGGAATAAAACGTAGTCGCTAGGGGACAGATCTGAACTGTAGGGGGGATGGTTGAGCTTCTCGAATCTGTACTCGTGCAGGGCAGTTTGTGCAACTCTGGCCTTGTGGACAGGGGCATTGTCGTGGAAGAGAAGGACACCACGTGTCAACTTGCCACGCCGCTTCTGACGGATGCACTTCTTCAACCCATCCAGTTCCTCGGCGGATTATTGGCCTGTGATGGTCCTTCCACGCGTCTCATAGTCCACCATCAACACTCCCTCAGAATCCCAGATGATGGTGGCCATGATCTTCCCGGCTGAAGATTGTGTCCGGAACTTGATAGGGGGCGGTGATCCCCTGTGCTTCCAGGCCATGCTTTCGAGGTTGGTCTCAGGATCCCAGTGATAGACCCACGTTTCTTCACCTGTAACTATGCGAGACTCGAATCCCGCCGGGTCTTGGTTGTACAGGAGCAGCTGCTCCTCCGAAGTTTGACGACGTTGAAGTCGATCATGGGGCGTGAGGTTTTGTGAGGTTTCTAGGGACCCAACGGGCAGAGACCTTGGTCATGGCCAAATTGTTGTGGATGATGTTGATAACACTTCCATGTGATATTCCAAGTTCTCGCTCGATTTCTTCGATCTTCACCCGTCGATTTTCGAGGATCATCCTCTCCACACGGGCCACATTGTCCTCGTTGGTCACGTCTGACGGGCCTCATCTTCAAGGGACTCACGACCATGGCGGAACTCCTTATTCCAGCGAGCAATGGTTGCATAGGAAGGGGCGGTGTCGGTGTACACTGTAACCATGCGTTCATGGATCTCTTTTGCATTCTTGCCTTCCTTCGTCAAAAATTTGATCACTGCGCAATGCTCAACCTTCTCCATTGTTGAAAAATTTGTGACTGACGATCTGCGATCAGCTACTGCTTCTTAAATAGACGAGGCAGGAGCGTGCGGCTGCAGGTCCTGACTTGTCATAACTTTTCCTAACACCCCCACAAGCAGCCATCCCCCTTCCTCTGTTTTGCCCTACCGATTCGCAAAACTTATTGACTGCCCTCTTATATATATATATATATATATATATATATATATATATATATATATATATATATATATATATGCAACAATAATCACCAAAACACGTAATCTAAGATGCTTGAAATATCCCAAAGGAAAATGATACACAGAATAAGCCCAAGCGCTTGCGTGTTTACATCATCAGGGGCAGAAGAACAACGAAATAGAGAAACAGTTAATAAACAGAGAAATATGACGTCATTCAAACGTACCGACGAACAAAGACAATCGTTTAAGGGGGAGGGTCAAACTGACGAACAAATGAATAGCTCATCCGCAGAACTACAATATACAAATCAATTAAACAAATTAAATTTATATTGCAAACAAATATTATTCATGATCCAATTATCTAATTTAAAAAGCCCCTCACATTGATTGAAATTAATGTTATGGGAGAATTTGATCGAGGCTGATTCCATTAAATTTCTTTCAATAAAATTGGGCACAAAAATAATGGTTTTACCCCTAAACGATTGTCTGTTCGTCAGTACGTTTAAATGACGTCACATTTCTTTGTTTATTAACTGTTTCTCTATTTCATTGTTCTTCTGCCCCTGATGATGTTAACACGAAAACACTTGGGCTTGGGCTTATTCTGTGTATTATTTTTCTTTGGGATATTTCAAGCATATATGTATATATATATATATATATATATATATATATATATATATATATATATATATATATATATGTTGTTGTGTGTGTGCGATGGGTAATTTGTCATTTAACTTTAATATAAAAGAAAATATTTACCCAAGTTACATGTTAAAGGCTTAAAGGATTGTTTTAATATTCATTTTATTTTAGGAAATCGCCGTTGGCCTTAATTATGTCCGCCAGGCGATGTTTGAATCTGCTGCAGGCCTTCTCGACAGTCTCCTAATTTGACTGGGTGAAAAGTATGGTGATCCTAGACCCCTTTGGTGTTGCACGTGGACCACGGCTCACATATAATATTCCACTGGGGTCCAGTTTTGAAAGTTCGGACGCAAGATGTTCGGAGTAACATGGTCAAAGAAATTGTCTGGCACCTAATACTGGGTCGTCCTTCTTGTGTGACACGGTGCAGAGTCCAGGGCCACGACATTTCTTCCAAACAGTTGGTGTACCTGCCTGTATTGAGTCTGAGGCCCTTCAGAAAAATAAAGGAAGCATAACGTGGTCCTCGTTATTGACAACCCCAAACACAATGATGTCAAGCGGGAACTTGGTCTTTATTACTTTCGGTGCATATTTGGGGTACATAGCAAGCTATCGGTTGTTTTACGAGTTCACCACCTTGTCGTAACATAAATTCTGCTCGTCTGAAAAGAACCAATGCATGCCAAGTTTCAGGGTATTAAAAATCATCAAATTTAGCCTGAATACTAAATATATATATATATATATATATATATATATATATATATATATATATATATATATATATATATATATATATATATATATATATATGATATGTATATACTAGGGTAAGAGGCCATGCTGAATACATGAGTTATTAAAGTTTACAGCGATAGCAGCATTCTTCGCCTTAACCTGTATCTTCTTTATTCTGGTGACGAGATCCTTCGCCGAATTAGAAGGCGCAAAATCAGTGACGAAAGACAAAAATAGGGCGAGAGTCAGTTTATTCCAAAGCGTCTTTCAGCCATAGTAGTTCATCTTCGGGGATTGATCCAATTCTCAAAATAATGTCGTATATATGGAAGTTTAGATTGATTAATAATACAAAAAATGGACCAATCGCAGAATAGGAAAAATTTAATATGTATATTATAGCTAGAATGAAACTCATAAATACTGAGCAAGCAGGGAACTACTTTACGACGTCAGGGTGGGGGATTGCCGTTATCCCTACACCAGGGAGTGCAATGTACTCGGAATGAAGATTATTTCATCCGGGTACAAGAAGCACGTCCAAAAAGGAATCACCAAGGCCACTGCTGCAGTCAAGACTCTATACAGGTTCAGAAATCTTTGTGAAAGCAATAAGAAAAAGATCTACAATGCACTTGTAAGATCGACGCTGCTATACCCCGTTTCCGCCCTCTCGTGTGTCTCGAAGACAAAAAAGAGGAAACTACAAGTGGTGCAGAATAAATGTACGTACCTAATTACAGGTACATACAGGCATGAGAGAAGACCCCAGGAAGAGCTGCACCGGGAGGCGGGGTTAAGTCTCATTAACATTGTCATATAAGAACGGACAAGGAATATGCTGGAAATGGTTAATCGTGAATTGGACGATGATATCGTCCAAATGATTGGCCAGAATAGAAGAGGAATAAGTCGCGCCAGATTTCCGAGCTCCGTCCGCCGGGGTTTTAGCTGATGGAGCAGAAGTGCCGTTCTACACATGATAATAGAAATGTTTTTACCCTAAACCAATAAAAAATCCGACCAAGAAAAAGCTTACCTAACTGTGAAACCTCACCGATTTCTACAAATTCACCGATGAAGACCCAAATTTACCGAAGAAGAAATCCACGAAAAACCAAAAAACACGAATTACACTCACTACAAGATATACGAAAAAAACAAAGCCACTAGGCGCAACACTAAAGTAATTAATAAAGTAATTATTACCACAACAGCAAATGCGCACATCATATCCAAAGACATTGATTGATTTTGAAGACAAATGGCTTGAACACCATATTATTTATTTATATATATATATATATATATATATATATATATATATATATATATATATATATATATATATATATATATCAAAGACAACAAAGGAACTACAAAACCAGAAATACTTAAAAGCGATATGCCTGATCACCAGGCTCTAGCATCTATTTGCACCTTTCCACACTTCTTTCTCTTTTCACCACTGGCCTACTTTCCGCTATCTGTCCACACACCCTTACTCTATCCCCTACCTACATCTACTCTTACAACATTACGAATACGCATATGGAGAAATATCCAAGCGAATGAACATCCACCTGTATCATTTATGATAATTATAGGCGAGTATTTATAAAGACACTGAAACAATAAAAATTCTCTCACAGGTAGAAAGAAGGCAGCCCAGATATCAACGACTGACATTTGTAACATTGTAAAGAATGTTAAAGTTGATCCTGGCTCCAATATGGTTTGACTGCAGCTGGAGTTAATGTTTCAGTGATTACAATTAAAAGATTCCTACACAAAAATGACCTCCACAACTAACAAAATAGAAAGAAAGGGCAAGTTCAACGTGATTAACATTTTGAAAGAATGTATTATGGAACGACGAAACGAAAACAGAACTATTTGGCCATAATTGCAAAAGACGTTTGGCGGAAAGCTGGTGAATCATTTCTTCCGCAAAACTATACATAAAGCACTGTAAAGCAAGCTTAATGTTATGGGATTTCTTAACTGCTAAAGATAGAGGAACACTTGATAAAGTAATAGAACAATGAAAAATATTTCGTTATTTGAAAGAAAACCTTCTACCATCAGGAACAAAACTGAAATTAGGTTGGCAGGTTTCTTGCAGCGGGATAATAGTTCACTTTAAACCTCCTCTGAAGCAAAGAAATGGTTTGAAGATTGAAAAATCAATGTTTTGTAATGGCCATCACGAACCCCCAAACTTGAACCACATCAAAAATATGTGGCTGAAACTAAAAGGTGGAATCTACCAAAGAAATCCCTCAATGAACTATGATATAAAGTATGATGGAATGGAAAAAGATTTCTAGTGAAAAGTGCTGCTAGTTAATAGAAAACTAAGGTAAACGTTTGAAATCTGTACTTTAGTATCAAAGGTCATTCGGTAAAATTATTAGTTTGGGTTTTGTGACCCTTTGTTCAGTTTTCAATTTCGTTGATAAAATGAATTCTTTTGGGGTTGGGAACACTTTTGGTTATATTCTTTGCATTAGACGGAATATATAACATTTACGACATCGAAATTATTAAAATATTATTAGAATAAATAATCTAAAAGTCTCTACGTGCAACGTATACTTAAACTTTAGATTTATTCAAATCTAAAAGAAATATTTGTTTTTTACATTTAAAAAAAAAATTGCCTTCATATTTTTTTTGCAGACATAAAAACTCAAGTTGTGAACATATCATAGTTGTAACATGTGTTGAGAGATAATTTCAAGTTTCTAAAAGGTGTAGCATTATTCTTTCGTGCACATTAGAGAATGCTACTATGAGTCATAGAAGTGATACGTCAAAAGATCTTTATTAAAAAAAAAACCTAGACAAACATCGGCAAAATAGTTTGAAAGGGGGTGTGTTAAGAATGCAGTGAAGTTAGACAAAGCAAAAATGTGTGATGCAGCCACTCAAGGAGTATACTTAGGACACTAGGGGACGAGGTGAATAACTTTTATAAACGTTCGTCCCTATTTTCAACGATGACTGATTTTCTTTCATGGGATAAGCAAAACAAAGTCTACAGACCAAAATGTTTACGACCTTCGAAACTTTCAATAATTGCCAGACTAACCTTAGGAGGACCTTGCCAATTATATCATTCGAAAGAGAATGTAAAACAACATAAGGGTTTCAAATTTGTTAGGATTGGCCGAAGAGTTAGGATGTTATTGCCAAAACAAAATAATTTCCGGGCTAACCTTGGGGACTTTGGTAATTATATCTTTCGCAAGAAAATGTAAAACAACATAAGGGTTTCAAATTTTGTTAGAATCAGCCGAATAGTTACAAAAAACAGCAAATCGGGGACCCACCGATGACATAGTGAGATATAATAGAGTCGCACGCGACTAAAAATGAAAAAAAGATGGAGAAATTAAAAGTGATCGAAAAGGTGAAAACGTTGAGGATGACAGTTAATTAGCATATTAAGTTTCCAGTTCGTACAAAGAGGGCAAAATTAAAAGTACGAATTTTAATACTTAAAGTTCGGTAAAAACAAAGACGAGATTTTTAGTCTGCTGAAGGAAATTTAAATTAAATACAAAGGTTGATAAGAGATAACGCAAGTTTGAGAGATTAATATGGTATTACGGTTTAGCTTTCTGGAATAAATCATTTCAATTTAAATTTGAACATTAGAATATTTTAATTGTAATTTTCTTTTCCTAATATAATTTTGAGCACAGGTCATTATTCTTTTATCTAAATTTAACCTTCGATTTCTGAAATGAGGTGGCACGTGTGAGCAACATAGCCCCGAAATCTCGAATCCACCTTGTTGAAGCAATGGCAAACGTCTTTAATTTTAAATATTTCATCGGAATTAAGAAGAGGCATTTTGCACTCGTCATGACGCTGTAACAATCAACCTGAAGAGTAAAAATTTAAAATCAAGCAACGGAATGAGCCGAGGCAGCGGGGCAGATATTAAGTGAGTTTGGATCTGTTTTCACTGCATTGTGTATTGAATCTGCTCTTCCTGAATGTTACCTGGAGATTTGCATGAGAGTGACACTTGCTTTTACGTTTTGTCGCAAACCTTAAGTGTATTTTCTTTTCTCTAGAATGAAGATTTGTGCATATGAAATTGTTTGCGATTATTTGCCACACACCCACACAAAAACTGTTTCGTTTCAAAGGCACAAGAATGAACAAAATTACAATGTCTCATAATTCATCCGAGATTAGGAGCATTCTGTCTCTTACTGTGTGAACGCGCAGGTCTGTTTCTCGCGCTTTTGTTTATTTTTGTTTTTAGTCGTGTGCGACTCTCTATCTCACTATGTCGGTTGATCAGTTGGTCCCCGATTTGCTTTTTTTTCGTTTTGTAATAACATTGTAACTATTCGGCTGATTCTAACGAAATTTGAAACCCTTATGTTTTTTTACATTCTTTTCCGAATGGTATAATTGCCAAAATCCCACAAAGTTAGCCACGGAATTATTTTGTTTTGGCAATAACATCACAACTATTCGGTTGATTCTAATGAAAGTTGAAACTCTGATGGGTTTTTTTTTACATTCTCTTTCAAATGATTTAATTGGCAAGGTCCTCCCAAGATTAACCGGGGAATTATTTGGCAACAACATCCTAACTCTTTGACCAATTATAACTAAATTTGAAACCCTTATGTTGTTCTACATTCTCTTTCGAATGATATAATTGCCAAAGTCCTCTTAAGTTTAGCCGAAAAATTATTAGGCAAAACCTTCACAACTACTCAACCAATTCTAACGAGATTTGAAACCTTTATGTTGTTTTACATTCTCATTCGAAATGATATAATTGTCAAGGTCCTCCCAAGGTTAGTCCTGGAATTATTGAAAATTTTGAAGGTCGTAAGGTCATAAATTTGAATAAGTTAGAGCACTCGTCTTTTGCTCTGCATACCTTGTTCTCCTTCTTCTTTATTTTTTCAGCAGTCAAATGTATTTCATTGGTTACAGGAGTTTCTCTTGTTTGCTATAAAAGAATGAAGTATTTGCTAAAATATGAGTGAACTACTACCTGGAAGATCCGCCATTCTTTGCACATGATTCTAAATCTTGTCTTCAAACCTCACCTGCTGCACTTCACACTAAACTTCGTAATATTGCGTCATTTCCGAGTTTCCCACTCTTTTTTTACCACACACATACCAATGCTACATTTAGAAGGTTTGTGTATACGTATAACTATGCGCACTCATTCGTCCCCATGATGAATTTATTTTGGTTTATTGTGATTTTAACCATACATTCTTCAACCGTGTCAACGGCATTTGTTTTCTTAAAGGTGTAAAAGATTGCTCTTTGGATAGATTGCATGCAAAAATGTACACCATATGTAGGTATGTATGTTTTATGCACATGTTATACTATGTTCCACGCGCCGAGTTCTCACAAAGCGAGGAAGACTAATTCCACTAAGATTGGCATTCCAAAATATTACGCAAGGTCTTCCTTCACGCTGATTTTGTGTGAGTAGATGCACCATGCGCGTGAATGTGCGCATTCCAATTCTGATGCAATCCCCTTCTTCCCCATTTGCTATGTACGTGAGTGTGGCTGGTGCGCATATATGTGAGGCGGGTATGCGTAAGATTTCCTGGCGTGAATTCCGCTGAACGGCTCTTTCAAAACATGCTTAAAACAGGTTTGATGCTTAGTTTTATTTCGAGGACAGAGGGCTTTTAAGAAACCATTGGAGCGTAATGGACAGAGAGGAGGGAGTCGAGCTCGTTTCAATGTCTTTGTGTTTTCGTGTACCAACGTATTTCCTAGAAGTTAGGTCTGATTGAGTGGTTTGGTATGGTTGTTTATTTAAGTAACGACTACTTTTTAGTCAATCCTACCACTCATCTATTCGATAATTCTTTTATTTTCTTTGCCTTTTAAACTTTTCTCGTTATAACTTATAGATATTGACAGTGCCAGACAGGATTTGGGCATCATAAAAGAAAACCGCTATGCAAACTAAACTTAAAAATAAATATCAAGGAAAGAAGAGATAATAGATAAATAAGTATCTACAACTGACTATAGACAGAACGCATAATGGTTCCACTTTAATCGACCCTCATTGCAGAACCAAAAGCAAAGATTTTTTATCAAAACCCGAAGACGTAGCACTAAATTGCAGTACTACCAAACAGGAGACGCAAGACTACCTGACAGGAGACGCAGGACTACCCGTCAGGAGAAGCAGGAGTACCTGACAGTGAGGTAGGACTACCTGACAGGAGAGGCAGTCTTACCCGTCAGGAGAGACAGGAGTACCTGATAGGAGAGGTAGGACTACCCGACAGGAGAGGCAGAACTACCTGACAGGAGAGGCAGAACTACCCGTCAGGAGAGGCAGGAGTATCTGACAGGAGAGATAGGACTACCTAACAGGAGAGGCAGGACTGCCTGACAGGAGATGCAACACAACCTGACAAGAGATGGGGTTGGACTGAAATAATCATAAGACCAGCTCTTGAGAGCGAATTCGAAGGGATTTCCGAAGAGTACAAAAGCGTAATGAGACTAGAGAACACAAATCTTAAAGGAGGATTGTGAAAAAAAGATAGAAATACTAAGATGGCAGTGCGTCCCTGGCAATGCTTATATCTTTCGATGTCCTCTTTGATTATTTTTAGGGAAGGGGGGGGATAGTACGGTCGAGCGTTTGTTCACTTCTTAGAATTTTTTGCTCTAGTTTTTTACCATTATAACGACCACCAAATATTTGTTATAGACTAGCTCTAGAATTTTTTCAACACATCAACATCTACCAGTTTCCCACAAAATTGGGCTAGGGGGTTTCAACGAGAATAAAAACTATGTGCTATTAAGCCCAAGACCCCCCCCCCCATCATTTTTTTATATAAATTCTTATTTACCTCGTCTTCTTTTAGTAAAAATTACCAACTTTTTAAAAAGTTTTAAATTTTCTAAAGTTCTAAAACGGTATCAAAGTAAACCAGGGTTTCCAATGGAACTGAAATTATTTTGATTGAAATACATTTATTGAAGGGGTCCAAAATCGATCCCTATTCCCCATGCCACATCCTTTGTGTTGGTTGAGGCTTGGTAGTGCAGTTTTCGTCATACCTAATCGTTATCGCTATTCCTGATCTTTCTATGTATCCGTTTTCAGTGGCGGATCCAGGATAAAAACGTTGGAGGGGAGGCTAACCTGAATTCCCCCCTATGAGTAAAGGGCATTGATGGTTAATAATGGTTATCTTGCACAACATTGATAATAAATAACATCATCTCATAAAAGAATGAGCACCAACTCTATCAGATCCGAGTTTTGGTTTATGTATTCTAGTTTTTGGACGTCACCTGAGGTGTAATACTGAATTTAATCATTATTTTTGAGAGTTACCTCCATTTTAGACATGAATCATGTAAGGTACATTCAATCACAACGGTTTAAAAAAAAACTCTTTTTATATATATTCTATATTACTACATAACTCTTTCTGAATAGCAGAATATAACTGTGATTTAAAGATTCAATATAGACATAAACGGGTCTGAATTTTTTTTTGGGGGGGTGGGGCTTCAGATTCCTAGCCCCCATGGTTCAGCGCCTATCCGCTTTATCATCCTATACGCTTCTGCTCTCATTCTTTCACCAATATGGAAATGTCATGGTCGAAATTATCAATTTTCCTTCCTTTCTCATTCATAAAAGAATTATTTTAGACGGTTCTATAATTCTTTTCTTTTCACTTAAAAAATAATAGTCCATACAAGATCCCGGACTTGAGATCTGAGGCAATTTTATTATTTTACCTTTTTATGACTGGTCTCGCTATGAGTCCCTTTAAGAAAACCATAGAAATAGAAAAATCAAAGAAAAACTGGAAATAAGGCTATAGAAATATATGAAATAAGTAAATAATCAAACAGAAATGTTATTTATTGATCATTGCAAATATAGCGACTAAGAGAGTGAAAGAGAGGCTGTCGATCTTTTAATTAAAATAAAGATAAAATCTTAATGAAGGCGCTTAAATAAAATTGATCTGTGGTCTGGCACGCCAAGATTACACGCTTTTTAAGCTTCTAAGAACGCATTTTAGAAGTGCTAGTGGTTAAAGTACGTTCACGAGAGAGAGAGAGAGAGAGAGAGAGAGAGAGAGAGAGAGAGAGAGAGAGAGAGACAGAGAGGTTTCAGAGAAATAGTCATAGCTTTATCTAACTTTTTGAAAATGTTCCGAAACTATTCCTAGGAAAAAAAAAATTATATAGTTATGTGTTAATTTTTTTTATAAATTTCAAACCAGATTCAATAGTTTACATTATCTATTGCTCTCAAAATTAGAAAAAAAATTAATTAATTGTTTGTAATCTGATTAGGTTTAAGCTTACTCGTTGCGTTGCATAACTGTGGTTTCTGAGAGGAGATTAGGATCGTGGCCCTTTTTGCACTTTGATGACCTTATAATATATTTTGCCAAATATGGTGCCAGAGTCTTATCAATGTGATATACGTGTTTAAAATTATTGCCTTGTTTTTGAAACTGAATTTCATTTTAATGTAACCCATCATGTTCAAAGCCTGGTATTTTGTGCAGATTTAACATTCCCATTGTCCTTAGTGAAGTGTGTTGCAAAATACTCATACGCGTATGTATGCGCTATATCCTCTCTTTATTTTGTAAAACATCTTTTTTGTCTTTAATAAGTCCAATACTACTTTTGGTGGGTTTCACACTATTTGCTAGTGTGAGCAATTTTGGGGGATTTGATTTACAGTGTAAGACCACTCTAATTTCATTATTGCGCTTACTGAGTTTCTTTAAGATTCCGCTTTAACTTTTCTCCGTAGATCAGGAGGAAGGGGGAAGGGGACCTTCGCCCGCGAGCACAATTTTCATCGTACCTTGAGTGATTTATTTGTATGCACAATTTTTCAATACTGAAATTTCCGTGGTGGCAATCAATAAAAATATTTCGTATTAATTTTTGTATAGTTTTTAATGCATGAGTCTATTGCACCATGTAATTAATTTAAACAACATTTACAAAGATACAAGAGTCAAATTTTATTTATCGCCCAATGACGCCTTTCATTAGAAATTTTCGCCCACGGCTCAAAAAGGTTTCCCTACCCCTGCCTTAGATGATGATATCTTCTTTATTGCTTTCACAACTCTTATATTTGAATACTTTGTGAGCTCTGTTTCTACCTCTAATGTTTATTTAATTTCATTTGTTAACTATTTAAGGCGTTTAATAATGCTAATTTCACACGCTTTTGGCGGCATTGACTGAGACGTTAGGGTCAAAACTCTTCCTTAAAAATTTATCTATTTCATTTGGGAAACAACTAAGTTAGTCTATAAGTACACGAAGTTTCTTTTAATCCTTCTAAGTTAGCTTTTTAAAATCCAATTTACAAAAAGCTTACTTGGTGTTTGGCCTGTGGCATGTTAACATTAAATTGAATTGCATTATGGCATCTATTATTATAATCTTCATCTGTAGTTAAAATTATATCAAGGATATTTTAACTTGTAGCTTCTCTCAACACTGTGATTAAAGGTTATTATCGATAAAATTGAGTAATCTGTGCGCTTCGAGCTAAATGTTTGAGTAGACCATTTTTCTCGTCGGCAATTAAAATCACAAATAATTATAGTCTGTCATTAATTGTATTTAATATGCAATTCTAGACTCGTTAATCTATATCTAATGTAGAGTGGGGATTTCTGTAAGCTAAATATACATACATGTTTCTTTCAAGATTTGGCTTAACTCTCATTAAAAAAATCACTGTCATTTTTAATTATCGAGTCTAATTTATTTTTCAATAATAAAACCGGAGCTTCTTTTGTACTCATTCTTAAGAGCCGCCTTAAGATTTGGGGTTAAATTAGCGGGTGAGTCTACCCAGGATTTTCGTAGACGCGCTTCACACTTATTTCAAGTTTCTTCTATTAGCGCACTGGTTAATAAGATCTCGACATCATGAGAGATGGGAATGCCTCCAGCCGAGACCTGTTGTGAATATCGACCAAATTACTAGTCGAATTAATGGAGAATTTTGAAGGGGTGAATGGTGTAATAATGCCGCTCAAACATGTAGCGAACTTGTATGTATGAGTTGGGACATAAGAAATGATTGGATGAAGTGGGGTTATTTTGCTAGTGTGATTTGACGTTCCCGTAGATGTATCAGAGTCGTTTTTGGCCTTGTTAGGTTGTTAGATTTCTTAGGGATACTCTTGTTTTCAGAGATTAGTTTGTTGGCTCTTTTATTTTGTTGCCCCGTGTCGTTAGTCTCTGGATTTTTGAGGTGGAAGATACCTGCTAAAACTTATCATCATACGACACAAATAATAAAGAAAAACACAAATGAAGCCAAGTTAGTTGTTTAACCAAGCTACAGCGCAGAAGATGCTGAAAGACAGCAACGTATTTCTCCTGCAATTGTTTGCTCCTAACTCTAGGAACATCTCACAAGTACCAGTTCATATTCGTTTAGATACCTAGAAATACTCTCGTAGCAGTCGCACTCTGTTCTATTGATTGTCCCTATTGGCTTACTCCCCCGAGCCAAAGCAGTCACACAAGTAACGTAAACAAACATTCATCACTCAAGCATCTCAATCAAGCTGGCATGTAACTGAAACTCGTTAGCTGCTATTGGTTTACTCCTGCACGTTAACACCACTACAATTCTCGAGTGACCATTCCATTATGACTTTACAAGTTAACTTGGGTACTGACGAACACATCAACTTCACCGAGGGTCAAGACACCCAGTCTCTTACCAATTATAACTTATGTCGACAGACTACACAAAAAAATATTAATCATATTATATGCATTCAACTAAATTCTATGCAACCTCTTACTATACAGTGTGATCCCGAGAAATAGGACTCCAAAGTAACTCTTAAAGTAAAAGTTCCTTTATGAAATCTTACGCATCATTCGAAAAAAAGATAGTTTCAGGTTTAGAGACTAGTATACACTAGTCTTTCAAAATATAAACTAAATTGAAGGCCGCCATCACCAATGCGATACAGGCCATACATTGCAACGCGCATTTTCTCGCGATAACACTGCAATGCTTGGAAACCAATGGAGCACATTTGAAAGGAGTCATTTTCTTTAAAAAAAATAAGTATTTGATAATAAACTTGTAACTTTACTCTTTTGAATTATATCTAGATTTTATGAAAGAAATAAAGTATTAAGAATCTGTTTTTGTTAATGGATCTTATTTCCTAAATCCTTCAGTACTTCGATAAATATCAATTGTTTCTAAAAGATCGTACGCTATTGCAAACTTGCCGATCATCCCTCGCAATATACCTTCTAAATAAAGCTTTAGCTTTTAATTAAAGCAACAGATGTTTTTGTTAGTAAGTTGAGCCATCCGGTCTTCGCATTGTGGACAAGTTCCCTCGATCGTTTAATGAATGAAATGAACATGCAGAAAATGATGACAATCGCTGACAAGCCCGAAGGCGCCTGGGGCCGGTTTTTGTTAAGGAAGAGGAAGGGGGGGATATCTGGGTGGTATTGGGTTTTTACACCACCCAGAGAATTGTGGAACCCATTTATAACTCCCACCCAGGAGGGTGGGGATGGGGATAAAGAAGCTTATGATCTTGATTGTCTCATTCCAACGCATTTAAACATGGAGCTGAATCTGTACTGCCTAGCAGGTTGACTCACAAGACCATCTTTCAATTTTGGATGAATAGATGCATTCCAATGTGCAAACGCTCTTTCATACTGATAGCGCAATCTTTCATTCCCATAATGCATCCATTGACACTGATAGCGTCGTTAAAAACTGGTTCGAAATGCATGAAAATGATCTTAATCACTTAGATTGGCAAGTGATCAAGTGGTTGTAATTGGAGCAGCACCTAAGGAACCGGTTTCCTCTACTGGCGTTTCAGAAAGAGCTGGAGCAGGTATTGGTTGAAGTATATGATAAAATTCCCATAGACACTGAACAAAAGATGTATGAATTAATTTCTCGAGGTATAAACGCTGCTGTTAATGCTAAAGGAAGGCCAACCCCGTATGTCATGCTTGCACTAAACATTCGGTGAGCGAGTTTGATTGATCGTTTTGCTGCGCCTGAAAAACTAAATCACTATATTTTTACAGTAAAAAAGTTCAAAAAAGATTGCGAGTTAGTTTGTGCTCGCACGTGTGGATTGTATGTTTACCCGTATGTATGTGTGTGATGTGTGCATTAAAATACGCAGGAGGGATAAACGGCGAAAAAACTTGTTTAGAGCCTCTAAAGATATTAGCTCACGATCAAAGAGAGCGCAATTGATCCGCGTTGAAAATTAGCGTTAAAAGACTAACGATGTTATCTTCTACGATCTTCATTCCCATTTTCTAGCCTTCAGCCGGTTCTTGTCAAGGAAATGGACATGGTGAAGGTCCCACCCGATGCATCACCCACAGCCCCCACATTTTCTTTTCTGCTCAAAATAGGTAAATATTCCTGTTGTTTGAGTTGCAAGGGTTAAAATGATGGCACTAGGGGGCACCTGCAAGTGGGTCCCACTCAGATTAACTCAAGGATAAAGAAAACCAGAAAGGAGTGTAATCCTATACTCTTTCTATGGATAATTGAAAATTGCATTCGTCAAACTTTTCGACGTCCACACTGGACATATCGCTCTTTGCCACGAACAAGACGACGTTGAAACCTTCGTCTTGACGCAAGGTTTGAGCACAATAAAAGAGATCGGACTCGCCCCAAACGTGTCTCCGCAGATCACGGATAGCTACTTGGTCTTCTGGGTTAAAGTAGACGCCTAGGTAAGGATGAGATCCAAAGAAGAGCTGATATAGGAAATCGAAGAGAGGAATCCTAAAATTAAGATAACTGAGACGATTAATTTGCCGGGATATAATCATGTTTTCAAATTCATGTGCGCAAGTACAGAAATAGCCGATAAAATACCAAAGAATTAAATACTTGCATTGAACAAGAAAATACTGTTGGTCAACATCGAATAGGAGAAGTACACGAAGGGCCAGATGTGCTTCTACTGCTACAAGATGGATGCCAACACAACCAAGAACTGCACCAAAAAGAATGAAAAGAAGTGTTACAAGGAGTTACAAGGAAAGTAAGTACCCTAGGAGACCTTACGGTCCATTCAAAGAGGGTACCTTTGGACTAGCAATCAAGCGGGCACATGGCTGCTCAATTGTTATGCGTCCCTAAACGGCCACTTTTCAAGACCTTGTCTAGTCTTGACTTGAACTGGTCAACAGATTTACTGTTGAAAACTTCCACTGGAAGTGCGTTCCACTTACCGCAGACAATGTAGGTGAAAATATTTCCACACAGATTGCGGTTGTAACGCTTCACTTCAAGTTTGAAGCCGTGATTGCGCGTTCTGTTCTCACTCAGTGTGAAAATATCCCGGTAGTCAACATTGGCGAACCCTCGAAGTATTTTGAAAACTTCGATGAGCTGACCACGCAGTCTACGGGTTTCCAGCGAGAACAGATCTAATTCCCTTAGTCTATCGTCATAACTTTTATGTCGGATAGAGGGAATCAGTTTGGTTGCCCTAGCTTGTACGCGTTCCAACCTTGCGATGTCCTTTCGAAACGAAGGACTCTAAAATTGTACGGCATACTTCAGGTGTGGCCAAACGAGGGAGTTGTACAGAAAAAGTACTATCTTCTTGTTACGGTATCCAAACTGGCGCTTTATGTAGCCTAACATCCTTTGGGCTTTCTTCTCTGCCTCGATGCACTGTTTCGAGAATTTGAGGTTGCTAGTGATAGTTACACCCAAGTCCTTCTCAGTGTCACTCGATTCAAGAACAGTGCCCTTAAGGATATACTGAGGTTGGGGGTTTCTGTGGCCGATATGCATTACTTTGCATTTGTTCACGTTAAAAGGCATTTGCCATGCATCCGACCACTTCCCAATCTTCCCAAGATATTCCTGCAGGTGGGAAGTATTTCCATCCTTTGCAACGTTCATACCAAGCTTAGTATCGTGGGCAAATTTGGAAATCTTGGCAACCATGTCACCGTTCATGTCGTTGACGTAGATGATGAATAGTAGTGGTCCCAGGACAGAACCTTGAGGCACCCCGCTAGTAACGGGCACCCACTCAGAAACCTGTCCATTTACCATCACCCGTTGCCGTCTGCCACTTAGCCAGTTCTCGATCCAGCTGGCTACTTTTCCGTCTTTTCCCAGCGTTCGCACTTTCCGGAGAAGGCGGCAGTGTGGTACCTTATCAAAGGCTTTATGAAATTCTAAGTAGACCACATCCACCGCCTTGTCCCGATCGTGCTTACTGAACACGAAGTGGAAGAATTCCACAAAGTTCGTCAGGCATGACCATTGCCTTCAGAAGCCGTGCTGGGAACTCCTCAGTAGCAGATTTGACTCTAAATACGACGTCATTTTGTCCACCATCATGCTTTCCATGAGTTTACCGACTATCGAAGTTAGACTGATAGGTCGGTAGTTTGACGGATGGCTGGGGTCTCCTTTCTTGAAGATCGGAGTCACCTCTGCCTCACGCCAGTCTTTAGGAACACATCCGGTCCGGATTGACAGGTTAAATATAGCGCACAAATGTCGTGATACTTTATTGCACACTTCCTTTAACACCTTGGATAGAAATTCGTCCGGTCCAGGGGACTTATTCGTCTTTAGGTCAGCGATCTTTTTCTTTATTTCTCCTTCGGTGAAGTCCAGTACCTCCAGCTTTTCCCCCGAGTAGGAATCCGTCGGCTGGGGGATGGGACCACACTCTTCAGTAAACACTGAAGAGAAGTAGTCGTTGAGGAGGTTAGCATTTTCTGCATCTGAATGTTTTAATGTCTCCTCCTTATTCCTCAAAGGGCCAATCGTTCGACGGATTGGTTTACGTCTGTTTACATATCCAAAGAACTCCTTAGGATTCTTTTTACAGAGTCTCGCTACTCGGAGTTCCTCAGACCGCTTAGCCACCTTTATGCTGGACTTCACTCTCCTGACTAGCCTCCGGTATTCATCAAATTCACCCGAGATCTTCGATTGCCGGTACACATTTCTCTTCTCCCTAAGCAGTTTGCCGATTTCTCGATTAAACCACTTTGGTTGAACAGAGGACCAACGGGAGCATTTCTGAGGGATGAAACGCGATTGAAGACTCATGAATTTGGTTTTGAAACTGTTCCAAGAGTCTTCAACAGCCTCGCACTCTTCTAGCCTCGCGTCAGTCAGTCCCGCGCGTAGACTTGCAAAGTCTGCTCTTCTCAAATCGAGTTTCCTTGATTTACTAGTTGCAGGCTCTGCCTTGGGGACTTTGACTACAAATATAATTAGTCGGTGGTCACTGCCACCGAGCAGTTCGCCAACAGAGACGTCCTCAACGATGTCATCCTCAAAGGTGAAAACCAAGTCGAGGATATTGTCTCCTCTCGTTGGCTCTCTCACCCATTGAGTGAGGAACTCATTGTTCGTGAACTCCAGGAGTAGTGCGTTCTCGCCACAGGGTTCTCTGGTTTCCCAGTCAACCTGTGTGTTGAAATCACCCATGTCGATACACACTCTGTCTTCGACAAGTTCTCCTAGTAGCTGGTACAGATCTCTGTCCTTTTCAACAAGTTAGGCAGGAGGTCTATAAAGCCCCAGGGTCCTGTATTTGGCAGGACCTATCTCTAGGTAAACACCTAGTAGTTCATGGTTGGATACGATGTTGCAATCCGTCGAGTTGAGAGTATCCTTGACATACAACATCACACCGCCACCCTCTCTCTCTGGCCTATCTTTCTGGAAGAGCTGGTAACCGGGAATCGTGAATTCACCTTTAAAATCTCGGCTTGAGGTTTTAATCCACGTCTCCGTTATGGCCACCATCTCAGGTTCCTCTGTTGCTACGAGGCCACGGAGCTCAAGAAACTTATTCCTGATTGACCTTGCGTTGAACAGAAGAACTTTGAGGGAGTCTCCCAGTGTAGTACTCCCTACGCTCTTCCGTTTCCCGGCTTCTTTTGTGTGGCAGTACCCCTCTTTGCCACATCTAAGAACGTCGTTCCAGGAGTGACACGGGCATACTGTCTTATTTCCGCCTTTACTCTTGGTCGGACGCTCCTCTGCGTACGCTCTACGACATCCTGGATTAAGTTACAGAGTACAGCCTTTCCCTTGAATGAAAGGTGCACTCCGTCCCTTTTGGTAAAGGTCGTTTCGACCGTAAAAGGTGCGGTAAGGGTCCAGAAAGAAGACCCCTTCCGCCGTACAAAGGTCGGACAGGCGCTGGTTCAGGGTCACCTTCCTTGAGTGAGCTGTCCGGCTAGAACCTCTTCTTGGGAGCATCCCTAAAACGACCCGTTTGCGCGTTCTCAATCCGCAGTCGTCCACGGCTCCCATGACCGTGTTGAGAATTTTCTCGCTGGGGCCTACTTTGCCTCCCCGGAGGTGGAAGCCATTCCCACTCACCATCAGGGCAACGACTGAATTCTCGGAGATCTGAGATTTCTCAGCCTCTACCCTGATGTGGTGGTTTCCCCATCCTGGCTGGCCGCATACCTCCACACTAGTGCGAAGGCGGGCCGCTAGCAGGGGCTGCAAACCTTGTGCTTGGGAATCGCCCACAAGGGTAACCCTCGGACATTTCCGTGCAGAGGTTTGAGGCTTTTCTTCCTGAAGCGAACTCTCGGTTCCCTATTTCTTCTCCATTTATTTTTCTTGTTCTTCTTTTTCTTATTCACCTTTTCCCCCCTATTTTCTTTTGTTACATACTCTTCTGTTTTTATTTTTTCTTGCTCTGGTTCAACTTTCTATTTTTCAGCTTCTACTTTATCTTCTGTTTCAACTTTCTCTTCTTCCTGTTTCTTTCCCTCTCTTTTCTTTTTCTTTGAAGGTTTATCCGTGGCATGCGGACCTAGCTCTGGGGGTAATACTTCAGATGCAGTGTTTAGTACAGGGCATGACGTTAGCTCTGCTATTCTGACCTCTAGCCTGCGAATCAGTCCGGCGTGTTCTAATTCGAGGCAGTTTATTTCCTTCTCCAACTTCCTGGATCTTTCCTCGGAAGCCCTGCATGCTTCTTTTAGCTCCTTGATTTGGCCGTTTAAAATACAGTCGAGGCAGGAACTGGCTGGGTGGCATTTTGAAAAACACCCCTCCGGAAAGTCCACGCACCACTTATCTATGTGGCATATTGCGCACGTGTATTTTAGAGCTCCTGGTCCTTTCTTGCCGGTCATTCTGAACACTTTATCTCTTTCAATACTTTGCGACCAATCAATGATAAAAAAGGGGGGTTGGTTAGTTCTCCCCGCGTGAGTCGCTCCCGCCTATTGATCGGAGTCGTTTCGGAGTCTTCCAGAAGGCACGCTCCATGTGCTGCTGTTCGTCCGACCGAGTCGTCAAGCCTCGGCGTGCCATGGCTCCCAACCAAGCAGCACAGACCGTCCCCGAAGGGGCCATCGATTTGTCACCAGGTGAACAACAACGAAACACGCCCCTTACTAAACTCCTACTAGTTCCCTTCACAACGGCCAGGATCTCGGAGCAGCGTTCAATGGATATCCCACCACACCAAGAGACTCGACCCAAGGCTTCTTATTGGCCTGGCAACCAACCTGGGAACAAAGGGCCGTCACCTCGGACCGATGCTATCAGAGTCACCCGTCAACGGGCACTGGGAACGGTCAATAATTACGCGCCAGGGAAGGGGTTAACGGGGCACTACCCTCATCACATTCATCGTGCCCCAACGCCTAGGACACCTCTAGTCCTAGTCTCTCGCAACCAGTGAGCGTCGATTGGCGTTGTTTATAGAGGTTCCAAAGCCTCTCTTCTGACGCGTGAGGTAGCTGCCAGGTCCTTATATGTAGATAGAGGGAAAAAAGGGAAAGAGTGACATGATAGGAGTAGGCTTCTTTTTTTCTTTTTTTTTGTATAAGTGGGAGAGATAGGATAAAAGTAAAAAAGGAGAAGGATAGAGTAGAAAAAGGAAGGAATGACGCACTTAGTCTGGAATCTCGTTTTCGACCAAATCGACAAGGAAAGCCCTACCAGGGGTACCCAGAAGAGGTACCCCCGCCGACATAGCTCGAAAAGTCAAAGGTACACACAAGCTCTCTTCCCGCGACAAGGTGACGTCACCTCTCCCTCTACTTTCTGAATGGGAATGTTTGGAGATCTTGCAAGTCAACAACAATGAAATGCTTAAACTGCGGTGCACCACACAACATAATGGCAATAGCATGCATCAGATGAAAAATATCCTAGAACTAAAACAAATCAATGCTAGGACAGTTGAAGAAAAAAACATACGCAGAAATAGAGAAGGCTACTGTTGAAGAAATGAAAACACCAGTGACCACCCGACTTTAGCTGAAAACACTAGCCTAGAATTGTAGACTTACATTCTCTATGAGCACGTTAATAACATTGGTCAACCCGGCACATTCTTATCTACATTGGTCAACCTCATTAAGAATAACAGCAACAAACAGATGTATCTCTCGGATAATCCTCCATCATCGAAGATTCTGTAAATGAATCTGGCCAAGAAATCTCAGGATCCTACTACGAACCGAGAGAAAGAAACAGACGCAAAATAATTGAATAAAGATGAACTGAAAGAAATTGAAACAGAAGAACTAACTGGATTCAATTAACTCAGTCTACTAAGATATGAGTTCACAGACGAAGACCTGTCAGATTATGACACATTGGACACAAGCCAGCATAAAGACAACGAAGCGTGTCGCTTATGAGACTCGCAATTTCAATTTAAATGAGTATTTTAGCAAGACCTACTCGGCGGCGAAGCGATGTAGACTCAAAGACATCGTACTACGAATTAACAAAGAAAATGAAAATGAAGAAACTTCTACTCACGGGACTGATCCATGTCTATCTCTAGGATTGCATCAGTCTTAAGAGAGAAGACTTCGAAGAATTAACTAATAGAAAAAAGAGAGAGCGTAATAAAGACAGTAAAAAGAAGAAGGAAAGGAAACAAACAGAACCAACAAAAAAAGATAAGAAAACTTGCCTCTAAATTGTAATTACCGAAAATGGAAAACTACCCAAACAAGAAAATTAACTAAAGTTAGAAAATTAATTAAAACAATCTAGACAATTATGAGAAAGAACTCTACCAACAAAGAAAAAAAACATATCAAGACGGCTTGAACAGCCACATATATATAAAGGTATAAAGAAAGAAATAACAAAAGAAAATGAAACAACAAAGATTAGCCGATCTCTTGTAACCCTGTTTTACTTTCCAACTACATTTCTCTTTTAATTTCCCTCCTCCCTCCTCTAATATCTACACTATTCACTTCTCTCATTATGTGACGATTGAGCTAATGGGATCCCCACGACCTGTCAGAAGTGCACTTGCAACAAACATAGCATACCAAAATTGATTACAAAAGCCACAAGGGTCTATCAAAGGACATCCATATCAATCCCCACCCCCATAACCCTCCATTAACTACATCCAAAAAGATAGTGTCCATAACATCACCTTGAAGTTATCACTATTCATGGCTCATCAAAAGTTATACCTGGCAACTACAATATACGATAAAATCAATATTAAAATATGTACAATTCATACCCTAAGACAAAACTCTAAAAGCACAATAGTCTTCCTTCCTCATATACTCGTCTAACCTGCGCTTGAAAATATTTAGATTTCTACTCTCTATTATCTCATGTGGTAAATTATTATAGAAATCTACCAATCTATTAGTGAAAAAATATTTTCTTACATCTAACCTACACCGCTGTTTTTCTGTTTCAAGCGGCTCTCTTGAAGGTACACTAAGGAGCTCTGTGGTTTCCTAGGTTAGGTTGTTTTGGTTACCTTGGTTTTACTTGATGGTTATGAGCTTTTTGATGTGTGACGAAGGTTAGGTCCGGTTGTTTGTATTTATTGTTTTTGTTAACTATCCTGAGTTGGTTGTTTTGTTTTCGGAGTTAGGTTAGATGGTTGTATATGATATTTTGGATTTTTTATTGCTGAATATTTGGGGGATTATCATTGCCTAAGTTAACCTAACTGGCGACCTTAAATCAGCTGGAAGAGCTCTCGCTATTCCATTGGATTCGGCGTTGGATTTCTGGCGTTGAGGTACCAGGTTCAATTCTAGCGAGAGAGGAGATAAAACCTCACCTGATGTGAGGGACTGCCCCTCGATTAAGCAGAAGTGCTGAGCCAATCTTATCCGATCGCAACACCGCTATCATTTCCATTCCCGTCTTCATATAACAACATATCCACTCTTTTTGTCCCATAATCCTGTCGATGGAGTACTACTATTCAGTACCCACTGGAGGACCAATATCCACATCCTTCTGACGCCCCCCCCCCGCGGGTCACGAGTGGTTCGCTGGTTGGTTACAAAATACGCAATACTAGCCGGGACGCCCCCCCTCCCACACACACATCCAAAGGGGCCGTCCCCAGCTACCTTCAGGGTAACCAGCTACTGTCATTCTGATCATTATGCATATTTTATTATCCGGTCGGGAAATCTCAGCCAGGACGCGAAACTCACCTACTTCGCCGAAAAAGCTGCATAAGATGAATGCATTTCTATATATTTTAATGAACTTATTTCTATATCTCCTAGTGATCCAATTTGTATATCTCCCAGTGACCCCATTTCTATATCTCCTAGTGGCCCAATTTCTAAATCTACTAGTAATCTCATTTCTATATATCCTACTGATCCCATTTCTATATCTCCCAGTCACCCCATTTCTATGTCTCATAGTGATCCAATTTATATACTCCTACTGATCCCCTTTCTATATCTCCTACTGACCCCATTTCCATATGACCTAGTGATCCCATTTCTATATTTCCTAGTGACCCAATTTCTATATTTCCTAGTTATCACATTTCTTTATCTCCTAGTGATCCTATTTCTATATCCCCTACTGATTTCCTTTCTTTATCTCCTAAAGGCCCCATTTTAATATCTTCTAGTGATCCCATTTCTATACTTCCTAGTGATCCCATTTTTATATCTCCCAGTGACCCCATTTCTATATCTCCCAGTGATCCCATTTCTATATCTCCCAGTGATCCCATTTCTATATCTCCTACTGATTTCCTTTCTTTATCTCCTAGTGACCCCATTTCAATATCTCCTAGTGATCCCATTTCTATACTTCCTAGTGATCCCATTTTTATATATCCCAGTGACCCCATTTCTATATCTCCCAGTGATCCCATTTCTATATCTCCCATTGATCCCATTTCTATATCTGCTAGTGATTTTATTTCTATATCTCCCCAGTGATCTCATTTCTATATCTCCTAGTGACCCCATTTCTATATCTGTTTTTATCCCATTTCTATATCTCCTACTGATTCCATTTTTATGTCTCCTAGTGATCCCATTTCCATATTTCCTAGTGATCCCATTTCTCGATCTCCGAGTGACCCACTTTTTATATCTCCTAGTGTGACAAAAGCAGACATAAAAAAATCGAGAAATGCTTTACAAAATGGGGTTTTTTTTCGTTATAAGGTTTTTATCCTCGTCCTTTCGAGGCGAAACATGCATCATTAATTTTGCCGGAAAGAGAATAATGACGCTAATCTATAACTCTCAGCGACCCCGTTTTCGCCCATATAACAGACAAACAATCTACGAATTTTATATAGAAAGAGATTGGGAGGCAATAGATTTGAAATTAGATCCTAATGATAGAAAACGAAAGGGTAGTAAACATTTGCCATTACAATTTGCAAATTATAAGCTTGGTAGAAGCATGTAGCTACTATGTTAATGGATCCATTTGAAACTCATATACAGAATTCTAAATTTAAACACCACATACGAGTATGTGATTTTCATATATGTAATACAGTGTTGTCAAAAATTAATGTCGGGGATTTTCTTTTGAGGTAAAATCATATTTACTCGTAATATACAGAATAATACAGCAGTTTTCATCATTATTGACAATGGTCTTCCATCGGCTTTGATGATATCTATTTAGGTGATGTAATGACTTAAAGAAATGGTAATCGGATAGTGCAAAGTTTGGTGAAAATAAAGGAGGGGTAACAGCTTTCCAACCTACATCAATAATATTTTCTTGAATCAAACGTACTAGGTGTTGAGTAGTGCATTGTGATGAAGAAAGAGGACACCCATTCGGTTAGCCGGTGAAGGAGGACGATGGGGTTCAACAGTTTTATTTTAACGTTGCAATTGTTGGACCTATGAGTGACAAGTAACTGTTTATTTATTATTGAGGGGTTCATAATGAATAACCCCTTTTATATTCTACCAAATTCAAAACATAGGACTTCTGTTCGAAACCACGTTTAGGAGTAGGAATTGGTTTTTGTTTGCGATCAAGCCATTGTTTTTTGCGTTTAATATTTCAGTAAGGAACCTACTTTTCAACTCCCGTATCAATTCTGGTTAGAAATGGCTCATGAAAATTTAGAACCAACAGAGATGAAATAATATTCACACGTTATAAACATTGTTGTTCGGACAGTTCATGTAACACCAAAACACCATTTTTGTGGCTTATAAAAGGCCTGGAGATTACCACAGCTTAATCAACGACTAGACATTAGTACAGTATATAATAAATAGGGAAAAATTTAACAATCTTAGAAGCATTTTTTTTTTTGTTTTCTTAAAATGACATTTATTTCTTGATAATCTAATAATACTAAAAATAATATTAGCAATATTACAAAATACGTAAGGAGACAAACATGCCAAACATACACATACATAAATGTTTTGCTACGCCATAACACACGCCATTTTCTTCCCTTTTACTTTTGTAGCTGGTCAGAGATGAGGAGTGAGTTTCAAGGGAAAACGAAAATTTCGAGACTTTTCCCAAATCTTGATTGGAGTTTCCACTTTTGGAAAATATTTCTCAAGTCTAGTTTAGAGTTTACACTTTTGGAGGCTAGGGAGACTTGTCTAGTTTAGTTTCTCTTTTGCGGAAATAACAATGGACCACAGAAATATATATTGGCCCCATTCCCCCAAAAGGGAGAAAGCAAGTGAAACGAAACGGAAGGAAATAACGAAAATATGATAGGAAGTCTGCTTCAAAATGCCCTCGATCAATCACGATATGGATAGGCCATGTGAGTGAAGAAGGAAACGTTAAGTGCGAGAACGCACTTAATTTCAATGTCTTTATGTTATAAAACTCGAAAGATGAAATTTAAAAACCTTAAGCTAAAAGAATTTCGGCATTTCAGAAATAAGCGCTTCCAATAATATTTTTCTGGAAAAACGTCCTCACAAAATCTTTTTTTGTACCAATTAATGAGTTGAATAAAAATATGAAATGTGGCTATATAAAATTCCAAAATAACTCCCTTTCCCATTAAGTTTCATTAGATCGCTTACCATTCTAAGAAAATTATTTTCGGCCTGTAGATTTTCCCCCTTTTCTCCTTCGTCTGCCAACCCTGCTTTCGTGTATTTGCCTTTCTTACGTATGTCTGCCCTCTCTGTTGATCTACCAGATCGCTCTATCATCGGTGGTATGATTTTATCCCCTCTCTAGCTGACCATTTTATGACTATTTTGAAGTTTAAAATAGCATTTGGTCGTCGTGCCTATCTTTCTTGTCACGATCTTGGACTTTTTGAATAATTGGATACAGATTTTATAGACTACCGGATTTCCTTTGTGACAATCGTGGGGCGGTTAATCACTCCCTCCTCCTTGGGGCTCAAAGGTGGAAGTGGGTGATCTTGGGGCTCCACTAATCCTCTGGTGGGTGGGTCTTGGACCCTTTTTCAGACGTTAAACATTTTCAAATTCAGATAGCTGAAAGATTTCTTCCGACGAACAAAAACGCTTTCGAGGTCCACCTAAAGCCCCTAAGCAGGGTGAGGACAAAGAGAAGCTTCGCTTTCAAAATACTATTAATTTTTACAAGCGTTCTTCCCCCCCCCCTTCCAATTTACCTCCTATTTATTAATAATTTTTAATATCGTGTGTGTGTTAACTGTAAGTCAGTTCCAGCTCATATTGAGTGAGGCAAGCTTACTTTACAGTTACTGTTTTATCGTGGTACTCCACATATCGTCAAATTTTTTAACGTTACAGGAAACTTTTTTTTCTCTTGTAACGACCTTTCAAATCTTTCAAATTCCTTTCAGACTGCAAACATGCACTCTTTTTAAATCCATTAGCTTCTAATTATCCAACTTCCAACTCAAAATTCGAACCGAGAGACATTGCGACCTAATCCACCCAACCTCTCTTTCAAACACGGGAACATGCAGTCTGATGCAAATTGCCTTTATCGTTTCTTTAAACACCTTTATTTTCATATTTTTAAAGTATCAAATTCATATATTTCTACAACTATCTACCAACTAATGAGAGAATTTGAGACTCAACTCGTCTCAAAGAATCTCTGGAGAAGGCCTTTAACCTTTACCAAAACAATCAATTCGTTGATTGCCCCCTCAAAGTCCTTTCTAAATAAGTAGAGTACCCTCTTACATGTGGGTAGGTTGATACTAACATTTTTCATTATTTTATGACTTCTCAAAAGCTACTAAAAAGATCTTTTTGAACTTGTTAAAAATCTCTCCGTCCACATGATGGACTCGTAGTAGGATTAGAATTCATTGCGGTCAGACATGCAGCGAAGAGTTGAGCGTCCACTTGGTTCCGTGTAAAGCAATTAGTCTTCTCTTTCGGTTACTCGATGCAAATCCGCACATTTACAGTTTCCCTAACCTCACCACTTTCTGTCCAAACCGCTGCAAATCTTTATGTTGGAGATGTTCACGATGGTTATAGCTTCTTAGGTCTAAGTAAATATTAATCTAAGTGATGGTGTGTTTTTGATATTGTATGAAATTTAGAGTTTCTCTAAAATGACCTCTGTAATAGAAAAAGAGGCATTGGGAGCTTCATATAGGGATTTTATTCAATTACATTCTGCATATGTCGTCTCGCACGTTGATCATTGATTTGTCATCGGGAATCCTTCTCGTTTCTATTGCAATGGACCTAATCTTGGTCCAATAACACCGGGCATCTGGACGAGCCTGTCTTTAAAGCCCCAATGACGACAAGGGGGATTCACCCCAATTGTGGAGGTTGGGCAAGATCACTCCTCCATCTTTATTTCTTTACACACTTCTCTCCACACCACCTTTCTGACGGTGATGGCCTCATTATATTTTTGACTCTTAATTTTAGGTAATGTGTGGTTGGCTAGTTAACATAGGATAACCCGTATCAGGAGTATCCGCCACAGCGAATTACTTGAATGCACCACTATTCACGACTGCAACTGATGCTGGAAGAAGAGCCATACTGTCTTCCAGCATGTGTTGAAGAAAGCCGCGCAACCAAGGTCAACCTAAATAATTGGACCAGGAATAGGTTTTATAATCATCAAGGAGGACATTTGTACTGACGTGGTGGAGCCCAAGGATAAATCAGATGAACACCATAACGCCATATTCGTTATTATAACAGTTTTTTTTGTTGAAATCTGCCGCGATACAGCAAGTGAGTGTTTGTACGAGAAAATGCCAGAGATTGAGAGTAGTACTTTTGAATGATGTAGCCTGAGCGAACCGACACACGAGAAGAAAGGTCTATGTACATATATTCCGCGCTCTTGAGCTGAGAAGCCTGGATTCTCAGTTGCCGTTTTGTTATTTATAATGTGTGTTGAGCCGCTTAAGAACAGGCGATTAAATTAAGAACTAAAGCAACCCTTAGAGGTGTGGCGAAAGGAGGAAACTAAAGAAATGGACGATGGGTAACACAATATAGGCTAAAAGAGATGAGTTAAAAATCTGATAACAGAATGGACACGATTAACCAAAGTACTTACAAGTACTCTAAATACCTTTCAAACTTGTTTAGCTAGAGCACCTTCTCCCAATCAATTATGATTATGATATTCATTTTATCTCATAAATTGATCATTTGTATTGCTCAGGTAAATAATAATTGAATGCAGATAAAAAAATAACGAGCAAACACAGGCATGTGTCAGTGAAGGAACCGTAAATGCTCTGCAAATACCCCCATTTGATTGAACAACCGACTCACTGAAAACCAGAGTAGTAAGCAAGCAATATTGTATCTACAGAAAAAGAGAAGAATAACAGCTGAAAGAAAAATATTATATGTGAAAGCAGAGTGGAAGAAGGCTCGGGAATGTAAAGGAATTCAGTAAATACAAACTCTAAACAGTTGAACGACGGTGGAGGGATTTTTCCAAATACAGAACGCAGGAGTTCGAACGTAACAAATTAGTCCCTCATGCAGAATGAAAACAGGCAATAAATTGCGTATCTTTCCTTAATTTAGGTTTCTAGAAATGCTACGAATCAGATAAGAGATAAACTCTCCTCGATAAAGCCTAAGATAAGACGCACAGATACGACCATGCACATGCAGTCGTCACATACATGGCGAACAGCAGTTTATCTTGAAAGTAACACTTGTTTATCTAAATTTATTTTAGTAGATACTCCCCAGCTCTCCCACGCTAGTAATCAGAAGCTCGATGGAATTTGGACTTTCCCATCCGTGGTGATTCACTAATCCAATTATGATGCTTCTAAAATGCACCTTTCCCTAACTCACGCCGTGCGGAAAAACACAGTTATTTTTATTTGTCTTTGGATATTATCTGCATTACGGAACTTATTCAAAGTTAATATAATTATTGTTAAGGCAGAGTGTTCAGATTGTGGATGTGGAGGCTGCCTCCCCACTTTCCTCTTTTTACTTAAAATTCCACAATCCTAAGGAAATACATAAACTGCTTTATTACGAGTACCCATACATAAAAGATTGTATAGGCTTCGTCTATACCCCGTTTATACCCCGCAAGATTGTCTTGGATTTTTCTCGTCTCACCACATTGATTGATACTTCCTGCTGACCGCAGACGATTCTCGATTTCGTGATTACTTCTGTCTGGAGCCGAGATAATCTCAACACCCTTCGGTGTCTCTCTGGACGACTTTGCACCGAGACCCCATCGACGAAGACCTGACCATTGGTCTTCTACATCCCTAGTTTATCCTCCAGAAGTAACCAGGAGTACTTTCCTCGTAGGTCCCACCTTTTCGTTCCCAGTCCTAAGAAAAAAAATCCCTATTTGGTGTAACGCTAATAGACTTGCTTAATCTTTCATTCAATCCAACTTATTAGATCATTATATATTTTCCCGGACCTCGTTTCCTTAATTTTTGCCTATCATAATATTCTTTGGTCGCACTGATTATTATTTAGGTTTCCATATTTATATGTGCTTTTGTTCTTATTAATTGTATTAATGTTTATTTTTGTACAAGTGTTTATCTATTGAATACCTTTTGAGACGAACCCGGCAAACGTATTCCCTTTAAAAGAGCTAACCTATAATATCGCACTCTAATTAGAAGGTCCTTACCTTATTCCCAATTCAATTGTACCCGAGCGCAGCTCCAATAGTAGCTGTCTTGCGTAGAGTAGTGTGTACCTTTAGAGACATTTTAGCCACACGCCTTCGTCCCTCGACATATATATATATATATATATATATATATATATATATATATATATATATATATATATATATATATATATATATATATATATATATATATATATATTATATCATTATATTAAAAACTGGTGTCAGGTATAGTTGGGTTATTTTTATTTTTATTTATTTATTATTTTTTACTTAAGAACCTGTTAAATTTCAATTCTCCTCATTTAATTATTCTTACCGAGTTTGCCTAAGTTCGCTCACAGTTATTTGAAAGATTGTGTAACTATTTTTTTTTTTAACTATTTAATTGTTGGCTCGCGAGTCTATAAGTTTCCTTTTCTTTGCTTGTAACCCTCCACTAAATCCCGAGCTGGATTAAGAGGACGGAAAATTTTTAATCCGATAGGGATTAAATTTTCGCTGTTGTTTCATATTTCTATTTTTTGGGTGTACACTTCTTTTCTTTGTGGGTAAATCTTAGTAGAATTTTTTTAAAAAGAGAAAAAACTTCCGTGAGAGCCCATATTCTGTGTTGTGTGTTCCGTGTACGTTCGAGTTGTTAGACGCACACAGACTTTCTAAGATGTCGTCCTTTGATAGATTCCACAAACAAGGTCAAAGCTTGGGATTAACAGGCAAGGATTTAATTGCCTATGTCCAGGACAAAGAGAAGCAAAAACAGAACAATGAGAAGCAGAAGAAAGAAGAGAAAGAGAGCAAATAGAAGCCGAAAAAAGAAGAGAGCAAAGATAACTAGAAGAAAGATAAAGAAACCGTCAACAGGTGCGAGAGCTAAGTAGATATAATGTAGAAACCATTTCTGTTAGTTCAAGGAATGAGGCGCCTCAAACCCCTTGGGTTAAGTTACCCTTATTCAAGGATTGCGAAGACCTAAGTGCCTACCTCGCCCACTTCGTAAAGATTTTCGAAGTGAATTCGTGGGACATGGTGGAGAATGAATTCGCACGCTTACTTCCCTTGCTCAACAGTCATCTTCGGGAAATTCTCATATATCTTCCTGCGAAGGCCACCCTTAATTGTTCGACTCTCAAGGCCGATTTCTATCGGGCTAAGTTTCACCAGGCAAGACTATTACCTGGCAAAACTTACCGCCAGTTTGGCTTCATCCTTTAGAGAAACCTACAATTCTGCGCTGCCATCCGAGATCCGTTCATTCGTAAAAGATAGACGAGCGTTTACCTTTAAGAAATGCCTGGAAAAGGCGGATGTACATGCATCTAGCCATAATCTGTATCCGAAGGACCCCAAGAAATCGCATCCCCACCTCTCAAAAGTAAGAGTAGTTTCTCTAAGTTCTCCCATAAAAATTCGCTCCATTTCTTCAAAGTGTCTGGTCCCGTCAAACCTAGATTCCCTCCCCCGCAAGAACCGAGGGATATTAAGCCCCTCCTACATAATCTCTCACCATTCCATTACCCCTGGCGGTCCATCGTGTGTTTCATGTGCGGCGTGCCCAGAGATGTAAAAACCAACTGCCCTCCAAACTCTCACCTTCGCTCTTCCCCCATCCAACAAGTCCATCAAGTCAATGCTTCTCTCTCTCTCAACCACCTGCTAGCCCAATAACTCCAGCTTCTGCCCAGACTAAGGGTTCCCCAGAACATTACGTCAACTTTTTATTTAATAAAAGCTCCCCTGGTTGGCTTGAATTTGAAGAAGGAGCTGTGAACGGGTGCCGGGTGGCAACCCTTGTGAGAGACAGCGAGTGCACCTGCGTCGTAGTGACTGAAATGCTACCTAGCATGCAAATACTTCACCGGTTGAGTGGAGGCCGTTGCAGCCCCATTAAGTTCTGCGCCGTGTTGGTCGGCCAGAACCCCCAGATCTCCACCTAATCCTGTCGCCCAACTCGTCCTTACGAGGGCTCAGGCCTTAAAAGAGATTGCAACCCCCGTGGCTTTAGAAACTCCTTATACCCCCGAATTTACTTCCCTTCATAACAAGAAGTTCGCAAGTGAGCAGAAGAAGTGCTCTTCTCTCCAAACTCTGTGGGAAAAGCCCAGCAGGACAATCAAGTTTCTGATTGTGGCCCAAGGAAGGTTATATATCTCGTTAAAGATGACCCCCTTTACCGTTCTACCTCGACCAAGGACAGGGTTAAGACCTGTTCCTTTTGCAGCCCCCGTTCCGCACGTTTCCCAGGTTCTTCGCTTTGCCCATGATGAGTTATTGGCTGGCCATTTCAGTCACAATAAAACGGCCCAGAGAATCTTTCTATATTTCTTTTAGCCCGGCGCTGGCAAAAGAGGGCAGAATTTTGTCGATCCTGTGATTTTTGCCAAAAGACGACGGCAAAAAGACGGATCGCTCCTGCCCGCCTTCAAAGGCAAAGGACCCCCATTATTTCTTAACCCTTTTTTAGAGTGGCAATCGAGTTGATTGGTCCAATTCACCCTCCCCCCCCGTCGAGTGAAGGACATTCTTATATCCTTACGCTCGTGGACTTTGCTACGAGGTTCCCTGATGCAGTTCCCCTAAAAAGAATCGATAGCATAATATACGCGGAATCATTAATAGTTATCTTTTCTCAAGTCGGCATTCCTAAAGAGCTATTGTATGACCGAGGCAGACAATTTACGCCCGAACTCATGGAATAAGTGGGAAAACTTCTCCTAATAAAACCTCTCTTCACAACCCCTTTCCACCCTGCGGCTAACGGAGTCTGCGAAAAATTAAACAGGACACTGAAGACCGTCCTGAAGAAGCTGTGCCACGCTCAGCCTCAAGAGTAGCATCGATATCTGCCAGTCGCTCTCTTTGCGTGCCGTGAGATTCCTCATAGGAATTTGGAACTCGCCCCGTTCGAACTCCCTTCTGGGCGTTTTGTCCCTAATTTTGTCGCCTTAGCCTCTCCACTTAAGCCCTGTTAAAGAAGCAATCCTTAGATCCCCTCGTAAGAAACTCCAAGGCAACGCTCACTTTGATAAACTTAAGGATAGGCTCACTTCTGCCCCATTCTAAAATTTAAAATGTATTTATTGGGAAAGGAGTTCTTGATCGAAATGGATCACCACCCCTTAGCATATTTAAAAAAAAATAGTAAAAGTCAAAACAGTAGACTCATGCGATGGAGTACCAATTTCGCCTATTTTTTATTAAAGGGTCAGAAAATTGTTTTGCTGACTGTCTTAGTAGGAACCCCATAAAGGACCTTTCTCCTACCTCGTAAGATTGAGTAACCGAGGGTCTGTTAAGCTTTGTCCTTCAGGCCATTGGTCTTCTACATCCCCAGATCATCCTCCAGAAGTAACCAGGAGTCCTTTCCTCGTAAGTCCCACCTCTTCGTTCCCAGTCCTAAGAAGAATTTACAATTTGGTGTAACGTCAATAGACTTGATAAATCTTTCATTCAATCCAACTTATTGGATTACTTATATATTTTCTCGGACCTAGTTTCCTTAATTTTTGCCTATCATAATATTCTTTTGTCGTGCTGATTATTATTTAGATTTTCATATTTATCTGTGCCCTTGTTCTTATTAATTATATTAAAGTTTATTTTTGTAGAGGTGTTTATCTTTCGAATAACCCTTGAGACGAACCCGGCAAACGTATTCCCATTTAAAGAGTCAACCTATAAAATCGCACTCTAAGTAGAAGGTCCTTACCTTATTCCCAATTCAATTGTACCCGAGCGCAGCTCTGATAATGGCTGTCTTGCGTACAGTAGTGTGTACCTTTAGAGACTTTTTGGTCACATGCTTTCGTCCCTCGACATACATTCTCTCCCTTCTTAAGCGTCTATACAATATCACATCAAGGAGACAAGTCTTCCTATTCATGTTCACATACATACACTCCTTTTACCGTGGAAGGATTTAAATTCACTTAAGTCCACTCAATTAACCTTACTAATCATTCATAGATGGACTGGTACACAAAAAGGCATTTGCCGTCTTGATTCGCATCCCTACGTCTTCTTCTTGTCATCTGCGACCTTAATAAATTCACTACGCTTCATGAAATGAGGAACGACTTTAACTCACCTATGTCCACGTATTCACGTCATTAAGCATTATTTAGTATGTACACACTCAAAAGAAGTATCCACCACTTAGAGATTACTGACTTCACATTCACGATCTCAATTCATTTTTGTTAAAGTTCAATATTATTTTCATAATAAAATATTATTGCAAATTATTTCTAATTCAACTTGCGTTTCAAGAAAAGAAATTTGAGTCTACTAGCCGAGTTTCTGGACTGGACTATTGCTGAATAAGATAGAAAAAAAAATAACAGTAGTCTTTATTGGAGAGCAACGTAAAATGCCGAAACTTACCCCGATCATTTCGCTATAAAATGGAGTGAATATAAAGCGCACTAAAGTTGAGACCGTCCTGCAATGAATCCTCCTCCTCGATATATATATATATATATATATATATATATATATATATATATATATATATATATATATATATATATATATATATATATATATATATATATATATATATATATATATATATGTATAATTTATTTTGAATTTTTTTTTTTTTTAAAAAGGAATTACATCTGTATTAAATAAATTCTTTTTCCATACCAACTTTAAGTTGATTTTCATAAATAGACACGACATAGGATTATACTTTAATTGTTAGGACAGAATCCCGCCTGAAGCAAAGTGCTTCCTTTATTTATGAGTTTACTTGCCCCAATTGTAAAATGGGGAGATACATAGGCAGTACGGTGCGCTCGCTGAGGGCGAGGTTCTGTTCCCATTTGGGTGTTAGCCACAGGACAGGAAAGGTTCTCTCTACGAAAGAATTCTCACCTATTAGGCTTCACTCTATTAATTGTAAAACCGAAATTACAACGGACGATTTTAAAATCTTAAAAACCACCCCTGATCCCATATCATTAAGGATTCTTGAATCCATGTATATTAAATACCTTTCTCCTTCCTTAAATTCCGATTCTTCTTCTCATCCACTACTTCTACTCTAAACAAATATATTACCAACCTCCTAACCTTCTCTTTCTTCTTACGCCCCTCTCCCTTTCTCCCCAGTTATTCTCTAACGGCTGATTGTTTAAGGTTGGTTTATCCTCATGTGTTTTCTGTGTTTTCCTAATCGTTAATTTTTAACTCTTAACATAATAATCCAGAAATTATCAATTGCCTGTAAATTTATCGCTATCCCTCAAATTAATTAACACTAAATACGTTCCATAAATTCGTCATTTTGATTATCTGTTTGGCTCTTAACTTAAATTATTTTCCACAAATTGTATTTCCAGTACACGAAGATGGGTGAAAAGTTTACCCGAAACGTTGTAATAAGAAAATGAAATGAATTTCCCTTTATACGTCCTTTCGTTCATCCTTCAAATAAAAATTGAAGCTCCATAGGAGAAGCCCTAACCAATATTTATATATATATATATATATATATATATATATATATATATATATATATATATATATATATATATATATATATATATATATATATATATATATATATATATGTTGGAACATACTACTTTGAATTTTATCGAGGGGTATAATGAATTTAGGTTGTGGAAAAATTCATTGAAATTGTTATTGTCTAAGGGCCATGCCGATAGGATGTCGTCTACATATCGGAACCAGATAAGAAGTCGAGATCGGATTCTAGGGAGAAGGGGAGTTTCTCTCCCCCTCCCTCACTATTCCCCCCACACAATTTTCCTCCTTAATTCCCTCCTCTCATCCTAACTCTCTCGCCCTACCCTACCCCTTCGCTCCCTCTCCCCCTCCCTCCTCTCCAACACTCTACCCATAGGAGAGAATAGGGCGAGGGACAGAGGAGATGATTAGATAGATATGGATGGGTAGAGGAAGATTGGGGAGAGGGACCAAGGAAAATGGGAGAGGGGGGTGAAAGAGAGATCAGAGACGGGGATATAGGGGAGGGAGGGTAGATAGGATGATAGGGAGAGGGGGTAGAGATGGGGATGGGGGAAAGGGAGATGGGGGAAAGGAAGATGGGGGGAAAGGGAGATGGGGGAAAGGGAGATGGGGGAAAGGGAGATGGGGGAAAGGGAGATGGGGGAAAGGAGATTGGGAGGGGGAGAGGGATAAAGGAGAGGGGTAGGGGAGAGGGAGGGGAGAGGAAGAGTGGGGAGAGGAAGGGGGGAAGAGGTTGGTGGGAGAGAGAGAGGGCGGAAATGTAGGGGGGGTAAGGAGGGGGAGGGAAGGGAGTGTAAAGAATGCACTGTAAATTCATACCAGTTTTTGTGTCCCCTTTTTTAAAATTAAAAAATATTTTAAAAATCACGTTCTAAATATATATATATATATATATATATATATATATATATATATATATATATATATATATATATATATATATGTGTGTGTGTGTGTGTGTGTGTGTGTGTGTGTGTGTGTGTACTTGCCTTAAAGAAGGCTGAATCTTGCCCATGCCACTGATTGTTTCGTACCTGCAAATGTAAAAAAAATACCCATTAATCATCAAAGTTCAAAATTCAATTAAAAGTTTCAAGGTTAAATATAAATATATGAAAATAAACCAAATCAGAATGGATCAATTATTTATAAGTACTAATCACTTATTATTATATTAATAGGAAAGTATCTTCCTCCACAAACTAGTTAATTATCATCGCTACCACCTCACTCATGGATGAGCGATGACACACGTTGGAGAGCAAAAGGAGGCCAAATCGAGAAGCCCCGCCCATCCTCTTGCTACAGACTCCCCTCCCTTATTCCTTCAATGGGCTGCCATGGAAACCGAGGCCAAGGCGACTTGTAATGTGAGGGTGAATCTCTGGCCATAAAGATCCAAGTTAGAGAGCTCGCCTCTCTTACCCGCTTATCAGAGATGGGCTGTACTTTTATGTATTTGGAAATGCATTTTTCAAATTCATTTATAGCCAATTATTTAAATACACACTTAAAATATTTTGATATTTAAATTACATTGTATTTAAATACATTTTATTGTATATTGCTAAATTTCTAATATTCTAGATATCTAAATGTCTCTACACGTAAATATCTAAATATTCTATAAATTTAGCAAATTGTTCAATTATTCAAAATAACTAATGGCTGTTTGCTCTGAAATATAATTTTGAACAGGTTTAGACCAGGCGTGTCGCCAGGTCTCGGAAAGATGGGTGCGCATCGTTCAGTCGTTTCAGTTTTTTTATTTCATCGGGGTTCCATCTTTCAGTCTGCAGCAGAAACATTGGATGAAACATGGCAACAAGTACTGCAGAAACAGGACTACTAATGGAGATAAACTCAGATGCACTTACACATTGTGTGGACACAAGTAATGCTACTACAAATCTCAATACTCACCTAAAGTTGATGTCAAGGGGAGAAGTATTAGGTTATCTCATAAATAAGGCGTATTTTTTTACGTTTGTCATTATTTCATGGATAAGACTCAGAATATTTGAAGTTATTTATATCTAAATAAATATTTATTTATTAATTTAATTAATAAGTAATATAGTTTCCATCAATTTCTACCTCTTCACAACCTTTCTACTAACTTTTCAATACTATGTTTGTGAAAATCGTTTGACTTTGATTCTATAAAGTTATTTAAGGTTGTTTTGGCCTCTTTTGTTGTCGATATCTTCATTCTATTCAGGTGATTCGCCTACATCCTAAAAAAAATAGTAATATGATGGGGCTAAACCAGGTAAATGTGGAAGATGATTCACTAGGTACCAATTGAAATTGTTAAGCTTTTGTATGTTATATCTTGGGACATGATACCGCACATTGTCTTAATGAAAGAGACGTCCAAAACGGCACAGTAAACCTCTTTTATGATAGCCTAATTTGGGTTAATAAGTTCGAAATGGATTATCTCACCAAACGCACAAGAAAACTTTCGTGGGCGAGGTTCCTGTTTCGGTTGGAGTACTGTTTTTCCCCCAGAACTAATCAATTATCTAGAACGTTTAATATTACTTTACAAACCCCACTTTTCGTCTCCTGTAATAATCCTACTAAAATGATTTACATGTTTTTAGTTGAGAAAGGAGAAATAAACAAATATTGATTCTTTGTTGCGATTCTACCTCTGACAGGTCGTAAGGCATCCATTGGCCTTGTTATGAAACCTTGACTATCTCTTTTAAATGGCGATGCGCAGTGAGATGAGTTAAATGAAGTTTTTGAGTCAATTATTCAACACTTACAGTCCGATTTTCTTTCACTGTTATTTTAAAAAGGTCTTTATTAAATTACATTGATCCTCCCGAATAGAGATCAACCTTTGTACCTAATGTTTCCCCAGCGAAAAAATGTCGCATTACCTTTGGAATGAACTATAAACTCTACATTTCTCTTTTCGATTTAACTAATCATTCTCTCTTTCTCTCACACACTGTCTTTCTCGCTCTCTCTCTCTCTTTCCCACTCTCTAACTCTATCTCTCACTCTCTCATCTAATCTTTCTTTTTATCCATGCATTTATTCTGAAAATGAAATCCAAATTATTCCTTTATTTATCTACCCCCTTCGCCAAAAGTCTATTGAACTCTGTGGTGGAATAATTAATATAATGTAATTCGAGTTTTGTGTTAAAAAAATTCAGTAAATACACCCTTAACCAAAAATCTAAACCTCCACATCGTAGATTTCTATTTTTAAAACTTTAAGAGAACTTTTTAAAATTGATCGCATTATTTCATAAATATGCTTTATGATAAATGTGTATTTTTCTAATTCCTTGGAATATTTTGTTAATGCTTGAATTACTTCGTATAGTTTACTAAATGGTGTTTAATTAATAAAATAGAACATTTTCTAAAAATAACAATTTAACCAATATTTTTTATGATTCAGCCGAAATTTATAACAATTGTATATTCCTTATAGTTCTAAATTAGTAATGTGACTAAAACTAATCTTAGAGGGCACAAACCCAAATCCTCCATAGCTAAGGGTTATGACAAGTAGAAAATAAAATATTTAAGATATGTTGTCCATATAATACGAGATACAGAGGCTAAGAGCTTTGTATCAAGTACGAGAAGTGTCAGAAAACGCCTTCCAACACTTAGAGAAGACATCTATCAGTCGGATTTCACTACAGAGTAGCAGAAAACCAGGTTTTGAACTTGGTAGTCAGTTCGATAAAGCTTCATGTGTAAAAATATCACCCAAAACAGTTAGAAGGAGACTTAAAAATCAATGGCCAAAAGTCTGTAAGACTAGAAAGAAACCATGGATATCTGAGGTCAACAGAAAAAGCCATCTTCAGTATACCAAATTTTTAAAAAATGAACAGGCAAACATGTATGTAAGAAAGACAATTGTATTGTTGTTTACATGTATTTTTTTCCATAGCTCCTTTTAACATATTTTGTTCTACGCGTATTTTATTGAGTAGTTTTTTTGTGAATATCTCCATATTGACTAGTGGTTGCTTGCTTGCAAATTGGTGCTCGTATTCGCTTATAGCTGATTCATTGTTAAAAGAGGGATGAATCCCTCTGTCATTTTTGCTTCCCGACTATAAATAGTTACGTGGACTCACCTTTTAATGTTTTCCACTAAAGTATAGGACGAATAAGCGTAAAATTGGGCTGTAAGTTTCAAACACATGTGTGTGAATGTATAATTCACCTTTACTACTACAATCCATATTAGTGTGGTTGTGGAATGAGAAATGTGATTAATTTAGTTTGGGTCTATCCTTTGAGTGTGGTCAGTTTAGTCATAATTCAGCCCTTTATTCTTAGTATTAGTTCAAAAGTACT
Source organism: Ceratothoa steindachneri (assembly GCA_963969495.1). Classification (NCBI taxonomy): domain Eukaryota; kingdom Metazoa; phylum Arthropoda; class Malacostraca; order Isopoda; family Cymothoidae; genus Ceratothoa; species Ceratothoa steindachneri. The sequence continues at coordinate 42,266,312 of OZ018321.1, read as the reverse complement.
ATTTTCCCACTTTATTCCAATAAAATTTATAATCTAGGTGAAAAGAAGTTCACAAAAATCAATGAAGATTTTAAGGAATCCTAATTAGCATTCCAAGAGGTTCTAACCGCCGGTGCATATGATGTAATTTATATCTTTTGACTGCACGAAGCGATTCCATGTTGCATCGTATCCTTTTGTTTTTGCACGCAACATGCATTCGAAGACTCCGTAAATTCCATGTTTCCATGCCCACCCCCTCCAAAAGTCCTGTCCACCCTTTCCAGCTGAGAAGATTGTGCAAGCTGGAGATTTGTATCACCATTCCAGCTCGCAAAGCCATTTCCAGCGATTCCTTGTTGATATATTGCTTACTGAGCGCAGTTGTGCCTCAAGGACATTAACTGGCTCCTTCACAAATCCTTGAATATGATGATAAAAACCGCGAAAATGGCCTCGCTCTGATGAGGATTTGATTTTCTCTTTGTAGAGTGGTATACACGATGTCCTCAAACATGTGAGTCAGACTTGCTGAACCACCCGTGAACATTCCGTCATATATCCAAAAAGAAAAGATACATACCAGTGTTCTCCAAGGCAAAATGGATATATGCCGATTTCTTGCTGCTACAGACAAAAGATTCTGTTAAGATTGGTTTAATGCTTAACAAAAAAAACTCCTATCGCTGAATGTATATACATTTATTGGCTAAAGCAAGGAATGGACCGATCGGAAAAAACGATCAGGCTATAGATAAAGATAATAAAAGTTAAAAACGAGACAAGCGGGACTGGGTTTGAAAAAAACAACACTGCCGTGCCTGGACACTTACAGCACCGAGACGCCATTAAGAAGAGATACATACATACGCAAGTGTATTTTTGTCTATGTCATTTATCGAAACAAGATAGAAAATAACGGAAAGATTGGTGGACAGGAGCCAACACCGCGAAAAGATTGTGGTAAAAAATGTGATTCCGTTCTCTCCGTGGCAACGCTCCTTATTTTCACGTTAATAAGAGACAAAATCTAATGAAAGACTAATTTTTATAATCGAACAGACTAAACAATGAATTCGAGAGGTCTTAACCTTACCAAACTAATTTGAACAAACATAAACCTAAGGTAGAGGCCTCGATGATGCACGATGGCTCATGATCGCGTCTCTGATCAATACTCAAACGAGAATGTTACAAAACATGTGCAAGATATGCTGTCGAGCCTGGAATTCTATACCCATCGCTATGATTCTTTACTTCAGTCATGCCGAGCGAAGCGGACGACTTATAACTCGGTTTGAACGCGGCCTTTGGGGGCTGAGGGATAGCGGAGCGGGTTAAGCAGCTAGTCAACTGATCTCAGCGACGGGGGCTCAGTGGGTCGCATCTGGGCATTGCCCCTCGCTTCTTTCTTTTCCCACTGGCCCTGGCCCTATTGAAACCTTTCCCCTTTATCCTCCTTAAGATTGGAGGCGATGCGAGAAGCTCAAAGTCTCGATAATTTGGGCTGGTGTGAGATCTTTCTTCTTCTTTAGATAGGTTTTGAAGGATTAATATTTTCTGTTTTACTTTTCGTTGTTTTTTTTTATCTCAAGAGAAAAATGTAAGACATTACTACTTTTGGATACAGTGACCAGAAAAGTGAGAGAGTAAAGAGAATTTTCGCTTAAGGTGCACGTTGGGTACTTTCCGTTTTTAATTGTATCACTGTTCATTCAGTCATTCCCCCCGTTCTCGTTATTTTCATAAACGTTCATTGTGAAATTTATTATTAATTTCCTACGCAATTTCGTGAACTTACGTTGATTTTAGATTTCCTCCTCCCATTCTCTTTCTTTCTCCTCTTCGTTCGTCATTTTTCCCTACATTGATCTCAAAAAATGTGGCTCTTTTAGCGTCAGCGGGATTTTTCTCGCGTCATTATGGAGGAAGACCAAAACGACCTATGGGAGTCAGTTCCTGACTCGCCCCTCTTTTGCATGTGGTAAATAAGTATTCAATATACGCTTGGAAAATACTTTATTACACGAAGATATATATTTTTTTTGTTAAAGCAGAGGGACGGGTGGTGCTAATAAAATAATAATAATTAATTTCATCAATTCAAAATCTCCAGGTACGGACAAGGGCGGCCATTCTATAAATGCACAAGGACTAAAAGATTTGTAAATTAATTACTGTGAAGATTAAGAGCAACAAGGGTAATAAATTCCGGCCTCTCTCTCTCTTTCTCCTTCTCTCTCTCTCTTCTGGCGCACAAATGGCTAAATTTGAAACTCCGACCATCGTTCTAAAAAATTTATAAACTCTCATGATTTGTATTCAGATGTATTTACGAGTGCTAATTTGGGAACATTCTATATAAGGATGGGAATTGCATTGAAAGTTTAGAGAAAATATTGTTCCTAAGTTTCTATTTTATAAATCAAGAAGCATTTTTAGAGACAATATTGTTGGTAAGTTATTTTTTGATTAAATCAAGAATATCTTGGTTAAAAATAAATATTTTTGGAGACTAATTTACCTAAGTTTCGGAATTTCAAATCAAGAGAATTTTGGTTAGAATTTTAGGCAAAAATGGCACTGCTGAGACAAAAAGTGACTGACACCAATTGTTGTGGCCTCTACTTGCTTCTGCTTTGATTTACCTCTGAAATTTACAAGGGCACTTGCTGCCCAGAGTGAATTGGGAGGACGTTTAATGTACACTCATTTACTCCAGAAGGTTGGAAGAAAAGAGATTGGATTTTTTACTTTATAAACAGAAAATAATGAATTTAACGATATTGATTAAATAGGGAAAATATTTTGATCACAGCAAAGATAAAATTATTCACTTTCAATGAAAATTGCTTTGTTAATAAGTATACTGTAATTATATATGAATTTATAATTACGCTTTTTATTGTGTTCAATTTAATGAAGGCGCAGTGTCTATTCAATAGTCTTTGATTTCGGTGAACTTAAGGAAAACGCGAGTGGAAAAACTTGCCAGGCAATGGATAAAGTAGGCTTGAGTTGGAGAAGTATGCTTCGAGGAAAGTTGAACGGTCAGTGGTAACCTTCTAAATTGGATTTCATGGAGAATGACATGTCCCCCGATAAACTGGTTTCATCCTCTTCATCTAAATTAGAAAAATCTGGGGTATCCTCCCCCCCTTGTTTGGGGTAGAGTTTTGTTCATAGGCCAGATGCTTCATGAGGAAACGGAAAGCTATTATCTGGGAAACGGAACAGCTCAACCGGAAATTTCCCTTGATCGCACGGGAAGGCTCGTGTTATTATGGAAAAAGCCGGCGGAAGGTGTCTCCTACCAAGGAAAACTTTTAGAAACACTTTTGATCATAAGTTTCTGAATTATAAATCAAGAGGAGAGGTGAAAACAAGAAGCTATTCATATGGCTTCCTAACGAAGTTCTTCATTCACTTATGAGGAATTCAAACATCATCAAAGTGAGATTTCAGATGAGTTTCGTGATGAGATAATTCAGGATCAAGTAATAACTCGACACTACAACTCGACCTTTACAAAGTTTGATTCTATTTCAATAGCGAGCATTTTATATTCCTTTTATGTACTATGATTTTGTGTAATGATAATGCCATTAGTTGAGTTATGTGTAAATCTTGGTGAAACCCATGATGATAATGATAAAAAATGCTTTGCTAGTTTTTTTGTTAGTATTCCTAACTTAAAATGAGTAGCGAAAATTAACGAGGGCACCTCCGCAATTATGTTTGTGATGGAAGGTTAAGAACAGGGCGAAAATGAAAGAAGGGAAAATAGGCTGAGTAGTTCGAAGAACCGACTAGTTGAGGTGGTAGGACCTAAAGGGTGCACAACTCTCCAAACCGCCCCAACCTCTGTAGATGAGTCACATCCATCTACGAGCGTTGGGACCGGGACGGCACTCAATGCTCTAAATGTCAGCTGCAGCACATTTGTCCATGTCACACGCATGATGATAGGACAAAATCATTATTATAAAGCTACAGAGATACGAGGTCAAACAGGCAGTAACGAGTAGAATGTACAGTTACCAGAATGTTGACGATGAGGATGTGTGAATAATACTATCGGACAAACATGGAAAAATTAAAGCATAAGACATTAAAAAATCCAAGAAATTTCTACTACCTTAACAATCAAGACTCTTTGCCATCCTCAAATCAATGCTCTTCAACCCAAATGGTCGTAAGTTATGGAGTTTACGGAATATAAATAATTGCCAGCATCTAAAAATTAAAGAACAATCAAATTAAGTTCCCACTATGCTTGTTATTTATAGAAACTGTGAAAAATCATTCGAAAACCAATAACAGCGTTATTAATCAATTTCTTGAAGGAACTCGTTCAAGCCGTTATATAATGATGAATGAAATTCTAATATTCAGGAAGGGCTTTTTTGCAGTAGGTTTTTTTTTAGTTATACATGAATAACACATTTCATAGGCCCTAAAACATGTGCTTGAAAAAAATGACCGTAAATAATGTATTTTTCTACAGAAAAATAGGTAGTATTCTCAATCGAACAGGAGAGCACAAATCTCTAGGAATCAATATAGTATGGGTCATTTGACGAAGCTAAAGGAAGTTACTGGAAACTCATTAACAACCTTTTTCAATAAATATATCAAAGAAAGTAATTCAAATCGTTATATAATAGCGAATGTTACTCATTAATCAATAAAGAAGGGTGAGTGGATTGATCTTCCGTAACAAATTTCTTAGAATCAAGGATAATGCTAAAAAAAGCCTTGGCCGGCTATAATCTGATGCGTGGAACAGTTGATGTGGTTTTCACAAACACAAAACGTGGTTGACGAATCTTTTTGAATTAACCGAACAATCCAAGAATACAATTCCGAAAGAGCAGCAGACGAAATTTATTTTGATTTCATAAAACACTTGACACACCAATGCCTCAACACTTTCAACCAATGGAAATAAACAATGAATTAAAGCTTGGTTAACGGAACGAAAACACAGAAACGTTGCAAATGGTGTTACCGAAAAAAACGAAGCCTTAAAACGGGTGTAGCTCGGAAGACTGACCTCAGATGATAATTTTTTGGTATATGTGAAAAAGGTTTAGTCAGTGGCGGATCCAGGATAAAAAAAATGGCAGGGACTAACCTTAATTCCTCCTTCTGTGGAGTCTGAGAAAAGGGCATTAAACAATAATGGTTACCTTAAACAGCATTGATAATAAATAACAGTATATCATACAAGAGTGAGCACTAACTCTCTCAGATCGGATTTTTTTTCCACATCATAAAATTATGAATTTAAGTTTGTTGTAGTTGTTGGACGTCAGCTAAGGTATAATACTTAATTTACTAATTATATTTGAGATTTACCCTTATTTTAGATATGTATTGGGTTGAGGAATAAGTTCTTGCGGTTTTATCAAATTTATTCATTTCCATTAACAATTTTAGAAAAACTTCATTTTTAATTGATAACAATAGGCAATTTAATCAATAATGTATTCTCCGTTGTTATTTACTTCTTCCCAACGTTCAACTAGTTTTTCGATGCCTCTGCAATAAAAATCTCTGGATTTTGACTCGAAGAATTCGTCTAACCAAGTTCTTAATTCCGCATCAGTATTGAACGAAACGCCGCTCAAATTGTTGGAGAGCAATCGAAACAGATGGAAATCCGATGGAGCCAAGTCTGGCGAGTATGGAGGATGCGGCAGAATTTCGCAATTAAGCGTTTGGATGGCGTATTTTATCATATTGGCAATGTAAGGACGAGCATTGTCGTGTTGCAGAAGGAGTCCATAACATCGATGAGGTCGCTTTTCACGAATAGCTTCGGCGAGTCGATACATTTGTTGAAAGTAGAGTTCTGCATTGACAATCTCGTTGTTCGCAAGGATCTCATAAAGAATGATGCCTTCACAATCCAACAACACACACAGCATCGTATTTCGTGGATGAAGTCCTTGCTTTAATCGCGGAAGTGTTTTTTTTTAATGGGGGCTAAGCTATTTTTTTCGATGGTTCATGTTGACATAAACACACCACTTTTCGTCGCCGGTGATGATGCGGTGAAGAAACCTGTCCTTCTATTCACGAGTAGCCTTGTGACGAGCAAGCAAACCTGCGACAATCGTGGAGCGTTGAAGTTTGTTGCTTTCGCTCAAAGCGTGCGGAACCCATGCACCGAGTTTTTGAACTTTGCCCATTGAATGAAGGGGATTCACTACAGTTTTATGATCACACGACAATTGTACAGCCAATTCTCTAGTCGATTGACGAGGATTTTCATGAAGAAGGTAGTTCAATCGATCTTCATCCAACATAATGGGGCGATCAGAACGTTCTTCGTCATTAAGATTGAAATCACCGTTTTTGAAACGTGAAAACCACCATTGAGCTGTCCTTTCTCATAAAGCATTTTCTCCGTACTCAGCACAAATATCGCGACGAGCTTTGGCTATGTTTGCATTGTTCCCGTCTCGAAAATGCGCCTTTCTTTCAACTTGACATTCCATTTTGAGGGTACAGAACAAAAATTAAATTAACACAACTTTTAAATAAACCGCAATGACTTATTACTCAACTTCAAGATGTAGCCTAAACAAAAGCCTAATAGTCTACGCTGTTAAGAGACGTAGCCTAACCTTTGCAAATTTTGCTCTCATTATTTATTATTGTTTCTTAATATGTGCACAAATCACGTCAACAAAACTTAAATCAACACAACATTAAAAAAACCGCAAGAACTTATTCCTCAACGTAATATTATATAAGGTACATTCAATCACAACGGTTTCAAAAACTGTTTTATATATTCTATATTATTACATAACTCTTTCTGAATACAATAATACAAGGATGGATTAAAAAATAAACATAAACAGGTCTGAAATTTAGGGGGAGATGGCTTGAGCCCCCAACTCCCCCCCCCCCCCTCGGGATCCTTTCTTGGGTTTAGTTATGAGATGGGGAGAACAAACTACACTTTTGCTAACACAATGGGTTTTGGATAATAAACTAAAAACGAGAATTAAATGAGACTTCAAACTAAAATAAACACTTGTTGAGTCTCAGTTTTTGGCAAATGAAAACCAGTGCTCAAAATACAAATTTTGGCCCAATCGATCCCTAAACTAAAGATTAAACTACATCGTGTCCAAAACGGCCTCGCAAATATTACTAAAGGCATTGATTGATTGGTTTTGAGTGGCGCAACTACAAGGTTATTGCCACCAGCTTCACCTTTTTATGTGGTTTATGGATTTATTATGGGTGGTTTACTAGAGGCAAAAGAAAGATATTACAGTTGGGGTACGTTAATTACGAGTATTTATTTGCCACCCCCCATTTCAATTTTAGGTGAAGTTCTTCAACCCGATAATCGAGTTAACATAAAGATCAGAATGACAATTACTGGCAAGTCCTTGGGTACCAGGAGCTGGTCCTCGTGGGGGAAGAAACTAGTACACAGGTACTAGTTTTAGTACTTCACCCATTATCTTTTCTATTAGGACTGATAATTTATAATCCGTAAGGAGATGTGAGATGACATCATTAATTTTACGTGCCCTCCCGCCCCCAACACGCGAAGATTACTCTCCCCCCCTCCTTTCAACCCTAATGCTTGCAAGAGGATCTGAGACGATATCTATCTTCTACACGCATTTTTACCGTCTCTAACTTCACCAATTTCTTTACCGATATCGCCTTAACAACTTTCTGGCTGAGGGGAGGGCGTCGGTGCGGTTGTGCTTTGCATTCGAGAACCGCCGCCCCCCTTCCTCTTTCCCCTCGGAGAGGAGTCTTATATAGTAGGCAAATGACATGGAATGTTTAGTGGCACTTATTTGGGTTGGTATTAACGGGCGAATTAAAGGAATAACGGATGGGTTAAACGATTCACGGACAAATTAAATGATATATGTTGGATTAAAGGATAAATTAAATGATTAGAAGTGGAATTAAATGATTAACTGACATATTAAATGATATAGTAGTGGATTAAAGGATTAATGGAATTATTAAATGTTGAAGGGTTGGATTAAAGGAAGAGTAAAGGATTAACGGGTTGATTGAAGGATTAGAGCGGTAGCGGCCAAAAATACCACACTATCCAACCCCAACTCTTCGCTACCACTTTCCTTGAATCGCTGTTTCTTCGTATATCCGAGACCAGGTCTCGTTTTGAGGGCATGAAATTCTGCACTTTGGGAAAGATGTCCAAGGACGGGCAATGCCCTCGTTAGTGTTCCAAAATTGCAAAAAAGGGAAACTAATGTTACTAACGAGGGCATTTTCACCCACCGAAGAAAGAATGAGGGAATGCAGAAAGAGGTGAACGAACGAGGTAGATAAATGGAAAGAAGATAACTAGTAAAATAGGGTCACAAACCATCCAATAAGAAATCGCTTGATCTCTAAATCGGATTCTTAGAGGGACTACTTTCCTCCCGTTAAAAGATCCCCCCCCTTCCCCATTAGCGTTCTGTATTCACCATTCAATGAACTTGAATGCGTGAGTGTGTTTTGGTTGTATGATTGGTAGCGCGGGATCCTTTCAGAGGAGCAAGGAGCTGGCAGTGATAAAAAAAGCTTTTAGCAGATAAGAATGATGTGACGACAAAGTCCATCTGGTCCACGAGAGTTCACTTCTCTTGTTGAGATGGACTGGTCATCCAAACTCCTCTTGGACTCCACTTCTTTTCCCTCTTTATAGTAGTGTTAATTGAGTTTCGTAAAAGGCCACTAAATGTTACTATGCTCATGCGCATTTGATGCAGTTTCCCTTCCCTATGTGAGTCTGTAAAAATACAACCGCCGTGGTGTCATCTGCTCGTCGCAGAAAACGACTCAATGTTACTCGCAGATATGACTAAACTGGGTGGAAACCTGCACTAGGAACCGGCTCTCGCATCTAATAATTACATGAAATCGTTCGTGAAGTTCGGTTGCATGGTCATTATGTTTGGTTCTTGGCATATGGGGTGTGAGAGATGTGAATGTATTTAACAGAATTGTGAGAAAGTTTCTGTAGTTAAAAGTTTGGGGAGTGTTCGTTTGTTGAGTGGAACGGCATGATGAGGAAAGTGTACTAATCGAGTGTTTACTCTGCTTCACTTGTTTTAAAAGAATCTAGGGAAGAAATATGTAATGGTTCTGCGATTCTAGATTCAAATTCGACGGTAGTAAAGTATACAAAAGTGTAGTGGTAGGAGTAAGGTGTGTTAAGGATACAAAAGGGGTGATTAACCTTGAAAGAAAGAAGTGTAGCAACTGAGGAGGGAGTAAGAAGTTGGTCTGGTCGCCCAGTCCTCGGAGACTCTTTGGCGCCCTCATCAGCGGGCTCATTGGCTGCAACAATCTCCACATGTCCAGAAACCCAGCAAAAGATAATCTCAACATCTGCTCACCAAAACCGTGGCATGACGGATACTGCGAACCAAGGGGTATTGAGACTTCAATGCCCCGAGAGCACTCAGAGAGCTTTATGAGTAGCTAAAGATCACAATTCGGTCTAAGAAGAGGGCACGTCACGCTATCTCCCCTACCGAGCGGTGTATTGCAACTTGCTCAGCCGTGAAGACAGATGCAGCGCCTGGTAGAGCCCCGCTGACTTCAAACAGAGGGGATAAGGCGTGGAACCGGCCACCTCCTGGTACGGATCTAGCGTGACACAAAGTGTGCTCCCAAAAATCGAACGCAATACTCTCGACGCTGTGGAAGCTTTGGGAACAGAGGTATGGCAACAAATAGTTAGGGGTGGTACCATCCAGGCTGGTGTCATGGTTAGAATTAGAGGTGACAAAGGCTCTAGAGTACACGGAACTTTTAAAGGAGTTTTATAGCTCTAAACACAGATGGCTTAAGTTATGACTGGAGCCTCGGCGACATAGGCACCGTCGAAGTCGGCTGCGAAGAGAGCCCTCTGCGAGTGAAAGAGACGTAGGGCCCGTGCGTAAAAGCGCGCAATGCACTGTGCATTGCGTAGAGCGAGTGGCATCTCTCGGGCATCGAAAAGAAGGCTCTCAATGACGGACGCGCGGAAGGTATCGGTCGTCAAACGGAAACCGCTGTGATGGTTCGAGTCCACCTTCCACAATACATGATCGGTTGCGTATGCGTAAAACTGGCATTCGTAGTCAATCTTCTAACGAACAAAAGATCAGTTGAAATGTAAGGCAGTAGCCCTATCAGCACCACTGATGAACCTCATGGAAGGAAGAAAGTCGATGGTGCAGAAAGAAGAAACCCTAATGCTGCCAAGATGAGCCTCCTAGGTGAAGCTTAGGTCGTAACCAAGACCAAAGAAACGGTGCGAATCCATCAATTCCAGGCATGCCCTGTTTACCAACAATGCCCTAAACGTAAACCTGTCGTTGAAGAGTTCTTCACCTCGTGAGGTAAAGTCCACTCGGTGGCCCTCAACTATATCACGACGTGAATTGAATGCTTGCGGAGCAGTATTTCGACTAGAGAAAGTGGAGAAAGCGGTCGCGAAAGACTCCACCATGGGGTTCGCGATTGCGGTTCAATCCTCCTAGAGAACCGGAGAGGCGGGGGGGTCCTGGAAGAACTTGCTCCAAATCCTTTTGACTCGCTTCCACACCTCTGCTAGAGGGATCTTCCCATTAAGTACCGACACGTATGCCTACCAGGAAGAGCGGCCTGTGTGCTTCGAAACATAACGGAACTTAGCCCTAGTTTGACGAAATTCACCGACAGTGAGATCGTTTGGGCGGCGCTCATAGCGCATATAAGCGTAACACTTTTGTTTGAGGACCGTCTCACATTCGGTTGACCACCTCGTAAGATGTCGGTGTGCAAAACGGCCAGACTTTCGGTCTTCGGCGATGAGGTTCCCGGAGAAGAACTCAACGCCTTCATCCACGGACCTAAAGTCTTCGACTGAGTATGAAAAATTAGTCATTTCGTAAAATGCGAACCACAGCACCCGCCCCGCCAAGCCCCACCGGGGCTCTTTCAGGCAGCAGCGATCCGTAAAATCAAAATTTAAATGTGAATGTGATCACTATCATGAAGGTTATCAACCATCACCTACCCAAATATCAGGTTGTGCACCCGGAAAGCACAGGGACAGTTCGAGGCAAGAAAATGTAGTGGTTCTTGGACGATTATGTATAAACTCATTCACATTTAGGGCCTACTTATTTCTAGCTACGCCTAGCGGAAATAGGCTCGGCCATCTTGTAAGTTGGGTTTTCATGCCTGCACAAACGTTTAGAGAAATAAGGCAGCGCCATCTTGGAAGCGAGGCGGTCATGTCTGTACGAACGCCTAAGGGAAATAGGCAGGTATGATTCGAATAGATGTATAAGCTTTGAAGGACCGCAAATAGGTGTTAGGTGTGTAGCAGGGAAACCTTGCTGCACCTGATGTGTGGAGAATTGGATGACATCCCGATTCCATCGCCCACAGATGCGTTTTCCCCCGGCCCCAATGCCTGTTGTAGAATATGTGGCTATCTTCTACATATTTTTACATCCTCTCTCATCACCACTTTGTGTAAGGATCTATCCTTAAAAACATTCTACGGGAGACGCCCTCGTTGGTTTTCGCTTTAAAGGAAAGAATGAACTTTGAAAGTTATGGAGGAAAAAGGGGTGGTTCATGAAAGAATGTATTGAAACGCTTCTATGCTATCAAATTACGATATATGAGATGAATATGTAACGCAATCCATCCAATAATATCACTTACAGCTACGAATACAACGCAATTCTCGCCCCCTTTGTTGCATGATCAATTTGCATCAACGTCATAGGAAACAGAGCCGACAATGTCACCTGCACCCGCGGAATGCCTACAACCAGAGCGTATATCTTTTAAAGGTTATAATTTGCTTATAATTCTGTCAAAGATGTTTACTTTATGAAACCAATTCTAGGAGTAACTCTTGATTTAATCTAACGTTCGTAAATTGCTCTCCAAGTAAATAAGATTAGTGGGCTAAATCGGAGAAGAGGTCCGATGTTTCCTGTCGAATTCGATACTGACCAAAACAAAATGAGGCTCATGTTTGAGATATTTGATGCTTTACTGGTGAAGGAGAGGATAAAGAGTGAGAAGGTCATAAAAATCCACGAATCCTATTTTTGATCTTATACAGTTAATGTTTTTTTAACTTTATGGACGCACATGCACCGGTTAATCGTATTTGGAAGAACCATACTGAAATGTTGGCTGTTTTGAATCTTTTAAAATTTAATAAAAGCTTTGTAGTTTGTTGGCAGGACATTGGATAGAGATACGTTTGTTGTTTCTAAGGTCCCATAATTTTAATAAGGGCAATTTTAAATCTCCTTGCGAGAAATGGCAGAGGACTAACCATTCTCATGTGAAATTTTAATCGAATACTTACGATTGCAGTCTGAGAATTCAAAATGGAAACCTTTTTCATTTTCTAATCCGTCATACACTGTTGGTATAATTTTCACAAACGCCTGAGTGGAATGGCACTTTCACACAAATGGCAACGCACACAAGGACTTGATTCAGAGCATTTATGAAAAAATAATGTATAATTAATCGACCATTAAATTTTGCTTTATTATGACGTAAAATTAACAGGAATTATCTCTTGATAAGAGGACATTACAGGCAGAGTGGAAAGACGCATCTCCAAAACTAAACAAACAAATTCATAAAAATATTAAGGTTATGTCGTCACTGCCTTCACTGACGACTATAAAAACCCTTACATCAACAATGACTAAATCAACATTAGGAAACATTTCAACCATACATCACATACAACCGTAATAATCACCTCGCATTGTTAAGCCAACGCCAGGTGGCTGGACCTATCGCAGCCAAGCCATCATATTGTTTATGTCTCGGACAGTAAAAGTATAAAACATAATACTTAAATATAATGGATGAGTGTCAGAGTTATAATATAAATAATTAATATTACGTTAAAGATTTCCTTTGTTTCAATCTATTGCATCATTTGGAGAATAAATTCTGTATTATGGGCATCAACGCTATTTTCTAATCATCTCCTCTGGTAGCATCGAAAGAATGACACAAAAACTGAGGTAACGTCCCAATCTTTTCAGGTGTGACGATTTTAACGCACATCGACCATCTTGGCTCAGAACCCAACCAGCAGACAACAGAGGCACCCACATAGAAGAACAACTTCACTCCTTCACCATACTCATCAACACATCCATACTAACGAGACAACTCCTCCAACACAAGCAAAATAGCATCTCCCCACAAATAACCATCTGCTCACCTGACCTTCATATCAGAACCACATGAAACACAATAGCCGACCTCCCTTCACACCACATACCCATTATTATATTTCCCCAAACCAAGCACTCACAGCCAACCTCCTTTAAAAACACATGTAAACTACAAAAAAAACAGACTGGCATAACTACACTCAATACATAGAAGACAAACTTGGCAATTTCATCTTAAAAACTACTCTACCTATTATAGATAAAGCAATACACTACAATGCCAATATCATCACACACGCAAGCAGTAAATTGATCCATCACTGTCACAGAAAAAATACTACCCCAATTTCATAAAATACCAGACTGCATAAACCAGCGAAAAATACTAAAACAAAACCAGGCCCCTCACAACAAGAACGACACACAATTGCTCAATCCCCACATTCCCAAACAGCAAACAGAAAGCTGGAACCAATACGTCAACAAGTTAGAGCACGAAAAAAACCCTCAACCCAACCCTGCAGAACCATAAAGAAAATTCACTCATTACGTACCACCCTAGCTTACACACACGAAGCACTATTTACCAGAAACAACCAAATTGCAATACATAGACAACAATGTAACATGCTAATGAAACACTAATCTAACATTAGCATCTTCCTAACGCGCATACAAATTCACAAAAAATTAAGAGCACCCATCTCCAAAGACCAAGCACCGCCCTTAACCATAGAAAACGTCCAACAAACCATCAAATCACTCCAAAACTCCAAAACCACTTCCCCAGACAACATATCTAACACCTATCTCAAGCACCTAGACAACCTATCAATCTCAGCTATCACATATATTTTTAACCACTCCTGGCCCATCAACACAATCCCCCTCAATTTGGAAACTCGCCCATATCATACCCATACTCAAACCAAACAAACCCCCAACACAACCAATCTCTTACCGCCCAATCTCATTTCTCTGCACACTTTCAAAAACCCTCGAAAAACTAATAGATCAAAGAATCAGACTAATATATACCTCTGTCTCAGACACGCACGGTTTTCAGAAAGCACACTCGACCACGACCCTCCTCACCAAGGTAACACAGCATATGATCGATGGTTTCAACCAGCCCTTATCCCCCGTCCTCTCATACAATCCTTGCTGCAATAGACATAAAGCATTGGACACAGTACCAAAACACATCCTAGCGCACAAAATCCCGAGGACCAACCTCCACGACAATAACAAAAGGTGACTAATAAACTTAATCTTTGCTAGGGAGGCCAAAGAACACATAACGCGTGTGTCCGTCTACTCCACAAGTATATATCCAGGAATATCCCGCTCTACATGAGTATCCATGCTGCAGCTGACATCTAGATGAATGTGTGCCTTCCCAACCTCAATAATCTCAGAATTATCTGCGGTTATACATATATCTTCCACCCATTTCTTTACAGTTCTCTCCTTAGAAACTTTTAGTGGGCGACGTCCTCGTTGCTATTGCGCTTGCGCTTTAGATACATATTTTTTTTTAATGACATCGAGAAAGGCTACAACGCACCTAGCACTAAACGAGTAATCCTCGACGTGGGTATAAAGTTTCCCCTTCAAGGGTTAGGACTCAGATAGGAACTCGCCCGTGGGTACTTTTTGATAGGTATCCGCCTCTTTTCGGTACTCAGGAAGGACCTTGCCATTCACAATGCCCGTCGTCTAGTGGCAATCCTCTCTCGGCGATTTTCCCTTTAAGAAATTTGAAATATAGACTCAGTGGATTGCTTTAACTTAACTCCTGGTCGAGACAGTTTAGGAAACGCTAATGTAAAGTGGACCTTAAGCAAATAGTGAAGAAATGCCCTGTCTGAAAATGAAGAAGCATCCACGGTGGCAAGATTCGCCTTAGTCGATTGTGCTCTCACTTGGCGTAAAAAGAGAGTTTATAAGCGGCTTTCTTCACACTCATCTTGGTACAGAGAACCTCCCCTAGCCATCCCCAGGAGACGCGGGAGGATACAGACCAAATAAGAAGCGAATAAATAATGTAATATGTAATGTGGTATTCCGTGTGGCAAGATCCGTTACAACTTTGTCAAGCTTAAATGCTTACCAAGTTCAAAGATTTGTGCACTTCAAAGCATTCAGCTCACTTGGGGTGAGCACAACTCTCGGGATATGGTGAGATCACGCGAGGGCACAACGCGGAAGACCGTACCGCCTTTATCTAGATACCTCCAACATCGCATACAACAAGCGATGACTTTGCACCATGTTGACTCTACACTCCATTTATAATTATGAACAGTAGACCCAAACCATGAGACAAAAATATGTTGTTTTCCTCTTATGATTCCAGTTAGATTGCGAAAATAATCATTATACGCTCAATATCTGCTAGTGACGTGAGAAAAACAATGAACTACGAAAACGTATTCAGATTGACACAAAAGAAACGTAGGCAAAATATATTACTAATAAAGCAAACTTTGTGCTACGGTTGCGATTTGATAAGAGCATCGAAACAAAATATTGTCTGCGTAAAATTGCTTGCTTTTGTTCTGTACAAATGAATGTCGAACGAGTAGAGTTAGTCACAGCTCGGTTTCAAGCGACGCCAAGAATTTGTTTGGCATTAAGCGATGCCATGGAAACCGGGAAGGGCCGGCCTTCCTTAGGCCGATGAAACTGCCCAGAATTAGTCACGTGACGTAGGGTCCCACAACGAAAAGTTATCGCTCAGGGGTTAGGAAAATTACTCAATTGATATATATAGAGATTAGCCGTAGAAATGATGATCTCCAGTAATATGTTTACTTCCTTAATTAAATTAATATAAAGTGACCGGTGTTAACACTGCAATCTTTCAAATCCATTCTTAGATCGATAAGAGATAGTTCTTGGTATGGAGATTAGATGTGTATTCGAATCAGTGTGTGTGATTCGTAAGCAGACTTTTTTTCTTTTCGCACTTTTGTAGTACACTCTTTTAACTTCGTTCTTTTCAACCCTGAATGGTAAACTGCTGGTTAGGAATTTTGGTGTCTTGGGGACAAATCGAAGAAATAAGCTTAAACGCTCGACTCGCTCTGCTACACTGAATCCATGGAAATCGGCTTCCCCAAGCCGGGAAGCCAAATTAATATATTATAATTGAAAGAATAACAAATGAAGGGAAGGAAAGTTATAAGGAATTAGTGTTTGGCAACTTGGAGAAGCACTTTAGCCTTTCGATTTATTCATTTCCATATTGAGTCATTCATGTGAAGCTGTAATAATAATGACACTTACATTATATATATATATATATATATATATATATATATATATATATATATATATATATATATATATGCAAATTTTATTGAAGAGCATTGTGTATTTCGCCTTAATTAATTTCCTTTGGCAACTTTCTCTTGTAACTATCTTTTTTATTCCATCGTGTAGATGGTGGATTACTGGACAAGTAATCCACCATCTACAAGATGCTTACTGTAAGCACCGAACTTCCTCGTACGAGGGGCGGTGAATAAGTTTTGCAATTCGGATATAAGGAAACGAGATATGAGGAAAAGTGTTCTATTATTTTTAAAAATAACTACCCTCGACTTCAATGCACTTGCGCCACTTGTCCCTGAGGCTTCGAATTCCCGACAACCAGAAATCTCCCGACTGCTGTTCAATCCACTCCTGGACGGCGAGTTGGACATCTTCATCGTCCCCAAACCGGCGTCCACGCAGTGCAGCCTTGAGCTGGCGGAATAAAAAGTAGTCGCTAGGGGTCAGATCTGGACTGTAGGGGAAATGGTTGAGCTCCTCGAATCCGCACTCGCGCAGGGCAGCTTGTGCAACTTTAGCCTTGTGGACTTTAATGACGTTGAAGTCAATCATGGGGCGTGGATGATGTTGATAACACTTCCATTTGATATACCAAGTTCTCGCTCGATCTCTTCGACCTTCACCCGTCGATTTTCGAGGATCATCCTCTCTACACGGGCCACTTTGTCCTCGTTGGTCACGTCTGACGAGCGTCCTGGACGGAATTCATTTTCAAGGGACTCACGACCATGGCGGAACTTCCTATTCCAGCGAGCAATGGTTGCATAGGAAGGGGCAGTGTTGCTGTATACTGCAACCATGCGTTCATGGATCTCTTTCGCATTCTTGCCTTCCTTGGTAAAAAATTTGATCACTGCGTGGTGCTCAACCTTCTCCGTTATTGAAAAATTTGTGACTAACGATCTGCGATCAGCTACTGCTTCTTAAATAGACAAGGCAGGAGCGTGCGGCTTCAGGTCCGACTTGTCATAACTTGTCCTAACACCCCCACAAATAGCCATCCTTCTTCCTCTGTTTTGCCCTACCGATTCGCAAATCTTATTGACCGCCCCTCGTACATTGGGATGACTTTCACAACCTTGTCACAGCAGCACATTTTCAAGATGGAGCCACCAGAAGCTTCACTGAAAAAGAAACCCCTTACACGAAAGATACTGAACAACAATCCACCATTATTTTTTGCGATAGTATTGGCAGACGGCTACCTATGGCTGAAGCCATCACCATATGGCAACGAAGACCGAAAAAAAAAAATTTAACTCCAGCCCGAAACCAGTTGCCCAACACTTAAAGTCTTAATGGCAACTGCATTGACTCACAACATACATTCCTATTCACCTTGCCTCCTTTATGAATTGCATTGCCTCTATATTTGCCTTAGACTTAACCAAAATGGACTTTAATCAATAGCAAATTTGCTCTCGTTTGATTGGTCGAAATCTAGTTTTGTGTATTGTGGTATCTGGTTTTACTGGTCATCATATACTCGACTGAAAAGAGCACAAAAGCCAATGTGTGCTGCTAGTAGGAATTCTTTTGGTGTTTTGTGCGTTTTCATAAAAGGGATAAATATTATTTTTAAAAAAGAAATGCAAAGGACCATATGCCCTCCTGAAACGCCACAAACTCTCCTTTTTGGCTGCAACGAACAAGTTGTGCCTGATAACTTCGTTTCAACTATGCCATCAATGAAATAAGGAAGGTGACAGGGAAAGTAGGTGTGAGGGATAGCCCACCGTGTACCATACCGTGAGTGGGCGCTGGGAAAGAACAGATGCAACCCTTTGGCGGGGAATACAACCACATACCCTGAGGGTCTGGTCAGAAACCCAGAAGGATATACAACCATTTTTGTCTATGTGGAAAACATCTTGGATTTCCAAAACCTTGAGGGGGCAGCACCTCGAGAAGTGGTCGTTGATTCGGTCACCAACCATCATCAAGTCCGCCATGGGTCATCCTACAAGAGTGGCTCACCCAGCTTCATTAATCTAGCCTCTTCCTGGAAGAACTGAGTCGCCGGGGGAAGGCCTTTAGTCATTAAATCAATCGCATGTACATACACACACACTCTCTCTCTCTCTCTCTCTCTCTCTCTCTCTCTCTCTCTCTCTCTCTCTCTCTCCTCTCTCTCTCTCTCTCTGTAACCCATATTCAACCAAATTCCCACAACTGTAAGTAAACCAGAAGAAGAATAAAACCAGGATCTTCGGGGGACAATTAACAAGAGAAATCATTAGGACCCCATCATCGCCCCCATTCGCAAGGAGATGGGGTAGAGAACACGAAGTAAATTTCGCTTTAGGCTCTGCCGGGCCACCACCATGCCTCCAAAACAACAAAAAAATCTGCGAGGCTCTTAACGCCGAACTACCTGTTTCCATCATCCGAATCAAAGATGTGAAGAACGGATTCATCACACTATGCGCAAAGGATTGTTACGACGAATGAATATTATCGGAGAACGGTAAAAAAACTTTGAAAAAGTAGATTTATAAGCTCCCTGACCCCCCAAGTGGCTGCGAACACAAGTATAATAGGCCGCAAGATCGAATCAGGGGGGTGGGGGTACACAGCGAACAAATTAATGGAAGAAATAGAGTCACAGCAAAACTGGGCCAATGTGAAGGAGATAATTAAATTTGAAGAACACACTCATGTGTTCAAAAAAGCTTTTGACACGATCGAGATGGCAATAAAAGCCGCGAATGAGGATCTAATCGCCTACAACACGAAGATTTATTCTTAGAATACCGAGAGGGAAGAATTCAACAATACTCAAATGTGCTTCGTTTGTTGTAAGATGGAAGCACATACCTCTGTGAACTGCCCGGAAAAAATAGGAAGATATGCTGTGAATGCGCAGCGGAAGGCCACAAGCACGTAAAGTGCAAGTCAAGAATGAAGAAATGCCTAAAGTGCCACGGATAGTGCTGCACTATGGCATGGTTCCCCATAAAGAAAGAAAATAATATAAAGGAGAAAAGAAGAAAATGAAATGCCAAATCTTACATATACGCTGACGCCACCCGTGGGAAGAAACACCCGAGGCTCCAACCGAAAGAATCCTATATATTACCGGTGAGACAAAAGCCAAGATTTTTACATGTATTATCTACGTACGCTTGACAAACTTTGCCAGGAACATACAAAGGTGTTCTAAGCCCTGTCATACTATAAAAAGGCTTCCCTAAGGTAAAATGTCGGATAACTCGAAAACATCAGGTGTAGTATTTAAGGTATGCCTGGTACAAAAAAACAATCAGGGAACGAAACAAGTAGAAACAGATGGGTCCGCTCAGTCAGGAGCTGACAAACAGCAGGAAGAAACATCGGATAACACAACACACATCGGAGTCAGAAGAAAAGACTATGCAACCCCAAGCAAGAACAAAGGAATAACAAAAAAAACACAAAAAAACGCACTAGCGAGTTGCTGGAAGTTAGGAAAAGCAAGGCACACTAACAAAGGAGAATAAGAAAAAGACGGGCAAAAAGAAGCTAAGGGATAACCCCAACCCAGTCAAGGAGAGGATAGATATAGACTCGCATATATACATAGAAGTAAACTAAAAATCTTGTAAATCAATACTGACGGTTGAATTAAGAAAAGAACTGCGCATTTAAACATTTCCAGGAAAATTGACCCAGATATTATTATTATCTTTAAACACGGTATGAACAGAGAAGGAGACAATTTGAAAATAGAAATTATGAGGTAATAACCATTAATTATACTCAAGAGTTACTACAGGGATCAAAATCAAGAAAAACATCAAGTTCGTTCCGATATAAGAAACCTAGAACAATCGTGCGTAGCGGTGGAAGTCACCGGACACCAACTACCAAGGCACTATTATTTACCTCTTTGTATGTTCTTGGCATCTTCATTAAGAGAATTCCTACCATTTTTCACGGATACTGTATCTCAGTGTGTGATGCCAGGAGTTCATCCATCGTTTAGGCCCAACATCACGTTTATCATGACACGTTCTGCGACGAAGCTAGACATCTGCTTGGCTAACTTTAATTTCTCCTTAAACTATTTTATGAAGCCAGAAATCATCCTCTGCAGCGACCACGTCAGATTCTCCCTGACCCTAAACAGGAACCCCATTCAGATCTTCATACCGATACGACAGAAATATCGTACATAAGAAAACAAGAAAAGAGGTCTGCAAAAGACTAATCAATAGTCTATATAAGGCAGCTCCTCTAGTAGCGCAAAATGGCAAGGTATAGGGAACTACTGCAGAATTACACTTAATCACAGCTCCAGGATGCAAACATAAATATAAGGAATAGATGAAGCTTTACAGCAGCTGGACGAAGCCGTGATCAATACAAATAACGCAACGATACTAACTCTCATACAAGGCCATCCTGCTATATACATGGTCATTATATAGTGAAGGATTACACCGTAAACTGGAAGAAAATTACCAAAGATATATAATAAGAGGATATTCAAGGACAATTCTAGGTAGAATGCTTGAGCTCTAGCAAGAACTCGTGCCACTCATAAGAGAATAACAGGAGCAAAAATGGGCTGGAGTGATCGAAAGTACAAATAAAAAACAGCAGGAGAAATAATAACCGAAAAGGAAGACATTGAACAAATATTCCGTTAACTTTGGGAAAATATAATTAATATCAGTGTGCAGGAGAATGAACAGTTTGATATAGAGTTCGAAATGAAGATATTCAAAGGATGTATACCAACTACCAGGTAGCTCAAAGGGGAAACTTGATGCCTATATAAAACGAATGGTATCAATTAATTTCAGTTTATCTGAAAATGTCAAATACAAGGGTATTTTCAAAAACTTCGTAGAAAAATTAAATACAATTAAAACAAAGAAATGAAGTAGAAATTTTATTTTTCAACATAAGCTCCATTGAGGTCGAAACAGTTTAATCACTGAGAAGATCGCACAAGCTAAAAGAAATGGGAGCTACGCGGCTTCGTATAACGTAATGTTGCCAAGGCATTTAATAAGATATGTCAAAGAGATATGCAATATAAGATTGTTCATTATAAGGTTTATCCATGACAATATCATGAAAAGGAACGCATGTATAAGTGTATGGGCAAGTGAGGGGTCGAAATTCCCCCTCAGGGCCGGACTCCCTGAAAAGGTTGCTTAAGCCCGACTCTGTACACAATATACTTTACACGGCGGATATCCAACCACTAAGCAACCCCTCCTGGCCTAACGTACAATACGCGGAGGCCACCACCCAAATAATTAAATGCTCACAAGAAGAATGCAAAGATACAAGCTCACATGACTGCATGAAAAGTAAGAAGAGTCAATGAATACAAGAATAAATTGAAAATCCGCACCGATGATGGGAAATTAAAAATAGTCCTCATAGGGTGAAACCAACTCTCTGGTGTGGGGGTGAGGATAAATGATATCCCCTACACTAGAGTGCAATGTATTGGAAATGGTGATCACATCAACCGGGTATAGGAGGCTCATCGCAGTATTGAGTAGAAGAGCTAAACAGTCACGCAGAACCCTTTATAACCTCAGAAACCCTAGAAAAAAAGAGAGAAAATCTACCTTGAGATGATAAGGGAAACAGTGATTGATTCAGGATCGACCCTTTTCAGTATGTCAAAAAAGCATACGCTAAATCTGAAGAACGTGCAAAACAAGTACACATATATAATTACAGGCAGCAAAAGAAGGGAGAAAAGGAGATAAGAAGATTTACATCGAGAATGAAACTTGACTCAATATATAAAGTATAAGAGAAAAGAACAAGGGAAATGAAAGAATAAATAAAGGAAAATCAGGACATATCTTTAAGAAGACTTTTGGCAAACAACAAAATAGATACCAACCATGCAAGATATCCAAGCTGTATTAAAAAAAATAGAAAGCGGCAAAGAAGCAACCTTCTATGAATAAGAAGCGAGTCCAAATAAGAAAAAAAAGAACACGGAGACTAATAAAAAGGAAAGACCAATAAAAACCAAACGTGACAAAAACCAATCTGATGAATCTCCCCCGAATTAGACAATAAACCGAAATGAGAAAATTCCCCAGAAACTGACCAATCACACCTGATTATTGACCGAATTGATACAAAACGAAGAAACAGACAAAACCAAATATGAACAATTGATATTTAAAGAGACTGCGCGTGTCGCTTGGATTGCTCTCTTACATACTCGTTGTACGGTAAAGTCATTATTTTAAAAAATTGGACTGAATTTCATTCGAATGAGGTTGATTGGATATCGCTTTGTTGTGTGTGACCGGATATTCCACCAACAGCGATACGTTTAGAAGTGGCTATTTTCTCCTTGACTGGCCTTGATGGAGGCTAGTTGAAGGAAAGGAAGAAGGACTCCTCTGCGCTGCCTAAAGGTAAAGTGGCCTTTTGTTCATTGAACATTTTTTCCACCTTCTCCATACCACTCTTCCTTATTTCCATAACGGATCCCTGAAGCTACATACACACCAAGTTACACTCACTTACAGACTCGAGTCCCCCCAGATTCCCTCCCAAATTACGCCCTTGGGTGAAATGACGGAGAGATGAGAGAGACGCGGCGTATTGCCCTGAGGACCTCGTCAGGCCGGCAAAAACCGGACAGGAGAAAGGTCTTCGAGATAATTTACGGCCAGCTCAATATTTCCCTCGTGCGGCTAATTGATTTGCCAATGGCTGCGCGGCTATCTGTGCGAGGGGGCGGACATTGAAACCCTCTCCTCCCCGCGTGCCTCAGACACCCTTCGCAAAATTGATTTCACACCTCAGACACCGCCACAAATACGCACACATAGAAGTGTGATCTGCCGACGCCTCGACCCCTGGGTTGGAGGACACTCGATTGACCAAATCACGGAAGAGATTCCTTAGAATCATCAATGGGCAAAAGTAGCCGAAATAATCCAATTCAAAGACTACAGCCACGTTTTTTAAAGTTGTCTTCACGGAAACCACAATGGCGATTAAGACAAAGGAAAACGGACTTCTCCTCTTTAACGTCCGCATCTGCCACGATCAGATTGAGCGTGAGGAGTTCGTTGACATACAAATGTGCTTCAGGTGCTACAGGTACAACGAACACACCACCGCCACTTGCCCCAACTCTACACTCACAGTTTGTTCTGTGTGCGCTGAACAAACTGGCGCGAATGTAAAAGTTCGTTCCAGAAATGCCTCAATGGTGGTGGCCCACACAAAACCATGGCAATGACCTGTCCTGCAAAGAAAGAACACATACAAAGAGCAAAGGACAAAGGCAGAAAAGAGGAAGAAAAAAGGCTAGCGCCACCTACGCGAAGGTTGCCAAGGCAATGGTCAAAGAGAGTAGTGTTGCCACTGCACCTACGTACCTGCAAATCGAAAATGAGAAATCGACAAAAATAATGTGTTGCATTTATTATGCACACATTGCTAACTTGACCAAGCCTGGCACCTTCGCGAAGGAACTAAACACCATGCTCGTGAATAACGGCATGGGAAAAATGTGGTTCCTAGAAAGCCCTCCGTCAAACGAAGTTCCTCGATTGAACCTCCAACCGCAGACCGAGAAGAGTGGCCAAAAAGCTCCGGCCACGAGTAATGCCCTTTCGCGAGATCCTCGAGTGCAAGTTATGGCTGCCCGGCAGAAGGCACAAACGGACTCACAGACACACTCAACTACCCCCAACAAAAGCACAAGTCGAGCGGGAGGAAGCTGCTGCCCCCAAAAGGTTTCACAGTCACGTCGACCGAGTAGGTCCTCGTCTTCAAACAATCGGGCTCCCAGATACATGTACTACTCGAGAGTGTTAAACCTCAGAGTATATGCTGCCGAAGGGTACCTGTTTCCTGACGACCTAGGCTCAGAAGATATTGTCGATGGCCTTAGGGCCAGACAATACAAATGGGACTACGAGGCTGATATACCGGAAGATCTGGTAAAGCAGGCTCTCTTCCTCGACCTTGTTCAATTCTCAACCGACACTTACGTTGTTCTTACGGACGCAGAGTTCCGTAAGAAGAGATCCAGCAAGGGAAAGACTCCTCCGTCCTCCCCAAGGAGCAAAAGTGGACCGTAGAATAAAACACTCCTCGCCATAACATCTGCGCTACATTGCGAGCGTAGTATCAAAAGCGAGCCCAAAATAGAAGAAGACCTTACCCGAACGGAACATCAACCCTAACGATTATGACAACCCAATTTATGACAACTTTTCACCGAAATTTGACCTACCGTAGTAGCGAGTTTTACTAGTTACTACAAAGGCTTGAATGCCAACCAATTTTGACCCCCAAAACAACACAACACGAGACTAACATTGACAGAGCTACCCTTTGACCTGGAATCTAGTCATCCCTCCTCTTGCGTACTATATTTTTACTATACTACCTACTTTTGCTGGAGATACCCGTACACCGGGGAAATATACCCCTTTCAAACTTATACTACACTTACCTTTACTATCCTTTTCAAAATCCTTTCACCACTTTACTCTCTTCCTTTTGCTCTACTAATCTATACTTCCTAATTTGTTTTGTCCAATGTCCAATATTTTCCAAAAAAATATAATAACAATTAAAACGAAGAAAATTCAAGTTGAACACACGGACGAAAACCAAAACACATATATACAAAAACTACAACACATAAGAGAATGCAAGTAAAACACACCTAAACACAAATTCCACGGTTTAAATGCCAAATAACGCCGCATTTAACGAACAAAAAATAGAATACGAAAAAACAAAGACAGCGAACGATTAGCCTGGTTTCTAGGCATCTTGCAACTCTATGCCGTATACTACTTTCATCTCATTTCCCCACTATATTTTATCTTCTATTCCACAATTGTTTTTCCCTCCCACTAACTTCATTACTTTCACTCAGATTGTCATTGTCAAGAACACATAACATAAGAAGAAAAAAAACAAAATAACAAAAATGCAAACAAAAAATATCTCAACTGAGACAAGTCAAAAACAATCAAACAAAAACTTAAAAGAAAGAGATCAAAGTGGGACAAATCTAATTCAGATAAAAAATCACAATTAGGACAAATCACATTCAGATAAAGAAAAAGATCCCAAGTGGGATAAATCACATCCATATAAAGAAAAAATATATCCAAATTGGGTCAAATCACACCAGAGAAACAAAAGAGAAAGAGATCCCAAGTGAGACAAATCATATTTAGATAAACAGAAGAGAAAAGACCCGAAGTGATTAGACAAATCGCATTCAGTTAAAAAGATCCCTATTAAAAAATGACATTTAGATTAAAAAAAAAACCCAAGGGAAAACAAATTACATTCAGATAAAAAAGAAAAATATATCGAGTGAGACAAATCACATTTGGAGAAACAAAAAATAAATAATCCCAAGTGGAATCAATTATATTTAGATGAACAAAAAAGAAATGAATCCATGTGGGATAAATCATATTCAGATAAAGAAAAAAAGAGATCCTAATTAGGATAAATCATATTCAGATAAAGAAAAGAGAAAAAGGGCTCAAGTGGAACAAATCACATTCAAATAAAAAAGTAAAAGATTCCTAATAATACAAATCATATTCAGATAGAAAAGAAAGAAAAAGAGTAAAAATGGGACAAATTACATTCATATGTATAAACAAAAATGAAAAAGATCCCAATTGGGACAGATCCAATTTGAATAAAAAAAAAATCTCAAGTCGGACAAATCACATTCAGATATACAAAAAAGAAAAAAAATATCTCAAGTCGGACAAATCACATTCAGATATACAAAAAAGAAAAAAAATATCCAAATCACCTTCAAATAAAAAATAAAAGATTCATAATGATACAAATCACATTAGGATAGATAAAAAAAAAGAAAAAGATCTAAAATGGGACAAATCACATTCATATAAACATAAATGAAAAAGATCCCATTTTGTACAGATCACATTCGGATAAACAAAAAAGAAAAAGATTTCAAGTCGTACAAATGACATTCAGATGGACCAAAAAGAAAAAGATCCCAAGTAGGATAAATATCATTCAGATAAACACAAAAAGAGAAAGATCCCAAGTGGGACAAATCGCATTCAAATAAAAAGAAAAAGATTCATAATGCTACAAATCACATTCTGATAAAAAAAGAAAAGGATGAATAATGGCACAAATCATATTCATATAATAAAAATTAAAAAGATCTCGAATGGGACCGATCAAATTCGGATAAACAAAAAAAGGAAAAAGATCTCAAGTCGGACAAATCACATTAATATAGACAAAAAAAAAAAAAAAAGACCATGTGTGGACAAACTAACTAAATAATACATCAAGATGAAATCCCTATGGTGGTGATGATCTGCCTACCGGGGACGCTTTTAATGATCTTCTCTACTTCCCCTTTCAAGAAATTCCTCCCCTCCCCCCTCCCCTCCCCACCTCTTTCTCACGTCAGAATTTCCGCTCACTTTTGCCCTGAGGATGACCCGCTGAAGGGGGCTCAAAGCCCCCTTGGCTAATAAACGATCTCCAATTGCCTTTTTTTTATATGCAAAAACGATTGCTCCAAATTAGCGTCCACTATTTAGTTTCCTTATAAGGAGTCCTTACGTTTGGTAGACTTGACAAAAAAAACAAAACAAATCACACGCCCTTTTTTAATTATGATTTTAAATGATTTATCATTTCCATACCTGTACATACGTGCAGCTGGATAAAATAAAAGATATATGTGGGAAAAACATACTGAAAGTATTAGTAACATCCATGTTCAAAGTTTAATCAACTTAACTTGCCACAGGTGCGACTTTTTTATGTTTAGTCAATTTCGCCTCCACCCCTCCCCCCAGCGTTCATTTCCAATTGTGGATTAAGGAGGGGGGGGGGGTAGTGTTGCTTAATGGAGGACCCCCATTCTACAGTACATTCAAGTGTGTGTTCGAACAGATGAGGAAGGAAAAGGCAGCCACTGTCGCGAATGGCTGTGTATGATGACGTGTGTGGTTGGAGGAGCCTGAGGGGCGGCAGGTCCCTATGAGCGCCGAAATATTTCGTGTCAGCTCCTGCGGGGATCGATCCTGGTACCCAGTGGTGGGAATCAAACGCGTTATCCGCTGGGCCAGAGAAAGATCCATTCATTTCTTATCTAATCAAAATATAACTTTATTTGCCGGTAAATACTTAATGGCATCGAGTTGGTGGCTGCGGCTTTAGACAAGTTCGCTACTTGTTTTTGTATTCAACGCAATATTTAACGTTTCAGAACTCAATATAAATAAAATTATTGAAAATATCTAAATCATAGTTCTAAACTGTTAAATTTTTTAATTCACTTTAAAATAATTTAAATAAAGTTTCGGTGCTTAAAATAGCAAATAATTTGCCTCCACAGCACTGCTCGGGCACGGATGAGGGAAGCTCCTTATCTCGCCAAGTAAGTGGCACTATCAAATTGACCAATCTAGCAGTGCCCCAGGCGAGCCGGGGCAGTGCCCATGACGGAAACTATTGCTACTGTAACCGCATTTTATCACAGTTTAATTTAGTGAATACAGGTTAATCAGGCTACCCCTGGCATCGGTGGTGGGCACAGGATAAAATCCTTAAGCAGAGAAGGCGTGAAGGCTTGGCAACGAAACCTATCCGAAAACATGACTAGAACGCCAAGTGTGAGAGAACAGATGACTCTGAACAGGATACAGTCATGCCTCACTTCATATCATGTGGGTTCACCAGTGGATCGCACATTTCCACCTTCCTACTTCCAAAGTGTACACATGTGCAGATTGGGCAATATGGGGCGTGTAAATAAGCATTATGTTCTTATTTCCAGACGGAATTTATGCATTATAAAAAATACAAAACCAAAGAGGGCATTTTGGGCGGATTTCTTTTTAAAGAAAAGTTAGTTAAGAAAGTGGTGAAGTTGGGAGACTTGGAAATATGTGGAAGTTAAGTCGGAAGTATAGACAAAAGAGGGGAATTTGGGGGGCGCAACGGACCTGGTCGTGCATGCAATTTCTTGTGCCCAATTCAGTGTGTGTGTGTGTGTGTAATAGTAAAAGGCAGCGTTTACCAACACGGGCATATGCGCTCAGGTTATCCGGGCAGCGTGACGGTCGCAATGCAGAGATGAAAATGTTTGAGCATCCTGGCTTGCCACAAAGTGGGATTGGATAACCTGCATTGCTGGGCGAGTTCAGCGATAGCCCCACCCATTACCGCCATTGTGATTGTGATCGCACGAACATAACGTTTGGGTGCGTGGCTTCCCAGATTAGCGACCCATATCACGGTTTAGCCGCTTCTAACGACCCGTGCTGGGACATAATTTTCCCCTCTATTGAATGGTGTGGGTGTAATGGAGTGGATGAATAATTGGCAAATCACCCCCTCCTCCCTTCCCTAATACGCGTTCCTCTTCAACTTCACTTCCAGCCCACTGCAAGGGACTAACAGTTGTAGCATATAAAAACACGCTGCAGCTTACATCTGGAAGACTATGAGGTTCTCGGCCCCAACTTACGTAAGGAGATCTGTCTGAAATGAGGAGATTAGGCAGAGTCTGGAGAGCCCTCCCCCCTCGATCTTGAGCTCCCCACCCACAATGTAATCTCCTCTTTAGACCTTAGTTCATATACTTACTTCCTCAAGTCTTTCACCTCCATGTTACCCCCCCCCCCAATCCACGCCTAGGTGTGGGAATAGTCCCTTATGGTTGGTATTCCTTATCTTTTTGTCATTCCGTCTACCTACTGCTATATTTCTCTCGTCTTCTTTTTATCATCCCTTTTTCACGTCACTCGTTTAGAAACGCCTAGATTACAAGCTCTCAGAGACGCTGCGTCGCATTCAGTCATTAGCATGAATGCTCTCGAGAAAGAGCCTGATCCGTAAGCCCGGTGGTGATCGCAAAGGTCTTCCTTGGCCAAGAAGGAAGCAACGGTATAAAGCACAGCGCCAATTGTCAGTAAATGTGACATTGGGTCTCTTTGCACTTGAAAAAAAGAGAAAGAAAATATGAGTATATCCATTTTTTTGTTTTCTTGCATGGAATTAGAGAAAACTGTTTTGAGGGAAGTCGACAGGTGCTATGGCCAGGCCTTCTTATTGTAAGCCTTGTACGCATACACATTGCATACACGGATGTGTATACAGAGAGCAGCGAATTACAATAGAGAATATTCGTAGCTTAAATCCTCTACAAAAATACAAGTCAATATAATATTTCTCCACGTTCGCAACGGAGTTAAAGTATGTACTCTTGAATGTTAATGTAGAGGCTCTCATTATCATCAATCATAAACGCCATTTTGATCTTTCTACTTATACTCGTTTTCATTTACCTCTCTTTTTAGACTCTTCACGCGCAAAGTGTAAATGCCCTCGTTTCAATATCAGTTTTTTTTATTTTATAAACCGATTCCCACTAGTTTCAAGCGCCATTCTAACGGGACGGAAACGGCAATCGAGTAAGGCTACATAGCAACCAGAAGACGCAGGGCCGAAGCGATCGAAGTATAGGGATGTTCGACATCACAAGAAGACCTGCCTTAGTTGTGGACAAATCAGTTTCAGGAGAGTTGCGCATCATCCTTTGCACCCAAGTTGTATGCTCCTATAGCTACTCAAGCTAATTTCCGCACAGTCGACTTTTCTTAACTTCACCACACTTTTACAAACTTTTTTCCCAAAACATTTTGTCGGAAATGTGCCCGTTCTTTTTCCATTTTCCATTAAATATAATAATATAGATAATGGGCAGAGAGATGAAGAGTGTGACGAAAAAGTAGTGGTTGTAAGGATCCTTATATAACTACACTATCACCTCACAGTCGAAACCCGGTCACAATTTTCCGGCTCTGTTTTCTCAGTACATGGCAACGCTGTTTCTTTTTTATGATGACACCTTTTTGCAACATCACCGCATAATGTAGCGGTTTTTATTCTCTGCTCACCTTTATCCTTTTATGGCGATATTTGGCCCATTTCAGTATGCCTGGAAGCCATTACGACCTCGTTGATTACACTGAGCAATGGTGACCTTGGATTTGATTTTAATTGAATTCAATAGAGCCGAGACTAAAGACCCGGAACTCGAAAGACCCCCTTCCATTCAACGTGGGTTATTTAATGTGAAAGAACTTCGAATTCTATGCCAGGGGGTATTTAAGGTTAGAGGTTGGTAAATCAAGTAGGTACGCTTACACACTCATGCATAATTACAGTCTGTATATGAAACTTATCACACTAGTAATTGGTGTATGTATGGATGGCTATTCTAAGTAGTATCGTTACACAAATACCTGTCCTTACTGCTTTTATTAAGTGCTGATATCCAAGGGTACAATACGAGGAAGTTTAAAGATCGTATGTTTGAGTGAGTTCAGAACTCTTTTGTAGCACAAATACTTCTGTTCTTCATCTATTCCGTTTACTAGTGAAACACTCCTCTCGATCAACATTAATTTCTTTTTATTCCCAACTTCTTCCTCAATTAAAAAACATTGCATCCATTAATGGTAGACAGTATCCTTCTCCAGTCTTACTCTACAATCTGATTTCAGTCACAACAAACAACTTCCTATCAGTGACTGGCGTTTAATATACATAAAAATACAAACTCAGAACTTCTCTAGCAATACAATTTGCACCAATGTGTTTTCTGGAGATGCATCTTCAAAGAGAGCTGTATCTTTCATAAATGATCTTCCACCTTTTATTAAAAAAAGAAGAAAGAACTGGGTGATCATTGATGGGCAACCGAACTCGAATCCATTTGTTGGATGGATGGTGGATCTCACGATCATCATGCAGGTACAGGTGGACTCGGTAATTCAGACATGGCTTCGAAGGTAAATTGGGCCATCTGCGCTGACGGAACCTGTCTTCTTTCACCGACGAGGAACCAAAACGAGATAAAAGTCAGGAACTAAGGCAAAACAGATAGGGAATAAATAGGGGATTTTGGCGTCGAGGAGAAAATCATAATAGCACAGAAAGACGATCAATAGCAAAAGAAAGCAAAAACCACAATCAAAGAGGCTAGAAGCCATTCATTCATTAAGAAGTTAATTAAAACGCTGAATTATAATTAAAAGTAAAATTGTGTTCACCAACCGAGATGGTTTCTTTTCGTTTCGATTCGTCAACCTTCCTTTATCCAGGAGGATCCCAAACTGGATAATGAAATAAACATAAAGGTCAGTATGACAATCGTTGGTGAGCCCGAGGGCACCAAGAGTCGGTCCTCTTTGGGGAGAGGTGCCAGGAAGTATCATGTTTTTTACACCAAACAGCGTTCAGGTGGAACCTTCGTCGCCCCGGGACAGAGGAATCTGTTCCACGTTAGAGGTATGTGGATATAGATACCCATTGGCAGGATTCCTTGGAACAGAGAGTGTGTGTGTGTTGTGCTGCGAAGACGGGAGAGAAAGAAAGCAGTGTTGTAATGGTCTATGTGTGTGATGAGATGTGTAAGATCTACCCCCCCGCCCCCTGAATACAGGAGTGAGCACAGCGCGTCCACCAATCGGTAGCCAGATCTCTTGGTGCGCTGACGTTTGTGTCCGCTCTTGCTGGGATCGAACCTGGTACCGCGACGCTAGGCGGATCCACGCCGTATCCACTCGGCTAGCGAGAGCTTTAACCGAGATGGTAAAGTAGTTAAAGAACGAGGAAACAATGAAATTGAGTAATCGCCTGATTTAACATGAAAGAGCTAAAGTACTGAATTTGCTAGTCGGTGGAAATGATGGTCCATCAGACTAGCTAAGCATGACATTAGGAGGCTGCGAGCAAATCTAATGAGAAAAAAGGTGTCGTCAAGCTAGTTACATGGCCCGTCCCTGAAGGAAAGACCGTGTCAAAGTAGAGTAGAGTACATACAGATTGTCTTAATAAAACCCCGAGTTAAGCAAAATTAATGGAAACTTACGAGGAATAGGAATAATAGATGATAATTAGGATAGAATGAGAATAAAACTAAAAAATCTAATAAAAATGACACATTTTTTAATTCGATTTTTATTGCCATCACCTTAGTGTTTATTCCTTTATAATTGTAATCAATATTGTACTCTTAATATTTTGGCTTTATGTATTAAATCACACTGGAGTTAGTATATATAGTGAGGGAACGTTGGGTTTTATCATAATCAAACACCCCACCCCCAATCAAAGATACTGAAACCTACACATTCTAGACTTTGATTTTATTTATATCAATTGATAATCTCGTTTCTCCATTTCTTTTTAAATGATTCTCACACTTGTACTATTTCAGAAGCACTTTTTGTACGAAAGTTTTAATCTTTGTCGATCATAGAAAATATTCCGTCCTAAGATTTCTTTCTAAAAACTGGAGGAGGATTATTGCCCGCATAAATGATACCTTCTCGCTGTTTTCTAGCAACAAATCAAATCTCTCCAGATGCGTCTGTGTGCGTTTATCTATTGAAGCGTCTCTTTTTCTTTGTGTATTATACCTTCATCTATTAGGATGGGATGCTAATCATCGCATTTCGACTGGTGATTGGCCCTCAATGGAGAAATTGATTATTTTGCTTGTGGCACTGTGGGTGATCCCTATGGCTCCTCTTGAATCGTGGCCGAGCCTCGGAGTGAATAAACACACTTTTTACCTATCGAATCAATCGTATCTCGCTATTAGAGTTTGTCACTTTTGGCTCTTTTTCCCCCAAAATATCTATAAAGACGCTCATTACTGGGTAAGGGGGAGCCTTTCGTTGTATTTGTTTACTTAAAACAAAGAAGCGAAAACCAACGAGAGCACAGCTGCGTCAGAAGGATTTGGAGAAGAGGTTTGTCAAGATTTGGGAGGGGGGGAAACCTTGTGGTAGGGATAGAGCTCGAAGAATCCAGAGTGGAGATTACTTAGAGCGATTAGACCAAGATGCATAACTCTCCAGAAACGGCCTAGTCTTCATAATTAAGACAGACCCCACTTCGGGAGGTGAGGACGGATTTTGTACTCGCTTCTAAAAATTAGGATCGCTTCAACTATGAGGTTTTGGTTTTGTGGTAGTACAGGGTGGCACACAAAAAAAGTAGCTAGGGTTCAGTAACATAGCGTAACTACATATCAATATATAATTAGACGTGAAGAGCCGTGTACTGGTGTTGCGGGAAACACTTCCAACATCTTCTGGGATGGTGAGTCATTTTCAGCACTTCTGTATTAAACCCCGTATTGATTTGTATTGAATTGACGGAACCAGGGATACTTTTTCGTGCCCCACCCTGTACTTGTCTTCTATAAATCACTTTTCGCTTTTAATGATGATTCTATTCATCCATTGTATTTTGTGTCCAGTCCGTTTCTTCATACTTTGAAATAAGGTAGGCACACACAAACCACAGAGGAGCTCGTGTATACATGTATGCATTTGCCGAAAGGCCTAAGTTAAAATACGCTCTCTCACACTTTTCAGTTCCTTCCAAAGGTAATTTGCTGCAAGGTCGTAAACAAAGAATTTATCGTCTCATTTAATGGGGTCGATTTGCGGCAACAAGCCGTCTCTGTGTCCCGCGGTCGCAGCCTTCTCCTGGACGATACTGGAACCCTCTGAACAAACCCTTGATATATATATATATATATATATATATATATATATATATATATATATATATATATATATATATATATATATATAGAGAGAGAGAGAGAGAGAGAAAGAATGGAAGATGTCACATTGGCGTGATGTATATCAGTGAAAGATAATGGTAAATCACAATATTCGAATCAAGAGTTTATTTATAACTATCGGACTAGTTTCAGCAAGATGCCATTTTCAACTAATAATGAAGAAACTAGGCAAGAAACACAGTATATATAAGGTAAGAAACATCTTAAGCAAAATGAAACAGCAGGAAACTATCTGGGAAAAGCTTGAGTGGATCTGGTGTGAATGACAAGCTAAACAAAATGAAATGGAACCGGAAACAATCTACAGAGTTGCTAATCCTCGAGATACATTGCGTCCTGGGGGCTTATAAATACGATTGGCGACTCTATTCGATATATATTTGTTAAATTTGTATTTCCTTCAGATAAATTGAAATTATCAACTTTGCTGATGATGATGTATTCCGCAATTCTCGTCTTAATATTATTGTTTGATTCATAAATGATTTTTGCATGGTTAAAATCAATTGTATGGTCGTGCTTTTGCATGTGCGTAAAGAGAATTGAAGAGTTCGTACACCTTCTGATATACGCTAAATGTTCTTTCATATATATATATATATATATATATATATATATATATATATATATATATATATATATATATATATATATATATATATATATATATATATATATATATATATATATATAAATATAACTCTTCAAGATAATGAGTCTTTGCAGAACCCCTTTCTACCAAATTAGGAAAGGCTGGGGAGAAGAGTGAGGCGCTCATGGCACGCTAAAAGGCACTGAAGGAGGGATAACAAGCGTAAGAGAACAGGCAGCTAAATCCACACTCTTGGAGCGAGTAAGAATAAAATTTGATCACCCTAGCATCCTAGATAGAGTCTGAGAGAAGGGTTCTCAGGGACCAAGATGGGTTCAGTTATAAGAAGAGAGGTAGGGGAAGGAGGATATTGCAGATAACGGAGCAGGAGCGGAGGGGGGGGGGAGGTGAGATGAACACCATGGAGGAAAGAAATACGGGGTGCAACACTTTGACACATATTGAAAAGTTGAAACATTTCATTTATCAATTATAGTCAATCATCTCTATATAGGTTTACAGGCACGGCTCTATGGAGTTGATATTAACAATGTATTCAGGTAGACCTGTAAACTATTTCACCTCTCTTCACTCCAAATTTGTGGGGTATGTACTTTTCATGCATTTTTAGTTCCCTGGTTTCACCAATTTCTTTAAAAAAAACACTTTTCAACTATTTTCGGTTGGTGTTCCCTCTCACCCTAGTAAAAAAAATTCATGTTCGTACATTTGAAGATCTGTGTAATTATTTTGGGGTGGTAAGTGCTACAACAATGTCTATTAATCCTAATCTTTTTTACTTCTTTCATTTCTACTTGCCTCCTTTACCCTCCGTCTCTCGTCCTATTATCTTTCGACGGAACGCAAATCTCCCTATTGGTCCTAACTTTCTTTTCTCCCCAAATAAATTCGTGCCAACAGCAATGGCACTTGCGGTGTCAAATGTATATTTGACCACGACTTAAAATCAGCGTCTTTAAATCAAATGGTGCCAGGTGTAATTACGACATTGGGAGTGGCCTCTATTATATACTTTGAGTTAGCAGAAAAATCGAGACTTGTCGGGTGGTAGGACGATAAAACTCGTTAGATTGGCAAATATGTTCGGAATTCTCTTCCAGAGCATTTGTCGTTATTGGCTTTTAACAACTAATATATTAATACTTGTTTTTTTATGTTTATTGTGTCCCTATTCGCTATTTTTATCGACATTGTTGCATACAACGATTAAATTGACTAGGGGTTTTGTTGATTTTTTTTATTTTGCTAAAAAGTGCCGCGAAATATTTGAGCCAAGGACACTCGGATAAAAAGAACGACAGGCAACAATGGAAACTAAATCAACTGCCCGGGTGGCAGAGCCAGGAAACATCCAAGCACTTTGGATGGGAACACTAAAAGAACACAGAGTTACGAGAGCAAAAGAATTCAAGGAGGCGAATTCAGAGCTCTTTTATTGGATTCTAGCCTTCACACACGCTCCATAAAAATTCGATGAATGGTATAATTCAAGGCAAGTTACTTGAACCTACACAGTTTATAATGTAAAGTTAGTTATCCTTGAGAAAGTATTACTCTGAGGGAGGGGGGCATTTTCCCAGATACTGCATTTGGAGCTTTCCTTTGAAAAAATTTATAATATCTATTTGCACTCTAGATCCCGCTCATCGATTGCATCATCAAAAAGATGAACATAGAGGATAGATTCTCCTTCGCTCATCCGTGCACTTATAAATCCCATGGCACAGAAACCAGGACAGGTGGTGGAGGAAAGTTGGAGAAAGATGCACTTGTACCTGAGCCTGAAATGAGAGCTTGAAGCTTTTAGCTTGGCTATGACGAAAAGAGAAGGGGTGTGTTTTGCACAAGGCATTATACAGAGATAAGATTACGTGATTATCGCGTTTCATCATGAGTAGATGTGAGAGTGTTCAAAGAATTGCAACTGATAACCGTTTCTTCATCTGCTTCCGTCATTTCCAGGAACACTTCGCCGTTGAATGAGATTATGAGTTAGGAAACTTAGCCGCCACCTCAGCTTTAAATGATACAGTTAGTTTTGTTTTGGGGGCTACTCGAGCCCTTCCACACATTACAAGTCCCTCTTCCTCAAACCTTTTGGCCAAGATGCTCCAATTGAGTTGTTTAAAAAAATAAATGTATACCACTCTCTAGAACTACATTCTGCTTCATACACACATATTTACAAACGCAAACAGGAATACATAGAAGCAAATATATGATGCAATGAACACAATGAAAATACACAAGGATGTAGTAAAGTACAGGAAGCCGACACACACGCTTTATCTTAAAATATCATTAACAACTTATCAGTGTTTAATTACTGAGGTGTAATTATATTATTAAGTAATGAAAAATCTTAGTAATTATCTCACAAACGAGTTCGGTGATTCTATATTTCAGTCTTCGAAACTTTTTTTATGAGTTTGTCCTTGTTAGTTAAGGAATTTGAGCTGTATTGACCATGTTTCTTAGGATATTGAGTTGTATTGTCCTTGTTTGTTTGGATTTTGAGATCTAATGCCCTTTTTGTTATGATTTTGAGCTGTGATGTCGTTGTTTGATTAGATTTTGAGGAGGATTGTGAGTCTATTGGCGTCGAGAGGTTTCGTTTTAAAAGCATTTGTAGTGAGAGCAATACTTCTATTTTTATACTTCTTCACATCCTGTCTCTTCCTACTAAACCTCTTCCTGCTCCCTCAAAGCAC
Source organism: Ceratothoa steindachneri (assembly GCA_963969495.1). Lineage (NCBI taxonomy): Eukaryota > Metazoa > Arthropoda > Malacostraca > Isopoda > Cymothoidae > Ceratothoa > Ceratothoa steindachneri. The sequence goes on along the minus strand of OZ018321.1, from coordinate 42,228,833 downwards.
CGAATTAAGAGAATTTTAACGACAATCGGAATAAGGAAAATGCATGTGAAAATAAAGGAAAATGCATGTGTAAATAAAAAAAATACATGTGAAAATAAAGGACAATACATGTGTAAATAAAGAAAATGCATGTGAAAATAAAGGAAAATGCATGTGTAAATAAAAAAAATACATGTGAAAATAAAGGACAATACATGTGTAAATAAAGAAACATGCGTCAATAAAGAAAAATTGCATGTGAATGTAAAGGAAAATGCAGGTGTAAATAAAGAAAAATGCATGCGTAAAGAAGGGAAAATATGTGTAAATAAAGAAAAATACATGTGAAAATAAAAGAAATTGCATGTGAAAATAAAGGAAAATGCATGTGTAAATAAACGAAAATGCATGTGTAAATAAAGGAAAATTATGTGAAAATAAAGAAAAATGCATGTGTAAATGGAGGAAAATATATTTGTAAATAAAGGAAAATGCATGTGTAAGTAAATAAGGGAAAATACATGTGTAAATTAAGGAAAATACATGTGTAAATATAGGAAAATGCAGGTGTAAAAAAGGAAAATGCATTTGTAAATGAAGGAAAATACATGTACCAATAAACGAAAATTGCTTGTGAAAATAATGGATAATACATGTGTAAATGAAAGAAAATACATCTGCAAATAAAGGAAAATAATGTGTAAAGAGGGAAATTTCACCTGTAAATAAAGGAAAATTGATTTGAAAATAACGTGGAAATGCCTGTGTAAATAAAAATGAAATTGCATATCAAACTAAAAGGGGAAATGTGTATGTAAATAAGAGGAAATACAAGTGTAAATAAAGGGGGAAATTATGTATGTAAATAGAAGTGAAAGGGCATGTGTAAATGAAGGAGGAAATGTTTCTGTAAATAAGGTGAAAACAGAATGTATAAATAAATGGAAAGTGTAATTCTAAATAGAGGAAAATGCAAGTATAAATAAAGACCAAAAATTGCATGTGTAAATAAAGGCGAGAAATGTAGGTGTATATCAAGGTAAATGAGTGTGTAAATAAAGGACAAAATACATGTGTAAAAATGGGTAGAATACATGTAAAAATAAAGGAAAGTAGATGTGTAAATAAACTAAAATACACGTGTAAATAAAGGAAAATACATGTGTGAATAAAGAAAAATACATGTGTATATAAAGGAAAAAATGTGAAAATTAAGGAAAATGAATGTGTAAGTAAAGGAAAATAGCAAAATAAATGTGTAAATAAATGAAAATACAAGTCTAAATAAATGAAATTACATGTGAAAATAAAAGAAAATGCATGTGTAAATAAAGGAAAATACACGCGTAAATAAAGGAAAATGTATGTGTCAATAAACGAATATTGTTTGTGAAAATAAAGGATAATACATCATCATGTGTAAATAAAGGAAAATACATGTACAAATAAAGGAAAATAATGTGTAAAAAAAGGAAATTGCGGAATAAAAGAAATTCAGCAGAACTAAAAAAATATTCGCCGGGATTAAAATAAATTGGCATAGTGAGTTCCATCCCCCTCCCCCCCTTTCCAACGTCCGGTAGCTCCAGGAGAAACATAACCTTTGGGGAATTAGTGGGTTTGGGGATAAGGGAAAGAATGGGGGAAGCAAAAGGATAATTGGAAACAAAAGGACGGAAAATGAGATAAATCTCATATTATAGAATAAAATAATCCTTTCTTTTTTTTATACTTTTCACTTAGTGGTTCATTCTTCCTTCAATTGCAAATTAGATTATTTGCACTGAAATTATGGGGTAAATGGAATATTGGATTGGAAATACGCGAGTAGAGAAGGTGTTTGTTTGTTATAAGCGCCTGAGTGTCTTGTACGCATAGGATGTTTGCGAAGATTTATAATTTTGTTTGTCTGTATAAAATCCATTAAAAAATCGAACGATTAACAGGAGCGATGTAATATTACCATATCGGAATGCCATCATTCGACATCAATTCGATAGTTATTAAAATGACATATGCGCTCATTAATTGGGTAATTGGAAGTGTTATAAAAGAGGGGTAAATTCAAAGGGTGCGTGAAAAGGTTAATGGTGGTCAGAGGTACAACAACATGTCTAACATCGATGTTGTGGTTGAAAGGAGGCGCGAGGGAGCAACGAGTAGTAGAACGAAGTATCCGTTGCACTCATGCTCTCTTCGTGTCAGAATCAGGTAAAGGAATTTAAGTTGTTATCTAGAAAGGTTTTGATCCCTTCTATACAAACCTGTTCTAATAAAAGCCTCATTTTCGTTCATGTTGTCCATTTCCTTATTTGTCTATAGTATCCGTTTCATACGATTTTCTTCACTGTCTCTCCAGCAATCCTTCCCTCACTTCCTCTTTCACAACCATCATAAGTTTCGAAGGGAGACGCTTAACCGAGACTCTGAGACTGGATCCCGAGGTTACAGTGTTTTATGATCTCTTGAGAAATGCGCTTCTTGGTTCCGGAATCCGAGTCTGAGTCGACCTTGGGCACAATACACCTCATTCATTCTCTATTCCTCCTCCTCCTCCTCCAACTTCTTTTGCTTCTTGCTCTCCCTTTCTCCTTATCCTCCTCGTTTTCGCCCTCGCACGGACAATTCTTTACACACTAGATGCCTTTGTCTCCCAAGCTTTCTTCCCACCTCATAAATATCATAAAAAGAGAAAATAGACTCGTGTAAGGAAAAGTGCAGGCATATGCGAGCACATGCATATTTCTGCATACACACAACTCTGCATAAAAAAAAACGTCGCAGAGAGTAGAAATTCATTTGAAATAAGTGTCAAGGTCTTTTTCATAAGAACGAAGGACACACGCAATCTCCCTTCCCCCCCCCTCTGTCTCTCTCTGTCTCTCTCTCTCTCTCTCTCTCTCTCTCTCTCTCTCTCTCTCTCTCTCTCTCTCTCTCTCTCTTTCAAGTATCTCATAAAATCGGTAACACTATACAACAAATTTTAGTGTCAAGTAAAAAACATAGATCTCATGTGCATTTTATTATGAAGTTTAGTGTGCTGAAATCGAATTTGATAACAAAAATTTCCCATCACGTAACATTTTCTTGTAAATTGCTGATAATAATTATGCAATTGATACCGATTTCCACGATACCATAAATGTATTTCGCTCCCAAAGTCAGATTAAATGTGTCCATTGTAATTAATTCATGAATATATAATGAATCAGCATGTTTGTTAGCATTATATAATGGTATTAACCTACATTTTAGTATTTACTTCTTCGTTTGTAAGACGTCTCAGGTGTGTCACGCTTCAGGTTCCAGCAGAAGTCAGCCAGCATAGCAGGGCTCCATTTTCCCTTATACACATTTTCCATTGACGCTATAATTTAATGGAACCTCTCTACATGTTCATCTCCTGTATTCTCTAGGAAGAAGGGCAGATGAGAATTAAAGTGTATCTTCAGGGACATATTGCATCCGAGATCTTGGTAGCACTTGATTAGGCTCTCCACTATACGCTCTCGCTGGGCCCCTTAGTGCTTTCCCAAAAGTCCTTTGCATGTATCTTTAAATGCATGCCAGGCAGCTAGCTCATTTTCATCTATTGTCGCCACAAAGTCCTCATCAGCTAGAGGGTGACGAATCTGAGGTCCTACGAATATGCCTTCTTTAATAATGGCATCACATATTTTAGGGAAGATCGCTTTGAGGTACTGGAAACAAGGCTTGTCATGTTGCAGTGTTTTGGTAAATTGCTTCATTAGGCCTAGTTTTATATGCAGTAGTGGCAAAATGATTTTCTCCTTCTTAACTAGTGGCTCATGAATTACATTATGGCATCCAGGTGTCATAGTTTCCCGAGGTGACTATTCTGAGCGTACATAATATTCTAATCTGGCTCTACTGTACCACTTGCAAAACAAGCATATAAACTTGGTGTATCTAGTTTGTATCCCATTAAGTACGACGCCTACTTTCAAGTACGCACAAAATAGCCATTCATGCTTATTGTAACTTATGCGGTCTAGAATAAAAGCAAAGTTCTCATATGTATCTCTTAAAATGACCGAGTGAGCAACTGCAACTGAATGCATGCTGTTCCCAATGTGCAACACAACCGCTTTTATGCTGTAAAGGGATGCATCTATGAAAATCTTCCACTCATTTGGTTCATAGGCCAGCTCAAGGGCGTTGAATAGGCCTCTAGTATCATTACAATAAGTTAAGTTGTTTTCAAAAGTGAAGAATTGCTGTAGATCTGCAGAACGCTTCCTAAATTCTGTAATTCGAGCAAGTTCATCCAATAGGTTTCATTGCTGAAGATGTCTGGCCAGGAGTTCACTCTGTTATATCACGAACTAGATCATTGAGTTCCGGTTGGGTGATGGGATGTGGTTTCCTGTCAGAATCAAGCTGTGCCACATATGGCGTATCTTGAGATTCTAAATCGTCTGAGCTGCTCGTGTCATCGCTTGGTATCTCAGAGGGGGTTGTGGTACAGGAATAGCACTTGAATGTCGATCTTGGCGAATAGCAGACTGAAGATCTGGATAGATGATAAATTTCTTGCCTTTGCTGTTGCGACCAGAAGTGAAATAATATAAAATTAGACTAAAAATGGATATCACTGGTTGTGCTCATATGCAGAAATAGTGGAAGTACAACATACGAGTAATATGTAGTTTGATCTTTTAAATTGATGCATCACTTGAAAATATATTAAAGACCAGGAAAGAAAACACATTAAGTACCCACCTTTAATATCTGTTAAGCAGAAGTAGCAATTTCTTTGAATGGCCCTTTGGCTTCCTCCAGACCATTGGTACGCCAAACATGAGGTCACACCCTTTGCCTTTCACCCAGGTAGAAAGGGAACTTGTACACCTCACACAACATATGTGAGGTGCCCAGCGTTTGTCCTGGTCACCCACTTTACATCCAAAGTACAGCTCACAAGGTTTCCTCACATGTTTAGTCAACTGTCTCTTGTATTGTCTTAATGTAACTGGTCCACATATATAACAGAAACTGTCTGCGGAATATTTGCATTCTCTATCATGAATGCCGCTCTGAACACAGGCTACTTTCCCGATCAGTGGAAAGTGGCTAAGATGATCTTCCTTCCCAAATCGGGAAAGCCCCCGGACTGCCCTGCAAATTTCCGGCCGATATCTCTCTTAGAATTTGCTGGCAAAGTCTTCGAGAAAATATTGGCAAACAGGGTCAACTCTTTTCTTGACGAAGCCAACCTGCATAACGAGCAGCAGCACGGCTTCAGAAAGAAAAGAGGGACTGACACGGCGCTAGCCGTTATTACGGAAAAACTTGCAAACATCAAAGCAAGTAAAAGGCATGCCGACCTGGTGCTCCGCGATGTCAAAAAAGCTTTTGATAAAGTTTGGAAAAGAGGCTTGCAATTTAAGATCCTGCAAGTGGGCCTCGACCCCATACTTGAAAGGATCCTATGCGACTACATAATGGAGAGGAGAGCGTATATACAGTTCAAAGAGCATAAAGGCCCCGAGTTCGATCTCGAATCTGGGGTCCCACAAGGGGGGTGTCTCTCCCCCCTTTTATACAACATATATACACGTGACCTACCACAACCTCTTTCCGAAGGTACGATATACGTTCAGTTCGCTGACGATATATCGCAAATTTGTACAGCCGCCTACGTTCACAGGGAATTTATGGCGAATAATACGGCTAGGGAGATTTCCAACATCAACTCTTTCGAGAGGAAATGGAAGATTTCGACCAATGCCCAAAAATTCAAAATAATTCCCATGTTTCGCAAGACCTTCGATGATATACGGGTAGAGGGGGAGAGAATCCCCTACTGCTCGGAAGGGACGGTTCTGGGGCTCAAAATCACCACAGGAGGATACAAGTGTCATATCGGACGAACAGTCGCGAATGTCAAGAGAGATTTGAGAGAGTTTTATAGGTTCATGGACCTAACCCGCTCAAATAAACTCAAGATATTCAATGCGTGCATTCGCTCGAGACTCTTGTACCCCCCGGTGCCGTTGAATGCGTGCGCCAGGACCCACATTGCGAAACTACAAACCATCCAGAACAAGGCGGTTTTACTCATTACAAATACCCGAAGAAGAGAACATAAAAAACAGAGGGAGCTCCACGCCTCGGTTGGATTATCTCCGATCAACGTGGCGCTCCACGAGAGAGCTAAGAGGATATGGCAAGCCATTGGTGCGCGCTTGACCCCTGAATTCTCTCGTACATACTTAGAAATCGAGGCCGACAGACAAATAAGACCCTTTAAGAGCAGTAAAATACAGTCTGACGGTGACGTGACCCCCTATTACACACAACGCGATCGACAATAAACGAGACTAAACAAACCAGTGTAATGTTAAAGTTTTTTTAACTAAAATTCAACCTCAAAAAATAAAACAAATTCACTCAACTCTTTAACAATAATCAAAAATAAAGTAAATTTCAAATCAACCTAAAATTTAGGAAAATTTAATATTTTTTCAAATACCAAAGCGGGACGTAAAAACCCCGACTCTAAAAAAGGCTTGAATGCCAAAACCAAAATTCATCATCAAGATGAGATCTTTTAATCAAATCAGCGTTGCTGATTTGATTAAATAAACTATAAATAATATAGTTTAAAACACAAAGAAAACCAAAGAAAAAACACATACAGAGCTACCCTTTCACCAGGGATCTTTTATTCTTTCTTCTACACAACATCTATTCTTTAAAACTCACTTCTTAACCACTTTACTCTCTTACTTTTTCTCTCTAATTCTATCTTTTCACCCCTTATTATGTCCAATGTCCAATGTCCAATATTTGCATTCTCTAGGCATTTTAGCTCTTTCCCGTAAAGAAAAAAACACTGTGGATGCGAAAAATAATGTAAATAGTAACAGCAACAAATATTAAATAAATATAAAAATAGGAAGTTTTTATAGTAAGTTACCAAATTATCAAGCGTTACATAAAAGTTACCACTGATTTGGACCCATATAACTAAAGAAATATTAAGTATACTTTTATAGGTTAAGTTGACAAATACCTTAGGAACACCATGTTAAAATTATATCAAAATCTGTTTAGAACTTTTAGAGTTTTCAGTTTCGGCCCAATCCTGTTTGCATCCAATCCCTACGTCACCATCAGTGTATTTAACTTAAGTAAGATGGTAATTTAAGAGAAACTGGAGGATCACAGAGAGAGACGGATGTTATATTCGTGATTTTCACAAAAAACTACCCCTGGAAAATGTTATTCTCATTCCTGTTTTTTCCATTGCTTTACAATGTAATTATTTATAGATTATTGTTTTTATATATCTTGAAATTATTGAAGTGTGTTTGTAAGAGAAGTTTTTGAGTGAATTTGAGAAATGTGAGGGTGAAGTAGGAAAAGGTATTCAAATGTAGATCTTAAGATACGCCAAAAAATCCAGCCATGTATGCATTCAATCTTGGCCATCTACACTTTCAAATTCAGCCTTCGGTGCATACAATGGTGGTGTTCTTGACTCCACTATGATTATCGAAAATCGTATATACATCTTAACTATTTTGTGAATTTTGTATACTTTTGGGGTGCATGTGTGTGAGGGGAGGGAGGTTTGTTCAGTTGATATCATCTTTCCCTCATATTTTACGAACCTACCCTCACAAACTAGCTGGTGGCAGTGCTCTAGTTGGTTTGGCGTCTAAAATTTAATTTAATACTTATGCTTTCTAAAGGTACGTATGTTTTTAACAACCAGAATACCTGTCATTTGATACCTATCGACCTGGAAGTAGGAATGAGCATCGAACAGATTAAGGAGTCAGGGTAAACACTCAAACACTTCTTGTTTATTTTAAGCATTTAATTTATTACGAATGTGTTAAAATTAATTTAAAGGATTGATTTATGTATCACTTAATGGAAGAAAAATATTCTCAGCCTGTGGATTTTCCCCTTTTCCACTTTCGTCTGCCTACACTGCTTTCGTGTCTCTACCCTTAGTTCGTCTGTCTGTCTATCGTCGGTGGATCTAACACACTTGATGGATGCCTATTATATTTGACTATTTTGGGTATATGCATCGGTGGGATTTTACTGCTTACCACATTTTAAGAGGGGTACTGGTGGCTATTGTGGTGTGCGTTTACAACATAGCTATCTACTAACAAAGAGAGAATTTGGGACTCAACTCATCGTCACTAGAGAAAACATTAAATTTTTACCTAAACAATTAATCAGTAGATTACTTTCTTTAAAGTCCTGTTGATACCAATCAAAGATTAACACATTGGGGAAGGACGATACTAAAACATTGGAAAAAGTTAACTCGGATTGATTTGGGAGAAACGAAAAAGGTTGCTTTTTTCTTTATGATCCTAAAATTGTGGTGGTTTCGAAAAAGTGTCTTCTCCGGGAAATTCCCTCCTTGGTTTTCCTCACTTTTTTTTCTCTAATTGAGGCTTCTTAAAATACTTGTTCCACAAAGACCTTCATTTCTTTTTCTAATTTCTTCAAACAAAATGGAGTATGAGAATTCCGTCTGCCTTCCCTCTCAATTCGAGTATTCAGTTGCAAACTTAGCAAGAAGTCATAGCTTAAATAAAAGAAGGATTTCCTAATTCTTGCTCAAATAAGATTTGTCGTATCAAATTAACTACGACTTTGAAGTCAAAGTAAAATTAAACGATCTTTCGAGGAACGAAAAATCAGTTGATATAACTTTTACATTGGCGCTTCAAAATCGAATCTCAAGGAATTTTTGAGTATTCTTGGTCAGAATCTGCCTGTCAAATCTAGTCCCAGGCACTGTCAAATTCTTATTCGTTCCATCTACGTTTCAACGTCCCGTTTAACATGAAACTTCAAAACAAACCCATGTTCAAATTTCATATCCTAATACCTCTTCCAACGAATGCTCTAAATCCGCACATTCAACTGACGAATTCTTGAGAGGGCACCTCTCTATAAAGCAACTGTGTCCATCTGAGCGCTTTCCCTTAACTCATCAGTGCAAGTTTAAAGAAGTGAAGACTCATATTTCAACCCCCTGCCCATTATCAATAAAATGTCAAACCTTGGGATCAAATAAGGGACATTTGGTGTCGGTTGGGTCAGTGGTTGAATCTATTGAACGTTTAAAGGCCCCATCTTAAGTGAATATAAAGTTTCCACTTCCGACTTTTATTGAAGACCTTGGATTGGTGTGTTTGGATCTGATATGGTTCCTATCAAAACTTCTTTTCAAATATCTTTTATGTACGAGCCATTGGCTACTTCGTTGAATGTCGACATGGGAATGCTACCTTCACACACTCGCAAAAGTAAAACTTTCATTGTCACTCAAAACAAACACATTGGAAAAATGGAGGCCATTTTCTTTTCGGGGCATGTGAAAATATCTGCTAAAATTTTAGTCGAATCCCTCCCTGCTCTGATGGATGAATGGAACTCTCTCGCAGATACGGCTTTCTACCACAAATAAAGTTTGATCGGGGTGATGTCAATGGGCACTTGATTCTTATTAGTAAGGCGATTGGGGCTGAAAACATCTCATAATCGATAAAGGAGGAAAAGGTTGACGAAAGGGAGTCTCAAAACGCTAAGTTTTGCCTCATCAACCCTACGGGGACTATTCGCCATAGATTTTTCCACCGGCTTCAAGATGACTTAATGTCGTGCTAACTCGCCCCCCCCCCTCCCTCAACTGAGTTGCGAAGCTGAAATGAACTGATCTGACACTCATCTAGTCTTGCTCCAACTATGTCGGTCCACTTTGATAGACATAATTGGGGACGTAAAGGAAAGCAGGTTTGAAGAGACCGCCCGGTTACGAGGCGATGCTGAAAGCTTTAGGGAAGAGTTCGCTCTAATCTCTAAGGGTAGCTTCCGGCCAAGACCACAGGTGGACATACAACCATCCCTGTGTAAGTTGGAAACAGCATCGATATCCAAACCCCAGATGGAGCGGCACCCCGGATGGTGGTAGTTGATTCTATCACCACTCATCATCAAGTCCGCCACACTTTACCCATCTGAGGGGCCTCCCCGGGTCCACCCACCATCATTCATCCCCCTCATAATTTGGCATTTAACGTTCACGTAGGCTTAGCGACGAAGTAGAGGGAGTCATCAAATAACCCAAATAAAGAAGACTAAGAAGAAAAGGTGCATCATATTGATCTAAATCAAGTCACCCACAACGAAAGTAGTGCGAGCTAAGCAGAAGCAGGGCTGAAGGGCCACTCTCGAGAAGAGATGGCCCAGGACCACACGACCAGGATACCTCTGCGGGTTGTCGACGGGCAGCCCAAGCCTAGCAGAGAATCCGTTTCGAGGCCGTGTATGGCAAGTTAGGCATTGCCATGGTGAGGCTACTAGACATACCCTCAAGCTATATCGCGATATGTGAAAAAGAAGAGGATATAGAGGAGATAACGAAAGAGAAGGCAGTTGGGGTCCTACGAGGCATTGGGCTGCAGCCAGCAGTACCCCCACAGATCCTGGCCCACAGGAGCGTGGTATGCCGGTGTATCGACCCATGGATAGTGCAACACTCTGCAAAGGAAATAGGAGAGGAGATTCAGCTTCAGCAAGCCTGGGCCAAGGTAGCCGAAGTAATAAAATTCGAGAACAGGAGGGACGGTGGCGAGTATACCCATGTGTTCAAGGTGGTCTTCGCGGAGACGAACATGGCACAAAAGGCAACAGAACAAGGCCTTCTTATGTTCAACGCCAAAATTAGCGGGGAGCAGGTTGAGAAAGGAGAATATACTCCGGTCCAATTCTGCTTCAAATGCTACAAAATGGAGTCGCACGCCACCAAGGACTGCAAAGAGCCGCAAGAGACGTGCTCTAAATGCAGCCAGAAGGGGCACAATTGGAGGAATTGTAACGGCAATGCAGAGAAGTGCGTGAGCTGCGGGCAGGGACATAGGAATATGGCCATGTCATGCCCCGCAAAGAAGGAAATCATAAGAAAAAAGCAGGAAGCTAAGAAAAACGAAGAGACACGCAGATTAAACACGTCCTACGCCCAAACAGCAAAGGCAGCCATCTCGGAGGTGGACGCCAAGAAAACGTACCTCAAAATTGAGAACGAGGGCTCCACAAAAATCATGACGTGCATCCTTCACGCACACGTCATACTTGGCTCGCCCGGGAACGTTCGCGACAGTCCTGAATCAGATGCTAGCGAAGAACGGAATGGAACAGATGTGGTTCCCGAACAACCCCCCTTCCAGGAATGGACTGCATCTACAGATGGTTCCGAAAGAACAACAACCAGCAGAGCAAGCAAAAACCAGCAAACCGACAAACAAGAAAGGAACAAAGCAAGCAGTCGAGGCAACAACTCCTGTTGCCCCCTCAGAATAAAGTAACCACGGCAGAAAAGGACAACTCGGACATAATCAGTTCCTCGGAATCATCAGATTCCTCAGACTCCGAGGTAACAAAATCCCAAGAAGACAAGGGAAAGAAAAAGAGAATCAAGAGATTGCGGGCGAACAACATAAACCTCAAAATATACGCCTGCGATCAATTCCCCTTTTCCGAGGAAATGGAAACCAGGAGTATCTTCCACGGAATAAGATATAAGATATACAAATGGGAGTACGATTACGAAGTGAAACCTGAAACAGTGGAAGAGGCCCTGTTCGCACAAAATGTGACTACATCACAGCACCTGCGAGCAAATCTCGAACGCTGAGTTCAGGAAAAAGAAGAATGGGAGAAAAAAGAACTTCACCCAGAAACACTAGTTAATCGAAGATGGAGAGAGTAAGCAACATAATGAGGATTCTGACACTCAACGTGAATGGATGGGAGGAGAAAGCCACGGCATATGGAAACATATTCTGAGTGCTTGACCCCGACATCATTCTCATTACGGAGCACGGTATCGACACTACAGCTGGTCGTATTAAAATACCGGGCTACAGAGTAGTCATGAAGAATCATTTCCAGGAAAGGTTCGATGGTGCTGAAATAGCTGTCAAAAGGAACATCTCCTTTAAAAAACTACCAGAACTCGATGAATCCTTTGTGGCAATCGAGCTACACACACTGGTAGGAAACCTCGTGATAGCCGCAGCATATCAACCCCATCGACGAGCATATCTCCCGTTAAGTAACTTCTACACACTGTTCGGGCACCGCAGAATGGCATTCTTAGGGGGAGACCTCAATGCCAGATGCCGTGCGGCGGGCTATGGTAGCACCAACGATGGAGGCTGAAACTTGGACGTGATTATGGGAAGAAAAAACATCTAAAGGATAGGGCCGGATTTTCCGACCTATATCACTTCCAGATCAGCAACCAAGCTGGCATAATCCTAACAAGTGAAGGCTTCCAATTCAACTACCATAGTGAGCCAGGCTCAACAGTCCCTAGTGATCACGTAGCGATTCTCACCACAGTATCTCTTGCACCAATCCAGCTCCCAGCCCTTCTCCGGAAAAACTACGCCCTGGCCAACTGGGATCGTTACAAGCAACGACTCAGTGAATATTCGCCAGCTGACCTCAGCACGGCGTCGTTAGAGGAGATAGTCAGGGACCTGGAAAGGATTACAACGTCTATACTAAATGCGGACCGCGAGAGCATACCCATAACAGGGTATAAAACACCTCCTTAGCCTAGATGGACGAAGGAGATGAGAGATATCGCTCGCGTTCACAGGGAAGTGTACGAAGAAATAAGATGGGAGGGTCCCAACCGGGAAAGAAGCTCGCTCCTTCGACGCCTAAGCTCAGAGCTTAGAGAGGCTATCAACCTCCAACAGAAGGAAATATGGAACAGCTTGATAGCCAAAGTCGACAGCGAACTTAGCCTGGCTAAGTTCTGGCGCCAAGTCAAGAACTTAAAGGGACTTACACCAAGACCAAAGGCTCGGATAAAGGAGAACGGAAACTACATAGAGGATCCGGTGGTTCTCGAGGACATGTTCAGGAACTTCTGAAAAAACGTTTTTAGGATTACCCCTTAGGAAAACGACGAGTTCGACCAGGAATTCGAACGTTAACTGATCGAAGAACTAAATCAGGAAAGGCCTCGCACGCACCCACAACATCGAGTCAACGAAGGCAGGGAGATGGCGGGCCACGGCCGTCCCATAACATCAGAGGAGGTCATAGCCACTGTAGAAGCCTTTCAACAAAAGGCACCAGGCTGGACGGGCATCACCAGAAACAACTTGGTTAATGCCCCACAGCAGATCATTCAGGGAATCGTTAACATCTACAACACTTCCCTGAATACGGGCTACTTCCCGAAAGGTTTCAAGATTGCTAAGGTGATCTTCATACCCAAGGGAGGTAAACCCCCTGATCAACTGGTAAATTACAGGCCGATCGCCCTGCTGGAGATCGTTGCGAAAGTCTACGAGAGACTCCTAGCTGACAGGCTTCAAGAACAACTAGCCGAGCTGGGAGCCTACAACCCTCAGCAGCACGGGTTCCGCAAGGGACGAGGAACGGAAACAGCCCTCGCCCTCCTTGCGGGAAAAACTCGCTTGCAGTAAAGCTGAGAGGAGGTACGTAGACGTGGTGCTGCGAGATGTAAAGAAGGCCTTCGATAAGGTTTGGCTGAGAGGGTTACAGTTCAAGATCCTCAACCTCCAGCTTAACCCACTCCTGGAAAGGGCCTTTTGCAACTATGTCTCTGATAGGAGAGCCCAAATTGCGATCGAGGGCTGCAAGGGACCCGAATTCGAACTCGAGGCGGGAGTTCCACAAGGCAGCTGTCTCAGCCCTCTGCTGTACCTAGTGTGCACGATTGACCTGCCTGCTCCAGTGAGGTACGATTCGATGTATCTGCAATACGCAGATAACATCACCCAAATCGTCCTGAGCCCATTCAGGAACTCTGGAAGTCAGGCGAGGGCGACAGCTGTCGAAATCGAAAATATCAACCGATATGAGAAGAAGTGGAAAATTAAAACCAACCGCCAGAAGTTCACTATTATTCCAATGAACCGCCGGAAAGTAGACGACGTCATCGTCAATAACGAACTCTTTCCGTACTCCAACGAGGGTAAAGTCCTGGGCTTACAACTCTTCAAAACGGGATATAAGACACATATAAAAACCAGAGTCTCCCTAGCCAAAAGAGAGCTGAGGAAACTTTACCGTTTCCGAGGCCTCAGCGTGCCAAACATCAAAAAACTTTATATGGCCTTAGTACGCTCAGTCCTAGTGTACCCGGCCGTGATCACGCAGATGCAAAGCTGCACATCTCTCAGAATGATGCAGAGGGTGCAGAATAAAGCCACTCTGCTGATCACTGGCACGCAAAGGATTGACCGTATTCGGCAAGCAACTCTACACAATAGAGTAGGACTGAAGCCGGTCAATACGGAGATTCAAAGGCTAGGGAGAAAGACATGGGACAAAGTAGACCGTGAAATACTCCCAACGATAAACCTTGACGTTAATATACGTGCAAACCGAAGACGCCCAATAGGTAGAACGGCTCTGTTCCCTAGCAGTAGAACTTGCGCGAGAGAAGTGGTACTACCTATGTACACGTAGTAGTAGTACACTAGACTGAAGTAAAAGTGACATTAAAAATTTAATAAATATAAACAAATAAAAAAGAGGCGAAGTGCCCACACTAAAGAACCCCCCTTCCAAATATAAATATAGTATAAATTAAAAACTTAATTAACTTTAAATATAAAAGAAGCGAAGTACCCAAACTAAATAATTGTAAAAATAATTAAAATTTTAGAATAAAAAGAGGCGAAGTGCCCAAATAAAAGAGACAGATTAAAACTCAGAACTTATGAGATTCAGCATAAGAGACACCTTTGAAAGGCTCGAATGCTTCGACGGAAAATACAACTGATTAAATGCATATATATATATATATATATATATATATATATATATATATATATATTATAATGGAGGAAACTGGCTATCAACGACAGTCAGCACCTTTAATGACGGAGGATATTTTTAATATTAAAAAATAGAATTGAGAAGAATGCTAGTGATGCCCTAACACCAGGGCAAACTAGAAACCATTTTCACACCTTTATATACCTACCACACATTTTCATCACTTTAACCTAATTTGTAATTTGTCCATTTTGGCTGACGGTTTCGGTTTGCTTCCTCACGGAAACCACAGCCTATTTCGTCATACCCAGAAAAAGAGGGACAAGGGTACCCTCATCCTCTCGTTGATTGCTTCAATTCGGGAACAGCTATAATTCCTCAGTCATGTAAAAGTAGTAGGCCTTTCAAAGAATTAATGGTTTACTCAGAACTTGCGGGCACTGGAACTCTAAGCCGCATCTTGGGTACTGCATTTCCTTGGCGAAAGGAAAAATATACACCACTGGTGGAAAGTGGTTCTTCTAATCGCTCTCGTCACTTCTCAAACCCATCAAACACGAAACCATTTATTCGCCAAAAGATTCCTCTCAGAAGGTAATATAATGGTAATACAGGTAATATAAGTATTGTTATCTATAAGGTTAACTTAAGTCAGATTTTAAAAAATAATAAAAATAAAGGCGAAGATTTAAGTACTTTTGCTTCAAACCTTTTTTAGAATTAGAACTCGATTCTAAGGGGAAAGTTGTGCGAAAAATATTTCCGTCCTGTTGAATTTTCCCTTTCTCTCCTTCGTCCGGCTATCCTGCTTTTGTATATCTACCACTTTTTCATCTCTCTGAAATATTTGTCTGTCCACCAGATCGCTCTATTGTCGACAGGATTAATTTCATCGCTGGCTCACCATTTTACGACTTCATTTTCAGAATAGCCTCGCTCAGATTTTACTGCCTCCCAAATTATACGAAAGGCCCTTGTGCCGAATCTGGGGCTCGCTTGAAACTCCCACACATCCTAGGGTTGAAGGTGGACGTGGGTGAGTTGAGGTTCCCCCTCTGCGCTCTAGTCGGTGTGTGTGGGTTCTTTTCAAATGTTACACATTTTCAAAATCAGATAGCTGATTTTGAAAATGTGTAACAGGCAGGCAGAGACCACCAAATTATCCGCTATCTTCCTCCTTAGCTTTCTGCTCTCATATTTCCAATTGACTTTCCTATCTATTATATGTTGTTGTTTTTTTAATATTGTGTGTGTTAACGGTAAGTCAATGTAAGTTTTTATCGAGTGGTGGCAGGCTGGTTTAGTTTATTTGTTTTGTCGTGATGTATCCACCATCGTCAAATATTTTTAACATTGCAGGAAACTTCGGTTGCATTTATAACGTATGTTCAAATCCTTAAAATTATTTTCAGACTGCAAACGTGGACACTTTTCAAATAAATCATCTGTTTCAAATCTAATTATCAAACTCATCCTCTTTCCCTATTTTAACGCTTTGCAACAAGAGACGTTAAAACCTGCAGACAACATCTTTTTTAGACGAAACTTGCCTTTATTAAACTTTCAACACCTTTATCTTCAAATTAAAAGAATCATATTAATCCCTCTCTCTTTCTTTCTCTCGTTCTCTCGGAGAGAGAGAGAGAG
Organism: Ceratothoa steindachneri; assembly: GCA_963969495.1. Taxonomy (NCBI): domain Eukaryota; kingdom Metazoa; phylum Arthropoda; class Malacostraca; order Isopoda; family Cymothoidae; genus Ceratothoa; species Ceratothoa steindachneri. Next base: position 42,212,378 of record OZ018321.1, on the reverse strand, counting down.
GGAGGGAAAGGGAGAAAAGGAGGGAGGGAGAGATGGAGAGAAAGGGAAAGACAGAGAGAGGGGAGAGAGAAAGGGGGGGGGGGAGGAGGTGAGAGGGGGGGGATAGAGGGGAGAAAGAATGGGATGAAAGAGAGAGAGAAAGGGAGACAGAGAGGGAGGAAATAAAGTGGTTGGGATAGATAGGGAGAGAGACGAGAGAAGGAGGAGAGAAGAGCGAGAGAAGTAGAGGAGAGAGAGAGGGGGAGAGAACGAGGGGGAGGGTGGAAAGAAAGGGAAGAGAGAGGGGGTGGGCAAGATAGAAGAGGGAAGAGAGGGAGAGGGGGGAGGAGACATGAACTGTCCAACGCCTCCAAAGGAAGATGGTTCAACCAGTCTCAAAACTCACACGAGAGAAGAAGTTCCCGCAAATGCAAGTCCGGAATTCGGGTAAATCTACCTAACTTGAAACCTTGGTTACGCTCGAGATTCTTGTCCAATCATAACAACTTCATGTACTCCACGTTCCTTGTGGACGAGATTAGTTTAAAGGCGCCTGCCTGAACCCGTAAAGCCGATCAATGTCTTTCAATGCATAAAGCTCATGCTAGCTGAGTGGATACGGGGTTGGTCTCCCAACGTCGCGGTACCGGGTTCGATCCCGAATCCCGGCATGAGCGGACACAAACGTCAGCGCACGTAGAGATCTGGCTACCGATTGGTGGACGCGCTGTGCTCACCCCGTTTTCGAGTGGCTAGATCTTACACTTCATCACACAAATAGCCAATTACAACACTGCTTTCTTTCCTCTCCCGTCTTCACAACACAACACACATACTCTCTGTTCCAAGGAATCCTGACAATGGATCTATATCTACATACCTCTGACGCGGAAAAGGTCCCTCTGCCCCTGGGCGACGAAGGTTCCACCTGTACGCCATTTGGTGTCATAACATAATACTTCCTGGGACCTCTCCCCCCAAGAAGACCGGCTCCAGTGATTGTCATTCTGATCTTTATGTAGATTTCATTATCCGGTTGGGGATCCTCCTGGATAAAGGGAGGATTGGCGTCGACTAAGTAACTAACTAACCAGAATTGCATGCCGTACGCTCGGTGTGGCCGGACTCGAGAGTTGTACAAGGTGAGGACAATCTCCTAATTTCGGAAATGAAATTGTCTCTCTATTTACCCCGAGAGTTTCTAGACCCTTTTCTCTACCGTGGCGCACTGCCTGTTGAACCTTATGTCACCGGTGATTTGCCTGCCTCCTTCCTTGTCCAGTTTGGTCGCCTCCAAAGGTCTAGCTAACAAGTAGCAGCAGTCTTCCCGAGGGTTAGCGTGACCGATACACATCACCTTGAATGGCGAAAGCTTTCAATGTCTTCGTGCGAGCTCACTCCATTTCGGTACCTTCCGCGAACTTGGTTATCGAGCATAGCAGCCCATCGTTGATGGAGACAATAAACAGCCGAAGACGGAGCACGGAACCATGGAGCAGCCCGCTACTCACAGGGGCCCACCTCAATGCTGTCCTGTTGAGACCTTCATTCGCTTCCTCCGGTCTGGCATCCTACCGGTCATATCGAGGGGGCGGACGTCCCTCATTAACTTGCGGTTGGATTCCTTATCAAAGGCCTTTCGAGACTCCAGGTGTAAGATGCCCACAGCTCGACTACGCTCGAACTCAGCCAATATCCTATGAAAGAATTAGAGGATTTGCCTCACTCAGTCCCCCGCATTGAGTCTTTCCCGAAGATGTCTCTGAGGGGGAGGGGCGTAATGGATGTACTCTCTTCACCCTCTTCTACCCTCCCCCACCCTCTTCCATCTTTCTCCTCCTAATCGTTCCTGTTACGCACCCACAAGGCGATGCTATGGATAGCATTGACAACATTGCTGCAGCTGATATCTGGAGAATTGTGTGTCCTCATCCCCCCCCCCCCGTCGATAATGTTTTTGGAATGATCTGCAGGTATATATCTTCCACACATTTTCGCTTTCTCTAGCTTCACAACTTTCTGCACACTTCCTCCCTTAATACATTCTGTAGAGGAGATGCCCTCGATGGTATTTCTTTTAAATACAAGGGGAAAAATACACCCTGGGGTGAAGTGAAGTGAAATTAGGTATGTTCATTAGCTGGATGGGAGTTGAAATTTGGGTTCAAATTGGAGGGAGTTAGCGATATGTTGTAACGACCCGCTGTTTGGATTCCCCGTTACCCACCCACTCCTTAGATATCTCCCCTTAACCCACCCACCCTTGATATTCATCAGATGGTGCAAATTGGAGCCCATTAATACCCTGAAACGTGGTAAATCTGTTTATAAGAAGCTTAAATCATCAATAACTGCATCTCATAACTCTTTCCCACAAAATAGAGTAGGCGTGGATCAATGCCATTAAACTCTATTTCTCTCGTCGGACAAGAAATTTCGGGTAGCCGCAAACCAGCGTCGCCCTATCCTGACTTTGTCACTTTTTACGACAAGCAGCGGCAGACGGCATCGTTATTCTTTCTTCCCATTCAAATATCCAGGTTATAATGGCCGGAGTAGATGCGTTCTCTCAACGGGACCTAGAACAATACAGGTTAGGCAGCATTCCATCTAAAGTCAGCTTTAACCATCGTCCTTCTTGCAGTTCAGCTCTTGTTTCTTTGAACACTTTGACTATCCTGCTTCTTGAAGCTCAGCCCTTGTCTCTTTCAACGGTTTAACCATTTTCTTTCTTGCACCTCAGCTCTTGTCTCTTTCGACTTTTCGACCATCATCTTCCCTCTCTGGTCTTTCAACATTCTCCAGTCGCTTGGGGATGTCCGCGCTGACTAATTATTACTAACTTATATCTCGACTCCCGTTTTTAATGGCTCCCAAATGGGAAACTGATCCTTTCGAAAGACTTCCTAACGAGCTTTGCTTCTATGTAACTACACGCTTACGTGTGTGTATAAAAAATATAAATTCATTTACTTTCCAGTCACCATAGCGTTGACATAGCTACGACTATGTGAACGCATGTTAATGTACACATGTTCGCCTATAAATCATCAGAATTAACTTTTTGCCTCAATACTTAATATCAATGAACACAATCATAATCTTTCCAGGAGGATGAATAAGCCTTTCAATTTTCTGGAAAATAAGTTTTTACTCACAAATTTAAGTTTAACGCTTAATTAACCTAAAATTTTGAAAGTGAAGAAGGAATTTAATAGTGGAGCAAAAATTCTGACGACAAACCACATAGAACTAACTGCCTTCGACGAATCATCATATTCCACTTTAAACTTTCTAACCACATTTTTTTTTTTTTAGAGCCCATCTGGCGACTGCCTACTTGGGCATTTTACAACCACAAGATGACGGACATGGTTTGTTAGTCGGCCACAGTAGGTAAGAGACCTGCCATTTGACCTTTGTTAATTTTTGCCCCATCTGTCTGTTGCAATTATATCTTAATATAAGAGGAAGGAACGGGATGAATGGATCAGAAAAAAAGACGATAACATCGATTGAGAAACTTTGAGGTAAAGCGAAAATGGATCAAATTGATCTTGGAGGTTTCATGAGGTGGGCTGTGACCATAGTGCATGATGAAAGGTCATGGAGTAGTAGGATCTTGAAAACGACCAAGAGGAGGATAGAGTAAGAGCAGAAATGGGGTAAGACTGAAGAATAAGGGAAACTAATCGGAGAAAGATAAAAAAAAATGATCATAATAATAATTATCAATGAGAGCATATCTGCCATAAATTTGGTAAAGAGAGATCTGCTAAGAAAGTGGCTGAGTTTGGGGTAGTTAAAAAAGTATGGGAGATATATAGGTGCAGAGCCACCAGCGGTTCTTGGGCCACAAGGACACGCAATTCTACAGAGCCATCTGCAGCATGGTTGCCCATTTAACAAACTCTTGCGGGAAGGAAAGAGAGGGTAGCAAAAAAGGATCGATAGGAGGAAAAAAATTAGGGCAAAGGATCAATAGGAGGAAAGGATTAGGACAAAGGATCAATAATATTAAAATATTAGGACAAATGATCAATAGAAGGACAAAGATTAGAACAAATGATCGATAGCAGAAAAAAGATTAGGACAAAGGGTCAATAGGAGGGAAAGATTAGGACAAAAGATCAATAGGAGTCAAGGATTAGGACAAAGGTCAATAAGATGAAAAGATTAGGATAAAGGATCAAGAGGAGAAGAGAAATTAGTAAAAAGGATCAATAGGAGTAAAAAGATCGGGACAAAGGATCAATAGGAGGGAAAGATTAGGGCAAAGGATCAATAAGAGGAAAGGATTAGGACAAAGGTCAATAAGATGAAAAGATTAGGATAAAGGATCAAAAGGAGAAGAGAAATTAGGACAAAGGATCAATAGGAGTAAAAAGATTGGGACAAAGGATCAATAGGAGGAAAATTAGGACAATGATCAATAGGAGCAAAATATTAGGACAAAGGATCAATGGGAGGAAAGGATCAGGACAAATTATCAATATTAGGCAAAGGATTAGTAGAAAAGATCAATAAGAGTAAAATATAAGGACAGGATCACTAGGATGAAAATATTATGACAAAGGATCAATAGGAGGAAATGATTAGGACAAAGCATCAATAGGACGAAAAGATTAGTCAACGGATCAATAGGAAGAAAAAGATTAGGACAAAGGTTCAATAGGAGGATATGATCCCAAAATAGAATCCCTCTACAGTATTTATTTAAGGAACTAAGAGAAAAAAAAAGTTAAAAATGAAAAGGAATTCTTTAAGCTGACAAAACTGCAAGAGTTGAATGTATATGACATCACTGTGATGTCATAAAGATATTTATCATGGGAAGAATGTGGGAAAATGAAATAAACACGAAATTGACATTAAAATGTACTTTGGGCAATAGGAATTTATCCATAAATATAAAATAGTTTTTAATGGTTGGAAAAAAGCTAAATTCTTCAAAACTTTTCTTCTTCGAGAGAAAAATCAACTTCTGAAGATAAAGGAACAATTTAAAATTAAAGAATTCATTACCTCAATGAAAAAATGTGAATAAAGGGATTATATGTAATTTATGAGAGAAAGACACGCAAGAGGAGAAATGCAAACTTTAATTAAAGGTAAATAGGGCAGAAGGAAAAATACAGCCATAAGAAGAATAAATTGGGGCGAATGATGGTAGGGAGACGAGAGGAGAGGTAATGGAAGAAAAAATCGTTTAGATTAAGGGTGCAATAAACAAAGAATTCCATACAAAAAAATGACCATAAGAGTACAACGCACAATTAATGTTAGTCTTTTTATTAAGAGTACTCTCCCCTTCATTATTTCGATCTCCTTTTGATAATAATTTCATCCCACGGTAAGGAAGTGATTGGACACCTCCTGGTATTCGTGTAAGCCCCCTTCCCCCCTAACACCTGCGTGAATAAGTAGGGAAAGCCGCTGGATTGGAAGCCCACTCTCGCATAATAATACTATGAATTGGTTAGCTTGTGGTTGTTGATGAAGTTGAGGCTTGGAACATTGATAACTGGGCTTTTTAAAAAATGTTTTCTATCATCGTCGTCAAGTGACTCGTCCAGATCAGTTTCAGTTGATTTCATCGGTAAACATGCCAAGTCCGCTTCTTTTCGCCATTTTTCCGGTCAATGCCACCCACCACACCTCTCGTATCCTACATACTTCCACACCGGATCTACAATCTACAGCGCTTCCTTCCTTCCGCTGAATCGGGTCCAGACCTACGGGAGAGGGGCTTAAAAAGGGTTTTGGGAATTTCGAGTGCCGGTCGCTTCTGAGAAGGAAAATACGACCAAAACGATGCCAGAACCAACCTGGCAACCGGGCGTGTGTTAAATACTCACGCGTAGTTGCTTGGAAGAGGATAGGAGCAATGCGTAGATGTTTGTGAGAATATGCGTGACAGTGTGTGAGAAAGAGGCAGGTTTGCTAGAGGAATAAGAATAACGGGTCGCATTAGGTGAATAAATAATGCGCAGGTGATTGTGTCTACATAGGTGACAGTGTGTGCGTGTGTGTGTGTGTGTGTGCGAGAGAGAGAGGGAAGGAGAGACAGGTTTGCTAGAGGAATGAGAACCGGGCGTCGCATTAGGTGTAAAAATTTAATTGTGCCCTGGGATTGAAATAAGGGCTGGAATTAGGTTAAAGAGCCATTTTCTTGTAAAAGAAACAAGGTCTGCTGACCAAAAGGTCGCGTGCCCTCACTTATTCGGATTTATGTCCTTGCGACTTTGAAAACTTTGAATAATTCCCGGACTAACCTTGGGAAGACCTTGGCAATTCTATCATTCGAAAGAGAATGTAAACACCTTAAGGGTTTCAGATTTCGTTAGAATCGGCTGAATAGTTATGATGTTATTGCCAAAACAAAATAATTTCCTGACTAACCTTGAGACGACTTTGGCAATCATATCATTCGAAATATAATGTAAAACAACATAAAGATTTCAAATTTTGTTAGAATGGTCAGAATAGTTATGATGTTATTGCCAAAAGAAAATAATTCCCTGGCTAACCTTGGGAGGACTTTGGCAATTTAGATTTTTAAAATTAAAATGGTGGGCCTTAACATTTTCTCACACCTCATATATGGAATTGGAAAGGCGAAAAAATGGTCACACCCTAATTGCAGACTCTAGAATAGTATAGCATAGCACATTATAGCATAGTATAACATAGCATATTATTGCATAGTGGTGCTTATCATATTATAGCATAGTATAGCATGACATAGTATATTATAGCATAGCATAGCAAAGTATTATATAGTATAGTATATCTAGTATAGTATCTCCTAGCATAGTATAGCCTAGCCTAGCATAGCATATGCTAGTATTGTCTAGAATAGTATAACATAATATAGCATAGCCTAGTATAGTCTCGAATAGTAGCCTGGCAAAACCTAGCTTACCGTAGGATAGCCTACCATAGTGTTACCTCACCTAGCATAATAAAGCCTAGCCTAGATTGCCTAACATAGTAAATCCTGCCTAGCCTAGCATAGTATAGCATAGTATAACAAAGTAGATTATGCCATAGCCTAGCCTACCATAGTTTAGCCTAGCCTAGCATCGAGTAGCCTAGTGTAGCCTAGTGTAGCCTAGCATGGCATAGTATGACTTAGCTTACACTAATCTAGCCTAGCCTAGCAGAGAATGTATAGTATGGCCTATCTTAGCCTAGAAACCATAGTAAGGCCTAGCCTAACAATAACTAGCCTAACAGAGCCTAGTACAGCCTAGCATATATAGGGTAGTGAAGCTTACCATAGTATAGCTTATCATAGTGTAGTATAGCCTAGAATAGAATAGGATAGTATAGCATAGCTTAATCCAGTATAGTTTAGAATAGTTTAACATAGTATTGCCTATCCTATCCTCGTATAGCCTACCCTAGCATAGCATAGTATAGCATATCTACCATAGCCTACATTACCCTAATCTAGCTTAGCATAGTATTGTATAAGCATAGTATTTATAACCTAGCCTAGCATAGTATAAACTAGTCTAGGATAGTATAGCCTAACTTAGCATAGTATATCCTATCCTATTCTTACATGGTATATCTTGGCATAGTACACCGAACCATAGTCTAGTCTAGTCTAGCCTAGGCTAGCCTACCCTAGCCTATGCTAGCTTAGCATGGTACACTATAATCTATCCTAGTCTAGCGTAGTATAGTCCAGCATAGCCTTACATAGCATAGCATAGCAAAGTCGAGAACCAATGATTTACCGAAATAAAGATTACTTTAATAGAATCTGGAGATTCTTCTATTAGACTAGAAATACAATATAATGAAGAAAATATAAACATAATATGAGTAAATACACCACAGCACAGAAGGAAGAATAATAGCAAACGGCCAACGCTGATGACAAAGCAAAGCTGAGCTACTGTCATCAGATCAGATCAGATTTACCTGGAAAGTATGAATGGCACAAACTCGTCAGAATGGGACCATAGAATGAATTTTAGAACAGAATGGAAAGAGGGAAATTGAGAGACTAGTGAATATGTATGAGCTATGAGGAATGATTACGGAGCAGTGTATTGAGGCAAAAAATAGAGCAAATAGGGTGCTAGGATACATTAAGAGGAATGTTAGCTACAAGAGTAAATAGGTTATCCTTAAACTCTACAACTCGTATGTTAGGCCACATTTAGAGTACTGTATACAATCATGGTCACCACATTTTAAACATGATATCAACCAGCTAGAGTCAGTACAAAGGAGGGCAACAAAAATAATACCTTTCCTGAAGCACCTTGAATATGAAGATGACTGCTCGGGTATTAAATATGTTCTCATTTGAAAGAAGGTGTGTGAGGGGAGATATGATTGAGCTTTTTAAAATTTGTTCTGAGATGGAAGGTAGTAATAGGACTAGTGGTCACCACTTAAAATTAAAAAAACAGAGGTGCAGGTTGGATGTTAGAAAATATTTTTACACCAATAGAGTGGAAGAATACTGGAATAGTTTGCCATCTGTGACAGTAGACAGTCTAAACTTGAATGTTTCCAAATGCAGATTAGATGAGTATATGGGGAGGGAGGGTTAACTATATTTTTTTTTTTGGGGGGGGGGAGGTTGGTTAATCTGGCCTCAATCCTGTGGATGCAGTTTTTTATTATTTTATATTATGATTGATTTGAATTTTGATGAGTCTTGATGATGATGCCTTTTGTTTTTGACACATTCCTGTGTATGGTTCTAATTCTATATTGTGGATGCATGATCTGACACAATCCTATGGATGAATTTTGTGGGTGGGTTTTGACAGATACAGATGACCTTTCATAGGCCCTTGTGGCTTTTGTCATCCGTGAAATTATGTTATGTTATACCCTTGTATAGCGCAACCTAGTATATCATACTCATAGCATAGAATGACCTAGAATCGCATAGTATACCCTAGAGTAGCCTAGCCTAGTATAGACTTGCATATATAGCCTAGCATATTATATATTAGAATAACCTAGCTTAGTATAGTATACCTGAGCAGATCCTAGTGTATCCTAGCCTAACCTAACCTAGCCTAGCCTAGCTAATCAAAGTATAGCCTAGCCTGCCTAGCAGAGTATAACCTAGCATAGCTTAGCGCAGCCTACAATTTTATATTAAAACTTAGTCTAACCTAGCTTAGCTTACCCTAGTCTAGTATATCCTATCTTAGTATAGCCTAGCTTAGCCTAGTTCACTGGAACCTAGCTTAGTATATGCTATCCTATCTTAGCCTACTTAGCATATTATAGCCTAGAGTAGCATAGCCTATCTTACCCTACCCTAGCCTAGTTAGTATAGTATATCATAGTGTTACCCTGCCTAGACTAGACTATAAGATCTTAGCCTAGGCTTGCATAGCATGCATAACATAGCCTAACCTAACCTAGCAAAGCCTCGCTTATCCTAGCCTGGTATAGCGAAGACTAGCCTAGCATACCATAGCGTAGCCTAGCCTAACTTAGTCTTTCATGCCCTGCCTAGCCTAATATAGCTTAGCCTAGCTTAGAATAGCATAACCTAGCCTAGCATTAACTATCATAGACATGTATAGCCTATATTATACTATTATACCTTAGTCAAGCAAAACTTATTATTGTCTAGACTAACATACTATATGCTATCCTATCATAGCATATAGACATAGCATAGGAACAAAATAATTCTCTACCGTTTTTAGACGTAAATATCCACCGTTTAAATCATTATATCCAGTTCTGAGTCTATCGAAAGCCTACACACTCAAATGCTTACATACATTTTTTTCTCACTACATGATAAATCCGTTAAGATATCTTATTTCTTCCCTCTTTCTCCGAGCCTATAGAACCTTCAGGATGAAATTAACCACGTTATATGCAATTTCATTGAACTAAAATACCCAATTAACCTCATAAATAGATGCCATTCCAAAGCACGAAAAAAGATTCTATGACACCTCCACACCACGAAGGGATGATTTTAAAAAAAATGTATTAGTTTCCCATATGCTCCAACCTTGGTTCCTCTAAAATCATATGCGAATGGAAATAACATAAATATTGCATTTAAATATCCCAATACCATTCGAAAATCCTTGACAAGACTGCGCCCAATCAATCTCGATGCTGGAGTTTACAGTATACCATGCTATAATTGCAAATTAACATACATCGGAGAGTCAGGCCACTTTAATAAGAGGATGAAAGAACATTTAGCTGATATCAGAAAGTGTAGGAATTCGTCAGGTTTCTTCACGCACATGCAAACACACGACCATAGAATTGATTATAACCATGCAAAAATCATTTATAAATCAAACAATTATATTGAGAGGAGAATTGCGGAATCCATCATCATCAATAAAGTTGATAATTTAAATTTATCTAAAGGGCAATACAAATTTACCTTATATACCCTGGGCTCCTCGCCTAGCTTATTCATTATTAGTTGAAAATGGCCCGTTGCCGAAAGTCCGATGGTTATAAATAAAATCTTGATTCAAATATTGTGGTTTACCATTATCTTCCACTGATATATGTACATCAAATCATTGTAATATCCTCCATTCTCTCTCTCTCTCTCTCTCTCTCTCTCTCTCTCTCTCTCTCTCTCTCTATATATATATATATATATATATATATATATATATATATATATATATATATATATATATATATATAAAAGTAAATCTTTCATGAGCGCGAAGAATGATGGAAATAAATCCAACAAACCGCAAGAAACAGAAAATGGGAAGATTTTTCTTCGGAAATAATATTTCCTAATTCGCAAAGATTCCGTACAAGGGTGGGATTCGAACCGTGCGCACCGAGGCAGTGAGCATCCGCTTTGATCTCAATTAAATCGTCTCTTAAACCACTTGGCTACGAGGAAGACCAAAAAATCTTCTGAATAAACAAGCTTTTAAGCTACGAATCGCAAGGTCGATCGGGACTATGAAATAGAGAGAAAATTAATAGGGAATTCAAAGGACAAAGGAGAATTGAGGTAAACACGCGGCGAATATACAAATGGCCCAAGAGATGATTTAATTGAGATTAAAGCGGATGCTCGCTGCCTCAGTGTGCACGGTTCGAATCCCACCCTTGTACGGAATCTTTGCGAATTAGGAAATATTATTTTCGATCTTGCGGTTTGTTGGATATATATATTTTCTATATATATATATATATATATATATATATATATATATATATATATATATATATATGGTGTTTAAAAAAAATGATAGAATTTTGCAATCTAATAACTTTGCCAGTTCCTGTTCAAATGACTTCAAATTTTAACACCATCTGTAGGAATACGTCCAAATATTATGTTTAATGTTTGATGTTTTTATCTTTACAAGTATAGAAATGGAATTCACTGGAATTGAAAAGGCGTTTTGTGTGTTGGAGTATGCTCGAACACAGTCGAACAAGACTGTGCAGCGTGCATTTGTGAGAGAGTTCTTTAAACAGTCACCAACGGCAATGCAGATTTGGACATAGCACAAAAATTTCAAAGAGGAAGGCTGCCTGTGCAAGGCAAAAAGATCTGGAAGATCAATAACATCGGAAGAACGGTCGAATGGGTTCACCCAAACTTTTACTAGGCCCCAAGAACTCCATAAGAAGAATAAATCTGGAAACCAAGATTCCTCCAACGTCAGTTTGGTGCATCCTGAGGAAACGCTTGCTGATGAAACCCTACAAGCTGCAGCTAGTTTAGGCCATAACTGCAAATGACAAGCGAAAGTGCAAACAATTCTGTGTTGATATGCAAGAGAAACTTGAAGAAGACGAGTTCAAGGGACGTCTTGTTTTCAGTGATGAGGCCACATTCCATACGAATGGCAAAGTCAATAAGCATAATGTTCGAATTTGGGGCGAAGAAAATCCCCCATGCCACATTTGAGCACGTGAGGGACTCACCGAAAGTGAATGTGCTCTGCACAATCTCGAAAAAACATCTTTACGGCTCGTTTTTCTTTGAGGGAAATGTGACCGGCCATGTGTATCTGCAAATGCTTCAGAACTGGCTAATGGATGAGCTCATTGCAAATGAACAAGAAAACTTCCTTTTTTTCAACAGGACGAAGCTCCACCTCACTGGAAGCTCACTGTGCAGGCTTATCTCAATGACAATCTGCGAGGGAGATGGATCGGGCGTGCTGGTGATGAAGACAATGTGCTGTTGAAATGGCCGCCACGTTTGCCTGATCTGACACTTTGCAATTTTTTTCTCTTGGGCTATGTGAAGGGAATGGGTCTATGTCCCCCTCCCTCTTCTTGCAAACCTAGATGAACTCAAGCACAGAATCACTATCGAAATGAAGACTGTTACCAAAGACACCCTGCAGCGTGTTTGGGAGGAGCTACACTACCGAATTGACGTGTGCCGTGTCTCAGCGGTGCATATATTGAACATTTGTGAAATCGTTCATGGAATCCACATACCTTTGATTTTCTCATTCAAATTTGGGGGAATAAATCTTATGTTGCTTAACATTAAGCCTGTTTACTTTCATTTGCCTTGACAATGTAGTTTCTGTGATATTCACATCTCAAATGATATCAAATTTTTTTAAACAACCGGTATATATATATATATATATATATATATATATATATATATATATATATATATATATATATATATATATATATATATATCGAGAATTATTTGCAATAACACAATCATAATTATGCGGTTATGAAGCCAATTCTTTGGCTTACTAGCTCTTCATCAAAGCCCTCGGAAGGAGCTATTCTGACATACACGAGAAGGTAACGCATAAAATAAGCGTTTCTAGGACAGCCAAAAAGATGTCGTTTGATCGGACCTTTTAATTGTCATCCCTGCTTGTCGAAGAGAATGGAGAATTTGTCTTGATCCATTCAAGCCCCGCTTGGTAAAATCAAGAATTATTTGCAATAACGCAATCATAATTATGCGGTTCATAATATCTCTCTCTCTCTCTCTCTCTCTCTCTCTATATATATATATATATATATATATATATATATATATATATATATATATATGTCTGTCTGTCTGTCTGTCTGTCTCTCTCTCTCTCTCTCTCTCTCTCTCTCTCTATATATATATATATATATATATATATATATATATATATATAGAGAGAGAGAGAGAGAGACAGACAGACAGACAGATAGAGAGAGTGAGAGAAAGATCCAAGGCAAAAGGTGCGATTACTGTATTTGCATTATTAGAGAACTGCCCCTACCTCGGGTCCAGCGTTACACCCTACTCTTTGAACTGGAAGATAACATTTAAGGAGCCCTTCTAATGTGCCCCCCGCCCCAAACACAATTCAAGGCAACCCTTTTATGCTAGTCTCGTCTGCCGTCATAGAAAACTGTATATTATTTAAATATAACAGCGCTGTTTTAGCAAAATGTATTTCTCACTAAGCGAGAGAAGGATTTCATCTCAAAAAGATTATGTTGAGGGTATGGTGGGATATGGAAAGAATCGTCTATTTTTAACTGTTAGACAATAATCAAACAATTAATGCTAATCTCTACTGAAATAAACTTCGTCGTTTGAAAGCTCGAATGATCAAAATCACTTGGAGGAGCTCGGATGGAAAATATTGCTTCATCTTCCATATTCTCCTGACTTTGGTTCTTCTTGTTTAGGGGATTACAGAACCATTTGAGATGGTTTTAGGTTGACATAAAGACACGAGGTTGAAAACGAGTTGGATTCGTATTTTGCATCAAAACCAAGATTCTTTTAACAAGCGTGGCATTTATAGGCTTGTTGACTGGTGGAGTGAGGTTCTAGGAAGCAATGGGTGTTATTATTATGAGAGACAGAAAGAACACTAGCTCCCGCAATACCATACCATACCTCTTCCAAGAATAGACCTACACACCTTACGAAACCTCTTGAAGATTTACGCTACCGAAGCACCGTTCAGATTCACAGAGGCAAAATTAAAGACATATCAACGGAGTAGCTCTGGCTCACCCTCAGGTCTAATTTTGCAAATTTCTACATGTGACCATCATTATCACACTAAGTAGACTGTTAAAAGGCATGAACAAAAGACGATATCCCTTTCCTTTGACTCAGATGACCTTGCAGTAAATGAATTTCAGCAAATCAAAGGTGATTTAGCCGAAACTATTCTTATGGCACGGCCACCCACAAAAAGACTCACCCTCAACGCTTCAAACATTGGTGTAGGGCCAATCTTAGAGCAACCTTTTGGTGGGTAATGGGAAGTTCTAGGTTACTTCAGTTATGCATGCTTAGGTGGCGAACTTAATAATTCAACTTTCATAAAGAGCTATTAAGAATATTCTTAGCAATAATGCATACTAAACATATGTTTGAAGGAACAGAATTCCAAGTACGCACAGATTGTCTTGCAATATTGGACGCATTCCATCCCCAAACAACAAAACATTCAGCAAGAAAGGCAGGTGTCCTGGAATACATAATCCAATTCGCTTAGGACAAAAGGCAAATTTCGATTTACCCAATTGCTACAAATGACGCGCAACACTCTCCCCCTTCCCCTCTAGCAATTACACTCATCCAGCGTGTACATTCTTTAACGCTTATCTGGTAACCTGCGTTGTAAATAGTGACGATCTTACTCCTTTAGTCAACCCCATTTATCTAGCCAGCCATTCCGTCTTTTGCAACGCTGGATTATGAAGCCCTTGCCAACACCTAATACTCAGATGAGGAAATGATTAGGTTCTCGGCGGATTCTTCAACTTAGCTTAACCTACACAAATAAATTCTGTTTCCCTCTCATACCGATATTAGCTGCGACTTTTTCGAATGTTTGGTGAGACCATACCATACTCCTTAATTTTTCAAGTGGATGTTTGATCACAATTTGAGTAATTTAGGAACCTGGTCAACTTAAAGTCAACTCCGGATCGCTTTGTCTGGAAAGGTATGCGTAGTCAAGTTCAAGATTAGGTTTGGAGTTTTTCATCATGTTAAAAGGCGAAACTATGCCGCCACACGTTAAATTCTCTCTACACACTTTATAGCCACCGATGATAGGTCCCGCTGTCTATGTTGCCATATTAGGCCCTTTTACTGGGACCAATGAATGATTTAAATACCTTCAGATGCCTTTAAGAGGTATTCGCGGCTACACTAAATGTGTGGAAGCCTTTTCCTAAGAGATATGACATCAGAGTTTATAAGGGAAGCATTTTTCAGTTTTCTCAGGCAGCGAAATTTGGTGCCCCAGCCAAGATCATAGCAGGCAATGTATAGCAATTCCACTCAAGATTGTTCAATCATTTGTTGCAGCTGACGGCGATGGAGTACATTTACATCACCTTAGGGAATCTTCATGGTAGCGCTCTGGTGGGATGCGTAAACTAAACCCTGAAGGCCTCGTTCCTTGCAAAAGGCCGTCCTAACAAGTGGCCAGAGATTTTCCCATCGGTGCTTTTATACATACGCAATTCATCCAAGTCGAATCACCAATACTCCCTGCACAAACGGTGTACGGCTGCAGTTTTGCGTCTTCTGGATGAGTCATTTTCGACTCTTACGAACGAACCACTTAAACATCCATTCATATTAAACGAGCAATTCAGAATGAATAGAGTGATATCTATAAAATCCACGAAACTAATGCAACAGGACAACTATATCCAAGAACAATTAGCTTCATACACCCTTACACAAGCCAGCACAAGATTTAGCAACGCAGTTAAAATGGCTATGTGATAGAAGGGAACAGAAAGAAATTTAAAGCCCATGTTCGTAACCTTATTTCTGCCCTCGAACACATATTTACTCCAAACATAAGGACCAACGCTAGATTTCCCCTGAGACAATCAAAAACGTCCGTTAGATTGGGTTTGCAATCCAAATTAATTAAGTTCACCTTCCCTAGACATCATACTAAGACGTTGCATGAATGTCCTGGCCGTTATTAATCCCCTCCTCCTTCCCCTTGTTCGAGAATAGTTAAATAAACAACAGAAAATCCAATAATCATTGCTGTAATTTCCGTATATTGTCACTATTGTATTAATAAACCTCTTTGCATAATGTACAATTGGAAAAACCAACGAACAAATTAGTCTATTCTTTCAACTTGTGCATTCTGTAATGTTGTTTACTAACTCCATTCTCGAGGCTGGGTGTTTGGCGTGGAAATTGTCTGCGCCACATTGTTCAAATCATAACGCTTAGCTATTAATCCACGAATCATCCCTTCCAAAGGCCTATTAATGACAAGGGAAATATTTTGTCTCCTCAAATTAGCTTCATAGACATTGTAGGTCATTGGCGCCGACCGGGTATTCAAATTAATTTGTTATGTAATCGCCATAAACTATTAACTCTTAAGATGATATACTCAATTTTAGAAGATGTTGGGCTAGTGGAAGATATAGTGGGTAAATAATTAAAGCGGGGAGGGGTATTTTGCCTAGTAGGGAGGGCATCGTTTACTTTTATTTATTTTTACTTAGGCTTTTATTACTTGTTTGAACGTTTGTCCTATGTTTTTGTATTTTCCTGAGCTTTAGTGTTCTTCTTATTGTTTGTTTTCAAATGGTTTGGTGTAATTATTTTGGGTGTAAATATTCAGCCTTCAAGCCTTTGTTAGCTCTATTTGCCAACGATTTACCTCGTGTTAAAAGTTTTAATGTAATGTTGTTACTTACTCATTGATTCTTATATGTTGTATTAGCTGTAATGTTTGCTGTTTCGTTTATGTATATATTAATGAAATGTTCTTTATACTTATTGTTTCTTACATGTTTTATTGTTTCGTCTATGTATATATTGGTGTAATGTCTTCTTGTGAGCATAGTTTTCTGCTCGGGAACTGACGTCGGCGTGAGACTTTTGCCCGTAGCCTCGCAGGTATGTTAAGCCTGCCGCCTGTTCCCTGTAGCTCCGGAATGACATTATTCGTTAGTGTAGACCAGACCTTTCTACCAGGTTTTGGGGTGACGACATTGATGGGCTCCAAACGTTTCCTCCTGTGCAAATCTCTTTGCCTAAGGCGATCACGCCTTCTGACTTTATTAATAAGTAGAGATGCAGCGTTCTGGATACGTTTAAGTCTTTTAATCAAGGATTTGCTGGCGACTTGAGTAATCACTGCGGCTAGATGAGCTTAGCCCGGACATACATCATATATATTTTCCTGATGTTGGCCGAGCTAAGATCTCTAAACCTGTTGTATGAGAATCGTCACTTCCCCGTTATCTCGCAGTGGAGTCACGAGGCGATTACCGCAAAGACATCCGACCCCGGCACCGTCGGGTCCAGCGCGTAACCTCAGCGCCTCGCCACTTGTCGCTATGTAAAGTCGAATGGTTGTAAAATGCGAGATCTCCCATAAGAGAGCGATATTGGATTTTACTTCAAAGAAGAAATTGGAGACGCGTTTCTCCCAAGTTCGAAGGCTAACGAGGAGCCGAGGTAAGACTGGGTGAGAAAAACCGTTTAGAATAAGAACCCTCCTGGGCCCGTCCTCAAGCCTCCCCCCCCTCTTCCCCCTCTCCCAGTTGGGTGACTAGGTATAAATAAGAAACACAGGAAAATCGAGGTAGAATACGTCAGTCTCCAGGTGACGAAGTCCCAGGATTAAGACCCCGGGCTACCGAGACTGGATTGGTAGAATACGCTAGTCTCCAGGTGACGAAGTCCCCGGATTAAGATCAGGCTACCGAGAATGGATTGGTAGAATACGTCAGTCTCCAGGTGACGAAGTCCCTGGATTAAGACCCTGGGCTACCGAGACTGGATAGGTAGAATACGTCAATCTCTAGGTGACGAAGTCCCTGGATTAAGATCGGGCTACCGAGACTGGACAGGTAGATTACTTGGCTCGCCAGACAAAGAAGTACCCTGCAAGAGACGCAGGGCTACCTACCTTAAGAAACTAAGAAGCAGCACATCCTCGAGCTAGTCCCTGGTTATCAAATCAAACTTTAAGTTAACTTATTCAAGTTCAACTTATTCTCGCCAGAGAAACCCCCTTCCTCGATCCTTGCCCTTGAAGAAGACCCTTCCCGAGTACAAAGTACAGTCCTCGCCCATGAGGAATTAAGTAACGAAGGAGAAAAGCTCCCCCTCGAGCCCGTTACTCGGTGATCACACCGAACTTTAAGTTAACTTGGTTTAAGAACCAAATTCAACCTACTCTCGCCAGAGAGACCACGCCTACCTTGGTGCCGCCTAAAGCACCGTGATTGTTCTCCTCCTTGAAGAACCCCTTCCCCACTGAATACCGTGTGGACCCCCATCTGCTACCCTCGCCAAAAATACCTCGTGATCCCGCCCACCTACATCTGGCCGGTCGGCACGCGTTGTGGAGGCAATAACATTCCTGAGGTATTTAAACTCCAGTAGAGTCTATAAGCCTAAATATTGTATATTAAAGTGCGTATCGAATTTAGCAAATTTTAGACGGTCAAACTAATTGAATTAATTATTGTGTATTTTAATATTCGGAGTATTTCTGTGGTTGATGGTTAATTTTGGTGTAGTAAATTGTTAAAGTTGAAAATAAGTTTATTTTGGGAATTCTTTTGCATTTCTCTATATCCTTACGTGTTTCCTACGGCTCTTCTTTACAATAACAATATCAGCACTCTTAGCACTCTTAGAACAAAGCCTACTTCATCAAAGAAGTATATCACGACCAGAAAGAATACCACTACAACAGCGGTTTGTGTGTAGAAAGATGAAAAAGGGGCATTCTCCTACATAAAAGTGGTATCGGGTGTGGAGTGATTGTAAAAGGGGCCATTCTACGACACCTGTATACCTTTGAGATTTCTTTCCTTGCTTGGTTTCGCCTCTCCGTGTGGTGTCTCGAGTATCCATGGCCAGTGATCTTTAGTCCAGGATGGTGCCTTCGGCGGAGTAGGCGTATCTCCTCCCATCTATGATCATGGGACATGTTAAATCATGGCTCAGCGGGACGATCTTGAATTTGTACCTGTTGGTCCTGATCTTCCATCGTCTCTTGTACTGGTTGATGTTATTGATTTCCACTATCGTGCGAGCTGCCTGCGGCTTTGCTTTTCTCTTCGAGTATGGGACAATTTGCGTGATGTCATCTGCGAATTGCAGATATATCGTGTCCCTATGCACCGGAGTTGGGAGGTCGATCGTGAAGACCAGGTAAAGCAGAGGGCTCAGGCAGCTTCCCTGGGGCACACCTGCTTTGAGTTCGAATTCAGGACCTCTGTAGCCCTCAATCATGAGACAGGCCCTTCTGGCCATGACAAAGTCACAGAGGATCCTTTTCAGGATTGGGTCTAGTTGGAGGTTTGGGATCTTGTATTGAAGTCCTTCCGGCCAGACTTTATCGAAGGCCTTTTGTACGTCCCTCAGCAGAGTGTCTACATAGCACCCGTTCGCTTGGGAATATGCTACTTTCTCTGTTAGGAGCGCCAGGGTGGTATCTGTGCCCCCTTTCCTGTGGAACCCGTGTTGTTGGCACTTATGCGCTCCCAACTCACTCATTTGAGCTTGTAGCCTGTCTGCTATAATCTTCTCGAAGACTTTTCCCTGTATCTCAAGAAGAGAGATCGGGCGATAGTTAGCCACCTGGTCTTGAGGCTTGTTTCCCTTTGGGATAAAGATGATTTTGGCCATCTTGTACCCGTCAGGGAAGTAGCCTGTATTCAGGGCAGCGTTCATTGTGTTTGCTAAACCCTGAATAATTTGCCTTGTTGCATTTATGAGGTTGTTCTTCGTAATTCCAGGCCAGCCTGGTGCCCTCTGCTTGAAGGACCTTATGGTGTTCAAGGTTTCGGACATCGGGCATCCGTGGTCAACCATCACTCTTCATTGAGATACTTGCGGGTGTGGGTGGGTTCTATGTATCACTGTGCCGAGGTCATCGAGCAATTCGTCTTCGAAGGCGTCGTTCTCTTCATGGAAAATAGCAAAAATTTCTTGCAGTGGCTTCCAAATTTCCTCTCGAGAGACTCTTGAGTTATCAATGATGTCGTATCCATCCTTGATTTGGGTTCTAGGTCTTGAAGGCAATCCTCTAATTCTTCGGATGTTGTTCCAAAATCGTACCTGATTGTCATTCCTGTCCAACCTCCCAATGATGTTATTCCAGATTGTTCTTTGTTTTTGAATTATTATGTTTTTTAGTTCATCTCCTAGTTGTCTCATTATAGCTGTCCTTTCCCGATTGGTTCCTGTTCTGCCGACGTCTTCATAGATTTCCCTATATTCCCGGGCGATTTCTCTCAGTTCGTTCGTCCACCTAGGTTGTGGGAGCAATTTATAGGAGATTCTGGGGACGCATCAGTTTGTATGAGGAGATTGGTGATCTTATTAATCTCTTCGAGATTAGCGTCTCCCAGGTCAGCTGGATGTTATGTACTGAGTATCTCTCTATATAGCTCTCAGTTAGCTTTAGAGTAACCTTTCCTAAGTGGAACGGGCTTGGGTAGTGGAGCAAGCGAGATCATGGTCAGAATCGGGATGTGATCGCTCGGTACCACTGGTCCGGGCTCATTGCTGATGTTGAAGGGGGAGTTTTTGCTAGTTAACCCAATGTCCGGTTTAGTTGCCAAACGTTGTGTTAAGAAGGTCGGAAAATCTGGCCCACCCCTCTGAAGTCTGTCTCTTTCGAGTAGCAGCTCCAGGTTTCTTCCCCTTTGGTCGGTGCTTCCGTAGCCTGATGCTATGCATCTGGCATTTAGATCACCGCTAAGCAATGTAAGTTTCCCGCACCCGAAGAGAGTGTAAAAGTTAGGGATCGGCAGGTATTTGCGACGTGGAGGTTGATAGGCAGCCGCCACGTCAAGTTTCACACCAGGGTTGGTATTTCAACAGCTACAAATTACTCATCTAGGTTTGGAAGTGTTTTGTATGAAATTTTGTTTCGGATCGCGATGGCTGCGCCATCGAAACGATCTTGTGTGTAGTTTTTGTTCATAACTGTGTAATTTGGTATCTTTATTCTGTTTGTATTTGTGTTAACGCCATGTTCAGTGATGAGGATTAGGTCGGGATCCACTTTATGGAATATTTTTTTCCGTAAGGAATGTGTTTCCCTTCTCATCTATTGACGTTAATTATGAGTATTCTTAATGTGTTGTTCGTGTTTTTCATGTTTGTTTTGTCTAGTGCTTGTGTTTTTTATGTGGGTGTGTCTTCTTCTAATGCTTTTTGTTACGTGTCTTTTTCTTGTTCCAATTTTGAAAAAGTCTGCTTCGCTTACGGCGAGGCAGGAGTCCCTATGTAGTTTAATTTCGGCCGCCATGAGCGCTGCGTCAATTAGCGCTTCCTGGTCTGGCGAATCGTATTTTACACTTTAACATTCCAGTTTTGACTACTTCGATGATCTCCCCTATCTTGGAGTCCTCTAGGAAGGAGGTTTCAGCTTTCCTGTAGAAGCGGATTTTGATCTCTTCTCAATCGTATTTTTTGTTATGTCGAGAACTCTCCCTTGTATTCTTACTCTTTGCTCTCTCGTGAGTCTTAGGAGGCTAGGAGCACTCTTGTTTATCTTCAGAGGAAGAAGCAGAGCTTGGGATGTTACCCTCAGCCTGTTTGATTCTGCTGGCTGCTTTTTTCTCGCTCATTTCCCTTTTCTTCCTGGCCTCAATTCTGGGGTTCCTGTTTGCGGACCTTTGAGGTGCTAGGGTGGATTCCGAGATCGTGTTCCTTTCCGCTCTTTCTTCTTCATTCCTTGGGCAAGCGGTCACTGGTGCTTCTTCCTCTGGCTGGTATTGCATCTGGAGGACTTCCCCCGATCGGGGTTTTCCGGGAACCACATTTCTGCTAAGCCATTGTTCTTAGGCATGATATTTAGCTCTTTAGCGAATTAGCCTGGGTTCGTCAGATTCCGGAGGTGGGTATATAATATGCAAGTTAGGATTTTGGTCTAGTTTTCATTCGCTTTGCCCATCTTCAAATATGTTTTCTGTTCCGTGATATTCTCTACATTTCCTGAGGGGGATCCTCTTGGGCGTGTGATTGTATGGCGGAGTTATTGACAATGTTCCCTCCCCGAGGGTCTTTTAATTACGACCGCATCCTAACATACCATAGAGACGGTTGTATGTCCCTCTATGGTCCTGGAAGGGGTCCCCGCTGTGATGAGCAGCGGAGGTAGCAGTCCGTCCCTTGTCCGAAATTGTTTCTGACATTGTTATCGACTGTGGGCTACTTCTCAAACCAGCTTCCTCCAATGCCCCCAATTATGGCCGTGCTATTGCCCGGCGATCCCCTCTCACATCTGACGGCAGTTCACGCAGGAGGGGGGGAAATTAAGCAGTCATCTGCTTAAGTGGGTCTGCTAAAAAGACATGAAATTATGAGTGATGGTGAATGGCGAAATGAGTATCAATCTCTTTCGTAATAGTGGTTCCTAGGTAGCAACCAATTCTCGGAGGCGTCTTTGGGAATTCCCTTAAACTTTCCCTCCTTTGCCGAATTCTGAGGTAGATGTCGAGGTAAATATACCAAGAATTCTTTGCAGTCTATTAACTCTGGGATTGGGATTGGGATATCAAAAGTGGTGAATATGTGGGAGAATAAGATAGGATAAATAGAAATAATAGTGTAAAAGGAGAGATGATTGATGTGGTGATAGTGATGGGGTGATAATGTCATTGATGTGTGTGATGATGAGTGTGTGTGTACCAGGTTGCCTGGCAATCGCTTTATGTTGCTTTATTTTACTTTTATTTATCTCTTATCAGCAACGGAGCCTTTGTTTTATTGGTTTAATAAATAGTTATTTCTGCATTGTTTTCTCTTTCGAGGAAAGCGTTCGAGCCTTTGTTTTCTTTTTTCTCTTTAAAGTTTTCTTCCTTTCGATAATTTATGTTGATTTTTGGTGCACTCTCGAGTGCTGTATCTTTTTTATTACATTTATGTGAATTTTATTTGTCCCCCTAGTATATCTATATGTATTTTTTCCATTATACATACACACATACATATATATATATATATATATATATATTTTTTTTATTATTATTATTATTAAGTTACTAAGTTATTTTCTTAAAAGCTAGTTATTCATTAAGGGTCATTCTCAGGTAGTCTAGCTATAGAGTGGTTCGATTTCATCCTGTATTCTCTTCCGGTGGGCCTAACTTTATTTATTGTTTCATTTGTGAGTTCTTCCTCTAATTGGTGCCATATTTTCTTACCACGTTCGTGTAGGAATTGATTAGTTGGTTTTAACTTTGTTCTTCGATGTAGTTCTATTGATGGTATTAATTCCAGGCTTGAGGTGTCAGTTATAAATCTGGTCGCGGAATTTTGGACTACTTGTAATTTTAACATTCGCGTTTTGGACAAAGTGTTAATCGGGATGACGGGCTACATATAGCCTGTGTCAATAGATCCCTTTTAGGTTTGCTAGAACTTTATTAGCCCACTCTCACCTTAACCAATTACTGTTTAGACCCGATTGTCACGCTCTTTGTAATGAAATACTCCGCCCCCTTTTTCTAAACTAGGCAATTCATTTATTGGAATCCTCCCTCTTGACTTGCATCCATAGACCGAGATTTTATGATGGAAAAAAATCACCTTTGTATCTTTATCGATGTTTTCAATATATTAGGTCGTATTTGAATAAATAGTATTTATTTCTAGTTAAACGACCCCCTTCCCTCTTGATTGTTAAGCTTTGTTTTTTTCAAAGAAATTTCATTCACTTTTCAACTACCAAAGTAAATCAATACTCATCTTTCTTTGATCTGTTGATGTTTATAGGTCAATCATTTTTTTGACTCTTTGTCTACGTAATTTGGTTTTATCTTTTGTCGTGATGAATCTTTGCGAGTTTCGATTCTCATTCACACAAAGTGTATCTTTATCGTTATCCATCAGAACATTATTTTATCAAATTAGTTTTGAAGTGATTCCATGGATGAAAGCACTAGAAATAAACGTAAAAGGATTAACTCGCTTTCTCAATTCTTAAATTAATTTGAGGTACATTTACGATTTTACACATCTCTTTTTCAGGGATAATAAACCTTTCCTATCGATGAAAACCATTCTGCTTGGTCTCTGTGAGCGAGTCTCGTCTTAAATAATGCAGAATAAGGCGACAAATTGCATAACTTAATGAAACCGTGATTTGAGCAGTCTGAAAAAAATATGTCATGAAAAAAAGAATTAAAGTGAGTTTTACGACGACCTGAGGGGGGCAACTGGGTAAGTAGGAGAAGACATCTGAGAATACTAAAGCAAATGGGAACCTAAAATCGTCCCATTTTCCTTCTGCCATACGAAACAAGAAAATAAGGTTGTTTATAGTTCTTAGCTTTATTGTTTTAGCTCGTTTTGTTACTGAACAGCACAGTCTGGACTCTATCTCCATCGAGACGAACATTTCAAATGTAAAATCCAAACCATGGGTCGCTATAAAAACGGCAAGCACCACAAAGTCAACGAGAATCGAGACAACAATTCGATAGATAACCATTCCCATTATGCGTTATCTTCAGTCATGATGCAAGTCGTAGCCCAGAGAAAATAAGGACACGGCAAAAGGAGGCAAGGCGCACAAGAGGAAGAAGTTGAGAGCCATAAAAAGACCAGAACGACGTCAGTGTCGTTGCCAGATTGATGCCAACAAGGAAGATAAATAGGACTGTTAAAACATACGAACTCCTCAAGATAGGAGAGATAAAGTAAAAGAAAAATAGAGGAAAGGACAATATGGGCTGGCGGACGACTTTTGAATGTGGATGAAAAAAAGTACCCAAATTATTATGAATATGAAGTGGGTGTGTGGATTATGCGGGTTCATGAACCCTTGAACCACAAAATAACTCAGTAAGCGATTTCATGACCACATGGTCCACGAAAGAACTCATTAAGCGATTTCATTACTTCATGACGGAGAAAACAACACATTAAAGAGGTTGATGACCTCATGATCCACAAAATAAGTCAATAAAAGAGTTAATGACCAAATGATCCACAAAGAAACTCATTAAGCAAGTTTATGACCTCATTGCACATAAAACAACTCATTAAGCGAAATAATAGCCTCATGACCACACGAGAACCCACTAGCAAGTTTATGACCTCGGCACAAATAAATAACCCATTCAGCGAGTTCCAGAGCCTCAAAAGAACTCACGAGCGAGTTCATAACCCAATAAAGAACACACATAAGCACTCATTAGCAATTTTATGACCTCATGACCCTCACTAAAACTTATTAAGCGAGTTCATACCGCCATGCCCAACAAATGAACCCATTAAGAGAGTTTATGACCTCATGGTTCTCAAAGGAAATCATTAAGCGAGTTCATGACGTCTTGACCACTAAAAGAACACCAATATGACTATAAGAGATTGACAAGACTCAGTGTCTCCCAAGCGGATGTGGAAGTTCCAAACTTCATATTACTTAGAAATGAAAATGGTATAAGCGGAGTGAAATCAGTGCTTGATGGCAGACCAAAAATATATGATCTCTGCTACTCTTTCACATATTACATAGTGACTTTTTGACTAGGATTTAAGTGCGTCTCTAATCTCTATTGTATGCACAAAATCAAAAATCATTAGCTTTCACTAGGATTCAATGCACCAAGGAAAATGGATTTCTCTTCATCTTTTTTATGTCATATATATATATATATATATATATATATATATATATATATATATATATATATATATATATATATATATATATATATATATGTATATGTGTATATATATATATATATATATATATATATATATATATATATATATATATATATATATATATATGTATATGTATATATATATATATATATATATATATATATATATATATATATATATATATATATATATATATATATATATATATATATATATATATATATATATATATATATATAAAGCAGTCTTGTCCGCACGAAAACATGTTTGCTTTTCCATAACTCAGATACTTTTGAAGCCAGACTAAAGGTTTTAGCAGATTTTGAATAAGCACGTCACTTTATAGGGGCTGCATGTGTTTGTTGTTTAAAAAACGCGATTTAAACAATTTCAAATTTTGCCCTTTCTACTCTGGGGGGAACCAGAAAAAGCGGCTCTGAGCTGCAATTACAACACCAACATTGCCCTTGGAAAACTAAGGACTTGACAAACCAATTCTGCGACTGCAATGTTTAACAAAACGCGATAATATATATTATCAACATGCCCACGATTATAATAGTTTACATTTTTAGTTAAAACTCGCGCTCATCTGCTTGAGGCGCGCTGTCAAGTCTGTGGCCGCCATCCGCTTGCCTGCCTGCACGCCCACTGCCTGGCTCGCCCATCCGGACTACTGTGATGTCATGATGCTGACCTGTTTGCAAGAAATTCCATGCCACATTCCTGCTTACCCGGCCGAGCGCGCTACTGTAATGTCATGATGCTGACCTTCCTGCAAGAAATGACATGCCATGACGAACTAAAGGCAGAAGTCTACCCTGATCTGCCTACTGACGGTGCCATGTCTAAGTGGCTGGCTGGGCGTGAAATTCTCTCATCATTGAATGCAAATGTCAACCCAATCAATCACTCGCCAATGCAAGAGTTTCCCGGAGATGGATTGATCTACAAGTCTGTGGACACCACCATTTCTGATGACCAGGCTGAGACATATCACACGGAGCTAGTAAATTCAGTTGAACTATCGGGAATTCCTCCTCACCTCCTCAAGCTAAAGTTTGGTATACTAGTCATAATCCTGCGCAACAAGGAGCCTCCCCAAACAACATATGTCACTCGCTGGAAACATTAAAAGGCCACATGAAAATCTAATTGAAGCTACGACCTACTGTAGCTCATACAAAAATGAAGTGGCATTTCTCCCAAGGACCTACTAATCCTATCAAACCCTGAGCTGCATTTCCAATTCCAAAGTCCCGTTTTTTCATGCGAGCTATGCTTTGCCATGACTGCAAATAGAAGTCAGGGACAAACTTTCAAAGAAATTGGGGTGGATCTCTCAGCATCTTTGTATCGAACACTTGAACAAGAAATGTGGTTTATCCAGAATCCCTAGAGAACCAAGAGTCCAAGTCTCAGAACTTGAATGTGGAATGTCATGAAAATGTGAAAATCGTTCTCTCTACTCTTGGTCTTTCATGATACACTCTTCCATTACTCAAAAGTAAAAATAAACCTTACATTTTTATACATATTAACTTTTAATTACGCCATTTAACTCAAGCAGAAAATTTAATTTGTTCAAGATAGTTTTTTATCCCCGAGTAACGCCGGGTACCTTTGCTAGTCTGAAATAAGTGTGGAATGGAGGATATAATGCGCTGAGAACAGTCAGAAGGAGAAAAGGCAGGCGAATAAAGAAGAAAAGGAGATCAAGGGAATATTTAATCCCTTCTAACAATTGTAAAGATTGAGGGCCCTTTCTAACCTTGAGAAAATCCTCATCCAGCATAGCGAAATATTTTATAAATACAGACTCCTCTGATACGGAGAGAAACAAACACAAAAATTTTAGACTTTGTTTCTGTAGGGGAGAAATTTCCAAATGTTTTCTTTGTTTTTATTTTCACTGGTGCGAAGCACAAAATCTGACGTCAAGCATTTTGGCTACAATTCCAACCTATCTATCCTTCCCTTTTCAATCTTACCTTTTTTTATATTTCCTTTTTAAAACTTGGCTTCATGTTTCTAATGAAGGATTGCAATTCTTGCAGTTCAGAAGTGTTTACCATACCTCATAATAACGTAAGCGGAGATGCACTTCCTTGACATAATTTTTACGTAAGTATGTGATCGCGTGTTTGAGTTTAAGAGAATTTTCTTCCCGTCAAGTTTAATTCAAATAACTTGTGAAATTGGACTGATAGAGCTGCAATACAGAGCTGAAAGTTTTCGGACACCTCGGAAATTCCAGGTGTCCGAAAACTTTTGGACGGGCTGTACTAACGATTTCATCTCATCATCATCATCATCATCACCACTTCTCACTAACTCAATAATTTAAGAAGGGGATTTTTTTGAGTATTTAAATAATAATTTTATCTTAGTTTGGTTATGACTTAAGTTACTTTTAATAATTCTTTTATAATATTAAAAAACAAAATGGTGAAGTTCAGAAATAAATATAAGTATCGAAATTTTGTAAATTTTTTAAAAACCAAAGAATTTATAAATGGTGAAGTTCAGAGAATTGATTTTTATATATCTTCTTCTATAAATTTATATTTTAGCAACGTGATATTTTGAAAGGGGGAAAATTTAGTTTTGAGTTCCTTTTTAAAATTATTATAATTGGCGAAGTTCAAAAAATTTATAAAAATTTAACCATGGCTGCTTTTTTTTAGATTTTAAATTTTAATCTTAATAGTGAAGCGCAAGCTCTGCCCCCCCGTAAGGAAAAGTGGCGAAGCCATTGCCTGGTAGTTATATATTTTCACTGTTCATAATTTTGAGTAGATAGAAATTACAAAACTTTTGGATATATCCATATTTCTCTCTGCACAATTTTGTTTTCGCTTTTTCTGAAAAAAATTCTCGCTAGTTCACTAGGCACATCTTAACGGAAATAAGAAATTAAGAGGTTTCTTCAAAATATCTTTTTTATTTCCATACCAGGCAATGGTTTCGCCACTCCCCCCCCCCCCAACGGGGGGGAGCTTGCGTTTCACTACTAATAGTAAAATTTAAAATCTAAAAAAAAGCAGCCATGGCTAAATTTTTATAAATTTTTTGAACTTCGCCAATTATAATAATTTTAAAAAGGAACTCAAAATTAAATTCCCCCCCCCTTTCAAAATATCTCGTTGCTAAAATATAGTTATAGAAGAAGATATATAAAAATCACTTTTCTGAACTTCACCATTTATAAATTCTTTGGTTTTTAAAAAATTCACAAAATTTCGATACTTATATTTATTTCTGAACTTCACCATTTTGTTTTTGATATTATAAAAGAATTATTAAAAATAACTTTGATAAAAAATAAGTCATAACCAAATTAAGATGAAATTATTATTTAAATACTCAAAAAAATCCCCTTCTTAAATTATAGAGCTAGCGATGATGATGATGATGATCCCCTTTTAATACCACAACGGTTTAATAACTAATAGGTGGGTAAATTCCGAAGTTCTCTTTGCATGTCAGCGCATTCCTGTGAAAGTGTACATAGTTTTATACCTATATTTGTGTTTTTACATATGTTTATTCCTGTGTGTGTAACTATGTGTTTCAATGAGTATTTGTATACACAAATCCATATTTGATCTTTTACTTCGTGAGGGCCTGAGCTTTTTTCTGAATAATCTTGTTCGTGTACTTTTATTGGACAATCTCTGCCTTTTGTATATTTAATTAGGTATGAGCACATATTCTCAAATGCGTGTGTGTGTTTGCGTGTCGGGGATTTTTTTTTATGCGTAAGAACGGCAAGTTTCTTATCTTGGTGCCTGAGGTAATTATTCTGCCGAGCGAATTGGAAACCGGAAGCCTTAAAATGTAACCTCCGAAATCAAAAACGAAAAATCGCAATTTCAAAAATAGAAATTCCAAAATTATTTCTGGAATTTTAAAGGTTAAAAAATAATTGCAATTCCTTAAATACAAATTTAGATAAAGGAAATTTTTTTAATTTCCGGATTGAAAATTATAATGTATACCATATCCCCCCTCCCCCGCCTTACTACTGAGAAGGAGCAAGTTCCTGAACTAGCACATTTTCCTGGTCCTTTAACAATTTAAATGGTCATCTCTTTTGACTATTTGGGCTACACTTCCTCTTACTTTATTATAAATAAATGCGCATTCTTTCATTGATTGTATGGACGATGAATTTGTTGCATCCATAGTCATACTTTTCCCATCGCCACTTCCTTCCCCTCCTCCACCCTACCTCCTGTATGAAAGGATGCCAATAAGAGTTCACGGATCATTAACAATTCTCTCCATCTAACCAACCAATCCTTCCGCCTTTTCATAATGATCGAGATTCCAACGTTTTCCACCCACGCATACTTCCCTATCCTCTTCACCCACTCGTTTTCCTCTCTTACTTACATCTCTTTCACACTTTACAACATCAATTTTCCCTCAACGCCCATCTCCTGTCATTCTGCTATCCCCCACCCCGTACTTTAGCATCCTCTCCACATTTACTCCCACTCCCACATTCGTGCACTCACCCTTTATCTTCCAGTTCGTCTCTCTCTCACACTCTCTCATTTACACTCATCGATCGGCTCATCCTCCTCTCTTTCTCTCTCTTCATCTCCGCAGGATCCGGTCTGAGGGCTGAGCCTCTGTCATTGGTCGCGCCATTCATTCAAATGCAGTGATTTGTAGTTTCACGCACCCTATTTCCGCATCCCCCGGCGGACAAAGAAAAGGATCGGGTGTCGAGACTAGGGCTTCTCATCACCTCCCCCTTGAAACATATTTTTTTTCAGGGTTCAAGTATGTTAGGACATAAATCTAAGACGGATCAACGGATCCCCCAACAATGCGAAGGATGCCATAGTCCCGTCCAGTGGTGCCCAAACGTTCGAGACTTGATTCGATTCCCTCTCGTCACATGATGAGGCCTTGACTTTTAATTCAGAAGAGAGTTTTTATTTATTTAATAAAACAGGCGAAAACCGACAGGGGGACACTTCGCCACAAAAGTATTAAAGAATGGTTTGTAAACAAAGGGCTAAAGGTAACTCAGAATGTAATAGCACACCGCAACTAACCTTTATTTGTGCTTGGAGGGTGTATTATGAAAGTTCAGGGAAATATTTGTACAAAGAACAAATATAAATATGAACTACTTGACTTTTCCTCCTGTGCCAGTCTATGTGCATGTGTTAGAGTGAAAAAAGCAGAAAGAACTTGGAAACATACCTAGTTTCTCTAAGATTGTATTTTAATAATCTGGTAAGTAAAAGCTTTCAACAGTTTTCTATATTTTTTTTTCTATTCATATTATTTATTAAAGCAAGCAACATCCGAGAAAAGACGTCCGAATAATTAACGCATTTTTTCTGAAAAAGTTCTACCCTAATTTCGACTCTTCGGACATACAAAAACATCCGCTGTTTTCTGATATGCCCACGATGCCCACGATGTTCAGTTAAATCACTAGCTTTCTCTTTTAACAAAAGTAAGGCAATGTGTTTAAATGTATTAAAAGGAGGACTCATAGGGAAGAATAGTGAATAATTTAAGTAGTTAAAAACGTCTCATTGTTAGCAAACGAAGAGAGATACGAGTATCATAGTGAAAAATTTAGATAGTTCAAAACGTTTTATTGTTACCAAAGTTCTTAAACTGTTATAATGTATGAAAATGAAGAATCGTAGAGAAGAATTATGAGTAATTTAAGCAGTTTAAAATGTTTCAGTGTTGTAAAAGTAGGGGTGTGATAAAATATATTAAAAAAAAATGCATGATGCAGAAGAAAAAGCATAAAAGAACTGATTTAGGGGCTAAAAAATAAACGTATCACTTACAACGAGGAAGATTGGAGAGAACGAGATTTTTAAGCAAGAAATAATGAATATGATGCAGCCGAAAATGCACTCGTAAAAAAGACCAGATTCTTAGCTGGAATTGTTCTAAAAGACAAATTAGGAAGTTAGTAGCATGAATAATGCAATTAGCCCTTTGCCTTGCAAAAACGCCTGAAGTGAACACAAAAAAGATTAACCTTTTAAAATTTTCAGACAGAAATTCTCTCTTGACTATTTTAGTTTTTTTTTTAATTTGTATATAATTTACGAAACTAAGTCCATAAAACATTTGATATAATATATATATATATATATATATATATATATATGGGTAAAAATCACGAGAGGTAACACGTGATTGTACCACGTAGGGAAAAAGAAAGATAGATTGGAGCTTAGCACTTTCGTTTTCTTAATAACATTTTCAAACTAACAATGGTTTATGAAATAGAGAGACACTGTATTTGTATAAATACAGTGTGTATCTCTATTTCATAAACCATTTTCTCTACGTGGTACAACCAAATATATATATATATATATATATATATATATATATATATATATATATATATATATATATATATATATATATATATATATATATATTCGAAACTTAAAATCCCCTTTGTCTATGGGTCTATTTTTTTTAAATAATTGAAAAAAACACATAAGTAAAAATAATATTTAGATGTAGTTGCTAACAAAATTTTTAATTTGAGCAAATGCAACTTTAACTCTTTGAAACCTAATAACTAATCTCCGATACAATCAAGGCTACCAGTTATGAGTTCTAAGATTTAGGAGCAAAGTTATCGCCGTCCGCCTAAGTTCCAGCTAATTATCATTCCGACAATTCATTGAGATAAGCAAAAATTCCTCCTAATTTCTCTAAATTAACGAGATAAATTGCATTTTGAGAACCATAATATTGTATGCAGAAAGTGACTAACGACATCACGTATCATATATGGCGCTCTCGCCCATTCGTGTCATTCGCATCTATTTTGTGGCCCCGTTTATCTCCGTAAACTGAGAAAATGAATCTCAGAACAATTTGTAAAGGTGAAAGTGTGTACTTATCAGGTTAAGGGATGAGGTCAAGAGTCATCTAGGACAATTGCGAAGTTCCTGAGCAATGAATTTGATATCGAACATCCGCGTGGGTTGTAGTTGTCTGTTATTCTGGAGCTTCATTTACAATCCCTTACGTTTCATTCTTTTTCCATTCGCTATCGATTCCAGTTTGAGTTTACTCAATGGACGCAATTTCTAAATTTATCATTCTGACTTTGCTTTCTTCATAAAGTTCAAGCCTCAGTAATTGCACCCCACCGGCTTGTATTGGGTCGGAGTGGGAAATTGCACAATCCTCAAAATAACGCGTTAAAGGTTTCGTTATCTTGCGACTCATTATCAAAATACTGAAAATCTTACTAATTCTTTTTTTGCTCAGTTAATAAAAATAGATGGTAGACTATCAGAAAAAAAATCCGTCTGCAGTAAAATACTACGCCGACTTCACCAACATGCAAAAGATACAGCTCAATAAAGGAAGGAAAGGAAAGGAGATGAACAACAAATATGGGCATCATCTATTCGTCAAATCTCCGTTGTTCAAGGTCGCCTCTACGAAGGGTTCTATTCGCAAGGTTCCATTCTAAAGGAAGAGGGACCGGTAGTTTCAGCCTTGATGGCATCCTACTCTTAATGAGAGAGTTACCAAGTAAAGAAGTCCCTATTTACACACACACACACATATATATATATATATATATATATATATATATATATATATATATATATATATATATATATATAAATGTGTCACAATATTTTAACTCAAAGAATTTGTTTCGAATATAAAAATGAATTGAGTTTGCGAGGCCACAAGAACACCTATATCATTTTCTGGCACGTGTCGTAAAAGGCAACTAAGCCCAAATACGGGCTGCTGGCCTGGGAAAACACATTAACTAAACTGCTGCGATGACTATACTAAATTTATTTCCACCGAGATAACTTTAGGGGAAAGAGGTTATAGTTAATGTTGTAAAATAGAGAAAAATAACGGTGGCATCTCTCCTTCTCTAGTTGAAGAGATATTTTTGGCATTTAAAATAACAAACCAATCTATCGAGCCATTGCGAACAAGCGGACAAAATCGAGAGGATACAAAATAAAGAAACTCAATTAAAGCAATCCTTCAGACCACTCGGCTGCGCGGTAGAATTAAAATCCTAATGACGACCAGTATTTTAACTGGCGGGAGAAACAAGGAGATAGAAAACTCGATACGAGTGAAAAAAAAAATGACAGAATAAAATAATCAGACTTTGTAAACAAAAGGTATATTCAGGAAACATAAAACGCAATTCCGTTTCAAATTAATGGATTTCCGCAATATAAATTATAATTAGAAGTAAAGAGGGAAATCTTTTCCTGATATTACGTAAGTTCGAAAGTCGAACTACGCAATATTAACATTGAAAGTTAAAAGCAATAACAAGGTTTAGATTTGGGCGTGTGTGGATAGGTAAGTAGAATGATGTGTTCAATCATCAACCATCATTTCATCTGAACATATAAAAGAGCTTGACCACATCTATAGATGGATGACTATATAGACGAAAATGATAATCCACCTCGATTTATAAGCCAAAAAGCTTCGCTCCTCAAAAACATGAAATAGAATAATAAAAGAATAAAATCATTTAAAAGAATCAAGGTAGTAGCCCTAAAGGATAAAAAATAGTAAAAATGTTGAGCTGTTTTTTAAATATAATTCTATGGAAGGATGTAACATCACACTCTTCCATCACAGTACAATAAAAAGGTTATATAAATCTAAAACACCAAATCTTTGCTCGGGAAATTATATAATTAGAGACAGAATTTTTAGCCCGATATCTCTATCGAAACTATCTTACTTGGCACGATTAACTTTCCCTTTACCCTGAACTGTTTCCCTTTCACATTCACAATAACACTAACTCACTCTCGTTTCATATAACTTTTTAACACTCACATTCCAACATGTTTCACCTCTTTTTGACCTTTTTCCATCTATAAAGTAGTGCTAACCTGCGACTGTTGCGATTGCAAGAAATTAGGTCAGTATCTCAGGCAAGTGGGTCTCTTATAAAGTGCCACGTAAATCGGGTTCACATAAAGTGACAGGTAAGTGTGTTTTAGATAAAGTGTTATGTAAGTGAGTTTCACATAGTGTCAGGTAAGTGGGTTTTACATAGAGTGCCGAATAAGTGAGTTTAATATAACTTGTCAGGTAAGTGTGTTTTAGATAAAGTGTCATGCAAATGGGTGTGTTTTACATAATGTGTCAGTTAATTGTGTTTTAGATTTAGTGTCAGGTAAGTGAGTTTATGATAAAGTGTGAGGTAAGTGAGTATCACATTAAAGGTCGGTATGGAATCTGTTACTAAGAATCGAAGTCACTTGGTTAATAACGGCACAAAAGCTAAATCTTAGCCCAAACCAGACCTTTCCTCTCAGAAATTTGAGATGAGCAAATGATGAGATGCAGATGACGTTACAAACATTGACATTTAACCAAGAAATTAAATTATTGCAGCTAAATTTTATAAATAAAAGGAAATATAATATTAAAATATATTATTCGGTGACCGTTTTGACTATACCCATTAAAATATAATCCTAATTGTTTATAGAATAATGTTCTAACGTTTTTTTAACGTTTTTATTTAACAAAACGAGCATGAATATTTATACGTGGGTGAACGAAACATAAACGCAGCTTAGTGTCGTTTCGGCTGAAAAAAATACACTTTTTCAGGCGCGTCGCCGATCTTCAGGTTTACCTTTATTTATTCGTAAATTGTATCGATTAATTTCAATTATTCTTACTGGTTATTGCAAAATTCATGTTATACTCGTTATGACACTCTCAACAAAGGACACAATGGAGGTTTTGATGAAGTTAGGCACGTTTTTATTGTTTTAAATAATAAATATGTGTTTAAATTGTAATATTAATCAATGTGACCGCCCTCGGCGGCGAGCACGCGCTCCAGGCGAGACCTGAAGGCCACGCAAACGTTGCGGACGAAGTCCTATCTTATGTTGTCCCACACGTCATTGACGGAAGACTTCAGCTCGTCGATGTTGCCGTGGCGGTCCTTGCAGACTTTGCCCTCGCCATGCGCCCGCACGCTGTAGTCGAGGGGATTGAGGTCGGGTGATTGCCGCGGCCCAAAGTCCATCGACTAGATGGTCATGATCGAGACCAACGACTCTTGCACGGTCTTGGCCGTGTGGGTCGGGACGCCGTCCTGCTGAAAGACTTAGACCGCCTTTTTCGTGATCTTTCTGACCCAGGGCAGGAATTTTGTGGCCAAGCTGCCCATGTAATCAGCCGCGAACCACACCAGCGGCATCTTCTCGTCATTCGAAACCACGTTGCCTAGCATCATCATGGAGGTCGCGTGCTTGGTCGTGGACACTTAGCGGACTTCGGAGACGTCCTGGCCGAAGCTTACCACACGGTCATTCTACTTGTTGATGACCGGATCGACTGTGAAGGCGTTTTCATCGGAAAAAACGAGACTCTGATTACCATGACTCTTCAAGTCATTAAGAAGATGACGACAGCAGTCCCTTCATTGTTCCCACATACAGTCAGTGAGCAGAAGCCTTTCCACGCACTCAAGCTCTTGCTGCCCTCCTCATTGACGGCCCGAGTGTCTTCTCCTTCGCGAGCGCAGTCATTTACAGCTCCAAAGCACTTTCGAAGGCTTTTCTTAGAGCCAACCGGTTGACGATATCCATGACAATCTGACAATATGGTTGATAATCTTCCTGAACGAGGTCGATCTTTGAGTTCATCCGGCTGATGTTGATCCGTTTGTCGATGTCGGACATGCTGTAACCCACGCGCAGGAAAGCAGAGATCTCGATTCTTTTCACTTCCATCCCGCCATACCAACACACAATGGAAAAGATGTTTTAATAACACATGCTGGAAAAATAGAAATATTAAAAAAACGAGTGTAGCATAACTTCTGCAAAACTTGGTAGATTCTGTGTGACTTTTACGTTCTTTGTTTAAATTTTACTTTTGTATGTTAGAGTTGGCAAGATGCATGATGTACATACTTAACATTTCCAGCCTAGATGTATTTCGATTATTAAGGTTTAGTTAAGCTTTCGTACAACCCAATTATTCATTTCTCTTTACATGTTGCAATCAGGTATCACAAACTTTCCAAATGTATTCCTCTATACCTGCTTTCAAATTTGACCTTTAATTCTAATGGTGGAAGTATGAATTCGGACGCGTCGTGGGGCTTAATTTTCTCAGGCCTAGACTGGCGCCAGCTAAGTTTGTTTTCATTTATGACCACCGTCCCCCCCTCTGATAGCGTTGACTTGACCGCCCGTATGGCGGCTGGTATCTCCCTCGTCTTTTCCCCACCCTGTGGGGTAGAAAGAATTCGCTCATTACCCCCCGGTTACCTCGTCAAAGCGGTGCTTAGCAAACTCCCTTGTTTGCATTGTTTGACGCCAGTCTATCACTTGGGACTTCGCTCGTCTCGTGTAGACGAACTTCCCTATTTAAGACAAAGTGCATAGTTCTCATCAGAGAATGCGAGTTAGGAAGTCTTGTCGCCCAGATCTAGTGCATCTATACCCCAGTCGAACCGAGCTTCGTCGTCGTGATCTCTTGAGCAGATCATCTCCGTAATCCGCTCTGTTCAGAGGAAGATTTCCACTACTTTATTACGTCCCGGAAGACTGTCCTGGGCTTCGCCTCTTCTCATCCGTCTTCGTGGATGATCGCTCCCCACCCCACCCCTCACCCGGAAGTCGGAGTAATCGCAACCCCGCTGTAGTTCCCTGAACGCTCATACCCCTAGTTCGTTCTACGAATACCTGGCCACTGGTTTTCCGCTCCCGTCAATCATCCAAGGTAATCCAGAATCCTACCCTCGTAAGTCACTTCATTCTCTCAAGTACTAAGAAGACCCCATAATCGCATAACGAAAAGATTTAGTAATCTTACTCATCTCATTTAAACCATCGAATTAATTAATAATTCCAGGGCCCAGCTTCCATTAATTCCTGCCCGCGATAATATTTATTGTCACGCTAACCTTTGTGCTAATTTCCATTATTATTCTTGTTTCCAAATTTAATCATTTATCTTGCATTAAAGCTTATTTTTGTAGAGGTGTTTCCTTAAATAATTCCTGAGTTGAATCTGGCAAACGAGTTTCCCTTTCGAATAGCCAACCTGTAATTAAGTCGCACTCTTACTTTGGGAGGCCATTGCCTTCCCTTCGCTGCATACCTGCCTGAGTACAGGGCCGAGATTTGCCGGTCTAACTCAATTGCGTATGTACCCATATTAGACAGTGGGATATACTGTGTCGTTCCGCGACACTAATTGCTCTTTTTTCTTCAAAACTATTATCCATTATTTTCGTCTTTAAAAAGCTCAATGGCTACTCCCACTACGAGAATAACTTATGGCAATTCCTTTATCTTTGAATATAATCTTATGGATTCGAGGAAAATAATGAGCTATCGTCAGTAAAGCTCTATCTTAAATATATCCAATTAATTATAATTCCCTTTTGCTTCCATTCTGAAAAATTTCTCAAGCACTGCTGTAGACAGTTTTAACAGCTAGGATCCCCTGTATCATTCATTCATTTTGTTTTTAATTTATTTGCCGAGTGTAGCATATAGGAGGATATAAAATAAATGTATTTGTGGAAGAGTATGCAGATGTAAGTCTTGCTAAATCCTTTTTTCTGGAGTGCTCTTAAGACTGAATCGAAGTCTTTATTATAGTCTCTAAATTCCAGGCAGAGATATTTCGTATTCATTATTACCCTGCAATAATTGTTGATCGGACTACAGATGATCATATGTGATATAGATATTTTTAAAACCTGCCTATTCCGGTGGCTGACGGTACTTGAGTGTCTTTGTCAGGCTGTTGTTGGCTACCTTTATTTCATTCCTGTTGCCATTTCTTATAAAGAAGTAAAACAACATTAGAAAACAACTCTTAAAAGCA
The DNA here is from genome assembly GCA_963969495.1 of Ceratothoa steindachneri. NCBI lineage: Eukaryota > Metazoa > Arthropoda > Malacostraca > Isopoda > Cymothoidae > Ceratothoa > Ceratothoa steindachneri. Next base: position 42,173,872 of record OZ018321.1, on the reverse strand, counting down.
AATTACAGAAAACGAGCAATACGAGTACTTATGTAAAACACGAATAATGTTTTGAAGAAAGAAAGTGAAACAGCTGTCCTCTCAGTTATTTAAGACGGGGTCTTCCAATTGGTATCGGTTGTTCTAACTAGTAAACTAACACGGACTTTATTCAAACGTAATTTTGTACATTTTTCGATCAATATAGGTACCTTTGCAAGCTAGAAATAACACCCAAGGATTTTTAAACTCATCTTTTTACGCGCCTCAAATTAAAGAACTCATAATAAGGGTCGATTTCAAGATGAAGTCATGGTATATCTGAGGGTAGTAGACTATTCTTCCAAACCTTTTATAGTTTGGGCGTTTTTTCTAAAATGCGAAACAATCTACATAAAGCCTTGAGGAGATGTAGTCTTTGTACTCTTTTAGATATACGAGGGGCGGTCAATAAGTTTTGCGAATCGGTAGGGAAAAACAGAGGAAGGGGAATGGCTGTTTGGGGGAGTTTTAGGACAAGTTATGACAAGTTAGGACCTGCAGCTACACGCTTCTGCCTCGTCTATTTAAGTAGCAGTAGCTGATCGCAGATCGTCAGTCACAAATTTTTCAACAATGGAGATGGTTGAGCACCGCGTAGTTATCAAACTTTTGACCAAGGAAGGCAAGAATGCAAAAGAGATCCATGAAAGCATGGTTGCAGTGTACACCGACACCGCCCCTTCCTATGCAACCATTGCTCGCTGGAATAAGGAGTTCCGCCATGGTCGTGAGTCCCTTGAACATGACCCCCGTCCAGGAAGCCCGTCAGACGTGACCAACGAGGAAAATGTGGCCCGTGTGGAGAGGATGATCTTCGAAAATCGACGGGTGAAGGTCGAAGAAATCAAGCGAGAACTTGGAATATCACGCGGAAGCGTTATCAACATCATCCACAACAATTTGGCCATGGCCAAGGTCTCTGCCCGTTCGGTCCCTAGAAACCGCACGAAACCTAACGACCCATGATCGACTTCAACGTCGTCAAACTTCGGAGGAGCTGCTGCTCCTGTACAACCAAGACCCGGCGGGATTTGAGTCTCGCATAGTGACAGGTGATGAAACGTGGGTCCATCACTGGGATCCCGAGACCAAGCTCGAAAGCATGGCCTGGAAGCACAGGGCCACTCTGACCCCCATCAAGTTCCGGACCCAACCCTCAGCCCGGAAGATCATGGCCACCATCTTCTGGAATTCTGAGGGAGTGTTGATGGGGGTCTATGCGCCTCGTGGAAGGGCCATCACAGGCCAATATTACGCCGAGGAACTGGCTGGGTTGAAGAAGTGCATCCGTCAGAAGCGGCGCGGCAAGTTGACACGCGGTGTCCTGCTCCTCCACGAAAATGCCCTTGTCCAGAAGGCCAGAGTTGCACAAGCTACCCTGTGTGAGTGCGGATTCGAGGAGCTCAACCCTCTCCCCTACACTCCAGATCTGGCCCCTAACGACTACTTTTTATTCCGCCAGCTCAAGGCTGCACTGCGTGGACGCCGGTTTGGGGACGATGAAGATGTCCAGCTCGCCGTCCAGGAGTGGATTGAACAGCAGTCGGGAGATTTCTGGTTGTCGGGAATTCGAAGCCTCAGGGACAAGTGACGCAAGTGCATTGAAGTCGAGGGTAGTTATATTGAAAAATAATAAAACACTTTTCCTTATATGTCGTTTCATTATATCCGAATGGCAAAACTTATTGACCGCCCCTCGTATAATATACCATAATTAAAATTGTGGATACCCCGAGCTTTTGTTAAAAATTCCTTATCAAAGTTAGGTTTTCCTTTGTAAAAAAAATTGTAATTATGTAAAAAAAAATCGAAATACTTTAATAATTCGAGGTGTAATTATGTTGTCAAACATACATGCTTGCGAGCAAGCACGCGAGGCAGAAAAGTGAAAATAAATTCATGTTTCTCCGTCTTCCAGTTATTCTGTCAGTTTAACCTTTATTTAGTGTCAAATCACCGCTTATACTCGTAGCTTTGATGTTTATATCATTTAGTTCCTAAGAAATTCAATTTCGCTGCCCAATATCAGCCATTTACAGAGTGAAACACAAAGTGTAGACTGATATATATTTAATTATTTTCAGAACGCAATGTAATTTTAGATAATGCTTAGAGTCAAAAGAGAGAAAAAAAAATTATATGCTATAAGATGATGTAAATAATATTCAATGTGGCCGACTTTTTGCGTCGATGACACGACCAAGTCTCGGCTTGACCTAAGCGCAAGCGGCGCGCAGCGTTTCAGTTCATATTTCCTCCTAGCATTTTTTCAGTATGCACTTCAAAACTTCAACACATGGATGAGATTTAGTTCAGGTTTTCTGCTCAAGCATCGAATACACTACAAAGTCCATGGGGTTCAAATATGGCGAAATAAGAGGCCAAAGTTTCTTGGACCAAAACCGCTTAAAATATTTATCTGGCACCAGTCTTGAACTTTAATTTGCTCTGTGTAAGGTTGATCTATTTTGTTAAAGGGTTACACCGTCATTTCTTATTATTTTTGTTCACTCAAGAGATCACTTTCTTCTTCAGCATGTCCAAATTAACATAGTTATTGATATTTATTTATCCATCTTCAATGAAGATGGGAGGTGTAGTTGGCCAGCTGATGTTACGCCTCACCCTCCCTTTCCTCACATTATCACCAAAGTTGGCTTCTTTCTGTCTCATGAAAGATGTCTGCTATTCAACCGGAATCTTATTTTTATTATGTGCCCAAACAAGAGCATTCTGTGTGTTGTGTGGTGGCCTGGACAGTGAACAACTTCTCATTCCTCCACAGAACTGGAGACTGCCAGTCATCAAGGCACCGTGGGATGAGCAGCTTCGCTCTTTTGATTTTCTTCTTTTTGGTTTGGGTTGCGAAGCAAATGTACTTTATCTCTCTTGAATGGACGAAGTTTCAGATCATCTTTTAGCAATTTTTGCAAAATCACATGGCTCATTTGGGCCTCGAAAGCAAGTTATCTGGTTGTCCTCCTTGGATTTTCCCTGATCTTGTTCGTGTTCTTGATGAGGGCTGGGGTTTTCAGTGATCGAAGCAGGGTGGTCATCATTCTTGTAAGACAACTGCCTGCCTCTTTAAGCCATAAAAATATCCATATCTGCTTATATGGGGGTGTGCAACATTTTAAAAATATTGCCCGCTGTCTTTCCGCTTCTATAGAGATAAAAGAGTACTTCACATTTTTCAGTTATATTTGTAAACGGGTGTTTTTTTTATGAATTTACAATTTGAATCACAAAATTCAATATAACCTGAAAGAATCTTCAAGAAGTTAAGTAATTAATGGCATTATAAAAATTGAAATGATTTGTAAAATCAGTCTATACTTTGTGTTATACCCTGTATTTGTCGTTCGTGTCTTGGTTTATCTCGGTCATAGGGTGTCAATTTTTGCAAATCCTTGAAATAGGGAAACTATCTTGACACCCATTGCTAACGTACTTATGGACATACGCATAACTTCCTGTGACAAATCCATTGAATTTCCGCTATTACTTGGGGGAGGAGAAATCCCAGGACGATGTAACCTCCCCCCCTCCCAAACACAAATGAACAAAGTTTTAATATGAAAAACATATTTATTTTTAACTTTAGGAGGGGCAAGTTTTCAACAAAAAGATTTTTTTAAATGAGAACAAAAAAATAAGTATGACTAACGGATATTTTTTGTAGGTGGATAATGAGAGACTAAATTTAAAAAAATATTAAATATAAATATGAGAACGAGTGAAAAGGACTAAACATAATATCAAGGAGCAAGTTCATACAAACGGTTCATGTACGAACTTCAATTCCCTTGTGAAGCCAAGGAGCAAAAAGGATTTCAGTTTTTTTCTTTGAAGCCTTTTTACAAAAATCCGCCATCCCTTAAGAAGGTCTTGAACAAAAGGTCTGTTCTTTCCTCTTTAAAAATAGGCGCCAGAGGAAATTCGAGACCCGTTTCAATCAGCTTCGCTGATCTCCATATCGCATTGTAATAATCTTTGTTTTGAGGGCTAGGTGGAGATAGCTAATGACTAATTTCACCTAAATTAATATTGCAATTCATTGGAGTGAAATATTTCTTATTTTTGTAATCACATAACATGATCTTTATTCATTTCGTACTCCACCCTTGAATTTATAGTGACCCTGTAAAGTAGTGGGTGTTATCCTCTATCGCCCTTGGTTTAATTTTAAATTTCAAAGGACTTAAAAAAAGAATTCTATTTAAATGCAATTAAGGTTGAGGAAGCCCCGCACCAGATACTTTACATTCAACTACTTCACTATATTAACATTTTTAATTACTAAAATATTTTTAAGTCCTAAATAAAGTATTCCAGCAACCCTTCGGTGGGTTACTACTCTAAAGGTTTGGTGGCAAGATGATTAAAAGGGGGAGAAATTACCATTTCAAAATTTAAGATTTCACATGACAGAGGCATTAATGAATCAAGTGTCCCACCCTCCAGGATAATTTTACCATTTATAGTGTCAATTCCCTTTCCAGAAGTCATTTGGGGTTCGAATGTGGTAATTTTGCACCGGGAGTTGGAGGTTCAAATGTGCCACACTGATCCCATTTTCACCTATGCTTGTGTGGCATCAGAAACCATTAATCGGTTTATGGTTTTCACCCACGTTCTATTTTATTGCATCACTACGCATCACCAACCAGCAGCCACGTTCATACCTCGGTTTGCTATTACAATTACTTTCTCACTCATTTCAATCGGATCAGAGACCCTGACAAAGGGCTACAGCTCAAAAGAGGGTACCCCCTTCCCTTGCCCCCTTCCATATGAACCATGGGTAACCATGATGTAGTTGACATCTGGAGGAATCCGTGCCAACACAGCATTCGCGCCCGCGGGGTTGACCTGGTTTAATTTTTGGGGCCAGAGCGGTGTCCCGGCCGGAAACGCACCAAGTAGTCTCACATTTAGATTCAACGGGCTCTATATAATAATAATTAGTCTAGTGGGATGGGAGGAAGTAAATTGCAATATAATCAGCAATGGTATGCGGTTACTATAGCAACGGTTAATCACCTTCACACTCCAATGGACATGAACAAGCCTGGGGGACGTTCCTCATCTACGGGCTGTTAGATTTTGTCGAATGGATAAAGTCACTCGCTTGACGTGGAAGAGGAGCGTGCCCGAGTCGTGCCCGAGTCGTGCCCGAGTCGTGCCAGATGAAGTGCGAAGGTGATTATCCATTGATATGGTAATCGCAGAATTAGTTTCCGCGTATCGGGGACTCAGACTTTCTCTCTCTCTCTCTCTCTCTCTCTCTTCTCTATATCTCTTTCTTTCTTTCTATCCATGTCTCTCTCTAAGTCTCTAAATCTCACTTTAACACTCGTTGATTCTATCTAACTCTCTAATTCTCTATCTAACTCCCTCTCTCAGTCTCTAACCATCACTGTTTGTACAACTCACTCGTCCAACCGCACCTGGAGTATGCCGTACAATTTTGGAGTCCTTCGTTACGAAAGGATATCACGAGATTGGAACGTGTGCAAGCCACGTCAACCAAACTGATTCCCTCTATCAGACACAAAAGTTACGACGATAGATTAAGGGAATTAGATATGTTCTCGCTGGAGACGTGGAGACTACGTGGTCACCTTATTGAAGTGTTTAAATTACTTCGAGGCCTCCTCAATATGGACTACAGGAATATTTTTCAACTTAGCGAGGGCAGAACCAGAAATCACGGTTACAAACTTGAACTGAAGCGTTACCGCCGTGATCTATGTGGGAATTTTTTCACATACATCATCTGTGGTGCTTGAAATGCATTTTCAGTGGACGTTGTTAACAGCAATTCGGTTGAGCAGTTCAAGACGAGACTAAACAAAGTCTTGAAAAATCCCTGTTTGAGCACTTACGGCGTTGAGCAGAACTGTGCCTGCTCAACTGTTAGCCCAAAGGTACCCTCTTCGAATGGACCGTAAGGTCTCCTAGGGTACTTCTTTGCCTTGTAACTTGTAACTCTTTAATTTTCCCTCTCTCAAAATTGATCTCTCTAACTCTCTTTACAACTCTTTTTAAATTTTACTCTCTCAAAATCTCACTCTCTACCTCTCATTCTCTGCCTCTCTCTTTGACTCATTTTAACTCTTTTTCGCTTTAACTCTATCTCACTCTCTTTAAATTTACTATTTTACTGTCTGTCTCTCTTTTTCTCTCTTTAACGCCATGTTTGTTTGATTATCTTTAACTCTTTCTGTATATCTCTTACTCTCTCTCTTTTACCTTCTCATTAACTCTTTTTATCTCTTTAATTCTATATCACTAACTCTATCTCATTAACTCGTTTTAACTATTTCACTTTCTCTCTATATATCTTTCTATCTCTTTAATTCTCTATCACTAACTCTATCTCATTAACTCGTTTTAACTATTTCACTTTCTCTCTATATATCTTTCTATCTCTTTAACTTTCTCTCTTTACTTTCCTCTTTCCTTAAATCTCTCAAATTCTCCTTATCCTTAACTCTCTTTCTTTTTCTCTCTCTCTCTTTAACCTTTCCCTTTTCTATAACTCTCTCTCTCTCTCTCTCTCTCTCTCTCTCTCTCTCTCTCTCTCTCTCTCTCTCTCTTAACTCTCCCTCTCTCTAGCCTGGTTAAGTATTTAATTCTCCATCGCTATTTCCTGCAGCCTCATGCAGTTAACTCATCCAGTGATGTATGATAGTCAGTCACTATGAGTCAACAAGTCAAGGCGTACAGTAATTAACACCGGGGTTCCCAACAAATGCGCCCGAGGGATGATAGAAGAGTGCGCAGCTTTCCATCGAGGAAAAAGCACATCGGGCTGAAATTCTACCTATCAGGAATTTGAAAACAACAAGAAAGAGGTTCAGTTGAGGGTCAGAACAAAACCACTTTCCCCGAAAATAAGGTGGGGCGCGCTAAGCCACTAGGGAACAAACCAGTCGATGCGGAAATGCTATAAGGGAAAAGGAACTAAATAAGAGAGATAACTATGGGAAAAGATTACCCGTAAGGACGCGGGAGATATTCTATTCCTAAATCCCCAGGAGCAAAGGAAGTGTTTTATCAGTGCGTGTGAACCACTTCCTCACTATAGCTACCTAAATGTGTTTCACAACCTCTTCCGAAGCAGTGTACCACGTTACCAGGTACTAGTTTTCCAATCTGTACTCCTTTTTACATTTAAATATTTTTAATACCAAATTTTAAAAATTATTTTTAAAAACTTTGAATTATTTGCTCATGTAAAATTGAAATTTGAATGATTTAAAATTAAAACTTATCATAGGGTTGCTGCAACTCCACAGGGCCTACTTACGAACCGACATAATTTCGGAGTATTTTAGATGCGTTTCAGGCCTCCGATTGGCGAAGGTGTCCTGATTCTAGTTTTGAAAACACTCTGCAAACACCAGCATAGGAATTTTGGGGCACGGTAACGCTTTCCAACAAATTTTAGCCTTCAAAATGCTACAGCAATGTGAAAGTCAGTCTCTAGGGTATATTTGTGCCTACATCACGAAAATGACATTTGCTTTTAAACACGAAATGGCTCGTTTTTTTATAAATTGTGAAAAAAGTTTAGGAATTATCCATTTTAATTCTTAATTTATGTTTTTTTTCAAATTATCTCTACTCACTGTAGGGGAACAACATAAGCAACTACAAGTCTTAAAGATTGATTAATGACATAATTGGTACGGCCAAGGTTATCATCGATGCTGCGATAAACTTCTGGACACGATGTATGGTTGTTACTGAAAGGACTATTATTTATTGATAATTATTATTGGCGTTATAATCCGTGATCGAACAACCTCAATTTAGTACAAGGAAGGGCAATTAAATGAATCAATCATTTCAAATAACTATCAACGGAGCTGAAATGAACAGCCCGAGTCAGGCTGAGGATTCAGTTTTTTTGTTAACATAACTCAAAATGCGCAAATTTCGACCAAACAAGCTTGACATAGTTCTTTTACTTAAATACCAAAATATACTTATGCAAAATATATGTTAATGAATATATCATGAGAGAGAGAGAGAGTTAAATATAGGTATGGGATTGAGGAGAGATATGTAGAGGAAAGAACGCAGAGAAAAAAAGAGAGACGGGAGAGTCAAAGTCAAAAGCTTTATTCCATTCTTAAATAGCTATTACAATAATAATACAAAAATTTCAGCATTAAAATATTTACACAATGATAAAATTATTATAATATAAACTATTTACAATTTTAGTAATTACTTTGAAGAACATTCCCATGAATTAGTTAGTTACCTGGGCTTACATGCCTAACAGATGAACGCACCTACTTTCTTAGCAAATATTTTAAAAGTCGAGATTTAAACACCGACATATTTTGACATTGATTTATGTCAGTAGGTAAAAAATTCCATAGTCTAGGGTCTGATACAGTTAAGGCTTTTACCTCCTATAATATTAAAAGTTCTTTGGTACAAAATATAAGTTCTGGTGTCTGGTATTTATAGTAACAATACGCATTTGATTCACAGTTAACAAGAAGAAGAGCTATTCCGTAAGATTCTACTTTTGATTTTAAAAACTAAAAAGCAAATGTTAAATATAAATTTTGAATCCATGCGTAGCCATGCCAGCCTATAAAAAAGGGGTTACAAGTTCATGCTTACTTACTCCACCAATGGCAACCCTCGCAGCCAACTTTGTAGCCTTTTTACTCGAGACATTTTGGGTCTTAGTTGTAAACCCCCAAACACTGAGAAAGTAGTTGAGAACACTCACTACTAATAACTAATAGAGGAGAGAAGTAGAGAACAAAGAGATGGGAAAAGATATTTTTTAATTTAAGAAGAGAATGAAAGCGAGATAGAGAGAGATTGAGGCCTATAGAGAAAGAGAGGCATAGAGAAAGAGATACAGTCCTTTGCAGAGATAACGAGAGAGAAAACTGGATAGAGACAGAGAGAAATGAGAGAGAGAGAGAGAGAGACCTAGGGAGGGAGAGAAAGCTAAACACCCAGAGAGAGAGAGAGAGAGAGAGAGAGAGAGAGACATAGAGATACCTATAAAAACAAGGACCAGCAAAGACCCTAAGGTCCGCTCTAAAATCTTAGGGTCTTACAGATAGTGAGAGTTAGAGAGAAAGAGCTAGAGACCCATAGAGGGAGAAAGAGAGAGAGAGAGAGAGAGAGAGAGAGAGAGATACATAGAGAGACTCCTAACAAGAGAGTCCTTGAGATTTTTCTCTCAATAATACCCATGTGGCGACTGCTGTCAAGGAGTCCTTGAAAGAAAGAGAAAGAGAGAGAGAGAGAGAGAGCGAGAGAGAGAGAGTAACAAGGAGTAACATGGAAAGAAGGTACCCTAGGAGACCTTACGGTCAATTCAAGGAGGATACCTTTGGACTAGCAATCGAGCGAGCACATGGCTGCTCAATTGTTTTGCGTGCCTAAACGGCCAATTTTCAAGACTTTTTTCTAGTCTTGACTTGAACTGGTCAACAGATTCACTGTTGACAACCTCCACTGGAAGTGCGTTCCACATACCGCAGATACTGTAGGTGAAAAAATTTCCACACAGATTGCGGTTGTAACGCTTCAGTTCAAGTTTGAAGCCATGATTGCGCGTTCTGTTCTCACTCGGTGTGAAAATATCCCGGTAGTCAACATTGTCGAACCCTCGAAGTATTTTGAAAACTTCGATGAGCTGACCACGCAATCTACGTGTTTCCAGCGAGAACAGATCTAATTTCCTTAGTCTATCCTCATAACTTTTATGTCGGATAGAGGGAATCAGCTTGGTTGCCCTGGCTTGTGCGCGTTCCAATCTCGCAATGTCCTTTCGAAATGAAGGATTCCAAAATTGTACGGCATACTCCAGGTGCGGTCGGACAATTGAGTTGTACAAACACAGTACAATCTCCTTGTTCCGATATCCAAACTGGCGCTTTATGTAGCCGAACATCCTTTGGGCTTTCTTCTCTGCCTCGATGCACTGTTTTGAGAACTTGAGGTCACTAGTGATTGTTACACCCAAGTCCTTCTCAGTGTCGCTGGATTCAATAGCAGTGCCCTTAAGGATATACTGAGATTGGGGGTTTCTGTGGCCGATATGCATCACTTTGCATTTGTTCACGTTAAAAGGCATTTCCCACGTGTCCGACCACTCTGCAATCTTCCCAAGATCTTCCTGCAGGCGGGCAGTATTTCCATCCTTTGCAACGTTCATACCAAGCTTGGTATCGTCGGCAAATTTGGAAATCTTGGCAACCATGTCACCGACCATGTCGTTGGCGTAGATGATGAATAGTAGTGGTCCCAGGACAGAACCTTGAGGCACTCCGCTAGTAACGGGCACCCACTCAGAAGCCTGTCCATTCACCACCACCCGCTGCCGTCTGCCACTTAGCCAGTTCTCGATCCAACCGGCTACTTTTCCGTCTATACCCAGCGCTCGCACTTTCCGGAGAAGGCGGCGGTGTAAAAGATCTAGAGATCGAGATGGGTGGTTCTCCTGCGGATGGTTCCAACCCCTGCTACACACGGGGTTGGAACCAATTGTCATTCTGATCTTTATGCGAACTTCATTTTTTGGTCGTATGGAAAAATAGGCCATTTTTCCCTCACCATTAGTCTCTAGCTTAATTTACTCCTTAATGCCGCAATATGTTTATATCAAAATTTCATATTCTATTTAATTAAATTAACAAAATAATTAAAACTAATGTGAAAATTTCCGAAAAGGGTTTAAGTAACAAGAATAAATCAGGTGTCTAATAAACAGGACACCATGAAATTGCGTGTGAAATTATGCGTATTGATTCGTTTTGTTTAGTTGTCGTATTTAATGTGGGCATTCTCTTTCTCACATGTTCCCTCTCTCAATCTTTCTCTATCGCTCCCTTTCTCTCTCTCTCTCTCTCTCTCCCTCTCTCTCTCTCTCTCTCTCTCTCTCTCTCTCTCTCTCTCTATATATATATATATATATATATATATATATATATATATATATATATATATATATATATATATATATATATATATATATATATATATTATATATATATATATTTTATATATATATATATATATATATATATATATATATATATATATATATATATATATATATATATATATATATATATATATATATATATATATATAGCTATCAATCTCAATCACTTCCTCTTTCTCTCTCTCTTCCTCTAACTCAGCACCGTTTTTCCCCATTCGGAAGATGCCAGATTATTGCTATTGACTAGTCTCATCCAGTGTAACTCTTTACCCGGACGATACCTTTCGAAATTGCCTCAATCGTGTTATCACCCAGAACGCCCCCCTTTGTCTAATTACTCTACACTTCTCGACTTCTCCTAATGTCTCTGTTGTTTACACGAACCTTTCTTTTAAACATTTCTGATGTATAGACATCATCGGTTTGTCACATCTACTAATAATTAACGCTTCAGCCAAATCCTCACACCCGCCCTCAGCCCCCCATGGTGATTGTACGAGATTTTCGGATGTCGCAAGTTTCGCGGCTTGGAGCCGCAGCGTTGCGCGAGGAAAAATCTGTCACGAAATTATAACTGTGCCGTGTAACGGTTATTTTCCATCCCCCCCTTCCTTCCGCCACGTTGCTTCATGATGAGGGTTGGTTACGCACATATCATCTCGTTTTTTGGTCCAATATCTGGCGTTTGATTTACTATGCCCCTCTCACAATCTACTTCCTCTCATTTCACCAATGGCTTCAGATTTGAATAAAATCCAAAGGTTTGCAAACGCTGTATCCATTGCTGCATCTAATAAAATATTAACGTCAAACAGACAAAGACAGCCCCCCCCCCAACAATTCCAGAATAAATTAATACCGAAGTAGGAATTTCAGCAAGAAATGCCATCACCCGTTGGTTTTGTTTTTTGTTTTAATAAAAAATAAACGGGCCGAGGAGACACGAGGGCCACGGCAATTTATTTCCCCCCGCAGGAATGTCAACAGCTTCCAATAATGATTAACAGCGATGCGACGTTTGGTCTTTGAAATGGAATACGGCGGGACAAAAAGAGCGACCAGATAGGCTATAATTTAGCGGGAAATTGGCCGACGCGGAATTGATACAACGCAATCATAAAATAAGACCCATTTAAATATTATGAGTTAAATGCCAAGGTTTGTAATCTGGTTTTCTTGTTCCCGACACCGATATCTTGATGAGATTACGAGGCATTTACTTTGTCTTTATAAGATATTTCGTGTTTTTCGCAAATCCCACGATATTTATTCGAGGGTCAAAACAAGAGCTACTCCTACGAGTCGAACGAATTCCAGGTCTGATAGCAAAATGACCCCTAATTTAGGACCACAAACGGAGATGATTGGAGAATTACTATCCCCACTGACTCACAAACTTAGTGGAAGGAAAGGCCGTGTTTAGCAAGGGAAAGTTAGGCCATACTGGCTATGATAAGTCGTCAGCCGGGGTAACTTCGCGGTAGCTGCCGTAGGTTGTAGCGTCCCTTGGTTCAGATACCACGTTAAAATGTAGGGCCTCATTGAGAGAGGTATTAAAACCGGTGATCGGCGGTAAAATATTGCAAAAACAATCACAATTTAGCTTCAATACATATCCATCCGTCCAAGCTAATTAGCACGTTTTAGAGAATTTGGTGTTTTAACAAACGATGTCATTCTCGATCCAAGAAACTTCTTTGACTTTCTTTTTCTCTCCGTAGGCGATTCGATAGAACCACTTCATGCTTTAGGAGCCTAATTTTAAATCACCACCCACAAACAGATCCCACCAACGCTTACTCACCATCAGTAGTAGTAGACCATCGATTTCGACAATGACATCCCTCACCATTAATAATAAAAAAATGTGTCTCCATTTAATAGAGCCAGACCCGCGTATTAAAATAAATGCGGTTTTGAATTGAGTCCCGTAAGATTGTCCCTGTCCTTTAGAAGCTACTTAAGGGTCTACATAATTGAATTTATATACACAGACGAAGAGGGTAATTAGATTTGATGGGTGGCTTTGGGGTGTTTCTGCTCTTCACGTTCGTTGTAACCCAATTACCGAGAGTGGGTACTGGATATGGCATCGGAAATGAAAGAAATAAGCGTAAACCAGTGGAAGCACCAGCGATGATTGGCCGAATAAGCGGTAAGTGGGGGTGCAAGAGACTCAGGCTTTCAGGGGTTCAGTCCCAAGTACCGTTGTTCGGTCTTCTGAACATAATGTCTTATGATTGTGGAACTGCTTTATATTGAATGACCTTTAACCATGTAACTATAACTATGCCTTCAATTGCCATTTATCTATTTATTAACTAATATAAAATTGCAATGAATATATTCAAAATATAATGTATGTATATAAAAATACTGTTTTTTCAAATACATAACTTTACAGTAAATTATAGAAACGTGAACAAAATCTTAAATTATTCCTAGTCAATAGATATTACCTCAACTTAATCCCCAAGTTGTAAAAATTATACCCCAAATGAAACCTCATTACTTACATTCACTTAGTGACTGAATTTGTCCTTAAAAAGAGAATGGTATTTGTCATGTCGGCTTTCATCTGTCCTTTCAAGTAAGATTTGATGTTTCGAAGAGCGGAAGAAATGTGTCCAACACCAACTTACGTAAGAGGCAAATCTATCAGAGTAAGTGTATCTTGCTGCACAACTTCTGGATAGTATTATATAGCTTCTCTTTCAGTAAGTTTTGAAGTTATGTCAAATTTTTCAACTTCTTTCAGCGCAGCAGAGAAATTACGTTTGAATTTATTGGGCTACCTAAAAGAGCCTTCAAATTATTCTGCTTGAGCACGTTGGCGTTTCTGACTTATTTCTTTTTCATTTAGATACTGTTTATATTTATCTTCAAATTGGCTGACGATTGGCATCTAGAGGCAGGATTTAGCTTAACAACATTTCCATCATGTTGTCCAGATTTGTACCCTTCTTGTACCCCTTTGATTCGAACTCCAACGTCCCAAAGTGAAGATTTTGCCGTATATTGTTGATCTTCAATCAAACTTACTTTGTACCCTGGGTGCCAGCAAGCTTGGATGGGTACCAATTTTTACGACCATGTTCTCCAAGACACATGGCCTCCTAGCTCACTTAACCTCAATCCACTGGACTATTATGTATGAAGCGTCGTCGAGAGAGAGGTCCACCAGCACTTCCAAAAACCATTAAATCTCTCAAGTCCGTTATAATAAAGATATGTCCGAAATTGATAAGGATCATCTGATTCGCAGATGTCAACGCTTCAGACCCCGAATTGAAGCAGTCATTGAGGCCAATGGTAGATTCATTGAATAAGTGTGTTATAAAAATGTTCAACCTTATTTATACTGATTTTCATTAAAGTACACCTTTTCTCTGATGTGTTATGCGTCTTTATCTACATTTCTACATTATCTCTCTCTTGAGTAAATGGTATTTATGAAATAAAATATTGTATGGAAATTGCACAGTATAGCACTGACTTATTTCGTTTTCTAGAGTTCGGGAGGATTGTAATTAATACATTTATTTTAAATATATGGTTACTTAATGGCTAATTTAAGAAATGAAAATGTTATGTGCTTTAAAACTTATGGAAATATATTTAATTGTGAAAATATTTTTGTGATTTGAATATCAGTTGCTGTAATGTAAAAGTAATAGTTTTTCTATTCTATTAAATCTCTTAAAATGTTCACTTTTTGTATCAATTAACCAAAAATCGGAGTTAGAGTTGCATTTGTTTTATCAACTCCGAATCCACTCTTTGAAAAAATTATTCCAACTCCAACGAAAACTCGACTCCAACTTCACCTAAAATCAGAAGACTACACGACTTTGACTCCACTTGAAATCATCCAACTCCACAACCCTAATTTTTAGTGAAGTGTTCAATCTATGTTCTTTTTTGTTCGCAAATTTATTTTTCTCCATTGAACAGAAGAAGTTCTGTTAATTTTTCTTTCTTTTTTGTTTCTCTGCCTCAGGCACGCTCAGCCGCCCGAGACCTTACTTTCACCTGTACTAACAATGGCCGTACTTAGCAACATGTACTTTTTCTCTCATCGAAACCAGGAAAATGAGCGCCAGTGTTGTTTACAGACGATGGTACTCAGCAAGAAAAAATTGGTTAACACAGTGAAAAGCAGACATCGAAGATGGCAAGAATTGTTAGAGCAGATGCTGTTGCCGTTACAACCTTTTGGAGACGGTAGAAAGTATTATTTTGTCCCCCAAATAATGTCATTTAAAAATAAAGGAAAGTAAAATCACTTTAATATACCCTCCATAATACACTTATTTAGTAGAGTAGTTTTCAGCATTATTGGCAATGCTCTGCCATCGTTTATCGGACACCTTTCTTGAATAATTCATTCAGTTTTGATGGAATACATACATAGATGATTACTTGCTATTTACTATCTCCTTTATATTGGATTAACCGTTGTCATTATAGGGATGTTGTAATTATTCAAATAAATGATAATCATATGGTGCAAGGTCGGATGAACATGGACGAGTAGGAGAATGAATTGCCCAACCTAATGCCTAAATTTTTCCTTGGGTCAAAGGTGCTGCGAGGCAATTCAAAATGATCAAATATGAGACGCGTATCGTTATGAAGGGGCAGACACACTTTCGGTTGACCACCGAAGGACGCATTTGCTTAAGGGCTTAATCTTGTACTTGTTGAACATATAAGTTAGCATTAACTGTTTACATATTATTGAAGAGGTGCTAATGAATAACTCCTTCCACTTCCTTTCAAATGAAAATAAGAGTTGGCTGCTGTTCGAGACGACGTTTCGGAGTAGGGATGTGTGTTGTTTGCGATTAGAATTGCAGTAAAGGACCCATTTTTCATCTTCTACACTAATTCTGTCCAGAAATGGCTCACGGGCATTTCGAATCAATAAAGATGAAGCAATTTTCAGACGTTGTAAACGTTCTCCTTCGCTCGTTTCTTGTGGCATCCATATAACATTTTGGGAACTTAAAAAAAAATGCATATACACTGGTAGTAGGAAAAAAAGGCATAGACATAGGTTATATTTAAAAAACTTGACAACCTAATATTTCAAAACTTCCCCCCAAATATTAGTTAATGAAGTATAAAAATTTAGCAGTACGATGAAAGTGAAAAAAAACAGACACGCAAGGTTACACACAACTCCCTTCACTTTTCATCCCGGTGTCTGTTTTGTCTTCTCATCGGAAGTTCATTAACTTTTGATCAGAACATAATCCACTAGATCAATTTAAGAACTAATGGTTCATAACTAAACCCCCAAAAGTTCTTTCACTTTATGTTATAACTACGTTCATATTCTTTTATATATATTTGAATTTCCATTTATCTCTTTTCTTACTTTTGTTCTTTCCCCACTGAGCGCCATATCTATGCTTGGTTATTTGAAGGACTTTACTGCATTTTATAATCGATAAAGGATCAGGACCAGCAAACATGCTTGAGGAACCGTCCTGTTAAGGGGTGTAAATATGCCGATTGAAATAATGGGGACTGAACTGATGGTATAATGAATATAGATTGAACGTCAAGTGCTCTGCAATAGTTCCCTTGTAGAAATGAGAGCACAAACGTTAATTTTGGAGAGAGAAATGATGCAAGATTTTTACTGTTTATGGGTGGAAAGTTCCAATCTCGAGTCTCACGTATGTGTGTGTGCAAGTATGTGTGCGTTTAAGTTCGTTCATTGCCCTTCACTTCTCGTGTAAAGGTGCAAATAACATGAAGGTTACGATAAGAGAAAATAAATATATCATTCAGTTCTTGTAAGAGGAATATATATAATTTTTTTGTCCCGTGAGTTTATATATATATATATATATATATATATATATATATATATATATATATATATATATATATATATATATATATATATATATATATATATATATATATATATATATATAAATATGCCAAAATCCCACAGGAAAATGAAAAGCGGATTCCAACTACTTTCGAACTTATTCATTTCATTCCTTGAGAATGAACTGAACAAGTTCAAAAGTACTTGGAATCCGCCTTTCATTTTCCTGTGGGATTTTGGCATTTATATATATATATATATATATATATATATATATATATATATATATATATATATATATATATATATTATATATATATATATATATATATATATATATATATATATATATATATATATATATATATATATATATATATATATATATATATATATAAACTCACCGGACAAAAAATTAGTCACTTAGGGAGAAAAAACATAATTTAACATCTGAAGCGTGTAGAAGAACCTTAGACAGCCAAGAGGCGTAGCTTAGTTTACATCGAAACTTTAGTTAGGCTTTATTTGTGTTGCGGAAGGCGTGAAAATCTGTAGATAGCAAATCTGCTCTACTTAAAATGGGCCGGAAAGCGATGTCATGGAATGTCAAAAAGGTGTGATTGCATTTGGCTGCGCCAAAGGTCATCATGTAAAGGAGGTGGCGGGATTTGGCAATATTTCAAAGAGTACGGTCATCCTGATTTACAAGCAATGGCAGACCTCCCAAAACGCGAAAAACTCTCGCCAGAATTGCGGACGGAAGAAGGTGTTGACAGATAGGGACCATCGTAGAATCTTCAAGCTTGTAATTGCAAATCGATTTGCTTCGAAGCAGGAATTGCTACAAAACGTCAATTCTGGTCCTTCACCGCCCATTTCAGAAAGAACATTACACAGGAAATTCCATGGCATGAAGATATGGAGCAAAGTGGCGTGCAACAATAGTTACAATTGATTATTTTTTTGTCCGGTGAGCTTATATATATATATATATATATATATATATATATATATATATATATATATATATATATATAAGTAACAGTAGCGTACGTGTAACTATAAGAATAAAACCACAGTAATAGGAATAATTTTATATGCGAAACCAGGTTTTCGATGGAAACATCTGTCATCGTCAGTCGCTGGTGGTTTTATCCCTATATATATATATATATATATATATATATATATATATATATATATATATATATATATATATATATATATATATATATATATATATATATATATATATATAAAGAGATAGAACGAGAATGAAAGAAAGAGAGAGATTGTGTGTGTGTGTGTGTGTCTCACCGAGCGAAAGTAAAAGATCTGTAAACGTGAATCTATGCATGCCTCAGAGCGTCTGACGTCAGCCGGAATTGAATGGGGAGAGACTTTGCCTCTTTGCAATTCGCGTGTCTCCCGTGAAAATGAAGCCTTAACACCTACTATATTAATTTCCTTTTTGTCTTTACTCTCCGCTTTTTTATTTTCCATGTTCTCTCGCAATTCTTATTGGTTCAAAAAATTTCTTGCAAAGTTGTTTTTTTTTCCCGATAAGAATTTTACCTCCTGTTTTCATATTTCAAACTTCTATTTCTTAGTTGGGACATTTAGTTGAACGTAGAATCTGAGTTATGGGTTGCTACAGCATTCATTACCCGACGTGGATTTGAACCAAATCCTCGCCCATCGTGCGAATAAACACACACTGTGGCTTAACTTCGATGGAAAGGAAACGACTCTTCAATCTACTAGACCATATTCCTAAATGAAAAGAAAATAGCGATAGCATTTTTTGGAGGCATCAATTTATTTCCCTTTCTTTGTCCCATCAGTGCAGAAACTCATAAAGGATATTTAGGATCCCATAAGACCATTTTAGAGGTTATTTTGTCGCCAGCTTTTCTCAACTCTTAAACAGTGTTGCTCGTTGCCTTGGGTGGAAAAGAGACATGTCGGGATTTCGGAGAGAGAAAAGAGAAATAGAGGAATATATGCGAAATAACAAGGACTGTGGGTAAGGGCTAAGTTATGGTGGAGTATGTTGTTTCATTCCTCTACTCTCGTTTGGGACTTACACAAAAATGGCTTACACAAAAATAGGCCCTGTTTAACAGAGTTAATGGAATTTTCCAATAACATACAGAATTTAGTAATACACTAAATAAATCTAAGTTTTTTATCTTGGACTTTTCCAAAGCTTTGGAAAAGGTCGACCACTAAATCGTCCCAATTTAAACTAAATCACTTAATATAAATGGTAAATAACTAAATTGGATGAGATAATTTATAACTAAGAACAAGACAGTGCTGGAAATCAAATCTCAAGTCGAACGTGACGTTCCACAAAGGACTGACTGCCCTTGGCCCTTTACTCTTCGTAATAATGCGAATTGACATATCAATAAAACTTAATGTGAGATTTACTCATTCGATGAGGAAACTCGCCTTAGGAAAATCCTATTTTGTCTAAATGATTTCAAAAAGACCCTGATACAGCATATGAATAGACTGACTTGAATAATCAGAAATTTAATGCAAATAAGTTCGAGCTAATTAAATTTTGTAATTGATAATAACTCAAGCAAACAACGTCCTATGACAACTCATCCTTCCAAGTAATACCTGAAAGGATGAAAAGGTCATAAGCTTCAGTGTAACAATATCAAATGATCTAACGTTCCCAAGACATATTCTTAGGGTAAGGAACCCCCTCAAATTCAGTTTCAGAACGTGTAAATCTTGAAACAATAAAACAGTGTTCAGTCATTTTAAGTACTTAGCATAACCCAATCTAGAATTTTCTGCTCAATTATGTCACTCGCATAAAAGCCAGAATATGCAAGGTTTGGAAACCACTCAAAAAACATTTCCATCTTGTATCAATGGTTCTACAGAAAGTTATTAGGAATTACTCTCTACTTTAAAAATAGATTCTATTTAGAGACGTTGCAAATGCTAAATGGTCATTTATGTGTAGAATGCATTAGAAAATCACATATTAGCTCCAAAAATCGGAAAAAAAATTGCGCAAATATATTCTAATTGAATGAAAAGAATTGTACAATTCAAAATGCATCAGGTTAAAGAATCGCAGCTTAATTCTCTTTCCAATTTTGATTTCCGTATCTCTTTTAAAACAAACACATTAGGGATTTTTATAGAATAAATTGGTTCTTTCAAAAAACTGCTAACATGTTTTCATAGCTACCATTGAAATTGAACGAAGTATCTCTATTTACAAGTAGATGATAGCGCCAATATCTAATGGTTTCATTGATCCAATCTAAAATAAAAAGGACCCGGATTGACTTCTAATAATGTGTCTGCTACGCGGGGGACCCGCTTCTAGGAAGGGTGGTTCTAAGGCAAAAACAGAATAAAAAAACTCCATGGAGGAAAGACGCTTCAAGGTAAATTTAACCCCAACTAACAAAGGTTTGTGGATCTGGGGTTCACGGCCTATACCGAGGAATTAGGCCAGGATCTTTGGCTTGAATACAGCCCGGAATGATAACATTTTCATCTTTGGCTACGTGCGTTTCACTGTTTCGCTAAAGACATACGGATTGTGTATGTACGAACGTCTCTGGGTTTACTGTATGAAATTCCTCACCTAAAGTTTCTTTTATAAGTTTGAAGGAAGTTATAAGGGCATGGATGCTAGACAAATAAAGGAAGGAGAAGAAACTAAACAAAGAGCAAAGATGCAGAGGAAGTGCAGCAAACGACATTAGTCTCTTATTGGTCTTGGTCTCCTCGCTACGGGCACGAATCATCCTCATTGTTTCACGAGGAGAAACACTTTCCCGCCCCCAAAACCCCTCGGCTATCTTAATCTCCTTTTGGTCTCTCTAGCAACACCACAAGAAATGGAGTTCCTTCTTGTTCGTTTCTAACTCAAAAGTTAGGAATGGTATATACTGGAGGCGTACAGATTGTAGAAATAAAGATATTTATGTGCAACATGAAGCTTCGCAAATAATCCTAGAGAGGTAGAGATCAATGCTAGAGAATGGAGGGATGAAGATAAATAAAAGAAGAGTGAATAGATGGTAACTGATGTGGATGGAGATCGGCAGACTTCGCTTCGATTGGGTGGAACAGAGTTGAAAAGAGTGAAGTATTTTAAATACCTGGGGTCTCAGTAGAAGAAACAAGAGAAATGAGAGAAGAAATAAACCACCGTATCCATTGTTGTTGGAATAACTGGAAAAATGTCTCAGGAGTAATTTGTGACAGAAGGGTCCTTGTAAAACTAAAAAGGCAAAGTCCATAAGGCAGTAGTGAGACCCGCAATGACTTATGCACTGGAAACAGCGCCACTGGAAAAAACGGAAAAAAGAATGTTTGATGTGGCGGAGATGAAGATCCTGAGGTGGATGTCAGGAATGACCCTGAGAGACAGAGTTAGAAACGAACACATTCGAGGATCGGTGAAAGTAACCGAGCTATCAAGTAAAGTACAGGAAGCAAGGTTGAAATGGTTTGGGCACATTACAAGAAGAGAAGATGAAGAGTGGCATGTAGCAAGGGAAGTGATGAATGTAGATGTAGTGGGGATCCGAAGAAGAGGAAGACCAAAAATGAGATGGAAAGACTGTATTTTGAGTGACATGAGAGAGAAAGGACTAAATAGAAGAAGTGCACTGAACATAAATCTTTGGGAACGACTCATCAAGAATGGCGATACCAGGGACGGTAAAGCCGAGAAGAAGAATTTGAATACGATTTTTTTAAACATAAGATTTAATGTGGCGAAGATAGGTGTGAGGTGTAGTAGCATAAATTATTTGACACTTAATTTTTCATTATTTCTGAAATATTTCGTAGACATATATTTTTTACAGGTGCTAATAAACAAAATTTAGTAGGTGACAAAAGTATTCACCCACTTCGATAACATGCAAGAATTTTGTTAGTAAACAAGTTAAGTCTTATAGAATGCGATGAAATGGTTAAGTAAGGTTGAAGATTCAAGAAATTTCTAGAAAAAACTAATGTAAGCTACCAAATATTAGTACCGTCATTTATTGCAAGGAACCCATAGAAGAAGGACGTTTGCTTTGACCAGTGCCAAGGGTCAAAATGGTTCCTCAAGCTATTCGACAGCAAATAATTAAACTTAATTCATATCGATTATACTCTAGGAATATTACTGAGCGAGTTGAAGTGTTTTAATCAACTACAGGTTCTATAATTCGAAAGCATCGCGAGTATGGAATCACTTCCAACTTGGCAAGAGTCGGTATTAATACCAAGATTAATGATCGGTCTCGAGTTCACATGCCACGAAAGATAAAGAATAACCCAATGATTACTATCAAATATCTATAAAGCGATCTGGAATTGTCAGGGATGAAAGTGAGTAAAAGTACTATTAGTAGAGAACTCCATCGTAATAATCTGCATTCTTTCACTTACCGCAAAACTCCACTTCTTAATAGAAAGCATTAACGAACTGTTTAAGCAAGGAGGTAGTCTTATGATTTAGGGTCGTTTCACTGAACATGGCACAGGAGCATGCCACATCATTGATGGGAAAATGGACGATGCCACGTATCGAGAAATACTGATGGAAAAGCTATCCCAAGTGCGGAAAAATTCCTCCTTTTAGACATCACTTGATACTTCAGCAGGACAACGACCCTAAGGACACAACCAAATTAACTAAACAGTGATTTAAGAAGATAAAATAAACTTCTTTCCATAACCAATTCAATCGCCAGGCCTAAACCCTATTGAACATCTGCCGCAAATACTGAAGGCTGCAATCCGAAATAGAAACCCACAGAACGTTGTCCCTTTGAGGGAGATTTGTGTTAAAGAGGGGAACCAAATATCAAGAAAGGATTGTGAAAAGCTAATATTAACATACGAGAATCTTCTTCGGGCTGTTATTGCAAACAAAGCTTCTGCCACAAAATATTAAATGACTGAGATTAATATTGGTTGAATACTTTTGATCCTGTTAAATTTTGTTTATTAACAAATGTTATATACAAATAAAATCTTTCTTATGCTTATTTCTTCTGTTAAATATATGTTTACTGAGTTTCCTTTTAGCTTTTTAATCAGATAAAAATACGAAATATTTCAGAAATATTGAGAATTTAAGGTTGCAAAGACTTATGTTACCTCACTGTATGTTTGTAACAGAAAATTATTTTAATTACACAGATAATATCGTGGCTCTGTACGTCATCCATTTGAATTATATTTGAGAATAATATACGCTATAGTAGCTTAAGAGGGTGATATTTAGAGGCAAACATATTAAGTTTAATTCTCCTAAGGTATTTCTTGAAAGTCAGATTACATGGTAATGAATTGGATGTTAGTGCACAGTATAGTCCGCACCCTCTATACTTTTAGTTTCCTAGGGAAGAAACTTAACGTAGTTCATAACTAGAATCTCATAAGTTCAGTAACTGCTCAGGAATGTTTCGAACATTTCCAAAATAGACGACAGCTCTAAGAATTCCCCCGAAATGAACGATTGCCAAGATTAACAGCAACGTTCATATGGAGGCAAAACCTTGCCTCCATATGCAAGGGAGCATGAAACCTTAACTCAAGCCATGCATAGAATTTTCCATCCCCACCTAATAATGTTGCCAAAGTATACGAACTAGGAAAGTAGGAAGATACAATTAAACGTAATATGAACATGCGTGGTTTCCTATCAGATTAACAATAAAACGCGAGTACTCAACAATGATAAGAAAGAGACAATGGACAAATAACTCATATAAACCAACCAACGGCAGGAGGAGGGTTGGATTTGAAGGGAAACCTTTAGTTTGGTTTGGCTGATTTCGTTGAATGTCATTTGTTTGGAACTTCTGTCACCCATTTATACTATAAATAAAGGCTTCCACCCTGAAACTTACGAGACATCTTACAAAACTTATAAAAATGCCCCCAGACATGCCAACAGAAAAGCAAAAAAGTAGGTATTATTTTACTAGGGTATCTAGTGCTATGCAACATACAGCGCAATCAACATGGAAGCAAATTCTTGCAAAGATTGGGATCTAGTGCCATCAAATCTCGCCCCAATTGATTATACTATTTTTTAACTTTCTCCAAAGTTTCTTTAATTTAATAAAACACTCATGGGCAGAGATGGGATCAAAATACGGGCACATTATCGAAATGTTTTGAAATATTACTTTTTTACCTTTTTCCAAAATGGAATTAAGGCTGGAGACTTGTTCTAAATAATAATAAAAACTATATAATTGATCAGAGATACTTTTTTTCTGTTACACTTTCGGTATAAACTCGCTTTCAATTTTTCGAATTGGACGGCAATTGCATTTATTTTTCTTATCACCAGAAAAATTACAGTCAGAATTATTACAATTCAGTCCTCCATTCGGAGTGAAAATAAACTTTCCAAAGAAGGAAATAATTAAAAATGATTTTTTCAGAAGACAGAGATATTAAATTGATAAAATA
Source organism: Ceratothoa steindachneri (assembly GCA_963969495.1). Classification (NCBI taxonomy): domain Eukaryota; kingdom Metazoa; phylum Arthropoda; class Malacostraca; order Isopoda; family Cymothoidae; genus Ceratothoa; species Ceratothoa steindachneri. The sequence goes on along the minus strand of OZ018321.1, from coordinate 42,149,534 downwards.
TTAAACTTTATGTAGAGCATGGGTCGTCAACCAACGGTTCGCTGACAAATCCGGCCCGTAACCCGAGATCATCGAACTCGCAGTCATAAAGATAAATATTCTATCAACCCGGCGAGTTTTTCTTTGAGAACTTTCGTCATCTAGAATCCTGGAACAAGCACAGGTAAACGACGATCAGTTGTGGCGGGAAGCGAGTCTTAATTTTTTTTTTTTGTATCATCGGTGTTACAAGCTCGTATATGTCTACATATGTGTTTTAAATTTTAAAGCAAAGAAATATCCGAAACAAAAGAAATCATTTAGAATAATAATATATTTCAATTAGCAATTATTTTTTAGTTTATTAGTCATACATTTTATAAATACTCTTTTCCTGTATGTGACACAGCGTCTAAGAGAGATGATAGATGTGGCTCACCATCAGCTCCCCGAGAGTCCCTGACTCCTATGCAATACAAGGTTCCCGTGCCTCATGATAACAACATGGAAAATTAAATGAGCAGAAGAACGAAATTAAGTTAAAAGGTGGTAGTAAAGATAGGAAACATCTAATGAAACAACATGGATCTATGCTTGAAACGTAAACTATTTAACCACTGCATTTTTCTAGTCCTAACCAACCAGATTAAAGTTTGGCCACTGAAAAACTCCCCGCAGAAACCGATGACACCTTAAAGGCATCGAATTATTCATGTTAAGGATAAACCGCAGGTACCATAGAAGAAATCCTACGAAAGAGCAGATAGGTGACGTTTGTAGCCGAAGATAACAGTTCTAATTGGTAATTACAGAGCTCATTGTCAGAAAAAAACGACATATTATGGAGGAAAGAAACCTTAACCGGGACTCCTACATTCATAAAGACCGGATAGTGACCCCCTCCATAAAGTACGAGGATGAAATTTACTTAGGTGGCAGAATCGTTCCCTTAACTTTCAGTAGAAGCTACTTGCGGAATCCTTTGCTCAGCAGTAGGATTGCAGAATCACAAAGACAATTAGAGGGAATAAAAGCAAAAGAGAGAAGTTTGGAATAGCCAAAAATAGGTTAAGTAAACGCCCCGACGTTATAAAGACCGAGTTCTTATTTACCTTCTTACTGGGCCCCAATATATCGCAGAATTGTCAGAGAGAGAATATACAACTTTACCCGGGCATTCTTGTCACAATTCCAGAGACCGCAACTGAGAAAGGCGTTTAGAAACTAAGACACTCGGAGGCAGAATCTACAAGGATTTTTTGGAATTCTTTTCAGGCTTCTAGAGAGCGAAACTCAGAAAGGATCTCGGAAACTGATACTGTCAGAGGAAGAATGAACAATTATTTATCCCTTGACATTGTTCTCAATCCTCCAAAGACCGCACCTCGAGAGACGTTTCGAAACTTAAACTCTCTGAGCCACTGCACATGTATCTTTCCACCTTCTTCTTAAGTCTCTGCCGTCCACCTCAGCCAGCATGTGATGAGAACGATATTAAAGAATCTGCAACGCACATTTCCAGTTTATGAAACCTCTGTCACACAATGGCACCCATTAGTTCGTCAGTTTGTATAGTTGTGGGTCATCGTTAAACTGTCATCGTTATTCTCTTCTTTAGAATGGCACTAGAATTCCAGTTCAACAAAGAAGTGATACATTTCAAGATGGGAGAATAAGCATATTTTGTTGAGATCGCAACAGCAATTCATAAAAAAATGTGGTTAAATAATGTTAAATTGCCCTAATTTTGCAAAAACGATATTAATGTGTTTTGAATTATGCGGATCATAATGATAAAAATTATTATATCTATAAATTTCGGCAAAGATGTGATTCAGTTTTCTCCTTTTCGACTCACACATTACTGAACCATGTCAGAGCATTTAAATGCAACAAAATGAATTCTATGGCATTTAAATCCCTCCCATACCTTGAATCATGTTTGTGAAAGCTAGATTCCAAATCAATTTGTAAAGAATTCTACACATAAAACATACATACTTTTACATATACTTATATATATATATATATATATATATATATATATATATATATATATATATATATATATATATATATATATATATATATATATATATATACATTATACAGTACATGAAAGAGAATTTTTCATAATCAAATATATAAGAAAAGAGCGCATTTGCGTTTGTGTGTAGGTACGAAAAAATAATGAAACGTGTTTATATGTATACATATATGTGACTACAATGTAACGCATGTTCACTATCAGTTCCAACTTAATCTTATACGGTGCAAAATATTTACAAGAAAATTATGGAGATCCGCACTCAGTTGTATGTTAAAATGGTATTACAAGCGTTCTAAATCTTGTTGCTATCAAAATTAACATGAAGTTAAAATTTATATAAGCTAAATTCCTTTTTATTTATTAGGTATGACATAGAAAACCAGTTAATAATCTTAAGCCCTTGTTAATAATGCCGAGAGAGATGACCTAAGCTTAGGTCAAGGGTTTCTATCTATTATTCCTGTTAAATAAGGAAAAAATGTTAATTTAAAAATTATGTTTCTTTATGCATATTTTAAATGACACAATTTTAATTTGTGACATGATATTATTGGTTTAAACATTTAAATTAATGTATCTTTCCTTGTTAAACGAAGTAATTGCTTTTTAGCTAAGCTATTTAAGCTGACCGTCTCTCTTTCTCTGTGTATGAATATACATAGGTGTATCGTATTTTTATCCATTTAATAATCGCTATGTATTTGTCACACGTTCTTAAGCATATATACTAACTTCTTATACACGGATGATCAGGGCAGCAGCGTTTTTTACAGTCATAAATTCTTTAACTCTGTGGTTTCCAAAGTTTTTAGCAGATGCCTTTCTTTGCTAAAGCATTGATGAATTGCGCCTATTTTCTCAAAATAACAGAATTTACCAGATATGTGAAACCAGTACATAACTATCAAATTTAATTTGATTTAACTTTACCAGTACCAAAAAATAAAAACTCTCAACATTTCCGATAGGTTTTTCCATCATTCCTGATAGGATTTACTAAAATCATCCAATCAATTATTAACTTAACAAATAGCAATACTAACAATTGTCAAAATAAACACACCTTGGTTGATCTTACGACGCTCTAGGAAGCTGGGCTTCTACTGTCTCAGGAAAAAGATGATTTTTTTTTATTATTTTGCGATTACCAGTTTTTGCAACTATTTTCTAAGTAATTAACAGTTTTTTGTTAGCAGCAAATAGGAACTTCGCTTTATTAACTATAACCATTTCTGAATAAAGTGTACATGGTTCCAGGTTGGTTTTAGATATATTTTATGTTTGGTATGGCCTACGAGAAAGTGAAATTAGGGACTAATTTAGCATTCCCAAACAAAACTAAAACGTTTTTAGCAGTTTAAATATCCAAGAATATTTGATAATTTATAGACTAAATTTATACAAGATATAAAATATATTTTTATGGGAGGTTCGTGTAGAGGATTTATTTTGATGATCATTTTACTAGGCCTCTGTTTAAGAAAATTTCATTCTCAAAAGGGACAGTGTATTTATTCCTCGATTCATGAGATATATATATATATATATATATATATATATATATATATATATATATATATATATATATATATATATATATATATATAATGAAAAAAATCACAAAGTGGCACGTGAGGAGAGCAAAGATATGAAAATTAACCCACAGAAAAATGAAAAGATGGATCCAAGCACTTTCGAACTATATTTGCAAGTTCATTTTCAAGGAATAGCATGAAAATGGAGAAGACAACCTTATATAGGGTACTAAGATACAAAGGGGAACGCTCATCACATAGTACAAACCAATGGAAAAAAACACAAAAACAAGACAGAATAATATAAAGAAAAAGAACAATAGGCAACTAATAACAGACATATGCATCCCTAAAACGATATACACACAACAACGCCATGTATATGAATGGAATATGGTGGGTAAAAAAACAAAAACATTCTAAAGGATTATCATTAGAGCGAAAACATTTTGGGCTAGAGAGAGAGACGTGGTGGGAGAGGCAATGCGAATCAATTCTCTGCTTATCGCAAACCGTCCAACTCCAGTTCATATATTCACTTTTATTCTTATCATAGTGCTAAAATTAAACGGTCTGTATTCACTTCTATATTTCTGCGTGCATTACACCTTGTTAGTCCGGAACTTTTTGATAAGGAATTGCCCATTTCTTTGAAATAGGTAAAAAACTTTCTTACCCTCGTCAATTTTTGCATACTTCATTAAACTTTGTTAAGAGAACCTTTTATAGAACTGATAACCCACTGGTTTTCAATTAAAAAATTGTCTTATCTTGCCAAACTTTGAACCATTTTTTTGTCTCACCCGTATTTTTAAGCAATTTCATATCTCTGAAATTTTAGATATGAATCCACTTTATATAAAATGTTAGTCCTCAATAATACAAGGAAAAAAAGGTGGAGAATATTCTATAGAATGCTCTATTTGTAATTTACCTTACTTCGGGCAAACTGGTAAATCTTTATCTACATAAGTATAATATTAGAAGAGGTGAAATAAACAGTGCTTTATTTTTAGATTTATCTGAAAATAACCACCCCATTGACTGGAATTCTGCAAAATTCCTTTATCATTCCGCTGATTTCACAAAAAGAAATATTGTCGAGTGTTCTTTAATTGGCATCTTTACCAATATAAACATTTCCCCTGGCTTATTTAAACTCAATCGTGTTTTTAAAAAAACTTGTACTTAATGAAATAACTTCATAATGCAACCTGATTCCACTCTTTATTAGTGTAATATTATTCGCATTGCCTCCCCTAACACGTGTCTCTGTTGTGACTGTGGATTAACTCTTAGCCCTAAATGTTTTCTCTCTAATGATAATCCTTTAATTTTTTTTAACCCACCATATTCCATTCATATACATGGCGTTGTTGTGTGTATATCGTTTTAGGGATGCATATGTCTGTTATTAGTTGCCTATTATTCTTTTCTTGGTATTTTTCTGTCTTAATTTCGTATTTTTTCCATTGGTTTGTGCTATGTGATGGGTGTTCCCTTCGTATCTTTGTACCCTATATAAGATTGTCTTCTCCATTTTCATGCTATTTCTTGAAAATGAACTTGCAACTATAGTTCGAAAGTACTTGGATTCATCTTTTCATTTCCCTGTGTGTTAAATTTCATATATATATATATATATATATATATATATATATATATATATATATATATATATAATATATATATATATATATATATATATATATACTAATTAACCCATAGTTAATAAGGAAGGATGATACACAAGCGAAAGTTATAGCGAACGGAATAAAATCTTCTATCCGTTAGAGAAAGTGAAATAATAGGTGGGGTTCGAACCTGTCATTGAGATGTACCTTCCATTTTCGAAGTGTGTGTGTGTCTTTACTAAAATGGGACTTACGAGTACCTACGCACCTCTGCTTATAAGGTACTTGAAGCATTCTTTTGGTGGTGTGTGGTTGGTGTCCGAATGGTCAGCGTCGTGATCGAACCCCACCGATTATTTGACTTTCTCTAATGGATCAAAGATTTTATTCCGTTCGCATTATCTATCTTTCCACTTTCTTAATCTATGTATGAACCTTGGTTAGTCTTATAAAACGACAAAATCGCTTGTGTATCATCTTTCCTTATTTACTATGAGTTAATTAGCACACACACACACACACACATATATATATATATATATATATATATATATATATATATATATATATATATATATGTCGTGGTATGACATCACATTATATGAATACCATATTATATCTATGGGGGAGGGACCAATAACTTAAAGGCGAACCGACAAGGAACGGAACGCCACGAGTTTCAAAGCGCGGAACAACGAGATAAGAGTGCAATGAGGTCAGGTAAAATTTGGGCAATGGAAAGCTCAAGGTTATTTAAAGAGGCATGTACAAAAATATAATTTTATTTACATAAAAATAAGAGAATTAATGGGCAAAATTACATCGGTAAACTAGGGGGGGGGGGAATTGTTGTTATGCATCAGACTATGAAGTTAAAAATTAATGTATTACACAAGGAGACTATTCAAATGGGGAGGATTAACTCAATTGGGTTGCTGAAGGGGAAGAGGGGTTGGCTTACGGAGGATTCCGAGTGAGACTTCAGGGTAAGGCTTCACGGATGTCTTCTGCAGGCAATGAACGTGATGGCGAGGGTGCTCGGAGCTTCTAAGCGGGAAGTTGACTTGATGACGGTTTTCCAAAAGGGGGGGGAGGGCAGTAACGTCCGGTCCAATGAAGAGTATTTCGGCCACCCGCAAACGAGGAGGGAAGGCGGAGGGCTTCGATAGGAGTTGATGAGTGGAGTCGGAAAAATCGCTCGGTGGCGATCGTCAAATGGAATTACCTCATTGGCTGGGGCTAATTCCAACACAAAAAAGTTTAGCCGTCAATTTGCTTTGTTGTTAGCACCTGACTTGAAACTAGGAGAATCTTCTTGGGTTCGGACGAGACTCAACTCTGTGTCTTCCACATGGAAGACGAGCCCTATATATATGCGAGGCTCCTTTCCCCCCGCAGGGGTGGGGGAAACAGCGGTACTCTCGAATCTTCACGTCGAGGCGATTCTAACCCGCGTAAAGGTGGTCCGTGGTGGACGCAGTTCGAGGCTACTGCTTGTGGAAGGGGACGGGGGGCTTACCCATTCAAGCATAACCAACTTCTAGAATCTTCTCCAGCGCATGGACTTCACTTCCGTGCTGGGAAAAAAATTCTACGTGGAATTCCCCCGCAATATATTTTGACGATGGAGTCGTTCCTTGGGAACCCTAATCGTTATTCGTAGTAGGAATATGAAGACATATGCGATGGTTATGAACATTTATTTTTCCAGGACTTTCGGTTTTTAACGATGACCATCATCAGCGAATTATGTTGAGAGAAATTGGACATCCAGTTTGGCCTTCTCAAGTTTTTTGAAGGTGGATTCTAAGCAGCAAAATCGTCGGACAACGTCTTCATTGTATCTATTCATCAATGTATTGGTGATAGAGTCATTCCTTGCGAACCTTATTCGTAGTAGGAATATGAAGACATATACGATGGTTACGAACATTTAATTTTCTGGATGTTTCGGTCATTAACGATTACCAGCATCAGCGAATTATGTTGAGATAAATTGGACATCCAGTTTGGCCTTCTCAAGTTTTTTGAAGGTGGATTCTAAGCAGCAAAATCGTCGGACAACGTCTTCATTGTATCTCTTCATCAATGTATTAGTGATGGAGTCGTTCCTTGGGAACTTTATTCGTAGTAGGAATATGAAGACATATGCGATAGTTACGAATATTTAATTTTCCGGACGTTTCGGTCATTAACGATGACCATCATCAGCGAATTATGTTGAGATTAATTGGACATCCAGTTTGGCCTTCTCAAGTTTTTTGAGAGGGATTCTAATCAGCGAAAATACAATGTATCCGAAAATTGACGCTTCATAGGAGTAACTTACCGAATTATTGTATGGTGCGTGACTTTTGGGACAACCTGTATATATAATATAGAAAGAGGAGAGTTTTAGAAGTATGACGTAATAACTCTATTCCACTCGATCTGCTTTCAATTGAATTTCATCTCCAAGCAAACGTTACAAAGCGAGGGTGGGAATGTTCCCCTTCACGCACGAAGAGGGTGAGGACTCTTGGTGGGGGTGCACAGATCGACTTAGAAGCTGGAAGAGGAAAAACAGCGGATCTTAACTTAATGTGAGGAGGATACAGTCAGATGGAAGCCGGAAATACATTTCAAACGTTCTCGTCTCTGAGTGCAAAGCGACGCCCATTAATTAATGGCATCATTCTCTTCCCGCTGGAATTGGAGGCCATGTATTTATTAACGATTAACCTGCCCTTAAACTCCGATTCATAGGGGGATAAATGCAGGGGTTTTAGATGAACGGGATCGTGGAACGTGGAGAAAAGAAGAAGGGACTTGTCAAGGTTGATTGAGGCGAAATGTTCCACGGGGGATTGATGAAAACTGAAAGAGAAGGTAAGGGTGAGAATGCGCGCGAGAGAGAGAGTTACAAGGAGTTGCAAAGAAAAGAAGTACCTCAAAGGCCTTGCGGCCCATGTCAAGGAGGCACTTTTTGGCCGTTTCGATTCTTAGCATGTACTAATTACTTGCTATGAGATCAAGGTTTCAAATATAATTTGTCAAGTCTACTCTTGAACTGTTTGACACTGCTACTCTCACCACTCCCGCTGGTAGTATATTGCATGTGTCGCAAAAGTCATATGTGAATGACTTACCCACCAGAATGGCATTGAATCTGGGCCGTTCCACCTTACATCCGTGATTTCGAGTCATATTCCGGTTGAGGGTAAAGAACTTGGTGGAGTCGACATTTTCAAATCCTTTCAAGATTTTAAAAGTCTCTATTAGCGACTGCGCAGTCTTCGAGTCTCTAACAAATAGAGATCGAGCTCTTGCAGTCTTTCTTGGTATGACTTGTTCCTTAGCGATGGGATCAGTTTCGTGGCCCTAGCTTTCACCTTTTCCAGACAATCGATGTCTTTTCGATAATGAGGAGGCCAGAACTGAACAGCGTACTCTAGGTGAGGCCTCACCAGCGAGTTGTACAAAGGCAAAACAACCTCTTTTATTCGAAAGCTGAATTGCCTCTTGATGTAACCCAACAGGCGATGAGCCTTTTTCTTCACCTGTAAGCACTGCTTCGAGAATTTGAGATCGCTGCTAATCAGCACACCTAAGTCCTTCTCGACATCAGTAGACTCAAGACGCATACCTTATAGCTCGTAGCCTGACTGCGGGTTCGCATTCCCGATGTGCATCACCTTACACCTGTCTAAGTTGAAAAGCATCTGCCACTTGTCAGCCAACTCACCGATCATGCGTAGGTCACCCCTCAACATCTCGATGTTTTCGGGATTCGCTAAGTTAGTTTTGTGTCATCGTCAAATTTTGCTAGACGACTCACCAGTCATTCATCTATATCGTTGATGTAGATGATGAATAATAGAGGGCCTAGCACGGAACCCTGAGGGACTCCGCTCGTTACTGACGACCACCGAGAGGTGTGGCCTCAGATGGTAACCCTCTTTCGCCTGTCCGACAACCAACTTTCTAACCATTTTGCGACCTTTCCTCTTATTCCCAGGGCACGTACTTTCGCCATCAGTCGGCGGTGGGGGACTTTATCGAGAGCCTTTTGGAAATCCAAATAAAGTATGTCCACCGCTCGACCTCTGTCAAACTCACTCATTATCCCGTAGAAGAATTCAAGCAAGTTCGTTAGGAACGAGCGCTTTCTTCGGAAGCCATGCTGGGTGTCTCTCAACAGGTCGTGAGACTCTAAATGATTCATTATCCTATTCCCTATGATGCCTTCCAGTACTTTGCCTACGATTAAAGTGAGAGTTATTGGTTGGTAGTTTCCTGCGGTGCCACGGTCTCCCTCTTTGTGGATCGGGGTGACATTGGCCATACGCCAGTCTGCAGGTACTTCGTCACTGTCGAGCGATGAGTTGAAGATCTCAGAAAGATGAGGGATCACCTGATCTTTCACCTCACGCAGCACTCTTGGTAACGTCAGGACCTGGAGATTTATACGCATTTAACTGACCTAGGCTCCTAGCAACCTCTTCGGAAGTTGTAATTATTGCTTGTAGTGATTCTAACTCACGATCTATCACTATCGGCGGTCTGGGTATCTCTCCACCCCTTTCCCTCGTGAAAACCGAGGAGAAGTAGGTTGTCGTTGAGTATGCCAGCTATTTCCTGATCTGAATCCTAGAGAACACCGTCCGCGTCCCTTAGGGGTCTGATGCATTGGCGTACTGGTTTTCGACTGTTCACGTACGCGAAGAACTCCTTGGGGCTCTCTTTGGAGAGAGAGGCTACACGAATTTCTTCGTTCGCTTAGCCGTGCGCACTAGTGCCTTAACCGTTCTACTATGGGTCACATAGGCTTCATGGTGCAACGCACTACTATTCCTCTTCCATGCTCTGTGCGCTGTCTTTCTAGCTTTAATAGCACTAGCGATTTCTTGAGAAAACCACCTAGGCTGAATGCTTGCTAGTCTGACAGCCTTTGTGGGAACGCACTCGGCCTGACGATCCATAAAACGATTTTTGGAGTCGTTCCATTTGGAATTCGTCCCGCCTTCGTTAGTTGGTTGCAACTGGCCAAGTGCCCCCCGAAGCCCATCGAAGTTTGCACGTCTGAGATCCAATTTAAGAGAGAGAGAGAGAGAGAGAGAGAGAGAGAGAGAGAGAGAGAGAGAGAGAGAGAGAGAGAGAGAGAAGAGAGAGAGAGAGAAGAGAGAGAGAGAGAGAGAGAGAGAGAAAGAGAGAGAGAGAGAGAGAGAGAGAAAGAGAGAGAGAGAGATATTAATGACGGAGGACCGCCAAACAGCAGCATATATCGGTGTTTATTCTCTGTGATCGCTTTATTTTCCGTTTATTTGCGCATTTCTTCCCTGCTCTTCCATTCGGCTATCTTTCTCCATTACTCCGTCTGATTGATGTTTATCGAGGGATGTCGGGGTTAAGTTCGTATTTTTCGTGATCATTGTATTAATTTCTTTTTGAGATAATTGCACAACATTTAGGATTGTGATGCAATACTGCAGTCTTTGTCAGTTTTAACCTTTTTTTACCACTTTATTCTCTCAATGTATCGTCATTTTTATTTTCTTTGTCTAACCCCATGTTTTCTTCTCGTATGGCCTCTCTAGTTACGCATCTCCCCTCACTAAAATTTCGATGTGATCTACTAAATCAATACCGATCGTCCTCCTGTAAAAATCAATATTGTATAGGATTAGTAAGTCAGTACTGGGGGATCGTAAAGTCCTTGAGCTATTTAAAAAAATAATACTCAAAATTTAAAGGTAAAACATTATGTGAAAAGGTGACTTTTAAAGACTTTGTCTAAATGTAGTCAATTTGCAACCAACCAACAAGAAAACATTGTTCAGTTGCTGCTCGGAGATTGCTTGAATTGCTCAAAGATCACCCTGTATTTAGGAAAACTTAATTGATTAATGCCAAATAAAATAAATCAACTTTAAACATCAGCAAAACTTAACCTAATCTCGAATTTTATCTTGCCGTTTTTGCGATAAGATTATGTGCAAAGATTCTCAAGATTTCTTTTTTTGAATGACATTCGTTTTATCTTTAAAATATTCGATTAATTTTATTTTTATAGTTTATAATTCACTTATTCAAATTAATATGGTAGTAAGAAGTTTACTTTTAAATATAATAACATTATGTTTATTCAGCATTTTATTTCACCTATAAATTTTAAATTTTCATTTTTGTTACAGTTTCGCGGTCTCCTGAAGGGCAACAGGCACTTTGTCATCGGAAAACCGGAGAGGGACAGTCAAAAGCAAATCCTTCAATTCCTACATGTTGGGCTAATGTCGAACCAGGAATTCGAACCCCTCTGGGAAGGGGGTACACACAAACCATATGTGCAAACTGCGTGAGCTACCCTAAACAATTACCTGTTCGTTCTCCAATTCGAATATCTTATGTTCACACCTTCAAGGTCATGTGTTCTATTTTACCAACACAGCTTTAAGATACAGATATCGGGAGAAAGCCGTTATTTAATTAATATATAACGCATATATAATAAATAAATCACCCCAATTTTGCTTAGCAGAAACCTCGTGATTACGGTAAAAATTGCGCTGATTCATCAAACAAAATTTGTAAACAATCATGTATCAGCTATCGGAATGATTAGCATTATTATATATTATCACTCAACCTATAGGAATTTTAGTTAAAATGAAGTAAAAACTATATTTTCAAGACTTAGAATAACCATGATGGTGAAAACCAAGTTTCGGAGAAAAAAAATTTGGTAAACGAATATACTCGATCATTTTTATTGAGGAATTAGACCAAATTAATTAATTTATAAATGTCTTTTTCCTTTCATCCTGTTCCATTCCACACTGCCCTCCTGAATTTCATGCAATTCTACTGTTTTTCGTGACTTGTGCCACCATAAAGAACAAGCCTATATATATATATATATATATATATATATATATATATATATATATATATATATGATAGTGAAACCACTGTATAGAAGCCAAAAGTTTAATTTACGGACTAGTTTCGGTATGTAGTTTATCATACCCTCTTCAATCGTATACTGAGAATGCGATTGCTGCTACAAAAGTCTATAAATAGCGTACAGATCAGAAAAAAAAGAAAGAAACACAAACGGGGGAAAAGGCCATTAATCAGGCGGTGTGAGTCTAAGATCGCTGACTAAGCTGTTTACGATGAGGTTACGGCAATGGAGGCTGCATTTCAATTGCCCATCTGACAAATTAAAATTGGGAATTTCTCCTATTAACATAGATTCTACTATTTTTCTTTTACGAAAATCTTACAATTATATATGATTTGTGCCTTTGAATATTCATTCGATGGTTGAAATTGCTAATATGATTAAAAATACTGGATGTGGTACTGCCTCGTCTGACATCACCTTTATGTTCATAAATTCGTTTTGTTAAGGTTCTTCCGGTCTCTCCTAGGTAGAATGAGGGACAGTTTGTAGAGCCACACGGGATTAAATATACACCTGCTTCATTTGGCTGATCCACGGGCTTGGTCGAAGGGAAAGATTTAAGGATAAAAAAAGGGTGTTTAAATGTGGTACGGTCTGGAGGAATAACTTTGTTCACTCCTTTGAGGAGGGGAGAAAAAGAGAGGGATAAATACTGCGTATTACTTACTTTGTTTTTATCCTTTGGACGGTAATGAGTAGATTTCGCTTTAGATAAACTTTCATTGATCACGTGGAGGGGATAATTTAATTCAATGAAACTGCAGGTTATATATTTAATCTTGTCTTCTAGAAAGAAAGGGTCACATATCCTAAGTGCTCTCAAACACATACTTGATGCAACGGCTCGCTTAATGTTAATATCATAATGACTAACAATATTTACATCAAGAAAGGATATACAATTATCTTTTTCCCACTCTCCTTTAAAATTGATAGTGGGATGGAGGTCGTTAAGATTTTTAAGGAAATTGTCAAATAAGTTTAAACTATTTATAGACCAAATCGATATGACATCATCTACATACCTATACCATACAAAATTATGATGGGGAATTACAGAGGGGAGTAATGATACTTCGAAATGTTGCATAAAAATGTTACATAATATGGGCGATAAAGGATTAGCCGTGCTAAGACCATATTTTTGACGGCTAAAACACATATCATTGATAAATACATTGTTAGTAACACAAAGTTTAACAAGATTTCTAATTTTATTTTTGCCTAGAGGGAGGTTTATTTTTTGATTATCTAATACCTCAGATAGAACAGCAAGAGCTTCGTTAACTTGGACATTAGTGAACAGGCTGTTTACATCAAAGCTTATTAAGCGGCTTCCTTTTATGTTGATTTTCCTAAATTTTTCAATGAAATCAGAGGAATGGATTATGTGTGAATGAGAGATCAATCCAACAGCGTCATCAAGAAGGGAGGCTAATCATTTGAGAGTTTGTATGCATGAGAGTCAATACACGATATAATAGGTCGGAGTGGCGTTCCTCTTTTGTGAGTTTTTGGCAGACCATACATACAGGAAGGTGATGGGTTGGTAGGTTTTAAAACGATGAAGAAGATCTGGGTTGGATCGTTTGAGAAATTTTGTGAGAGTTTTGTTGAAGATCTCGGTTTTATTTTTCAATGGGTTGGAAGATAAATTCTCGTAAATGTTCATATCATTGAGTAAATCCGGTAATTTTTCAGTGTAAGAATTTTTGTCTAACACTAGGATTTGGTTAGTTTTGTCTGAATTTGTTAGGATGATATTTTTGTGAGAATTAAGTAATTTGAGAGCAGTCATGAGGCACCTGGGGAACTCGCCATTGAGTTCTTTAACTTCTATGTATGTATGTATATATATATAGAGTACAAGAAGAGAAATTGGACGCGAATGAGTAATGAGATAAGAAACAGGAGTTTTTTAGAGGTAAGAAAAAGGGACATAAGAAGAAGACTAGAATCAAAGAGAGCAGAGGGCGGCACAATGAAGGCAATCCCTTTACTGAGAAGACAGAGATAACGCCAGGGGAAAAAAGTTTGAAATTCTTGGCCGGGACACGAACCCGGGTTTGCTGATTGCCGGTCAGATGCTCTACCGCTAAGCTACCAGGCACAGTGACTCTACTATGGCGAACCCCTGTGGTGGTTGTTATCACCCGCAGAACTTGCATTTGCTCTTTCTATATATATATATATATATATATATATATATATATATATATATATATATATATATATGATGAAAATTAATGCAATATCGCAAGAAAAGATGAGGAATTAAACCACATTCTCCGAAGACAATTTAATTCAGAACAGTGTCGGTGTATCTCACACCCATTTTCAACTGACACTGGGTAGAAAATATAAGAGAAGTGCATATAAGCATAACACAAGATCCCCTCTTTTTCCCCCAATCCCCTACTTGTGGCTAAGACATAATCGCTTAAGTATCATCTTTCCTTTTTTTCCTAGGGGTTAATGAGAATCTATTGTTATTGTGTTTTCTCTTTCATATATATATATATATATATATATATATATATATCCTGATTTTAAGATTATTTGGACAGTTTAAAATCTGGTTGTGGAACTTTTTTAGAGGTATTTTACCTGAAGCAACATATTTACACTGAAAACGGGTTGGAACCTCCTGTATATACAATTAGAAGCCTCATTATTCAATTCCATGAGTTTGAGCGAAGGAAATTATTATGAACCTCGTCCATGACTCGCGTGTGACTAAACAACGAAAGCGAAACTCATATGATCTCAATTCTTCATAATGAAGAACGTAAGGCGCGGACGAATGAATTATTAAATCTGAGGTAGAAGAATCTTATATTCATTACCTTACTAAATTCTTTTTAAGATAATGCTATGATTTTTGCCCGAAAACCTTTGTATAAGCTTCAATTAATCCTGGGATATTCGCTAATTTTAAATTTTATAATTTTGAAACTCATTATCCTGAAGTTCTGAAGCAATATTACATTGGACGTTTACAGTTTATCCCTTATTTAAAGACGGTTTGACAGTGAATGTTTTAGTAGTTTTTTTTTACCACAAATTCACAAAGGGACTTATATCTATACACAACCATTTATGCGTGTTTGGAAGAACGTGCGAGTGCGTGGATATAGTGTATGTTTGTAACAATATTATGTAGAGGAAGTTCGCATTAAGAGAGCTGCAAACTACCGAAACAATGGGTGCTTACTGCTTACGAGGGGCGGGTAGAAGACGCCCGTTTTATTTAAACAGCTGTTACTAACTTAACCGTCATTTGACCGCAACATCAAAAGCAACAATGAGTTTAAAGCTTGGTTAAAAGAATACTGATACAAACATGAAGATAATTGATTTAACAGTCGATAATTGAGCAAAAGTAAAGATCAGAGTTCATTATCTGGCTCCACCTGCTACTTCCGTATAATATATATATATATATATATATATATATATATATATATATATATATGTATATATATATATATATATATATATATATATATATATATATATATATATATATATATATATATATATATATGAATATGTACCACGGAAGGAAACTGAATAAAAAGCAGATTGGAGTTAGTACTTTCGTCTATTAGACATTTTCAAACACAATGGTAAGAAAAAATAAGACACCCAGTATTTATCCAAAGCACGTTTCCCTGGGATGAGGTCAGCATTTTAATGCTATCAGATAAGTCGGATTTTAGAAAAAGTGATCAAATTGGATCTAGCAAAAACAGCCCTGTCTCTTCTAGTGGCTCTTCTTTACCCTATTTGTATGGCCTAATAGAAACTCATAAACCAGGAAACCCAATAAGACCAATCATAAGTGCCAATGGTTCAATCCAATATAAACTTTCAAAATACTTAGTAAATTTACTTTCCCCTATCTTAGGAACTATATCCCCCTCGCATATAAAAAATTCCCTTGACCTTTGCAATAAATTAAACAATATAAGGGTAACATCAGATCTGAGACTAGTCAGTTTTGATGTCACCTCATTATTCACCAAAGTGCCCAATGATGACTTATTGGACTTCCTATCCTCTATTATAAATGCTTATGACCTCCCTTTACCAACCAATACGATCATTGAGCTTATTTGTTTATGTATTAAAAAATGTAAATTTAGTTTCAACGGCAAATTCTATGAACAAGTGTTCGGTATGGCTATGGGTAATCCCTTATCTTCCTTATTGTCAAATTTATATATGGAATTTTTCGAAACTAAGTTGATCCCTTCTCTTTGGTCTCCTCAAATTGTTTGGTTCCGGTATGTTGATGAAATCCTGGTAATTTTAAACAACAGTTTTGACATCGATAGTTTTCTTTTAATTATCAACTCATTGGTTCCGTCAATTTAATTTACCGAAGAAAAGGAAGTAAATAACAGCTTTCCATTTTTGGATGTCCTGATAATTATAGATCTACAGAGATTTAAATTTACTGTTTATAGGAAACTGACAAATAATTTATCTCATGTCCATTTTTATTCATGTCATGCCAATAATATAAAATCTGCTGTTTTTTCCTCCATGTATCTTAGGGCTCTTCGAATATGTAGTTCCAACTATATAGATAAAGAATACACAAAAATGGAAGATATTGCTACCAATTTATGCTATCCAAAAGTACTTTCTGGAAAAATGTATGAATATAGCCAAAAAAACATTTCATAATTGTAAATTAGAGACAATAAAACCTCGTAAAAACCTATTAATTTTACCCTATCATGATAATTTTATGTCTGTAGTGCCCATTCTAAAACAACTTAATATTAAGGTAGCCTTTAAATACAATCATACATTGAAAAATCTATTAATAAAGCATAGCCCCAATAATGATAATAATGTAATTTACCGAATTCCATGTTTAGATTGTAATTTATTCTATGTAGGCCAAACTTCCAAAAATGTTTCCATAAGGACCCAACAACACAAAAATGCAGTAATTAAGGGTTATCTGAATAATGCCTTAGCTGTCCACAATTCCAAGATGGGACACGGAATTAACTGGTCAAAAACTGATACTATAATCCATAGTAATGATTTTATAAAGAGAAATATCCTGGAATAATTTTTAATCACCCACATAAAGGAGAGTAATCTCAACATTAGCCCAGGGCTGTTTTCGCAAGATCCAATTTTATCACTTTTTCTAAAATCAGACTTATCTGATAGCATTAAAATGCTGACCTCATCCCAGGGAAACGTGCTTAGTATAAATACTGTCTGTCTTATTTTTCTTCTCATTGTGAGTTTGAAAATGTCTAATAGACGAAAGTACTAACTCGAATCTGCTTTTTATTCAGTTTCCTTCCGTGGTACATATTCATATTTATACTTATCACGTGCTAACTTTCGTGATATTTCCCATATATATATATATATATATATATATATATATATATATATATATATATATATATATATATATAGTACAAGAAAGAAATTGGACGCGAATGAGCAATGAGACAAGAAACAGGAGTTTTTTAGAGGTAAGAGAAAGGGACATTAGAAGAAGACTGTACTGTATTGTTATATAGTCTGCAATGCAAGGTTCTGCACCTTCCTTTCTGTCTTCAAAATTGTTTGGAAAGGCAGAAAATAAATATGGCGAAAGCCCTGACAATTCTAGATCGACAAAGCGATCTGGAATTGTCAGGGACTAAAGTAAGTAAAAGGACTATTAGTAGAGCTCTCTTTCGTAATGATCTACCTTCTTTCACTACCCGCAAAACTCCACTTCTTAGCAAAAAGCATGTAACAAACCGTCTAGAGTTTGACAGAGAGCATCTTGAAAAGGGAAGTGAATTTTGGAACAATGTTATATGGTCAAATATGCTCGTCACGTTTAGGAGGGTAGAAAGACCTAACCTCCTATGATCCAAACCACTCCACATCATTGATGGGAAAATGGATTGTGCCACGCATCGAAAGATAGTGAAGAAAAAGCTACTCCCAACTAGGGAAAAATTCTACAGCCGACTTCATTGGATATTTCAGCAGAACAACGATCCTAAGCACATGGCCAAATTAACTCGAGAATAGTTTAAGAAGAGAAAAATAAACTTCCTTCAATGGCCAAGTTAATCGCCAGACCTAAATCCTATTGACTCTTTGTTCCGAATATTGAAAGCTGCAATGCGAAAGAGAAACCCACAAAACCTTGCCTCTTTGAGTGAGATTTCCGTAGAACAGTGGAACAAAATATCAAGAAATGATGCCTAAAGCTAATATCAACCTATGGCAATCGCCTTCGTGCTGTAATTGCAACCAAAGTTTATGGAATGAAATATTAAATGATTGAAATTATTATTGGTTCAATACTGTTGTAACTTGCTAAATTTTGTTTATTAGCAATTGTTGTTATATACAAAGAAAATCTTTCTTATGTTTATTGCTTCTGTTAAATATATGTTTACTGAGTTTTCTTCAGTTTTATAACCAGATGAAAGCAGGAAAATTGTAGAAATTTGGGGGATTTAAGTGTGCAAATACTTGTGGGTGTGTGTGTGTGTTTAGAGAAGTGCGTGGCTCTCTTCGTGCATGCGTGGGTGGAAGGGTTTAGAGAGCGTAGGTGTGAGATTAAAAGATAGTATACATACTCTTCCTAAATTCTTAGACAACCACGCGCATAGCTCAGAGTAGAGCTCGTTTTCGGCGACCTCTGCACACAATTGTGTGCGCTGGGTAACAATATGGCCAGAAATAGGGGGCAAGAGAGAAGAGGAGGAGGCGTTGATTCGACTGACCTGAATCGTCGATGTTCTCGTGAATAGCGTGCCCGAACACATCTTTGTAGCCATCGGGGGGGCTGAGTGTGACCTGGTCGACGGCGCTCGAGTTGAGGCCGAGGTCGTAGGTACGGATGGAGACAAGCTGCGGCTCGTCCTCATCTCGCACGAGTATGACATAGTCAGCCTCGACCACTTCGTTCTTGGATTCATTGATGGTCACGTGGTGACCTCTACTTCTCTGTCCGGACCTTTTAAGCACGGACCTCAAAGGAGGTGGGCACCCCATAGGGGCTGACTGCGAAGGAGGGTCACTGAGAGTGGTCATAGGGGGTTGTGCCCCTCCCTTTTGC
The DNA here is from genome assembly GCA_963969495.1 of Ceratothoa steindachneri. NCBI lineage: Eukaryota > Metazoa > Arthropoda > Malacostraca > Isopoda > Cymothoidae > Ceratothoa > Ceratothoa steindachneri. The sequence goes on along the minus strand of OZ018321.1, from coordinate 42,130,285 downwards.
TGCATCACACACACTGTGGGGCACCGCGGGGAATTCGGAAGGTCCGCGGCGTCGTCTTCACAGGACCCATGGCGACACTCTTGCCGCCCGCCGCCTTCCGAACAACTGGGATCCCTCTCACGCTCTCTTTCGCGGTCCGACGAGGCTCCTGCCGAGGGAGGCTCACTCCCCCATGCGCGGGAGGGCACCGCACACTCGATCAATACGCCTCGCATACGGCTCGATCCGCCCGTGCGCCACACGAGGGCGCCAACGGGGCCCCCTCCTTCGTCGTCTACTTCGTCCGACCCTGACGATGAGTCACCGCCCGGCGCGAAGGCGGGTAACAGCAACGACGGCGACGGAGAGGAAGAGGTAGGGGAGATCGTCCCGCCATTCTTCTCCTCGTCATCCGAGGAAGGAGAGTCGGGGGGCGTGAGCAGTAGGTGAGTTGAAGGGTGCGACCCTCCCTTGAAAGCGCCCACGGTGGCCCCATGCAGGAAAAAGGGAGGATGCGAAACTACGCTCCCGGTCGACATCACCACTGAGTATGGGCTTGCGGGCTCCATCGGCGGGTGGCCATCGCGTTCAGGACGAACTGGCGTGAAAGAGGTCTCGGCTCCACTCCTCTCACCGGGGCGAGGGGCGGAGAGGAACAGGGTAGCTTTGAGCTTTTAAATATAATTAATGACGATAACACCAATCAAATGGGCCACTTATTACAAAAGAATCATCGCTAAACACTGGATTCTCGTCTCGTTTTCACAGGCACATCACCGAAGCGAGATTATCCCATTTTACGCATCTGTTTCAGGAAATTTAATCAGTTGCTGGACTCTAAAGAAAAATCCTCAGAAGGGCACTGTTACGCGCCTAAATTTGTCTTCTATCCTCACGTTTCAGCACACACACAGGGATCAGAATCGGCGGTTAAATTTCTCTCTAAGGAAGTATCAAATCCAGTCCATGTCCACTTCCCGGAACCTGTAGAAAAAAAACTCGAGATTATTTGAAGAAAACCATTACTTTCTTTAAAGGAAAACGAAAACAAAGCTCCATCAAAAGGATGACAAATGAATAAGTGGATAATTATCTTAAAATCAAAATAGCTAATAATTTTAAGGTTTTGTATTTAAAACCAAACCAATGATTGCATCTCCCGTAGAAAATGTGTATGGAGGGATCTGTAAAGATAGGGAAGGTGAAAATGTGTAAAGGATATACAGCCGCACAGTGGGCACGCAATACTTCAGATGTTAGTAGCCTTAGCATGCTGACCCATCCTTCATCCGACAACCCATTGCTGAATATTCTCTCCTTCCTCACACTCCCCGTACGATGCGCCAAAGAATGTTGCGTTGCATTTATACACACATCTCCCCATTAACTTCAATAATATTACTTCCACTGCCATCTTTGGATAAAACTTGAAAAATTGTATATAATTTATTGCTTCAATTCCAAGTATTGGGATGATTTGTATAACTGAAAAGGTAGGCCGAGTTGCTAGAACGGTATTAAATCGAAGAAGACACGATCAGATAATTGTAGATACAACATTACCACAAAGTGTAGAAATGTGGCATTTGGTCGGTTAGGTTAGTCACAATGTAGAAAGTTGAAGTTTGAGCAAGTGGTAAAAACTCATTGCAAGTATGGAAGAAAATATACTAGATTTAACTGCAAACTAGAGATCTCCTCAAATTAATTGAGGATACTCACAGTAGACAGACAAGGAATAAAGAGGTCAAGAGAGGAAGACAGACAGACGGACATGAAATAAAGAAGCCAATAACTGGCATCGAAAATCAGACAAGCAATAAATAGGTCAATAAATGACACTGTGACCTAGAAAATGAATAAAGGAACAAATAACTGACACTGTAAAACATATATGAGAATGAAGGGGTCAACAACGAACTGTAACAAATGGACTTGCAGCAAAATTAAAGATGTGCTACAGCTGTTAGCTGTTTTTTAGGCCACTGCTCTTTATTATGGATTTAGCTTATTCAGATGTTGATTTGTTCACCAGGTTATTAAAATGTCCAAATTACACAAAACTGGATGAAAAGATACGTATGTAGGGGGACAGAATGAAACTCCACACCAAAAGAATGAAAATTTATAAATTAACAGTTAAAAAAGAAAAATGAAACTAGAAAAATGTGGCACTTTGGAAAGATCAGCAGCCCTAGAATAGTTAAGAGTATTTTATCTTTACTAGCCATTTTTAGAAGGCCTTGTCTTAATAAAAATGCTGAATCAGAGGTTTAAAATAGTTTGGCTTTCTAGTGATTATACGAACTTATTTCATGTATAGGAACTTAGTGATTAGTTTTTAACGTGCGTTTGTTACGTCTACATCCTCAAATTATGGTTCGCTCAAACTACGAAGATATTTAAACCACTTTTAGATAAAGTTTTTTCGCTAGATATAAAGCTCATATTAAGGGTATGTAAGGATGATGCTAAAGGGGCTTTTGGAATTCCTATTTTCAGGAAGTTATTTGGAGAGAAACAAATAAGTATTAGTTTGATCCATTTTTTTAATATTTACTATGTTTAATCATTCCATTTTATCTCCTGCAAATACATACGGGGTAGCTTATTTTACCAGTTCGGGGTCTGTTAAACTTTAATAAGCTGAGTCTGGTGCTACTGATCTTCACTACGTGTGCAGAATTATGCACACTGGAAATGAAGAACGGAGCTGTAAAAAGTGACGGAGAGAAAGATTTCCACCCAAGAAAGTGAACAGTTCAGATTAATTTTTCCAAAGTTTTGTCTTTCGGGCAAAGGATTCGCCCGTGCTTTTATGTTAGTTGGAGGTTGTTCTCGGGTATAACATCTAGTAGAGTTCTCTCTATTTGCAAAGGATGCAAGAATTTAGCCTCTCATCACCAAAAATGATAACCTGAGACACTTGTAAAAGAAAATGAACTTCGAATCAATCTCATTCGGGAGAATAATCTAACAACACTACTTCAGAACGATCCACCACTTTATAGATATCTCCTTATAAAATTTCTGCGTGAGATACCCGCGTTGGTTTTCCTTTTAATTTTCTTTAAGAAAAAAGTGTTAACACGCGTCAATTCCATAGGATGGGAAAGAGAGTGCAATGCATATTGTCGGTCTCTCACCCTTACTATCTCCCTTGGTCATGGCCTACTTCACTCGAAGGCGTTATTGGTAATGTTAAACGAAACAGAGACGTCTCGTCTCGTCCAATGCCCAACCCCTCTTGCAGTGGGGCGTCATGCACACCCCTTTATAAATCATGTTCATGATTTTTTTCTAAATTACGATGGGTTTGAGTGTTGATGTCAAAAATTTATTTTCCTTTGATACAAAATGGAAGCAGTGGACCCCGTAGAATTCGAGGAGAAATTTTTTCCCATAAAATGTTTTAAACTAAAGGAATGACGAATTGCCCCAAATCGCCCTTAGTAACAAGGCAACAACAAAAAAATAACCCTCGGACGACTGATTATTTCAAAGGGTCAAATATCATGGAAATGGAGGCGGCCCTCAATAGGCCGTTTGGTCTTCATCACACCTGACTTCTAAACCTTATTAGAAGCCTCTTGACGCAAATGATGGGGTGTGATGAGGACTACCGGAGAGATGAAGCCGCGAGGGAGCTACACCTGTCACACCTCAGGTGGATGGGACGCCAGATGCCCTTCCCTCCCCTCCCATAATTGATCTCTTTCGAACGCCTGCGATAACAAAGGGAAGATGAGGCATTGGCGCCCAAAATAAATCACCGCCATTACCCCCAAACACCGTTGAACGACGACCAGCATCTCTTTCTACTTCCCATTTGTTTTCACATTTTGTTTCCCTTTCAGATTTTTCTTTCCATTTTAGTTTTCCTTTACCATTTTTGTTTCCTTTTCACATTTTTGCTTCTCTTTCACATTTTCTTTCCATTTATGTCTTTCCTTCCCATTTTTGTTTACCTTTCACATTTTTGTTTCTCTTTCACACTTTTGTGTCTTTTGCATTTTTGTTTCTCTTTCCCACTTTTTTCTTTCACATTTTGTTTCCTTTTTTCCATTTTTTCTTTCCATTTCTGTTTCTCTTTCCCATTTTAGTTTCCTTTTCACATTTTTGTTTCTCTTTCGCATTTTATTTCCATTTCTGTTTCTCTCACATTTTGTTTCCCTGTCACACTTTTGTTTCTTTTTCTCACTTTTTTCCGTTCACATTTTGTCTTTCCATTTCTGTTTCTCTTTCCCATTTTGGTTTCCTTATCACATTTTTGTTTCTCTTTCACATTTTCTTTCCATTTCTGTTTCTCTTTCCCATTTTAGTTTCTCTCACATTTGGTTTCCCTTTTACACTTTTGTTTCTCTTTCACGTTTTGGGAGGGATTATGGAACCGAAATGGTGTGTATGGGGTGGGGGTGTAAGGAAGCTTGCTTTGTGCCTTCTGCCCAGGAAAGAAATAAACTCTTACTAGATGTTAAGCTGCAGTTTTTTGCACCCCATCGCTATCGGGTGGGAGAGGGGGGGGGGGGTCTTGGTGCTAGATAATGCGTAAATGTGTGGAAGGTCGTGGGTATTTTTTGAGTGGCGTTGATGCGCGCCGACACCCATTTGTGAAGGAGTGGTGGCGGTGATGATGAATCGAAATAATTACTTGTCCTAACACCCGATTCATTTGTTTTTCAGATGACATCTGCCTTAAATGTGTAGTTCAGTCAGGTTCTGGAGAGTTGCGTTCCTTTCTTATCCAAAGCGTCGTCAGTAGTCTCCTCTTTAGACTAATCGGGCTATAATAATTTCCGCATCCTCCATCTTCACTTTCGTTCTTAGTTCCTCACATTCCGGCGGAGAATCTCCAGCTGGTTTTCACTTTTCCCCACTAATAATAGAGCCAATGGAAATTCAATTTTTTCAACTACATCTTATAGGTAACCAGACACCCATTTTATTTTAGTACGCACATACACATAAAGCTCATGTCACTCCATTAACAGGCAGCAGTCGTTGATGTCATCCTCTTTCCACACATGTGAGCGCAGATACATTCGCATACAAAATAATGACCATTGTGCTATTTACAACACCCTCAAAGCACACACACAGCGACCAATGAACCAAAATTGCTATTGCCAAGCGAACGCAAGGAAAAATAATGGCAATGGTTATATTTGCCCACTTGGCAAATCTGACAAAACCGGGTACATTTGCAGAAGAAATTAATCACCTTCTGCAAATGAACGGCCTAAAGAAAACGCTGTGCCTCCCCCCCCCCACCCCTCTTCCGAAGAAATTCTGAAGATCAAATTTATAGAAGACCAGACATAGAAGGAACAGGAACAACCGCTCACAGAAAAAGAAACATCTACCGAGAAAGATGACTCTAAAAGTGAGGGCTCCAACTAAAGCCCGAAGAAATGGAAAAAAAAGCAACTGTCCCCCCAAACAGGATAATTTCGTTATAAATAAGCCTTTTAATAACACGGTTCAGTTTAAAGAGACCGGGGGATATATTGAAATTAGGCGAGGAATTAATGAATGAACATTCGACAATATTTCTTTGAACAAAGTCATCAGATTTGTAAATAAATTTGGCCGAATTCCAATTGATAGGGGGATTATTTTCAGATAAATGAACAAAGAAAGCAAAATTACTTTTACCTCTTTTAATATTGTATTTATGTTGGGTTAAGCGTACACTTAATGCTTTTCTGGTTTGCCCAAAGTATTGCTTAGGGCAAACGGCACAATCGACAGAATAAACCCACCCTATACTATTGTTATGAATCAACATTTTGTACATGGTAAACTCATACATGAGAAATTATTTTTTCAGAGAAAAAAAATATATTCCGTTTATCTTCTCTTTCCTTGAACTCTTTTATAAATGTAAGAAGGTAAATGCAAGTGCTAAACTATGGGAACTTAAAGAAAACAAGCGAGATCCCGAGCAGTTTTGTTTATTACAACAGAGGCGATCGAGCTTCTTTTCAAAAACATTTGCACGACTAAAATTCGTGACTTCGAAACCGAACAGGTGACTCAGGCAGAATTAGGCTTAACAACTGACCTGACCCATCGAAATATTTTACCATTTCCTGGAGCTCTTTATAAAACCGAGGGCCTAGTGCCTCCCGCCCCCCTCTGGTCATCTTAGGATGACCGGAGGGGGATGGGGAGGGGCTTGGCCATCTATTCTATCTCACTTTCCACACCTTTTCTACTTACTACTACTCTTTTAAACACTTCTTTTATGCCTAAAAATTCTAATTTTCAGCAAGAGGCTTCCTTAAGCCTGTTTCTCACCAGCCAGAGAAGGAAAACTGAAATGTGAGCCTTAAAATACTCGTATTCAGGATTGTATGGCGTGTGTACGTCAGTCAGTGGTCTCCATCATCAATTTATTTTTCCATTGGACAGGGAAGGAGGAGGGGCGTAGAATGAACGAGTGGGGTCTAAAATTGTGAAAAGGGATCTAGAATGACAAGGATTGTCTGACATTCCACATCAAGACCAAAAGAAGCAACAAATCGTATTTTTAAACCTCGACAGACTCAAATTTTCTTACTACGGACCCCCGGCGAGAGAGTTGGGCATAGGTGGGATATGCATTCGTTGATGTGCTTTGACCTTTAAATTTTACAAGCACACACACACTCTCTCCATCCATCTCCATCTCGCTCTCTCTCTCTTCTCCCTTACCTCTCTTTCTTTCTTTCTCACTCTCTCTATCTCCTATATTTACGCAGACATACACAAAACTCAGACCACCACGCTGAGAGTTTCACCTGAAAGTCAGACCTGACCTCTTACATTGAACTATTGACCTTCGATGGTATGTGTCGGGGTGCGCGGAGGTCGGGATCTTATCAAATCATCCTTACACGAATTTCACATCAACCTAACAAACTTACGCGTAGCAAAACTCTCATATATCGAACTCCACACCTTACGAACAAAATGCTAGCGTCAAAGTGGAGATCAATTTGCAGTCCATCACCGGGCAGCAGATGAGTACTTCGCACGGAGAGGAAAGTGACGCTATCTCTAAAGTAAGTACACAAAATATAGAGGGCAGTTCAGTGAGCACTTAAATATGCTAATAAAATTTCATTTACTATAAATAGCACATTCGAAACTCTAGGAAGTATTATGGAAAGAACCGTGAAACCTTTTCCAAGTAGATTTAGGAGTAATTTTTGAATGGGAAATGTGACACATCAACTGAGCTTGGAGCCATTTTTAAGTGGCTGAGTGAGATGCATCGTAGACGCACAAAAGTAGTCTCTGTCTGTCGGATCTTGACAGACATGGAAAGAAAGTGGGCATATAGAACAACCAACAAAAGAGGCGACTCTTTAGGACAACAATGTTAAAAGCCGGACGGGAGGCTTTATTGAAAGCTTCTATCATTAAATTCATATAATGAACATAGGTACTCAAAATAACGAAGTTTAACCCCTTTACGGGGTAGTAATAATAATAATGTAGTATACTTTAAGCCACATTACTATAAATCTTGCATCTTTACCTAGCTTTGTAGATCCATACGGATAAAAACGCTCTCAAACACACTGGCAGAGATTATGGAAATAATTATGTCACGTCTTCATTAACGTCGAAAATATAAAAATTGAATTATTAACCGCATAAGGGTGATCAAGAGAAGCGCTTGTCGGTCCTTGTCAATATCAAGAAAAAGTTTCGTAAAGAGTTAAATTGTCAAGTTGATATTACTTGTTGAATGAAGAGCAAAATAGGTCATTGCCATTTATTGAAAGGTGGAAATTGCAGGAATAATCTAAGAAGCAATGCTCGCATCTGTAACTCTATAACATCTACTAAGTTTAACCATTTGATGGTTTAATTCTTAAGGCCTTCTTTCTGGTACTTTGTGGGGATGGGTTTTTGCTATAGTATTCATTGCCACTTGTCTCGCTATTTCCCTGTCTATATTTTATATGCTATATGTGCACCCATTTATACGAGTCACCCTATAATTTGGTTTCCCCTCACTACTTCCTGTCTTTACCATAAAGGCCAACTGCATCTTTTTCACTTTTCTCCTCTGCGCAGCTTCACTTTTTCACAACAAGCAGCACCCTCATTTAAACCCGTATTAATAAAGACACGATGCCTATGGAGTCAATACAAGGGCATTCTCGGCTTAAGGAAACGTCGGAATGCAATGCGAAAGAGCAGATGAACTAGGCTGCCTTTCATTGGAAGCCAGGCTGGTCGTGAATCAAGACAAGAGCAAGAATCATCCCTCTTGCACAAATTTGCCACAAGTTTTACCACCGATATTCACCGTCTTATGACACTTTCAGCGCGGGTCTACAGTTTAATATTGGGTTCAGAGTATCGGTTGGTATAACATGAAAGCTACTGCAAGGTCGAACCAACTCAAATGGGGTTCTCACCCGACGCCAGAAAATAACCATCTTACTTCAACTTCGCTCAAAGTTACAACTCGGCTTGGTTCGTCAATCTCATCTCGCCTAGTGGAAACTAATTGAAGACACCGAGTTTTGTATCGAACCGTATTAAATGCAGTGGTACTTTCCTGTTATTGTAGTATCAGAATTATATTTTCAACTTGTAGATTTTGGGATATCAAACCAGCTTTCGTCCACTTAGGCACCATTACTTCTGTCTATTTCACAGTTGTCTTCAGGATTTCATCTCGAAAACACAGAGATAACAGTGACACAAAAAATTGCCCACAATAACAGGAAATAACGTTCTGGGACGTTTGTTTTATGTGGGGAGTTTGACGAGATATTCAGGCCAGAATTATGTGGCTGCACTTCATAGAAGGATGTAGGGTGCTGGGTAGAGTGGCTAGCTGATTGAGTATAATGGCTCTGATAGGGCCTAGGGCCCTAGTACATAGTGTCATGAGTTAAATTGTTTTAAAGTCTCATTCGCACCCCTATTGATGTATTTTAGTGTGTTTCTCCTATTTAATAAATATCAAGCTAAAGGTGACACTTTCAGAATCTCAACTTAATATCAGGCAACTTAAAAGACCTGTAGGGAGAGAAAGGGAGGAGAGAAGGATAGAGATAGAGTGTGTGTGCTTGAGAAGAGGAAGAGAGAGAAAGACAGAAAGAAAATAAGATGGTGTTTGCGCGCGCGCGAGAGAGAGATGGGAGAGTGGGTGTGAGGGAGTGTGCGCGGCAGAAACAGGAAAAAAGAAAGAGAAGATATATATATATATATATATATATATATATATATATATATATATATATATATATATATATATATATATGTGTGTGTGTGTGTGTGTGTGTTGTATGTATGTTTGTGTGAGGGAAAGTGTGCGGCTGAAAAAAGAAAGAGAAATATATATCTATATAGTATGTATGTGTGTTTGTGTGTTCTTGTGGTAATCGGGTTTCTGTGGAAAAGCAGTTAAAAGATTTAATTTTATGCCAAGTTTTTGGCAGTTAAATACATTTAAAGCAATAAATCAATAATAAACTAAGTTGGCTGGGCCATGATAACCAAACAGGTTTTGCGAAGATAAATGTCTTCGATTAATTACTCCGAATATGTGAATATTATGCCCGATTATTAGAAATTATTCCAATGATAAGCGATTCTCTGACACCAGGATTGAAAAATATTCGTTCTTCTCGTTGACTTAAGTTATCTCACAATTTATTAGTCTTCTCTAAATCTGTACATAAAATGGGGAAATATTCCTTAAACTTTTAATGTCTACTTTTAAATATGAAGTACTAGGCATATCCAACATAAAATTGCAATAACCTGTTCTGACAAATTCCCACCCAATAATCACAAAATTACGAATTTCCAATTTATCCTACTCAAGCTAATGTCTAATTGCGACTATATAAGAATGTTATGATTATATATTTGAATGAAAAATCGACTAAACAATTCTTTATTTTTAAATTTAATGCTTTTTAAAAGCACGAACCAACGAGCCTTCAACATTTTCAGTTATGGAACATAACTCCACGGATATTTCTCTGCAGGAAACGGACAAACAACAACCTTTAGAAGCAGCAGCGCAATTGCATTCAAGCGATAACTTGATAAAGATAACCTTTAATTTCATTTTCTTTATTCCGATATCGTATGGCATGGATAGATATTGATTTAATTCTCAGATAATCCTCTCATTTTCCTTCATAAGCACTGAAACAAAGTTGTCCAAAAGGTTGATTGGTGATACCCTTGTTTCTTTCTGGACGCAATCCTCTGGATGTAGTTTTCCTGGGAGTTTGGGTGCCTTAAAAAAGAGGCCGTTTGACTCGGATCACCTATGATGAGCCCTTGTGGCTTTTGTCATCTGTTATATTATATTGTGGGGGACTTTGATTTTGTCTTCCCCTGGTGATGGTGCTTTTTGTGGGTGGGTTTTGAAGGAGGCGGATGACCTTTGATAGGCCCTTGTGGCTTTTGTCATCCGTGTGATTATGTTATGTTATGTTTTGATCAAGGGCTAAAGCAAAATTCATGATTACCGAGCTTAACGAGCAATAAGAGACATTTTAGGTATTTAATGAATACTAATTCCATGAAGAAACACACAATAACTCAACATTTCAGACTGAAATATAAAAGAGCGCCTTTGCATTACATATATTTAACACAAATGACATATCATCAATCACCAGCAACATATTTTTTATATACTCACTCCTGTCTTAATTGGACAGTTTTATCTCTCACTTATACACTGGATGTAAATTTCGAAGAATTCAAGCGATTGTATGAATGAATACAAAAGCACGAGTTTGGAAAACACTGGATCAACAACGCCAAGTTCATAATTCCGATCCACGCTGAACGTTGCTCAGTTTCAACTAGATGCGAATTTTCTACCTGAGCTCCATGACTGGGAGGCAATGGGGGGTGAAAAGTGAGTGTTGTGAGGGAGAGGGAGGTTCATCCAATGGGGGATAAGCAGCGAGGGGCGGGTGAAGTGAATGGGTGTGTGTGTGTGAATAGGAAAAAACACTTATTATATTTGTTGAATAGTTGAGTAGTTAGACTAAAAGCAAAAGGATTTGTAATTAAATGATGCTATGGTTAAGAATGGAACTAAATTCTTAGGCTGGTCTATGATATATGATTGTTATTTATTCATAAAAAAATATATTAAAATAATTAATTACTTTCTAAAACCAATTTTATAAATTAGTTTCTTTCCGACAACCGGTAAGACAAAATATGACATATTAACATAATTGAACTTGGTAACAGTTGGACAGAACTGTGAGTTGCCCACAACCACAAAAAAAATGAAAAACTCGAAGATAAATATCTTTTAACATTAACAGGATCTTTTTAACTATATAAAATTATGAAAATGAATTGATAAAATAAAAAAAATTGGATGAATGATTGAATTGTTCTGAAATATGAGGCTTAAGAGTAATAATAATAACTTTCAAATGGGAAATTAACGGAAAGTGATATTTGGCAACTTTTGCACAGAAGCTATTTGGATGGAGATTGGAGATTAAAATTGCTTCAAAATGAGATAGTTATTTTATTTTCGTACTTTGCTATCATACACACACACACACACACACATATATATATATATATATATATATATATATATATATATATATATATATATATATATATATATATATATATATATCCTTAGCCAATAGTATAAAGCAGCCTATGGAATCAGTCATATAATATAGATAATTAGACTTTTGTGGTAAATAAATTTAGTATATATATATGTATTTATTTTTAATTATTTGAATGCTTTTTTATTTAATTACAGTCATAATTCTTCCCCGTAAGGATTTTACCAAATTCTTACCAATTTCTGGCGCTATCTTTCCCCACTCAGCTTATAATATTTTTTACTGAGATTTTATTGGTACTTGTGGTACTTAGTGTTTTTACAAGCACTCGATAGTGGTAATCCCCATTTCTCCAAACCAATTCTTGCTGTGGCTGGATGTATGACGGGGGTGCATTGTGCTGCTGAAATATCACTTCATTTCTTGGTGTTGGGGGCTGCATTTCTAGATCGATGGCTCAAGACTTGCAACAACAACATTCTGGTATAAGTTGTGGAGTTTATTCTTCCTTGCCATCAAAACAACTCCTCGTTTCCCTGATGGTGACATGCAGCCCTATACTACCACATAACTACCAAAAAGTTGCTATTAAATATTTTTTTAAAGATGTATTTAAATGGAATTAGTTGAATTACATGTAAAACAAACAATACGAGTCTTTCTTACATACCTGATAATAAATTTCGTCTGGTCAGATAACTTTAAGCCCTTGATCTTTAAGTCTCATTCTAACTATTCTGGGTAAATTTTTTGAAATTGAAGCTTCATTGAACTCCCCCAAAAGACCGGAAGATGTTTTTCTGCGAGGTTCTAGATTAAAAGTGCCTAAAAATGAGATGGTTCTTTCTTTTTTACTTTTGGTTTATTCTCTAGGTGTTGTAAGACGTTTTCTACCACTGCCTTTTCTTGACACAAACATCTTTCTTCTCTTAATGTCATTTTATAGTGTTTTTGGCAGCATTGAAGATTTCATTTAGTAGCAATTTCTAAATGTGATTACAATTGGCTACAGATAAGTTAAATTTGTGCTTGTGTAAGTTCTCTAGTTTCAGTCTTATTACTTATTTAGAACGATATTGAATACATAATACTAATAAATTTAAGCTGAATTATAAGAAATATTAGTTAAATTATGATTTTAGAAAACATACCGTTTTATTAATTACAAACGATTTAGTAAAATCCTAAGTATTAGGTTGGAAACAAAGTTCTCGCACAACTTTTATTGACAATGATTTACAACGAAACAATGCAGCAAAGGAAACATTTAAATGAACAATGTAATCACGGTTATTTTCGAGTACCTGCTTCCAACGATGGGATAGATCATGGATTCCTTTGTTGTAAAATTCCACTGGTTTGCTATCAAAGGAGTCCGAACTGCAGTCTTAAGTTCGTCATCATTTGCGAACGTTTTGCCGCTCAAGAAGTTCTGAAGTGCCCGGAATAGATGGTAGTTTGTCGACGCCAGATCTGGCGAGTACAGTGGGTGAGGAAGAAATTCCCACCCCAGCTCCAAGACCTTTTCACTGGTATGATTTCCAATGTGCGGTCGAGCGTTATCATGAAAAGGTTGACGCCAGTCAATTTTGGTCGTTTCTGCGCAATTGCTTCTGGCACCTGTTGCACTTGTTGCCAGTATAAGTGAGCGTCAATAGACTGATTGCGTTCCAACATTTCTCAGTAAATCACTTCCTTCACCTCTCACCAGAACAAACCATAAGCTTCTTTTGATGTCGGTCGGCCTTTGTCTGAAGTCATGCCATGTTCGAGTGGGGACAACATTTCTTATCTGCAGTAACAACTTCGTTCATCCAATAAAAACGACGTTTCTTGGACAATAGTGTCATGCAGGCGTCTATGCGGCACTCAGGGTCGAAGTTAGTCAGTTTACGTGAAGTCCAAACGTCCACTTTGCTGACTTTGCCTATTTCCTCTCAATGATGCAAAATGGCTGTATGGCCGGGGCTAAACTTTTCATTCAGCCAGCTCGCGTGGTGTAAGATGTGGACCCCCTTTGATATCATAGGCGCACAAACAGTCATTGTCAATAAGTGAAGATCGAACACTTCTTGGCTGATCTTGGAGATTAAATTTAGCACACTGAAACTTTTTAAACCAATCGTAGGTTGTGCGACAACTTATTTTGTCTTCTCCAAATGCTTGACTTATACGGCGTTGCAATTGGGCAGCGTTTAGAGTTATTTCATGGGTAACTTTTGATATAATATAGGATATCATATAGGTTTTCTTAGGCCTCCTTGAAAAGGCATAGTGTTCAAGTCTACCTACGTTCTAGGTCACTGTGCCCTTTCAAGGCAGGCCTAGGAAAGACTAGGCTGCTACACTTTAACTAGTCGTACACCTTGTATCAATCTATAAATAAATAAACTTTTAAGAAAAGGTTGTGCGGGAACTTCGTTTTCAACCTAATAATTCTTATATATTAACCAAATATTCAAACCTATTAATTATCAAAATACACATTATTATCATTTATATGATAAATTCCTAAAGGTTTGTTTAAATATGTTAAATATAGAACTCTATGACATTCATATATATATATATATATATATATATATATATATATATATATATATATATATATGAATGTCAAAACAATTTTGAAGACAGAAAGAAAGATGCAGAAACCTTGTATAGCAGACTATATATACATTAGTACATGAGAAATAGAAAATTGGACGCGAATGAGCAATGAGACAAGAGTTTTTTAGAGGCAAGAGAAACGGTCATTAGAAGAACACTAGAATCAAAGAGAGCAGTGGGCGGCACAATGAAGGGTATCTATCCTTTACCAAGAAGACAGAAATAACGCCAGGGTAAAAAGGTTTTTTGAAAATTCCTAGCCGGTACTCGACCCGGGTCTGCTGATTACCGGTCAGATGCTCTACCGCTAAGCTACCAGGCACAACGACTCTACTTCGCCCAAAGCGTTACCTCATCAAACCCAGTATCTCCCTAAGCTAGGAACCTCAAAGGAATTTTGATACCACATCTTCTTACCCGGTTGTTGTTATCACCCGCTGAACTTGTATTTGCTCTCTCTTTGTATGTGACACGGGCAATGAGCTTTTAAATTGTGAGCGTGTGTCTCCAAGTATGGTCAGAATTTTGTCTACATAACAATCTCTATCTAACAAAAAACACCTTTGCCTTTGTCAGGTTTACATATAACTAAGTTAGGAAGACACAAACTTTTTAGAATTTTTAAATCGTTAAAAAATATAGGGTACACAATTTTAAAGGAATTGAACTTACGAAAATAGGTATAAGAAATTGATTTAATATCAATAAGGACGGAAGAAAAGCCACACTGCCAAGTGGGTAAGCTTTTGAGACAAGCTGCTAGTCGTTAAAACTCAAGAAAATACTTGAATGAGCTAAGTTTGACTTAAGGTAATTTAAAATCTAGTCCGAGAGCTAAAATTCGCTTTTGGTTATCATTAAGTGAGACACTTCTAAAATTATATAGTACATTATTTGGATGGGATGAGAGATTAGGTTCAAGTCCAAGGTGACAAAGTTTGCTGTCCTGCCGCCCTATGCAACTAGAACGATAGCTATCTATATTACAATCTAGGAAATGAGAAAAGTATATAAAATCAAAGCGAGAAACTAATTGTTTAAAGGCGTTGTGACTTGAGCCCAATGAATAATCAAACTTAGCGATAAGGCGTTTTTTAAAATTAATTTCAGATGTTAACAAATTAATGGTACAAGCCCTATACTTAACATTAGTCATCAGTTCTTTACGGTAGAGCTTAAAACGCATGAACTTAGGGACATAACTATAAGCAAAACAAAACATCCTTGGAGGAAATGAAGGTCAAGTCTGGCTTTACAAAGTTTTTTCCGTAGTTTCTCCAAGCTGCGAAAACGTCTAAGAGTGGTTTCATTGTGGCGTGATCTAACAATTGAGTTAATTGACCGATTTCTTATACCTATTTTCGTAAGTTCAAGTCCTTTAAAATTTTAAACTCTATTTTTTCTTTTAACGATTTGAAAATTCTGAAAAGTTTGTGTCTTCCTAACTTAGTTATATGTAAACCTGACAAAGGTAAAGGTGTTTTTTGTTAGATAGAGATTGTAATGTAGACAAAATTCTGACTATATATATACATATATTTCTATCCTTAAATATGAACTTGTGTCGATATTCTCTGGCGGTCAAAGGCCAAAAGTAGGTTTATCTCTTTGTAAGGTGGAGCTCTGTCTCGTTACCAGACTGAAAAAAAGACCAAATACTGGGAGATGCAGCCCCTGGACATGGTCAGAAATACTTCCACTACATTTTCGGCATCCATTAACTATCCTTAAGCGAGTGTCTGTTTTTGAAGTAGGTGAAGAAAAGTTAACAAAAGTGTAATAGCCAAACATTCCTCATTAAAACATGAGTAGGATTCTACTTCACCTCCGGATGAGAGGCAATTGTACAAATATTGTATCACCTTGGGTATTCCAACCCTGAATGAGGCTCATTCTTAGTTGCGAATAGGGGCACAAGAAG
This sequence comes from Ceratothoa steindachneri, assembly GCA_963969495.1. Classification (NCBI taxonomy): domain Eukaryota; kingdom Metazoa; phylum Arthropoda; class Malacostraca; order Isopoda; family Cymothoidae; genus Ceratothoa; species Ceratothoa steindachneri. The sequence continues at coordinate 42,114,193 of OZ018321.1, read as the reverse complement.
AGTTGTGCATCCTTACAATGTCTGGTCTTCAAAGATCTTTACTCGTTGTATGGAATTTCGAACAGATTTCCCCCTAGCACTAACTTTACCACTTTCTTTGAGAACCTCTCGAGAGGGAGTTTCTGTCTGAGGTTCCATCGCTCGTTTACGCTTATCTTTGCTTTTAAATAGATACAAAATTGCATTTTCTAATAATGTATATCAGTTGCCACTTATCGGGCCAGTTTGTCACTGGCAAGGTTGGATGTCCTACTGATGGCCACAGTATCGATCTCTCTTCGATGACAAACTACTAATTAAAAAGCCGAAGACCCAAAAGGATCTTCCTCCGTTATTTTGATCCTTTGGAAACTGCGGCGATTGACTCCCGCGGTTCATCAGAGAGATCAGGACGATGTCAAGACCTTAGAGAATAATCTACCTTGGGATATTTAATAGAAAGTGGTCTCCGATTTTAGATGAACTTGAACTACACTCGCAATCCTTTTTCTGACGTAGTCATACCTCACCAACCTGGTTGTTGCTTTCTTACAATCAGTGTCGGTTTAACCTAGTAGCACATGTAGCACGTGCTACGGGCCCCGCGGGGATGTAAAAAAATAGTAATAATAATAGTAAGTTTTTTGCCCTTAGGCACACAAGGCTGAGACAAAATAATTATTCATTTTCCTGATTTTTTATATTATTATTATATATGATATTACTATATATAAGAAAAATATAGAAAACTTTACTAGAGCATACAGCATAGTATAATAAGTCTGGCATTATGTTATAGTAGTACACGGTGTGGTTCTTTAAAAAGGACTAAAAAGTGTATAAAATAAAACCCTCCTTTTTCAGTTGTCCTCCCAAAACATACTCGCGGTTCTTTTAAATTCCTCAGATAATTTTTTCCCTCTCTGAAGAGGAAAATGGGGGGGGGGAGGGTCAGATACAATATATATATATATATATATATATATATATATATATAGGGGTGGGGGCTCCACTGTTCCTTGTACTACGGGCCCCGCAGCTCCTTAAACCGGCCCTGCTTACAATGATGGTAGTACGCAACGTTCGACCCAAGTCCAGAGTGGTCAGTTACCCTCAGACTCACGATCCCATTTGTTGAATAATTGGAGTCATGTTACATAGGTAACTCCTATTCTTCACACACCTTCACAGTTACCAGTGATTTAATGAAGACTGTGGCCAAAGAGGAAACCAGCTGGCGACCAGTCAACCATAGATTTTCGCCCCTATCTCCCACGAGAGGCATTTAGGGGAGATTCTCGTTCGAACGGAGGGATCAGCTACGTTAATCTCATCCCCTTGATTCTATTAGTTACTAGTAGTCATGTAACCAGTGGAAGGGCCAGGGAGGGTTGCAAAGGTTATAAGATTCTGGTACTTTCTGGAGATGTGCTGAATGAGAAGGAAAAACAAGAACTCAGATGTCATTCACAGGCAGAATTTGACGCCAAAACAAATCTAATACTACTCAATTACTACTACTATTAGTACTACTAATATTACTAATACCACCGCGACTACTACAGCTACTAGCAAAATCAACAGCGGCGACAATAACACCAACGAAAGGGGCTCTCAATAGACCTCAAGGTTGTCCTTTTTCTTTCCAATGATCCACCTATTTCCTTCATTTGTCTACCCTTCTCTCTTTATTTCTCGCTTACTTATCAAAAACGTTCTCTGGTGTTTTCACGGTTTCTTATCTTTTCTCAATTAGAAAAAAATAACAACAACTCTTTCTTTTGAAGGACCCCCCCCCTTTATTTGGGTTTTCGTGGCAGGCAAAGAATAAAAAGGAAAGAGTGAGTGTCTCCCCTACCCTCCTGCCCCCACACAACAAACCCCAATGAAAAGGGCGAAGGACAAAAGTATTATTTAACTCTTCCTCTTCAAATCCAGAATTGTGTGCACGCGTGGGCTTGGCGGCATAAGGAAGGAAGATTCTCCGTTCAAATTCAATATTGCCCTCACGAGTGTGCACATTTTCACACAAACATACACATCAGCATATATATTTACACAGGTACGTGTGTTTCAGCCAAATCTCCCTTTATTTTGTGCTCTACATTACTCATTTATACGTGTCTGTCTATTTCCTTATTTGTCTACCCACCTCTCTTTCAAGAAGATTTGAAGAAGTTCCGCATTTCTCGCCAGTCTTGATTTCCATCGGGGTTTGTAAGGAAAATGGGTAAATTTAGGGGAAGTGAAAGTTAGTAGAGGCTAGATAATTCGAGTAGTCTAAAGAAGAGGTGACTTGTGATGCTAGAAGCGAGAAAAACAGGATATTAGCAACAAGCTTTGTAGTTTGGAGCAAACGTTCCTTTATCACTGTGGCACTTTGGTACTCCATATCGCAACCAGTTTCCTAATTTGCGGGAGTTTCCCCAAATTACATTCACATCATTCTCTTTTTATTCGCAATTGAAACCAGTTATTATAACGTCTTTTTTTATTACACGTAAGGAATTGCAGGTGTTTTTAAACCAGTAGTCGTGGAGTGGCGATTTCAATTTAGTTATTTTTTCTATGAGGAGGGGGGCGTTGACCGCCGATTATTTCAATATATTATCGAGACTTAATCCTTTTTAGCAATTTTCATAAATATATGGTTACTTTTTTAGAATGATGCCTTCTTACTCAGCCTGAAGTTGGAGAGGTTGAAAATTCACAACAGCTACAAAATCGGAGCATTGGTTAGAAACAACTATGCTGTACCATTATTTCAGCTCAGAAAGTGACGGGGTGTTAGCTATGTTCGAAATACTTCCTTAAGAACATATCCGCCGTTGCATAGAGCAATTTCACTGCAAGGTAAATGTGCAGGGCAAAAATCATAGCTAGAACGCGAGCATCTACATAGAATCAAGGAGAATATTGAATCTGTATGGCAAGACATCTTGCGGATTTCTCGAAATTCTGCAACGAGACGTCCAGCAGAGCTCCAAATTCGAGACGCATTATGGACAATGAGCTAAGTGCCATCCATAGAGATGCCGAATGTGCAATGTCTTGAAGCTACATTTTACAGTAATTTTCTTGCAGACATTTCTACTGAATAGCAAGATATCGTTCATGATGTCGAGTGAAGCACATTTTTACATACATAGGTGGTTTTGTTAACAAAACTATTTTAAATATGCATCAAAAGGACATGAACCCACAGTGATTAACTGTATGTTTTGCCAAATATCAGGACAAGATGATTGGACCTTACTTTTTGAGAAAGAGATTATTAATAAAGATTCAAAGTGGTTTCAATAGGGTGCTGCCATATGTCACATTGTAATATAAAACATGATATGTTACACCCAACTCTTAGAAATATAATCAGCACACGTGACGGTCGCAACTTCTGGTGACTGCTAGGGTTGGCATAGATCGTCTAATTCTCTCTGCTTTCGTGAAAACTGTGCTACTGCCTAAATTTATATCGCACTGAGATTTTTACGTTGTACCACGCGTTTAGTGAATCCTTTTGGACAAATTTTGGCAGTGCTGCTAAGTAATTTCATTACGATTCTGTGCATTAAAATTGTGAATTTTTCACTCGCTTTCTTGCGGCCGTGGCGAGGAGTGGAGAAGCTTCCCCCCTCCCCCTCCCAGCTCTTCATCGAGTCTCCTTGGTTGGACAACAACCTGTAGGCATTCGATAAGCGTCCCACACGGAAGGTAAAATGCCATTTGTAAGTTATATATTTTGGGGGTCGGGGACACCTTTTCCTGAAACTCTCTTTTTCTCTAAATATCTGGTGATGAAGTCTCTCTCAAACTACACACACGCACACATACAAACACACAAAATTACTCCGTGGGAAATTTTCTGTTTAAATTTATTTCTTCCAATCTTTACATATGAGGATATGGAAGGATAAATGAGGGAGACCTGACGGATACCACTGAAGACCCTCTCCGATGGCCCCAAGCCTGATCGAGGGACGGTTTTCGCTAAAATTTATGGGGATCTAGGGATTGCCCTAGTAAGACTGATTGGCACTCATAATGGTTATGCGGTTATTTGCTCAAAGCAGCAGAGTGCCCAAAAGACACTCAACCTTAAACCACACACACCACCGCAAATAAAAACTCACCGAAGTATCATACTTCGCCGCTTCGAGCCATAATTTGGGGGGCACAGCATTGAAGAGATTCAGGCTGAGGTGGAAAAAAAACACATGTCGTGGTATGACATTATATTACATCAATACCATATTATATCTATGGGGGAGGGACCAATAACTTAAAGGCGAACCGACAAAAGGGACGGAACACCGCTAGTTTCGATGGGTGGAAATGCGAGAAAGAGTGCAACGAGGTCAGGTAAATTATGGGCAATGGCAAAGCTCAAGGTTATTTAAAGAGGCATGTACAAAAATATAATTTTATTTACATAAAAATAATGAGAGAATTGACGGGCAAAATTACATCAGATGAACGAGGGGGTTGATTGTAGTTATGAATCAGACTATGAAGTTAAAATTAATGTGTTACGGGAGGAGACTATTCAAATGGGGGGAAATTAACGCAAATGGGTTACTGAAGGGGGAGAGGGGTTGGCTTACGGAAGATTCCGGGTAAGGCAACGGGGTAAGGCTTCACGGATGTCTTCTGCACGAGAGGCGAGGGCGTTAAAACTTCGGAGCGGGAACTTGAAGTGATGACGGTTCTCCAAAAAGGGGGGGGGTGTAACGTCCGGTCCAGAGGAGAGTATTTCGACCACCTGAAAACGAGGGGCAAATGAGGAGGACTTCGACAGAAGTTGATGAGAGAAGTCGGAAAAATCACTCGGTAGCGATCGTTAAATGGAATTACCCCACTGGCCAGGGCTAATTCCAATACACAAATAGTTCAGCTGTCACTTTGCTTTGTTGTTAGCACCTGACTGGGAACTAGGGGGAATTTTCTTGGGTCCGGGTGAGACTTCTCAACTCTATCTCTGTCTCATGGGAAACGAGCAATATATATGTTTGAGGCTCTCCCCGCGTGGGGCGGGGTTAGTGGGAAACAGCTCTACTCTCGAATGGCTTCAAATCTTCATGCCAAGGCGATTCTAGCCCGTGTAAAGGTGAATCGTGGTGAATGCGGTTCGAGGCTACCGCTTGTGGAAGGGGCGGGGGTAGGCTTACCAATTTAAGCCTAACAGAGCCTTCTAAAGCGCATGGAAGTTTCGTGCTTGACAAGAGATTCCACGTGGAATTCCCTCACACCACACCTGGGCGAAGGTAGCTGAGATCATAAAGTTAAAAAAATACACAGATGTATTCAAAATAGTATTTTGTGATACGGCAATGGCGGTAAATGCCAAGGAGTGAGGTATGCTCCTCTTTAAAGTCCGTGTCTGCCCTGAGCAGATCGAACGTGAGGAGTTTATCGACTTCCAATTGTGCTTCAAGTGCTACAGGTACGAGGAGCCCACCACGGCCACCTGCCCCAGGGAGAACGTTCTTTTGTGCTCTATCTGCTCGTCGGATGCACATTCTTGGAGGAGCTGTAATGGCACCTCTATGAAGTGCATGAATTGCGCAGGAGAACATAAGACGTTCTCTATGGCTTGCCCGGTCAAGAAAGGACTTTTGAAGAAAAAAGCTAACCAAAAGAGACAGGAAAAATAAAATAAAGTGAACAGTACTTATGCCAAGGTTGCTAAAGCTGCTGTTGCGGAGTCTAAGGGAAATCCTATATATCTCCACGTCGAGAACGAGAACTCGACAAAAATTAGTTGCTGCATCTATTATGCTCACATTGCAAATTTCTCCTCCCCGGAGTGCTTTGGAGATGAACTTAATAGAATGCTGACGCATAATGGAATGGAAAAGATGTGGTTTCCCCCAAACCCATGGTTCAAGGAGATTCTTAAGATTAGTCTCAAACCCCAGTGCGAGACTAGCTGCCAGAAGCTCCCCACCCCCAGCAGCGCCCTAGTTCTTTCTAGGGATCCTAGGATCCAGGCTCAGACAGCAAAGGAGGCAAAAACACGCTCCGAAAGACAGAACAATACATAAATTTCACAAATCATAAACTCGATCACACACACACAAAGGTGGATAATAAGGTTACGGTGACTGAGACAGCGAGACCTGAGGGAAGGGGGCACGTTTGCCCCGCTCACGGGAAACTTCACAGCCTCAGAGACGTCCGAGATCGTCCTCTTCTTATAAGAGAGAATTTAGACACGCTTACCATTCAAGAATAATTTATTGAAGGTAATCGCTGCTGAAAGGTCCAGTTTCTCTAAGGAGACGGATGTCCTTGATGTATCAGGAGGAGCAATATCCGGAAGATACAAATGGGAATTCACCTCGGACGACTACAGCGATAAACAAGTTGAGGAGGCTTTACTCCAAGGTTTGTTCAAACTGGCACCGAAACCTTTATTATTCAAACGGACAGCGAATTCAGGAAAAACAAACAGGAAAAACCATCATGCCACCAAACACTCCACAAGGACCTAAGCTCGTAAGAGAATAAGTATAAAACCAACACGACCATAAACAGGAATATTTAGTGAACTAGACAATAGATACATTAAAAATATTACATTTTAACTCTGATGGCTGGACAAACAAAAAAACACTATACAGTAACGTAATACGACAATGCGACCCAGACGTTATATTTATCTCAGAACATGGGATGAATGACACCGTCAGGATAAAAAATTTCCCCTACGAAGTCTTAACCAAAAATCACAGCGGAGAACGTTTCGACGGATGCGCGATAACTGTGAAAAGAGGTCTTTACTTCAGATCAATAAGTGGAATCGATGAGTCATACCTCGCTGTTGAGGTCCGTACGGCAGTGAGCCCCCTGGTCCTGACAACAGGGTATCAGCCCCCAAGGAGAGGTTACTTGCCTCTTCACAACTTCTTGCAACTTTGTGGTTACGACAAAACCGTTCTTTTTGCCGGCGAAGAGGAATTCAGAGTCTTCTGGGCATCTATATTTAAGATATCCCCGAAAGAGAATGATAACTTTGATTTAGACTTCGAAGACGAAATAATAAACGACTTGTACGACGAGATACACAGAACCCATCCTAACCATTGTGTATCGCAGGAAAGAGAAATGGAGGGACTCAGCGGTAGAATTGCTGCTGATGAACTCTCAAAAACCTTAAAAACCTTTCGTCAACGATCACCAGGGCGTACAGGACTGACAAGGGGGGTATTTTATTCGAGCCCTGCCTAACATCTTATTGGGGCTCATGAATATCATGAATGCGTGCCTGAACGTGGGTTACTTCCCTGACCACTGCAAGGGAGCAAAAATGATATTTATTCCTAAAGCCGGTAAGCCACTGGAGAGTCCAGCTAAATTCAGGCCTATATCTCTCTTAGAATTTGCAGGGAAAGTCTTGGAGAAGATATTGGCCAACAGGGTGAATACGTTCCTCGAAGATAATAATTCTCACAATAACCAACAACATGGCTTCCGAAGGAAGCAAGGAACGGACACGGCGCTAGTCGTGATCACCGAGAAGTTGGCAAAGGTAAAAGCTGAAAGACGCCACGCAAATCTGGTACTCCGCAACGTCAAAAAGGCTTTTGACAAAGTATGGAGGAGAGGCTTGCAATACAAAATCTTACAACTGGGCCTCAATCTCATACTTGAAAGGATTCTATGCGACTACGTGATGGAGAAGAGGGCGTTTCTGGAGATTAAAGATTTAAATAACTCCGAGTTCGAGCTCGAGGCGGGGGTGCCACAAGGCGGGTGTATAAGTCCCCTGCTCTATAATATATACACTATCGACCTTCCCTAACCTCTGACTAAAGGCTCGTTATATGTCCAATTTGCCGACGATATAACGATGATCTGTACGACACGTTATCGGAATTCTGAATTATATGGCACAGAGTACGGCGATAGAAATCCGAAACATCAACTCTTTCGAGAGAAGATGAAAGATATTTACCAATGCCCAATAGTTCCGTGTAATTCCACTATTCGGACGGACCCTCGCAGACGTCCATGTGGGGGGGTGCACGCATCCCATACCGTACAGAGGGCACGGTTCTGAATATGGGAGTTATGTAGCTAAAACTACATCGAATGCACGGAGGGATTGGCAGAACTTTTCAAGTTCCTAAATCTGAGTACCTCCAAAAAACTAAAGATCTTTAATGCATGCATTCGATCAAAACTTCCCTATCCACCGGTCCCTATAAACGCGATTCCCATGACTCAAGTCCTTAAACTGCAAAGGTCCAAAATAAGGCTGTCTTTATTATAAGAGGAACCCGAAGGAGAGAGCAGAGAAGGCAGAGGGAGCTCCATGGTGAACTGGGGATAACCCCCATAAACGTGGAGCTTCACCTGAGAGCAATTAAGACCTGGGGAAAAGTACACCTGAACATCCATCCCGAAGTTGTACTCGGGCGCATGGACTTTGATGACATAGGACGCGCAATACTTTTTAAAAGCAGCAGACTACTCATTACGACGACGTAGACTCAAGGTTCACTTAGATTTTTTCACAATACGCAACCGACACAAAACCATACAAAATCACCTTTCACTAAATTAACAAAGTGCTAATTTTATAAGTTTTCCCCCCAAATTTTAGCGCGACTAACTCGTCAAAAATAACAAAATACCAAAAACAACAAAAAGTGCAAAATAAACAAAATAATAAAAAAATTGAAATCTTGGTGTAAACCACCCAGATAAGAAGATAAAAAGTCTTCACAAAAAGCAGTAGAGACCAAAAAACCCGCTGCTACAAAGGCTTGAATTCTTCACATATATATATATACATATATATATATATATATATATATATATATATATATATATATATATATATTTCAAAACGCAAAGAAAGCCAGAGATGCCCTATCACCAGAGACCTGTCTTTCATTCTACTTTTCATTTTCACTTTTCTATCAATTTCCCCATTTTTCCCCAATATTTTCTCCTACTATATTCCCCACTTTATATGTCCAATGTCCACAACTTATACGCAACAAACTTTTCCTCTCGTAAAATCTATAAGAAACTTTAAAAAAACAACGAAACAGGAGCTTTTTATTCAGGGAAAATGTTCTTTAAAGAGCACATTCATCTATTCCTGGTCAGGGATGACATTTCGAAAATGTTTTTATACACCAGTTACGTAAATCATTGTATTGAAGAGACTCATTCATAATAATTATACTATTAATTTTGCTTTATACACCTTACAAATCTCCATAATATTTTTCGTGACTCAATATATATATATATATATATATATATATATATATATATATATATATATATATATATATATATATATATATATATATATATATATATATATATATATATATATATATATATATAATTTAATTCAGTAGTATATGTATATAATATGGCGAAGAATAATATTGCGAAAACAAATCACTCAAACAGATGAAACAACACCCGAAAATTGGCAAACACTAAATGCTAATTATTAAAACAACTGGAGAAAGAAAATCAAAACTCGAGGAATTCCCTTCAGAGCTCGTAGAAAAAGATTAAACTTTGCACTCACTTAGGAGCGTGAAAAATGGAGTGGTCTTCGGGAGACTGAAGATTGCAATGCTTTGTCTTCTCGAGGTCCCCACAGATTATGTGGCGATCTCCGATAAAGAAAAATATGTGGAGGGAATAACGAAGGAAGAGGCAGTGGAGACACTCCGTGAAATAGGTTTCCAATCAGAAATCCCGCCGCAGATACAGACGCACATGAGCGTTGTATGCAGAAGACTAGATCCTTGGATTGGGCAACACTCCAAGGATCAAATAAAGGAGGAGATAGTGAAAAACCAATCATGGGACAAGGTTACAGAAATAATTAAATTCTAGAACAGGAAAGAAAATACAGAGTACGCGCAAGATTATTTTTGCGGACACAACGATGGCCCAAAAGGCCAAAGAAAATGGACTCCTATTTTTCAATGCCAAAATCAACGGGGAGCAGATAGAAAGGAAAGAGTTTACTCCTATACAATTATGCCTCCCCTGCTATAAGATGGAAAGCCACGAGACAAAGGATTGCCCCAAACCACAGGAGATCTGCTCAAAGTGCAGTTAGGCGGGGCACCATTGCAAGAATTGCAGTAGTCCGAGGGAGAAGTGCGCCAACTGTGGTCATGGACACCGCTCCATGGCTATGGCCTGCCCTCTAAAAAATGAACTAATCAAGAAGAAGGTTCAACAAAAGAAAGAAGAACAGACTAGAAGACAAAATATTACATATGCACAAGCAGAAAAGGTAATCCTTACGGAGACGGAGGCCAAGAAAACTTACTTAAGGCTAGAAAATCAAAATTCTACGAAAATCCTGACATGCATCTTGTATGCACATGTCATAAAACTGACAAACCCAAGAACATTTGCTAAGGAGATCAACCAGATGCTCGCTAAAAACGGAATGAGCGATATGTGGTTTCCGGATAATCCACCATCAGGAGACGTACTCCAATTGCAAATGGTTTCCAAACAAATAACGGATAAAAGCCAGGAGACACGAAAGAAAAGCAATAATGAAGAAAGACGGCCAGATCCAAGGATCGAGGCCAAAAAAGAGAGGGAGGCGGTCGCATAAGCAGCACACTCGATCAACCCAAAGGAAGAGGAAAAACAAGAAATAGAATCCTCTGACACCACGGATAGTACAGATACCTCGGACTTAGAGAACGCAAAAAAGGACGTACGCCGTAAAAAAGGAAAAATAGGAACAGAGTAAAAGGTAGATGCTGACCAAATTAACCTCTACATCTACTCGACCGAACAATTTCCCTTCCCGAAGGAGTGGGACGCAATAAAATTTGCGTGGGAATAAAGAAAAAAATATATAAATGGGACTTCGACGCTCAATGAGAAGAAGAATCGATTGATGAGGCCCTGTACAACCAGAACGTCGCCCTCTACCAGGAGAGATTTATAGAACTCTCCTAGCAGAGGAAGAGGAAGAGGAACGGGAAGCGTAAATCTATTACTCGCAAGCACTAAGACACACAAAAGCCAGAACAAAGAATGGAAAACCAGAACAACAGGTTAAGGATTTTGACCCTCAACGTGAATGGATGGGAGGGGAAATCCACGGCATACGGGAAACATATTCCGCGTGATTGATCCCGACATCATACTAATCACGGAGCATGGTATCGATACAATCACCAGGCAATTAAAGATACCAGGCTACACAGTGGTCTCGAAAAACCATTCTCAGGAGAGGTACGACGGTGCTGCCGTTGTCATCAAAAAGAATCTCTCGTTCAGACACCTCACAGAACTGAACGAGTCCTTCGTGGCAGTAGAGCTACACACTCTAGTAGGAAAGCTCATAATCGCGGCGGCATACCAACCACCTCAACGAAGGTACCTTCCTCTCATATGCTTCTACCCCTATTTAGCCACGGCAGAATGGTATTCCTTGGGGACGACCGAAATGTCAGATGCCAAACGACTGGCTATGGTAACACAAATGAAAGAGGCCATAAATTGGAAATGATTATGCGAAGGAAAAACACCCAGCGGATAGGTCCGGATTTTACAACCTATATGACCCCTCTGGAAGCAACAAAGCCTGACATAATCATGACAAGCGATGGCTTCCCCTTCAATTACCGTAGTTAACTAGGCCCAACAGTCCCCAGCGACCACATAGCGATTTTGACAACCATTTCACTCGCGCCAATCCAGCTTCCAATCCTTCTTCGCAAAAGCTACACTTCGGCCAACTGAGAACGCTACAAGGAAATCCTTGCTAGATAGGAACCAGCGGACCTAAACAGAGCAAGGCTAAACAGGATCGACGAGGAGCTGGATAAGATAACTGCCCACATCGTCGAGGCGGATCGCGAGAGTATACCGATGAAGAGATACAAAACTCTCCCACAACCCAGATGGACCAAGGAAATGAGAGAGATCGCTAGAGTGCACAGGGAGTCCTAGGAAGAAATCAGGAGAGAAGGTACAATTCGGGAAAGAAGCTCGCTGCTATGACGCCTGAGCGAAGAACTAAAGCAGGCTATTAACCAACAACAGGCTGAGATCTGCGACAGCCTGATTGAATATGTAGACAGCGAGGTAAGACCCATGTGTTCTGGCGACTTGTGAACAAGATAAAAGGTCTTCCAAGTAGAGAAACGACCCGCATTAAGGAGGGCAATGACTACTTTGAAGACCCGGCGGTTTTGGAAAAGAGATTCCGCACATTCTGGAAAGATGTCTTCACGATTACACCAGAAGACAATGCGGATTTCGACCAGGAATTCGAAGGCCAACTCATAGAAGATCTTAATCAGATTGTGCATCACACGCACCCACATGCCTATGTCGATGAAGGGCAGGTTTTGGCAGACCATGCCGATCAACTACACCTGAAGAGGTCATGGCAGTTATTTAAAACCTTTAAACAAAAGGCACCAGGATGGACGGGCATCACTAAAAACAACTTGGTGCATGCCCCCCGGCAGATCATTCCGGGAATCACGAACATCTACAATTCTTTCCTGAATACGGGCTACTTCCCGACGATTTCAAGATGGCAAAAATCATATCTATACCTAAAGTAAGGAAGCTTTATCAACTGGTGGACTATAAGCCAATTTCTCCTAGAGATTATAGGCAAAGTCTACGGAAAGCTTCTAGCCAACAGGTTACAAGACCAGCTGACCGAGCTGGAAGCTCACAGCCTTCAGCAACACGGGTTCCGAAAGAGAAGGGGGACTGACACAGCCCTTGCCCTTCTCACCTAAAAGCTCGCCCGCTGTAAAGCTGAGAGAAAATACGTAAACGTGGTGATGCAAGATGTGCAAAAGGCCTCCGATAAGGTTTGGCTAAGAGGTCTACAATACAAGATCTTAGGCCTCGAGCTAAATCCAATTCTGGAAAGGGTCTTCTGTGACTACATCATGCACAGAAAAGCCAAAATTTCGATCAAGGGCTACCAAGGACCCGAGTTTGAACTTGAGGCGGTGTTCCACAGGGTGGCTGTCTGAGTCCGCTGTTGTACCTTGTGTACACACTGGACTTACCTGACCCAGTAGGGGAGGATGTAATGTACCTGCAGTTTGCGGATGATATCACACAGATTATCCCAGTTACTACAAACATCCTGAATTTCAAGCATGACAGACAGCCATCGAAATCGACAACACAAGGCGATATGAAAAGAAATGGAAAATCAAGACCAACCGTCGAAAGTTCCAGATCCTTCTAATAAAACGCCAAAAACGTGTTGATGTCTTAGTGAACGGCGAAGTGTACGCGTACAGAAATGAAGGCAAAGTCCCAAGTCTGCGTTTCACCTCAAAAGGATACAAAGCGCATATAAACAGTAGAATCTCCCTAGCTAAAATACAGCTCGGAAAACTGTATAGATTCAAAGGCATCAATTCCAAAAATATTAAGAAGCTATACACTGCTCTGACGCGCTCGACTTTAGTGTACTCGGCAGTGGTCATGCAGGCTGCGAGTTCCACCTCTCTCAGACAAATACAGAGAGTGCAAAACAAAGCAGCCCTGCTTATAGCAGGAGCACAAAGAATGGACCATATTCAACAAACAGATCTGCACGCAAAAGCAAGTCTGAATACACTGAATATGGAACTCTAAAGGCTAGGGAGTAAGACCTGGGACAAGATCGAAGAAGAGATACTCTCGAACATGAACCTCGACTTAAACATTCCAATAGCGGTTAGGGGACGTGGCACCAGGCAAACACGTTTCATTCAGTGGAAGAATCTTTACTTAAACAAGACTAACACAACCAGCTAATTTTAATAAAAAATTGAAGTAAAGGAGGCGAAGTGCCCACAAGTAAAACAAAACGAACAAAAAAGAAATGATGAGCTGAACACCGGCAAAATAAGGATTAGAAATCATTATTAAAAGAACAAAGAAAGTATATATATATATATATATATATATATATATATATATATATATATATATATATGTACATATATATAAATATATATATATATATATATATATATATATATATATATATATATATATATATATATATATATATATATATATATATAGATAAATAAATAGAAAATCAAATGACACGTGATTTTATAGATGTATTTAAAGGCCCAAGGAAGTGAAATGGGAGATGAAGAGAATGGAAAGATAGGACAAACTAATTTAACCGGTATATCAAAATAAATGAAGAAGTTGGATTTGAGCCTGTATCATTAAGCGCTCATCGCTTATATGACCAAGTCTCTGATCGCCAGAGCTAACATCCTCAACCCCCAAAAAGGTTGATTCAAGAAGCCTTTTGAACAACAAAGTGTAGGTTTTTATGCAGTGAGAAACAAAACAAGTGTTTTAGGAGGAGGGGGCACGAGCTTATTTTTGTAATAAATTGAAAATCACATGACACGTGATTTTATAGATGTATTTAAAGGCCCAAGAAAATGAAAATTTGTAAAACAACCAGGAAAAACTTTTAGGAGAATATCACATACACCAATAAAAGCTTAAGAAGGAAAACGGGGGATGTAGAGAACGGAAAGATTGGACAAACTAATTTAACCATTATATGAAAATAAATAAAGAAGCTGGATTTAAGCGCTCAACGCTTATATCACCAAGACGCTTTAGCCAGAGCTATCATCCTTAACCCTAAAAAAGGTTGATTTAAGAAGCCTTTTGAACAACGAAGTGTAGTTTTTATCCAGTGGACAACAAGAGATTTTAGAGTATTAGGGGAACACGGGCTTATTTTTGTGATAAATTGAAACTCAAATGACACATGATTTAATAGATGTATTTATAGGCCCAAGGAAATGAAAATTGGTAACACAACCCGGAAAAACATTTAGGAGAATATTACATGAATCAACAAAACCATAAGAAGGAAAATGGGAGATGTATAGAACGGAAAGATAGGACAAGCTATTTTAACCGTTATAAAAAATAATAAAGAAGTTTGTTTTCAACCTGTGTCATTTTTCGCTCATCACTTATATGACCAAGACGCTAATTGCCAGAGCTACCATCCTTAACCCCCAAAACGGTTGATTCAAGAAGCCTTTTGAACAACGAAGTGTAGTTTTTATCCAGTGAGAACAAGACAAGTGTTTTCGTAAGAAGGGGTACGTGCGTATTTTTGTAATAAGTTGAAAATCACATGTTACGTAATTTTATAGATGTATTTATAGGCCCAAGGAAATGAAAATTTGTAACACAACCAGTAAAAACATTTAGGTGAATATCACATGAACCAATAAAAGCTTAAGAAGGAAAATAGGAGATGTAGAGAACGGAAAGATAGGAAAACTAATTTAAACCGTTAGATGGCAAATAAATAAAGAAGTACGATTTAAACCTCTGTCATTAAGCGCTCATCGCTTATATGACCAAGCTGCTGATCGCCAGAGCTACCATCCTCAACCACCAAAAGGGTTGATTCTAGAAGCCTTTTAAACAACGAAGTGTAGTTTTTATCCAGTGAGAAACAAGACAATTGTTTTAGTAGGAGGGGGTACGGGCTAATTTTTGAAATAAATTGAAAATAACATGGCACATAATTTTATAGATGTATTTAAAGTTGCAAGGAAATCCAAATTGGTAATAAAACCAGGAAAAACACTTAGGAGAATATCACATGAACCAATAAATGTTTAAGGGGAAAAATTGGAGATGTAGATAACGGAAATATAGAACAAACTATTTCAACCGTAATATGGAAATAAATAAAGAAGTGGGATTTGAACCCGCGTCATTATGCGTTCAGCGGTTATATAACCAACAAGCTGATTGCTAGAGATAACATCCTCAACCTGCTAAAAGGTTGATTCAAAAATAATAAATTAAAAATCACATGACACGTGATATTATAGATGTATATAAAGACCCAAGGAAATGAAAATTGGTAACACAACCAGGACGCTGATCGCCAGAGCTACCATCCTCAAACACAAAAAAGGTTGATTCAAGAAGGCTTTAGAGCAACGAAGTGTAGGTTTTTATCCAGTGAGAAATAAGACAAGTGTTTAAGTAGAAGGGGGCACGGGTTTATTTTTGTAATAAATTGAAAATCACGTGTCATGTGATTTTCAATTTATTACAAAAATAAACCAGTGCTCCCTCTTACTAAAACACTTGGCTTGTTTCTCCCTGGATAAAAACCTTCATTTCGCTGTTCAAAAGGCTTTTTGAATCAACCTTTTGGGGAGGTTAGGCTGTTAGCTCTGGAGATCAGTGTCTTAGTCATATAAGTGATGAGCACTTAATGACACAGGTTCAAATCAAATTTCTCTATTTATTCTCATATAACGGTTAAAATAGTTTGTTTTATCTTTCCGTTCTCTACATCTCCCATTTTCGTTCTTAAGCTTTTATTAGTTCATGTGATGTTCTCCTAAGTGTTTTTTCGGGTTTTGTTACTAATTTTCATTTTCTTTGGCCTTTAAATACATCTATAAAATCATGTGTCAGGTGATTATCAATTTATTACAAAAATAAGCCCGTGCCCCGTCCTACTAAAACACGTCTTGTTTCTCCCTGGATAAAAACCTTCATTTTGTTGTTCAAAAGGCTTTTTAAATCAACCTTTTTGGGGGTTGAGGATTGTAACACTGGCGATTACCATCTTCGTTATATAAGCGATGAGCGCTTAATAACACAGGTTCAAATGCAACTTCTTTATTTATTTTAATATAACGGTTAAAATAGTTTGTCCTATCTTTCCGTTCTCTACATCTCTCATTTTCCTTCTTAAGCGTTTATTGGTTAATGAGATATTCTCCTCAGTGTTTTTCCGGGTTGTGTTACCAATTTTCATTTCATTGGGCCTTTAAATACATCTATAATATCACGTATCATGTGATTTTCAATTTATTACAAAAATAATCACGTACCCCATCCTACTAAAACACTTGTCTTGTTTCTTACTGGATGGAAACCTTCATTTCGCTGTTCAAAAGGCTTTTTGAATCAACCTTTTGGGTAGGTTAGGCTGTTAGCTCTGGCGATGAGCGTCGTGGTCATATAAGCGATGAGCGCTTGATGACACAGGTTCAAATCCAATTTCTTTATTTATTTTCATATTACGGTTAATATAGTTTGTCCTATCTTTCCGTTCCCTACATCTCCCATTTTCCTTATTAAGCTTTTATTGTTTCTTGTGATATTCTCCTAAGTATTTTTCCGGGTTGTGTTACCAATTTTCATTTCCTTGGGCCTTTAAATATATATATATATATATATATATATATATATATATATATATATA
The DNA here is from genome assembly GCA_963969495.1 of Ceratothoa steindachneri. Lineage (NCBI taxonomy): Eukaryota > Metazoa > Arthropoda > Malacostraca > Isopoda > Cymothoidae > Ceratothoa > Ceratothoa steindachneri. The sequence goes on along the minus strand of OZ018321.1, from coordinate 42,096,948 downwards.
TATATATATATATATATATATATATATATATGTGTAAAAATAACAAAAACCGCGAACCAAAAATAACAAATGAGAGGAAGAGAAAATCAAATACAAGAAAAAACCTGATAGATGCCCTCTACACCAGGGCAAAACTCAACTTCTTTATATCTTTATATACCTACCACACATTTTCTTTCTTATTACATCAAATTCAAATTCACACTTTCCATTGATTTACTCAGTACACTTGCCCTCTCGCGGCGACCTGCTAAAGGCTATCACAGGTAAAGGAGGAAAGAAAATTTTTAAGGCAGGACCTAAATAAAACGCCTTCTCAAGAAAACTTCTAGGAAGAAATATATGTGCTCTTGCGGATGATTGGATATTCCTCCTGTTCCTCTTGAGAGAATTAGCCCCCCGAAGTGGTTGCTCTTCCTTATTCTATATTCTTGGCTCTTTTTTTATACTTTTGTCCTCAAACTTACTTCTCACTAGCACTACATAACTTGGTAACTGGCAAGGTCTGAGTTGCATTTGGTAGTAAGGTATAGTGAACCCCTGAAGGAGACCCTCTTAGGGAGCCAGAAAAGGGGGGCCGATTCTCGGTCACGAACAAGAACCCAACTCTGGACCGCTGTTAGAACTAGGCCTAGATAGGTAGGGTTGACCAAGGAGAGTGTGAAAATTGGAAGGTAATCGAGATAGTACTAGGACAGATAGAGGGGCTCATCCCACTAGTGGAGACTGGATAAGACTCCGCAGCTGAAATTCGATAGAAGAACCCCTCTCCTCGGAGAGGGGACGACTCCTGGGAAGATGGACCCACCGGACTTCAAGAGTCTTTCCCTTGAACTCATACCCAACGGAAGGAAACGTTCACCACAAGAAGTAGTGCAATGCATATTTATAGATCTGGAGATACCACTAATCAAAGGATATTGAGACACCATCTGGATTCATAGTTATTTGCACAGAAACTAAAGACGTAGAGCTTCTACTTTCATCTGTTGGGAGCATTACGCTAAGGAAGTTAGGCTTGGAAGATAGAGTACCACACAAATCACGGCTAACACAAGTGTCATCTGCCAAAGAATGAGAGCACTCATGCCAATAAATAAGAGAAGAACTTCAGGAGAGACAGAAATGGCTCAAAATAGCAGAGGTAGTGAAATTTAAAGATCACACTCACGTTTTCAAGATCATTTGTGAATCTACCGAAATGGCTTCAAGGATCATAAAACAAGGACTTCTCGCTTTTAACATGAGAATCCCATCTGCCCACATACAAAGAGACGCCTTCACAAGCATACAGATATGATTCAGATATTATGCGTTGGAAGAACACACGACGCAAAATTGCCCCCTAAAAGACCTAATCATTTGTTCTGAATGTGGAACTGAAGGCCATTCCAAGCGTTACTGCAACAACACAGTTAAAAGATGCATTAACTGCCAAGGATGACACAGAACTATGGCCATGATCTGTCCCAAAAGCAGAAAAATTATAAAGAGAAAAGAAACAGAGTCAAATAGAAACAATACTAACGTAAATAAAAACTCATACGCATCAATGGAAAAAAGTGACCAACAACGATGGGCAACACAAATAAATATACTTACTTGTATATTACATGCCCACGTGATGAACATAGCTAACCCTGGAAGTTATGCAACAACAGTAAACAGCATGTTACAGGAAAACAGGCTCCAACCAATCAAATTCCCCAAAGAAGTCGACTCATCGGCCATTTTCAGAATCAATGTCACAGAAAAGACAAAACATGAGTTAATTGAAGAGGCGAAAGGAAATCTACAGGCAAAAGAATCAGAAGAGGACACAATCAGCGAATACTCAGAGACTGAAAATTCCTCCGACGACACAGAGCAAGAGTGCACACGGGTTATTCGCAGAAAAGCCCAAAGAACTAACAGATCTAAATCCGCCTGTAAAAGGGATCCATCACGCAGAGATGAACTACCAGAAGGACCCTCGAATGGAGTCAGCAGAGGAGGAATCCAGGAGAAACGAAAGAAAAACCCCCAAAAAGAAGAAGAAACACCGATAACTTAACAGATAATCACAAACTAAACGGAAAACGAATAAACGAACGGAAATGGACAATTGGATTATGGATATTAAGAAATTAAAAATACTACAAATTAACACATGCGGATGGAAAGACAAGGAAATTATGTACGTAAAATTAATCAGAAAGATTGACCCAGATGTTATACTAATATCAGAACATGGAAGAAACAGAAAACGAGAAATTAAAGATATGGAACTACAATGTTATTAACACAAATACTTCAGGAGAAACACACGACAGAGCGGCAATAGCTGTAAAGCAAGGATTGCAGTACAAAACAATACAAGGATTAGAGGATGAATATTTAGCTATAGAAATTAAAATGGAATTAAGCAACATCATTATCGCAACTGGATACCAGCCACTCAGGCGCCTCCAATTACTGGTACAAAACTTTACTAAACTTATAAACTATAGGATACCGGTCATTTTGATGGACGATTTAAACGCCCATTGCGGGGCTTCTGGGTACAGAAATACAAACAGAGTCGGAAGACAACTTAACACGCTTATCAATAGACGTATACTGCAAAGACTGGGACCCAATTTCCCTACATACTTACGAAGAGATCACGCAATAAAACTGGACATCTGCCTGGCTAACTTCAATCTGCCCTTTAACTATTTTATGTAACCAGTGGATGTTCCTTGCAGTGACCACACTGTGACTCTAATTCACATAAACAAGAATCCTATACAAATCCCTTCGAAGAAATGGAAGGCGTACCATAGAGCAGATTGGGATAAGTACAAAGAATTAGTTCAGACGTAAGTGCCCAGCCCGCTCGGGGGAAGCCACTCTAGAGGAAATTGACGGGGAGTTGGATAGGATCAGAGAAGAAATTAAAGAGGCAGAGAAGGGGGCCGTCCCCATTAACTCGTTCCAAACCTTTAAACAATTTAGGTCGACACCAGAAATGGTGGATTTGAGCGAGGAGATCGGCTTGGCGGCAAAAAATATAAGAAGATTCGGAACATCATTGGAAGCATACAATGCACTCATGAGACAGAAAAGAGAACTAATAACACTAATTTATGAAAACTCAAAGAGAAATGGGATCAGTACATCGAGAAAATAGATGTAGAAACATCACCAAGGGAATTTTAAAAACATATCAACAGATTAAATACACGGACAACAAGGGATAAAATGAAAATTAAGGATGCAGGGAACAACATTTTCGAAGATGAGGAAGAAATAGAGGCAGTATTTAGAAAGCACTGGAGATATGTATTCAAAATTAGCGAAGAAGAGAATGAGGACTATGACATTGAATTCGAACATCAGAGTGTGGACGAACTCAATGGAGAGATCGAAAGGATATACCCCGTCCACTTTGTCGAAGAAAGGAGAAACAACAACGACGGAATAGACGCAATCCTTACGTCTGAGGAATTAAAAGAAACCATAAAGAACTTCCGACAGAGAGCCCCAGGCAAATCGGGACTCACCAGATTAAATTACATCGAAGAACCCCCGAACATACTGGAGGTAGTGAGAGACGACTTCAATGCGTTCTTGAACACGGGATACATTCCTGATGAACTGAAAGTGGCGAAGATGATATTCATACCCAAGGCGGGGAAAACCCCAAGATCAAGTGGGGGTAAAAAAATAATAAATAACAGACTGCCTAAATTCCTCGATGATAATGGCTGAAGAAACAGCTTCAAATTTGGCTTCAGGAAAAACAGAAGCACGGAGATGGCCCTTGTAGACATCCTTGAAAAGATATCGAAAGCAAAGAGAGAAAAAATGAGCGTAGACATTGTATGCCAGGACGTGTCCAAGGCATTCAACAAAGTATAGCAGAGGGGTATACAACTCAAGATACTCAGATTAGGAATGAACAACAAGATCGAAAGTATTTTATGTGATTATGTAATGGAGAGATGTGTTTATGTGGAAATAGGACGACATCAGGGAAAAATTTTCGAGCTCACTGCGGGGTTGACCCAAGGCGGATGTCTGAGTCCATCTCTCTATTCAATCTACATAGCAGATGTACCACCACCAAGAAATGAAGGCTGCTTGAACATCCAATTTGCCGACGACGTCACTCAAATCATAGTTTGCTCCTAAATGAACGGCCCAGTGCAAGCTAGGATGACTGCAGAAGAGATAAGAAGCATTAATAGATACGAAGAAAAATGGAAAATTAAAACAACAGGGATAAATTTAAAATGGTACCCGTGTACAGGAGGTTCATCTCGGATGTATATGTAGAAGGACAGCGCTACATATACGACACAGAATGTAAGGTGCTTGGACTAACCATTACGAAATCAGGTTATAAAAAGAACTTAACTGAGAGAGTAAATCGAGGGAAGAGCGGCCTCATATTACTGTACAAGTCAGTTAACCTAAGTATGAAAAACAATAGGAAAACTTATCAAGCCATAGTACAGTCCGCAATTATTTATCCAATCATCGCGATGTACACGATCTCGAGAAGTAACCTATTAAGACTCCAAGAATTCCAAAACAAAGATATATACTTAATAACAAACACCAGAAGAGGAGGAAGAAGAAGACTACGAAACCTGCATAGGAAGACAAGGATAAAGTCACTTAACAGAATAATTGCAAAAAGAGCAAGGAAAGTCTTAGAAAAGATACAGAATGAAGTAGGAATTGAATTAACCAACCAAATTGGCCAAAGAGAAGGATGGAGATCACACAGATTATTCCCAAGTTTCCCAAGGATAAATGAGGGAGGAGAAGAAGACGAAGAAGAAATCTACACCTAGAGAAAGAGATTAATACTCCACGACGACTAAGAGTAATTAATTAACCATACAACACCAGAGAATAGCATATAGTCAATTATAACTAGGATAAGAATACAAAAGAATAGATAGAGAGGTAAAAATCTACACCAGTTTTTAGTAAGAATATTTACTATTAACGGTTTGAACGCTTTATTAATACCAATACTACTTTCTAACTTTACCACGTTAGCTACACTACCTAAAGTGGACAGAGATAAGCCTGACCTCCAGGCAACTAGCATCTCTTTGCAAACCTCTTACTTCCTTCAGCCTTCTGCATCTATTCGTTTTTTTTTACTATCACATTCGCACACGGGACTCACAATGATACGTGGGACAGGGGTCACGATAAACTACAAGGTTATAGTTAGGGACAAGCGACACATCGTGGTTCAGATTCCACGTCAAGTTGTAGGTCCCATGACTAACTAAGTCCACTTTTGTCTCCTACTATTTTCTTCGCTGTCCTATCCTAAAACCTTCTTCTTCCTCTCTCTTTCACTCCTAACCGACATACTCACAGTGCTTAGAGCCTACTTTGGCTCTAGACAGTGTGACTATGGGGGTCTATAAAGGAGTACTTGGCCTCCCCCCTCCTTCCTTGGTCGCTCCATAAGAGCGAAGGGGTTTCGGGGGAGGGTCGGAAGAGCTGTTCTTTGTCTCTCACCTCTCTTTTCATTTCATTTCATTTCTTTCCCTCTGTCAGATCCTCACTCCACTCATTGCATCGGTAAAAGAGGAAAGAAGACGCAGAATAAATACTCAGCGGACTGTAGCAGCTAGACAATCTTAAACTCAAGAAAAAACGGAAAGAAGGAGCAGAATAAATACTCAGCAGACTGTAGCAGCTAGACAATCTTATACTCAAGAAGAAACGGAAAGAAGGAGCAGAATAAATACTCAGTGGACTGCTGCAGCTAGAGGAACTCAAACTCAAGGAGAAACGGAAAGAAGACGCAGAATAAATACTCAGCGAACTGTAGCAGCTAGACAATCTTAAACTCAAGAAGAAACGGAAAGAAGATACAGAATAAATACTCAGCGGACTGCTGCAGCTAGAGAATCTCAAACTAAAGAAGAAAAGAAAGAAATAAGACTCAAAATAAATACCCAGCGGACTGCAGCAGCTAGACAAACTCAAACTCAAGAAGAAACGGAAAGAAGATGCAGAATAAATACCCAGCGGACTGCAGCAGCTTGACAATCTCAAACTCAAGAAGAAACGGAAAGAAGATGCAGAATAAATACTCAGCGGACTGCTGCAGCTAGACTAACTTAAACTCAAGAAGAAACGGAAAGAAGATGCAGAATAAATACTCAGCGGACTGTAGCAGCTAGACAATCTTATACTCAAGAAGAAACGGAAAGAAGGAGCAGAATAAATACTCAGTGGACTGCTGCAGCTAGACAATCTTGAACTCAAGTAGAAACGGAAAGAAGACTCAAAATAAATACTCAGCGGACTGCAGCAGCTAGACGAACTCAAACTCAAGAAGAAACACGGAAAGAAGATGGAGAATAAATACTCAGCGGACTGTAGCAGCTAGACAATCTTAAACTCAAGAAGAAACGGAAAGAAGATGCAGAATAAATACTCAGCGGACTGCTGCAGCTAGAGAATCTCAAACTCAAGAAGAAACCGAAAGAAGACTCAGAATAAATACCCAGCGGACTGCAGCAGCTAGAGAATCTTAAACTCAAGAAGAAACGGAAAGAAGACTCAGAATAAATACCCAACGGACTGCAGCAGCTAGACAAACTCAAATTCAAGAAGAAACGGAAAGAAGATGCAGAATAAATACTCAGCGGACTGTAGCAGCTAGACAATCTCAAACTCAAGAAGAAACGGAAGGAAGACGCAAAATAAATACTCAGCGGACTGCTGCAGCTAGAGAATCTTAAACTCAAGAAGAAACGGAAAGAAGACTCATAATAAATACTCAGCGGACTGCAGCAGCTAGACTAACTCAAACTCAAGAAGAAACGGAAAGAAGATGCAGAATAAATACTCAGCGGACTGTAGCAGCTAGACGAACTCAAACTCAAGAAGAAACGGAAAAAAGACTCAGAATAAATACTCAGCGGACTGCTGCAGCTAGAGAATCTCAAACTCAAGAAGAAACCGAAAGAAGACTCAGAGTAAATACCCAGCGGACTGCAGCAGCTAGACAAACTCAAACTCAAGAAGAAACGGAATGAAGATGCAGAATAAATACCCAGCGGACTGCAGCAGCTTGACAATCTCAAACTCAAGAAGAAACGGAAAGAAGATGCAGAATAAATACTCAGCGGACTGCTGCAGCTAGAGAATCTCAAACTCAAGAAGAAACGGAAAGAAGACTCAGAATAAATACTCAGCGGACTGCAGCAGCTAGACAAACTCAAACTCAAGAAAAAGCGGAAAGAAGACACAGAATAAATATTCAGCGGACTGCAGCAGCTAGACAATCTCAAACTCAAGAAGAAGCGGAAAGAAGACGCGGAAAGAAGACGCGGAATAAATAGTCAACGGACTGCAGCAGCTACACAATCTCAAAATCAAGAAGAAATGGAAATAACACTCATAATAAATATTCAGCGGACTGCAGCAGCTACACAATCTCAAACTCGAGAAGAAACGGAAAGAAGTTAAGAAGATGCAGAATAAATACTCAGTTGACTGCAGCAGCTAGAAAATCTCAAACTCGAAAAGAAACGGAAAGAAAACGCAGACGACTAGGTGCTCAAAGGACTCCAGCGGATAGACAATCTGAAACTTGAGAAGAAAAGGAAAGAAGACGCAGGCTAGATACTCAAAGGACTGCAGCAGCTAGACAATCTGAAATTCAAGAAGTAAATGAAAGAAGACGCCGGCTTGATGTTCAACGGACTGCTTTAGCTATACAATCTCAAACTCAAGAAAAAACGGAAAGAAGACGCAGAATAAATACTCAGCGGACTGCAGCAGCTAGAAAATCTCAAACTCGAGAAGAAACGGAAAGAAGACGCAGACGACTAGGTGCTCAAAGGACTCCAGCGGATAGACAATCTGAAACTTGAGAAGAAAATTAAAGAAGACGCAGGCTAGATGTTCAACGGACTGCAGCAGCTAGACAATTTAAAACCTGAGAAGTAAATGAAAGAAGACGCAAACTAGATTCTCAACGAACTGCTGCGATCAGAGAATCTGGAAATGGAGAAGTACATAAGGAAAAGGAGACTCAGAATAGATACTCGACTAACTCAAATAACTAGACAATAACCAACTCAAGAAAAAGTTCACACTGGAAGGAGAACAGATATATGTAAGCATCATGAATTTAGACTCGCCCTTTACTACTGAAGAATGGAAAATGGCTGCGTTCAATTACAGTTTAAGTTATGATTATGAATCACAAGACATTCTTACCATAGCATCCATATCAATATTATTTAACTACTGTGATGTCAAGAAATGGAGTTATGAGCTACCGGCTATGTGTTGTAGCTAGGGAAAAATTCAATTAACTCTTCTTGCTGATCCACCACAACCATTACAAAATGTGATATTGGGCTCGAATACTGAATAACAACACTTTTTGGTAGACATTTAGTGTTAGAATAATGCATTTATGATGACCTCCTTTGAAGCCAATACTGTAAATGAAAGGGGCTTTATATGAACATTCAAAATTCAAAGTCAGATTCATCACAGAATAGGAAGTTTATTGCCATTAGAGAAAGAGAATAAGGATTACAAATATTTGCCAGTATATTTCATTAGAGGGCAAGAAAATCAAGCAGAAATCAGATGCTATCTTAACTAAGCGCTTCGACGAGATATAATCATGAGTCTGCGAGAAATGTTGCATGTCAACATTGTATATATAACGAGTTTTAAAGCAGCTATCGAGAAAACTCCCGCATTGAAATTTCGAGTAGTTATTAATGCAAGTAAATAACCTGCAAATGAACATGCTAGGCGATTCAATCTTCCTCAATGCCATAAAGTCGCAATTATTATGACAGACGAAATTTTTTATAAAAGAGTCATAATGCTTCATTCAAGAGATTCTACATTAAAACGTGTCTGTGAAACTCACCGATCTTATGACAGCCTTCACTATCCCCTATTATTTGTAAATGGAGAAGATAGCTATAATTTTGGAATCCCTCAATTTGGAAATAATCCAAGAAAGGAACTTAGAGTAGATTCATATATCCTTCTCAGAGGTCAAATACATAACGAGTGGCAAGGAATAAATTAGACTTAAGTCAAAGTTGCATTTTAGTTTCTAGCTTCACGGGTAGTCCAAGATACATATATGCATGAGAACCGAAGATGCAATAACTTATGTTTGTAATTATAAAAAACCTGACTGTCGTAGAATGGACTCTCGACGATATACCATATATAACTATTCGTTGTGGGAATGATTCAATTATATTTCGAGTGCGTGGTTATCTGGTTGACCGATGTTATTTATCTTCAATATGCTTAAGAAGTGGAACTGAGCTCAATGATAATAATATGGCTATCATTAATAAAATAGAGTTTTATTAAATAAACTATCAACAACACACAAAACGGAAAATGTTCACATAAACAGAGAATGGAAAGGGTCGTAGGAATATCTGGCTAATCCGAGGATTAAGATTTAGGAGAGATTTAAAAAGGTAAAACAAATAAAAATTAAAGGGATGGGATAGAATCGCTAAACCATTTAAAGCACAGGGTAGGGTTGACAAAAGGTTAAATACTCAAAGGTAATGCTCAGCTTACGTAATTACAAGTTGTTGTGCAGAGGAAGGCGACGTAAAGGAATCTTTGGTCCGCTGGCGAGTTCCAGCCGAAGGGAGAAGATTAAATTATCCTGACGTGACGTCTTGGAAATGAGAACCGTTTCTTGACGAACGGGCTTGAAGAACAATAGCTGTTCTAACGTTGTTCTCTTCTGAACAACAGGGGGGGTGAGAACCGTCTCTTCTCTACGGGCTCAAAGAACAATGGCTGTTCTAACGTTGTTCTCTTTCTGAACAACAAGGAAGGAGGGTGAGAACAGTTTCTTGTCAACGGGCTCAAAGAACAATGGCTGTTCTAACGTTGTTCTCTTTCTGAACAACACGGGGGGAGGGTGAGAACCGTTTCTTGTCAACGGACTCAAAGAACAATGGCTGTTCTAACGGTGTTCTCTTTCTGAACAACAGCTGGGGGGGGGGTGAGAACAGTTTCTTGTCAACGGGCTCAAAGAACAATAGCTGTTCTAACGGTGTTCTCTTTCTGAACAACATGGGTGCCTTGTGGACTTGGCGCCTTGAAGGCTCGAACCTTGGCACTCAAGGGATATTGTCCTCTTCTGGACAATAATGGTAAATCTCGAGGTAGAAGGCCCCTGGTGCACAAGGTGAGACTGGATCAGCGTGATGTCTCGCGAAGATAATCTGGATCTGATCTGATCCTTTTGAAAAATTCTAATTTATAAGTAGTCGAAGCCATCCCCTTGGCGTAGGGGACAATGGAGTGGGGGCTTCGAGGGAATGCCCAGCCGCGCCTGAGAACATACCTTATCTGCCCATAAGCCTAACTCAATCTGGCAAGATCGACGCATGGGGCGAAACGGGAGGGGGGGGGGGTTGAACCTCCTTGGTTAAATATTGACTCAGGTGGCGATAAGGCGCCCGGCTTCGACGCGAAGATGCACGTGGATAGAAACGTGTTTCTAAACAACATGTGATAGCGGTTGAAATTAAGCGGCCTCAGACCGTTCTATCACACTGACCTTTTTATCATATTTACTTCAAATCCAAAGTGGAAAGAGATTCAAAATGAGCTTTTAAATGGACAAACATATATCAATCGACAAGATCTATTGACCAAAGTGTTTCGATTAAAGATCATCAAACTGATGAATCTTATCAACAAATCACAAATCTTTGGGTCAGTAAGATGTTATATGTATACCATTGTGTGGTAAAAAAGAAGTCTGCCTCATGCTCATATTTTGTTGTGGCTTAGCAAAAACATCAACTCTAATCAAATTGATTCAATAATATCAGCTGAGTTACCCAATCGAGAAATTGATCCAACTCTATTTGAAATAGTAAAGAAGCACATGACGGATGGACCTTGGGGAAATATCAATCGCAATTCATCTTGAATGGCTGATGGCAAATGTACAAAAAGATACCCAAAGAAATTTCTACTTCAAGCTCAGTTTAGTGAGGATGTGTAGCCCTAGTATAGGAGAAGAGCACTAGAAGATGGGAGATTTGAAACTATGGTTGGCAGCCATGAGGTTGACAATCGATGGATTGTACCCTATTGTCACTTACTATCAACAACATTCAATGTTCACATAAGTGTTGAATTTTGCAATTCTGTATAATCTATTAAATAAGTGTGCAAGTACATAAATAAGGGATCTGATGCAGCCATGTTTGCGTTACAAAAAGAAAATGTTCAAGATGTAGTTTTTCAATATGAGCTTTTGTATATATATCAGCAGCAATGAAGCATTTTGGCATATATGTGGGTTCCCTATCCATGAAAGACATCCTGCAATCCAACAGCTTGCAGTTCATCTCGAAAATGGTCAGAGTTTCTTTCACAAATAAAACAGCTGTACAGGTAGCCCTAAATCCTAAAGATACGAGTCTTACAACGTTTTTTGAATTATGCCAACGAGATGATTTCCCCCCAAATCTTTTTGATCATCAAATTCCATTTATTATACATAGAGCAACAACACTTGACACAGAACAAAAAGAGGAGCTGATGTTGAGGGTCATCCAAGTATAAAATTTGACTCTACAGTTAGAAGAGTTTACTCTGTTCCCAAGTCACCGTGAATGTTTCTCTTTTGAGACTTCTTCTTCTTGAAATAAGAGGAGTGAATTTCTTTTCCTTTCTAAGAACGATTGATGGTCGAACTGTTGTTGGTACTTACAGGGAACAATGTTTAGCCTTAAATTTATTAGAAGAGAACAATCAGTGGGATACAACCATGGCTGAGGCTTCAATGTCACGCACACGTATTTCTTTGAGAGATATTCTTGCCATTATTCTCAAGACTTGTGAAGTAAGTATTCCATTAGCGTTGTGGCATAAATACAAGAATGATTTATTGAAAGACTACAAATATCAAGCATAATTAAGATTCGCTGAGAGAGAAATAGCATTCAACGATGAAATATATAATTCTGCATTGATATTGAAGAACGTGTTTTCTCAATGGGAGGGAAGGAGCTGAGCAAGTTTAGGTTATCCGAAACTCATCGAAGTGAGGTGAATAATTTGGTCACATGTTTTTTTGTGAGAAACTTCATATGATATTGATTCAATGACCAAATTCATTGAAGAAAATGTCCCGAAACCTTTGCCAGACCAAAAGGTTGCATATACAACAATCATTGAGTAAGTGACACATAAGAAAGGAGGATTATATTTTTTAGAAGCACCAACAGGAACAGGAAAAACTTTTGTTACAAATTTAGTTCTAGTCAAATTTCGGCGGAAAACGGAAATAGTTTTAGCTATAGCGAGTTCTGGAATTGCTGCGACTTTAGTCACAAAAGGTCGAACAGCTCATGCAGCATTCAAGCTGCCATTAAATCTAACTTCAAATGATAAACCAACAATTCTTTAGATAGCCATCAGTTACTAAAAAGCAAGACCGAGTGCTCTACTTGTACATCTCAATTGAGAGTTACTAAAGATGTGTTTTTTTTTTCCGTTGCCGTAAATATTTTGTGACCGAGACTGGAGCCAGCACTCAAAATATCGAGAGAGTCTGGAGGGATACGAGAGACCGTGTGCCCCTCTATGGACGAAGAGAGGTCCATATAGACGGGTACCTCGAAACCTCTCTTTTCATCAAAAAATATCTCTGCAATAAAAGAGAGGTTCCACCGGCTTGAGATAAATAATTTATACTTTTTGAAATCTCATGTTTGGCTTTCGAATTAGGAATATTACTTTTTTTATTTTAATTATCGAGGTAGTGTACCTCCACACAAACAACCGTAGGGTATGGGGGGCAAAGCCTCCCATTTAGAAACTGCTATAAAATTGTTAATTTTTATTCTCGACGTAAATAAACGAAACGAAACTAGATATCTAAAAACTATAGGCATAGCCCCATTTAGTATTCGACTTTTGCATTCAAATCTCATTTTTTTCCTTTCGAATTAGGAATATTAACAGTTCGAAAGTGCTTCAAACAAGGTTACTTTTTATTCTCCTCTAGGTAGAACGAAAAGTAGTTAGAAAAGTAGCTACCCAAAATCAGGGGCTGCTAATTTAACAATTACCGTTTTTAACATGGGATTAACAAATTAAAATTATTTATAGACAAATACAAGAGATCATAGATCAGAAGTTCATATGAACACATGATGATATTAGTAAGAAGGAAATATCTCTATGGTTTACATAAAAGTTGATAGTCATTTCTTATACATTGGAGAGAATGAAACTAACATCTATCATCTACATGAAAGTTAACAGTAATTTCTTATATATTTTCAATATAGTATAATTTGATAACTTTCAATATTCATAGTATAATTTTAGCATTTTTTTTCAATCCAGTCAATGACGGGTATTTCTGCTAGAATATATAAATATATATATATATATATATATATATATATATATATATATATATATATATATATATATATATATATATATATATATATATATATATCTTTCTCTTCGCGTTTCTCATTATTTTGTTTTTGTTAGTGGTTTAATTGGTTAACAAATTAGGTCAATTCTACTTCAGTTGTCTATTTTGGGTTTTTGGTTGAGCTGTCAATATCGGTAGTCTTATATTCTGGTTTTGTTTTAATTTTTTTTAATCTATATATCGTTTTGATATTTCTTATTGTGTTTATTCTACTTTTGTCAAATCATGGTCTATATCTGATTTGACGGACTTCATTATCAAGTAAGGTGATTTTATTTATCTGTCCATGTGGTAGCTTTGCGGTACGTTTCGCCCACAGGTTTCTCGCACATTTGTGTAGGACTAATTGCTGGTTTTAATGTGGTTCTTCAATGTAATTCTTTTGATGTGAGTCGATCATTTCTTCTCTTGTGTGCTATCAATCTTGTTGCCAATTTTTATATTCTCTGGGTCTTTTATATTTGTGATTTGCTTAACGTGTGTGTAGGGATTATCGGGTAAAGCATCTTGGGGCGGACGAGGGCCGTGTATTGTTACCTTTGTTATTACTTAGAAGGTTTTGGAATCTTTGCAGTGCTGTTGGGGTCGTTTTTGCTTCCGACACTTTCTGTGTTAGATGGGAAGTATATCCATTTGCCGTTACTTCGAGTCCGAGGACTCGCTCTTCCGTGGTGTAAGGATACGCCTCTCCATCTACTCGTACAACAGCTTTTTTCCTCTGGTTTACGGGATACAATTTGAACTTGTTTCTGTTCATTTATTTTTCCCTTTTTCTCATAGTCGTTCATGATTTTTTTATTTCGGTGTAATGGATCCCAGTTTTCACTCCGATAATTACCCCATCGTATCTGGTCTGAGTTTGATCTATGGTTTTTATATTGTAGTTTGCTAATTTCATTGTTTCTGCTTCAGTATTGATTACATATTTCGCAAGTACGACAATGACGGGGTCTTCTTTTCTTATTATATCTGAGTAAGTTATCCTTTTTTTTTCTTTCTAACCGTTCACCTTGAGCATGCAGAATTGTATTCTTCGCTGGAACGTGTTCATGTTGGTTTTTATACATACTTCTGTCCCTTTTCTGCTTTTACTTTATTTGTTCTGGCCAGGGACCGAGTGCGGCAAGATCGTTTTTTTTTTCTAGGGAGGAGGATGCGTGTGTTCCGTATATCTTGATGTTTAGTTCCTACCTGTTCAGTTTGGATCTTTGTTTTCACTTTTCTCTTTCAAGCTTTTCCCCGAGTTGCCTTCAAAATCTCTTCGTCGGTCGTATCTCCTTCGGTGTCCTGTTTGGCCTCCATCTGTGATTTTTCTTGTTTTTTCGTGTTTGTTTAATTTTGGGGGGGTTTCACATTTATACTGTCGATGTTTCCTGGAACCACATTTTTTTTAGTCCGTTTTTATCTAGCACGATGTTCAGTTCCTTGGCGTAGGATCCTGTAGTCGCTATGTTGACAAAATGTGCATGCATTATGCAAAGTATAAGGTTCGGTCTCATGTTGCCTTCGATGTTTTCTATCGTGGTCTGTGTCACAGGTGGGGTCGATGATCCTCCTGCTGTTGCTGCGGCGTAAGTAGTGTTTTTCTTCGTTCTTTGCTTGCGCATTCCGAGCAAGCCTTACCTTTGTAGGTGCATTCTTTTGTTGTGTGCTCGTCCAGAGCAAAGCAGGTGAAGCGCATCTGGACAAAGACGAATGTTTCTCTTTCAATTTGTCCCGAGATAATTATCGTGTAAAATGCAAGTAGGACCTGTTCTGCAGCTTACTTTTCCATTTCGTTGTCCTGGAGATCACTTTGAAGACGGGGGCATTTTTTTCCTAGCTTTCGTTCTAGAATTTGACTACATTGTTGATATTTGCCCATTTTTGCTCTTTTTCGAGTTCTTCTGTGATTTCCGTGGTCGAGTGTGCTCCAACTTATAAGTCGAGGCGTCTGCAAATCACGGATCTCTTCGTTGGGAAGTCAGGAGGGGGAGGGGGGCAAGGGTAATTTTAGCGAGTTACTTCGGTGTAAAAGATCTAGATCTTTTTCTGTCTCGCATAGCGTAACATATACTCGTATGTTGCATTGTTCTTTAAGCCTTAGTAGGATTAAGCCAATTTTAAAATCAATTGTCTGTAGGTCTTTGCACGGGTCGGTTTTTTGTTGGCGGGGAGGAAACGAAGAGACACTTTCGCAATCGTCCATGGTGGCTCGTGCTGATCCTTCTTCCTGGCGGTGTATGTCTTTTCCCTCTACCTGTGAGTTGCCTGGGAGTAAGATTATTAGTGTTTTGTTTATATGAGATGATAATGGTCCCTCCACCCCCAACTCCGCACACAGTCGGTATAAGTGCCTGGATCAGTTGATGAACAGGGGAATGCCCTCCTGAAGGATGACTAATGGTGGACTTACTGATGGGGGTGGGAGCATGAAACTCAATACGCTGTTATCACACAGAATTTCTCTGGTCGAGACAGACCGGCGCAGCTGTTCTTATTTTGGGGTGCTTTATCACTGTCTTCCCCCAGTTTGATAACGCTGTCCCGCTCCCAGGTGGCAGCCGTGTCCATCTTTCCCCTCTTGGGGTAGAAGGGAACCTCTCTTATTTCATGTTCGCCTCGTCGATGCCCCAAATTATCAAAGTTCATGTTTGCTTAAGCCCCGTCCGAAATCCCTTAGGAATCTCGCTTAAGTCCCTTTCGCCTCGTCAATGCCCGAAATTATCAAGGTCCATGTTTGCTTAAACCGCGTCCAATATCCCCTCAGGACGCTCTCACTGCGCTTAGCCCTCTGTCGACCATGGCTGTGGCTTTTATTTAAGGTTATGGCTGCAAATCCTCAGCAGATAGAGAGAACCCGAGCTTCTTGGCGTCCAAACCCTAGTATCTGTCTCCCGTGAACTGATCCCCTCGCCCTTGTGATCTCGTCAGCAGATCATCTTCGTGTAATCCGCCCTAATCAGAGGAAGATTACGGAAACCCGTTTATACCTCGGAAGATTGTCCTGGGTTTCTCTAGGCTCACTACATTGCTTGAGACTTCCCGCCGTCCGGCAGACGAATCTCAATTTGTGATTACTTCTCCCTGGAGCCGAGGGAATTTCAACCCCCTTTGGAGTCTCTCTGGAAGAGGTGGGACTTACGAGGAAAGGACTCCTGGTTACCTCTGGAGGAGGAACTGGGGTAGGTGGAAGACCAATGGCCAGGTCTTCGTCGATGGGGTTCGGGAGGCGCATCAAAACCCCATCGACGAAGACCTGGCCATTGGTCTTCCACCTCCACCAGTTGATCCTCCAGAGGTAACCAGGAGTCCTTTCCTCGTAAGTCCCACCTCTTCGTTCCTAGTCCTAAGAAGAATTCCCCCATTTACTGTAACGCCAATAGACGTGCTAAATCTTTAATTCAATCCAACTTATTGGATCACTTATATATTTTCCCGAACCTGATTTCCTTAATTTTTGCCTGTCATAGTATTCGTTTTTCGTACTGATTATTATTTAAATTTCCATATTTATCTGTGCCCTTGTTCTTATTATTTGTATTAAATTTTATTTTTGTAGAGGTGTTTATCTTTCGAATAACCCTTGAAACGAATCCAGTAAAACGTATTTCCATTTAAAGAGCCAACCTAATAATATCGCACTCTAAATAGAAGGTCCTTACCTTTCTCTAATTAAATTGTAGCCGAGCAAAGCGCCGATAGTGGCTACCTGGCCTACAGTAGTGTGTATTTTTAGATACCTTTTGGTCACACGCCTTCGTCTCTCGACAATGAGTGGTGATCGAATCAACTATCACAACCCGGAGGTGCCGCCCCCTCTGGGGTTTGGATATCGAATCTGCTTTCGGCTTGCATAGAGACGGTCGCATGTCCCTCTGTGATCCTGGCTGGGCCCTTAGGGATAAAGAGAACTCTTCCCTTAAAGGTGCAGCTCCGCTTCTTAGGCGGCTTGCCTATGACGGAGGGTAAGACACTGGGCTTTTCATCAAACCTGCTTTCCTCACTGCCTCGAATTATGCCTTTTCACATGACGGACATAGTTCGAACTAGGTTCTGATTGGCAGTACACTCAGCTACGCACGAATTTGCAGGAACGAAAGGGGTGATGAGTTTTGGACGCCAAGAGAGAGAGAGAGAGAGAGAGAGAGAGAGAGAGAGAGAGAGAGAGAGAGAGAGAGAGAGAGAGAGAGAGAGAGAGAGAGAGAGAGAGAGAGAGAGAGAAGAGAGAGAGAGAGAGAGAGAGAGAGAGAGTATCCTTTACACAACACTATTCAAATAAAGACTGAATAAAAGTAAGCCGTTCACGCGCCTTATAAACTTTAAAGTTTTTGACCGGAACATTCCTGAACATTCGAAAATATTCTAGAAAACTCTCACGCGTTTGCGCGACGCACGCACTCCGCGCGTAGCAGATACATATAATAGGTTTTATAATATCTCGTGAATCATGGTTCTCTCTGACTCTCACTCTCCCTCTCTCTCGCTCTCTCTCTCTCTCTCTCTCGGAGTCGTAGATAAAAACCTCAAGCCGAGATTTTGAAGGTGAATTCACGATTCCCGGTTACCAGCTCTCTCTAAAAGATAGGCCAGACAGAGAGGGTGGCGGTGTGATGTTGTATGTCAAGGATACTCTCAACTTGATGGATTGCAACATCGTATCCGACCATGAACTACTAGGTGTTGACCTAGAGATAGGTCCTGCCAAATACAGGACCCTGGTGCTTTATAGACCTCCTGCCTAACTTGTTGAAAAGGACAGAGATCTGTACCAGCTACTAGGAGAACTTGTCGAAGACAGAGTGTGTATCGTCATGGGTGATTTCAACACACAAGTTGACTGGGAAACCAGAGAACCCTGTGGAGCGAACTCCTGGAGTTCGCGAACAACGAGTTCCTCACTCAATGGTTGAGAGAGCCAACGAGAGGAGACAATATCCACGACTTGGTTTTCACCTCTGAGGATGACATCGTTGAGGACCTCTCTGTTGGCAAAGAGGTCGGTGGCAGTGAACACCGACTAATTAGATTTGTAGTCAAAGTCCCGAAGGCAGGGCCTGCAACTAGTAAATCGAGAAAACTCGATTTGAGAAGAGCAGACTTTGCAGGTCTTCGTGTTGGACTGACTGACGCGAGGCTAGAAGTGTGCGATGTTGTTGAAGACTCGTGGAACAGTTTCAAAACCACATTCATGAGTCTTCAATCACGTTTCATCCCTCTGAAATGTCCCCGTCGGACTTCTGTTCAACCAAAGTGGTTTAATCAAGAAATCGGCCAACTGCTTAGGGAGAAGAGAACTGTGTACCGGCAATCAAAGACCTTGGGCGACTTTGACGAATACCGGAGGCTAGCCAGGAGAGTGAAGTCCAGCATAATGGCGGCTAAGTGGTCTAAGGAACTCCGGGTGGCGAGTCTCTGTAAAGAGAATCCCAAGGAGTTTTTTGGATATGTGAACAGCCGTAAACCAATCCGTCGAACGATTGGCCCTTTGAGAAATGAGGAGGGGGCATTAAAGCAGTTAGATGCAGAAAATGCTAACCTCCTCAACGACTACTTCTCTTCTGGGTTTACTGAAGAGTGTGGTCCCATCCCCCAGCCAATGAATTCCTACTCGGGGCAAAAGCTGGAGGATATGGACTTCACCGTAGGGGAAATAAAAAGAAGATCAGTGACCTAATGCCGAACAAGTCACAAAGTGACGTCGTATTTAGAGTCAAAGCTGCTACTGAGGAGTTCCCAGCATGGCTTCCGAAGGCAACGGTCATGCCTGATAAACCTTGTGGAATTCTTCCACTTCGTGTTCAGTGAGCACGATGGGGACAAGGCGGTGGATGTGGTCTACCTAGACTTTCAGAAAGCCTTTGATAAGGTACCACACCGCCGCCTTCTCCGGAAAGTGCGAGCGCTGGGCATAGACGGAAAAGTAGCCGGCTGGATCGAGAACTGGCTAAGTAGCAGACGGCAACGGGTGGTGGTGAATGGACAGGCTTCTGAGTGGGTGCCCGTGGTGCCTCAAGGTTCTGTCCTGGGACCACTACTATTGATCATCTACGTCAACGACATGGACAGTGACATGGTTGCCAAGATTTCCAAATTTGCCGACGATACCAAGCTTGGTATAAACGTTGCAAAGGATGGAAATACTGCCTGCCTGCAGGAAGATCTTGGGAAGGTTGGGGAGTGGTCGGACACGTGGCAAATGCCTTTTAACGTGAACAAATGCAAAGTAATGCATATCGGCCACAGAAACCCTCAAACTCATTATATCCTTAAGGGCCCTGCTCTTGAATCTTGTGACACTGAGAAGGACTTGGGTGTAACTATTACTAGCGACCTCAAGTTCTCGAAACAGTGCATCGAGGCAGAGAAGAAAGCCCAAAGGATGTTAGGCTACGTAAAGCGCCAGTTTGGATACCGTAACAAGGAGATAGTACTTTGTCTGTACAACTCCCTCGTTCAGCCGCACCTGGAGTATGCCGTACAATTTTGGAGTCCTTCATTTCGAAAGGATATCGCAAGGTTGGAACGCGTACAAGCCAGGTCAACCAAATTGATTCCCTCTATCCGACATAAAAGTTATGAGGATAGACTAAGGGAATTAGATCTGTTCTCGCTGGAAACCCGTAGACTGCGTGGTCAGCTCATCGAAGTTTTCAAAATACTTCGAGGGTTCGACAATGTTGACTACCGCAATATTTTCACCCTGAGTGAGAACAGAACGCGCAATCACGGCTTCAAACTTGAACTGAAGCGTTACAACCGCAATCTGTGTGGAAATGTTTTCACCTACAGTATCTGCGGTAAGTGGAACGCACTTCCAGTGGAAGTTTTCAACAGTGAATCTGTTGACCAGTTCAAGTCAAGACTAGACAAAGTCTTGAAAAGTGGCCGTTTAGGGACGCAAAACAATTGAGCAGCCATGTGCCTGCTCGATTGCTAGTCCAAAGGTACCCTCTTTGAATGGACCATAAGGTCTCCTAGGGTACTTCCTTTCCTTGTTACTCCTTGCTACTCTCTCTCTCTCTCTCTTTCTCTCTCTCTCTCTCTCTCTCTCTCTCTCTCTCTCTCTGACTTTGCATATCCTCTTCAAATGGCTTAGACTCGAAATAAAAATACAAATACAAAATACTTTTTCTTTTGGGTGCCATAATACAAATACAAAAGCAAAATACTTTTTTCTCTGGATGCCAACATACAAATATAAATATATGAAAATTGTATTTAAATATAATTCAAATACATTTGTATTTGATCCACCCCTACTTCCCACCAATTCAGAATGATAATAATAATGACACACACTGTTTGTAAGTTTTAGATTTACTATACAGACACAAACATACATGAGGACGTGATTACGTTTCTTCCATCTGACTCCCTTACATTTCCTCTATTCCTCATATATATATATATATATATATATATATATATATATCTTAGTAGTCGGATAATTAAGTTTTCATCACAAAACTTACATTACTTTCAAACGAAATAATAGCAAGTAATGATAAATAACATATAAAATAATCATGGCTATAAGTTGTATATGTTAGGATGGATGAAACTGCAAGTTACGTGCAAAAGCATTTTTATTTTTAAAAACATGGTTGTCAAAATGATCCGGAGAGATAACAACACACGTACATCAGAAGGTAGAATATTATGAGTTAATAAATAATTTTCAGTTTTTACAATATATGTATTAGTCGATGTTATGTAGTCCTTAAATATCAATTACCTACTGACATATTCTGCTAGAGGAGCGCACTGACCGAAGGCAATCTTCCGGTGTTATTTTTCTCTATTCCTCTTGTAATATTTCTCAAAGTTCTTCGACAGTGCTTGGGTTTATCTCCTTACTTCTCAATCCTAGAGTCTTCCACAAATTCTAAATCGGATTGAGGTCCAGGCTCTGAGCAGACCAGTATGTCACTTACTTCCCCTTGATCCAGGAAATTCTTCTTCACCAACTTTGCCGTGTGGCAGGGTGAATTATCCTGCATAAAAATAGCAGGTTGGCAGAGGCTGCTCTCATATGTGGCACATCATGTGCTTGCAGAAGTTCTTTATACACTAGTATTCACTCTGCCCTGAAAGCGTAAAAGTGGCCCAGTGCTTTCTGCTGAAATTATGCACCACACCATAAAGCGTCCTCCAGCAAACTTGACGCTGCTCTTCACGCATTTTACGAATAATTTTTCGCCAGGTCGTCGACAGACAAACCTTCTGCCATCCGAACCAAACAAATTGAACTTCGATTCATCGCTGAAGTGTACTTTTGACAATTGGTTCTTTGTCCATAGAACGTGCTTAGTGGCGAAGGATAATGTAGCTCTTATGTTGTTAAGGCTTGTGATAGAACGGTCTGAGGCCGCTTTAATTCAGCCTCTATCACATGTTAACCATGCTTACCCACATGCTTACCCACGTGTATCCTGCGAGAGGAAGCAAAAGCGCGTTATCTCCCATCATAGCCAATGTTTAATCAAGGACGTTCACTTCCCCGTTTCGCCTCCATACGTTGATCTCGCCAGATTAAGTTAGGTTTATGGGCAGATAAGGTATTTTTCCAGGCGCCACCGGGACATTTCCCCGAAGTCCCCCACTCAATTATCCCCTACGCCATGGAGATGGCTCCGGCTAGTTATACCATAGCTTTTCCCAATTGAAGCAGATCCAGATTATCTTCGCAAGGCATCAAGCCGATCCGGTCTCCCTTGTGCACCTAGGAACTCTGCCGAGAAACCCCTTATTATCCAGAAGAGGATAATATCCCTCGAGTGCCAGGGTTTGTGCCCTTCGAGACGCCAAGTCAACAAGGCCCTCCTGTTGTTCAGAAAGAGAACAACGTTAGAACAGCCATTGTTCTTTGAGCCCGTTTGATAAGAAACGGTTCTCACCCCCCCTGTTGTTCAGAAAGACCACAACGTTAGAACAGCCATTGTTCTTTAAGCCCGTTCGTCAAGAAACAGTTCTCGTTCCCAAGACATCACGTCCGGATAATTTAATTCCCCCCTTCTTAACGTTGTTCAAGAGAACGCTTGGTTTCAACAATACCCTTCATTGTTCATCTAGAACATCTTCGATTTGCTGTCACAAAGATCGCTCGTACTTCCGAGCCCCACTTCGCTCTCACTCCTCGAAGACAGTCCTTCCCCCTCGTTAAGGTCAACCCCCCGAAGAAACCTTCTGCTGGAAATCGCCAGTTGGACCGAAGATTCCTTCGCATCGTCTTCCTCTGCACAACAATTTTGTAATTACGTAAGCTGGGCATTACCTTTAATCATTTAACCTTTTGTCAACGCAACCCTGTGCTTTAAATGGTTTAGCGAACCATTTCCCCCCTTTTTTTTGTTTGTTTACCGTTTAAAATCTCTCCAAATCTTAATCCTCAGATTAGTCAGATATTCCCACGACCCTTTTCATTCCCCGTTTATGTAAACATTTTTTTTTGTGTGTTGTTGATAGTTTAATTAATAAAACTTTATTTTATCAATGGTAGCCATATTATTTATCCTTGTGCTCCGTTCCACTTCTTAAGCATATTGAAGATAAATAAGCCTCTCCAGGCCCCCCCCCCGCCTTTTTGAACTAACCTCGGTCAATCAGATTACCACGCACTCGAAATATAGAAAATTCCCTTAACGAATAGTTATATATGGTATATTGTCGGGAGCCTATTCTACGACAAGGCTGTCCAATGGCTTGACTAATGGTGTGCGATATTTTAAAATCTTTCCAAGGCGGCGTGATACATTCTTCCTGGAGACACTAATGCCCATATTTTCATCTTTAATTCTAGGGAAAAGCTGACTACTGTCTTGTATTGGTGCTTTTTTGAGAGAGCACCAATAGCTTGGTCATCTCTCTTTAAAGTTCTCCTATGTCTACCAGTATATATTCCACTGATACATGTTCCTGTGGTATCGTTACGTGATATAAGAATATGTAGGACACCTGGGGAGGGGGCAAAGCTAACTTTTTCAGCTATCGCTCTGATAGAGAGATGATCCTCATAACATAGCTCAACAACTATTTCCTGGATATAGGCAGGTGTAGTGAATCTCCTCGGCATGTTTGCTGATCAGAACTTTACTAGGTAATTACTGAAAGTGCTAAGAATTAATGGAAGTAAGTTACTTCCCCAAATTAGTTGGTTGTCACAAAGAATTACGCTGTCCGTTTCATTATGACCACCATATTTTTAGAATATAATTGCTCTTTTGCACGTAACTTGCAGTTTAAGGTATTCTAACATGTACATTTTACATTTACAACTTAAGCCATACCTAGTTTATACCTGTAATTTATCTTGCATTTGTGAACGGAATAGGTTTATTTGGGAAAGGATAAGTCGCCTTGCGTGTTGGTCTCGAAAGCTCGTTAGCTCAGAAGTCTGAGGTTCGAGCTTGTGTCGGGGCGATGTGTTTTTTTCTCGTGGCTTTTTGGGAGTCATCTCCTGTAAGATCCCTGTTCTCCTGATCTGTGTAACCTTTGCACACACCTCCTCTATCAGGCAACATAGGCTTGAACGTTGGAGTTGCCTGCTAGTTTGCAAGCAAGACAACCACAACTGGCCGATAACTTTAAGAAAGGACGCGTTCACTCTTCACTTCAATATATATAAATATATATATATATATATATATATATATATATATATATATATATATATATATATATATATATATATATATATATATATGAGCATTAACTTTTCTTGAATAAACTTTAAACAAGTAGTATTTTAAAAGATTGGAGCATTTATATATTTTAGAAGGATAACACAAACATATTTTAATCAACATATAGAGAAATAATTAATTAAAATAAAAGTTAGATATCATAGAAGCACTTCTTTTGGGAGCCAATTTCTTTGATTCTCAACGACTTGAGGGAGAAAAGGTCGCTTGCCTTTATCTTTTGTGAGAATACGATTGAAGTCTTTGATTAGTTTTACATCTTTTTCTATACAATTATTGATAACCTTAATACTGCTGATCCTTTGAGAAGCACTTCTATAATCTTGTCTGCTATCCCACTCCATCAGATCTACCAGATAAATTTGTTTGGCAGATTGAATATATAAAATAATAGAAATTTTTTAATTGATGAATGTTGATATTGTTTTTTTTTCTTCAATCGATCATCTGAACCTTCACTCTTTAGGGCAGTAACTATTTTTTTGCCTCTTCTCCTCAAAAAATAACACTCCAGCTAATTCTTCCGAATTATACCAGAAATGCCATCAATTACTTTGGATCCATTTGTAGAACTTTCTCGTTCGTCATAAAGCACAAGTTGCTTGTATAAATTAAGGCCATAAGCTGGTACATAGTTAGGGAATAAAGGTTTAAGCCAAATAGTTAAATATATATTTACCGCAAATATAACGAAACGTTGAAGATTTTGCTAGTTATGTAGAGAAAGTTGTAATTGTTTACGAAAAAGAAAAATCTTTATTATGTAGGAGGGTCGTTCCGAAAGTAATGTCACCTAATTTTTTATACCTCCGAGGGGCGGCTTTGATGGGATGGCATTGATATGGTGATTAAACCTCTGCGCTAATAACTTGAAATTTTCATTTCTCCGTTGCAGATATTGACGGGTTGACAGTCTAAGAAAGCAACCCCTGTCATGGACGTGCGTCAGAAGCAGAGATGCGTCGTTGAATTCCTCCATAGAGAAGAAGTTGAACAAATCGACATTCACCAACGCTTGGTGATCTTTTACGGATATTGATAACTTTAGCCATCCATTGTGTATGGTGATATGCACCAAGTTAAATTAATTAGACCACTCTGCTAATGGGCGGTTTAATTGAGATCAAAGCGGTTGCTCACTGCCTCAGTGTGCTTGGTTCGAATCCCACCCCTGTACTAAATTTTTCGAATTGGGAAATAACTTTTTCAGGAGTAAAGATTATCCTGTTTTTTTTTTGTTTGGGTTTATTTTTTTAACTTCAGCGGGTTAAGTACGGTGCGCTCGCTGAAGGCGAGATTCTGTGCTCATATGGGAATTAGCCACAGGAACGGAAGGATTCTGTCCAAGAAAGAGTTTTCGCCTGTTCGACTACAATCCAGCCATTGAAAACTGATGTACTATATATATATATATATATATATATATATATATATATATATATATATATATATATATATATATATATATATATATATATATATATATATACACACATATAATCACACTTTAGTAGAATCAATTTATTTCACTGCACGACTAGTCTCAGTATTTACTGCCATCTACAACTCTACAATAAGAATGGACATACCAATGTTTTATATATAGAAGCGATTGGGCAGGGATCACAGGTAAAGGAAGTGCGAGCAAAGAAAAGCATAAATTAGTTAACGCTCTAGCGTTAAGTAATTTTATTAAGTAAGTCAATTTCTTATGCCGTCGTTTAAGGAATGACACCAATATGTCATTCACAAATTGTCTAGCGTTCATCAACAATTCATGAAAAACAGTTTGTTTAAAATAAAACAAGGCCTGTTGACCAAAAGTCGCGTGCTCTCACTTATTCTGATTTATGACCTTGCGACCTTCAAAACTTTCAATAATTCTAGGCCTAACTTAAGATGACCTTCTCAATTATATGATTCGAAAACAGAATGTAAAACAACATAAGGGTTTCAAATTTCGTTAGAATCGTCCGAATAGTTATGTTATTGCCAAATAATGCCCAGGCGAATCTTGGGAGGACTTTGGCAATTACATCATTTGAAAGAGAGTGTAAAACAACATAAGAGTTTTTAATTTCCTTAGAATCGGCCTTATAGTTATAATGTTATTACCAAAATGAAAAAAACAAAACAGGGACCGACCGACATAGTGAGATGTAAAGTCGCCCGCGACTAAAAAAAACTGTTCTGTGATTTCTTAGCTGAGCTAATCGAATTTATAGTTTATCGAAGTACCATTTTACCTACCTCTCTAACCTCATGAATGTGAACAAAATCAGCTTTTCAGCAGTTATTTTTGAAAGAGTACCTTCCACTCGACTAGACTATAGTTATAAGAATTGCATTCTTTTTGTCTTTCTCACTATTTGTGATACTTTGTTTCATGTAACACAATCAAGCCATTTTGTAACGCCGCTATTTGACAGATCTTTGGTATATCATTAAGTGTTTGTCAAGGCTTTGAACGACTCAATAACCGAATTATTTGATATGCATGACGAGACATCTTAAGATTAAAAGTTCCACATGTGATAAGTACAAGTCATTAATCGGTGAGAAGTTTGACATACTTGGTTACGCAAAGGGAGTGAAATGTGGTTTAATATCGCCATTTGTTCTGCTTTCGTGACACATTTCGAAGTAACGGAATTTCTTCGTTAAAAAACATTTTATATCCGAAATTTGGAATCCAAGGAAATTATATTTTTAAAGACGTATTTTAGACAGAAAAAAGTAAAATCAAAGCCAAAAAAAAAGAGATAGAGACACATAGAGAAAGTAGGAGTTCTGAAATTTTGGCAGTTAACCAAATCTTCTAACAATGAATGTTATTATAAGTCTTTGTACCAAAAGATTCACACCTGGGTTATTAATTCTGGCGAAGAGAAGTTGGGAAAAGAAATTGATTCCTGAATCTCTTTCTAATCCATCTGAAGTCTTCTAATTTTTTCTATTTTCAACCTTGAATTACCACTCAAAGTTAAAAGGATTTTAAGTGTTCAGAGGTGTTATTTTCACATTTTGGCCTTAATGAGATTATAAAATTCATAGAAGTGCCAAAAAATAAGAAATGATTTACTTAATATCGGTTCTATCACATTTACCAATCCTTATTTATTCTACAATGATACTCTTGACTGCTTTGAAACTTTATATGCCTCGCGGCACTTTATTAGAGGAATATTAAACCCAAATCTACGTGTTTGGACTTCTCGTGGCCTTAAGCTTGTGTCTATAAGTTTTTTTTATATTGGTAGTAATTTATAAAAATTAAATACCTCCCTGGGACGATCGAGCAAATTTTTCATTTTCGGTTTCTTGAATTCATTGTTTACCTTCCATAATTGTTTTCTTCCTCTACTAATAGGATGTCTAATTTGCTAAAAAGAAAGAGAATTTTCTTTCAACTCTCCCCAAACTGTCATGGATATTATAAGTTGGACTAATTCCTCTCTCAAACATTGTGTGTATTAATCTACGTTTGAACAGTAGAAAAATTGCCATAATCGTTCACCACGAGATATACGAGTATATAAAGGAGACCAGAAAGCTAACTTCAAACTCGTAAGCTATAAAATTACATCAGTATCTTCTCTCACTTAGCAGCCTTGCCAATGCAATAATTCGGTTAATCATTATTAATCCTTCATCGCTAGAACCTTCTTTTCAATGTAAATAGGGACGACTAAGTTCATTAGATTTTTATTCAATACCAATAAATATAAGTATGACACTATATGGATGTCTTTGTCAATTAATTTTCTGTCTCTCTTCTTGTCTCTTTCATTCTCTCTTTCTATGTTTGAAAATATGGAATCTTTGCATGGAAATACATATAAACATATAAGTAAACAGATATTAAAAAATTAAACGTCAAAATACAAGATATAAAATATATATTTTGCAAAGGCATTAATTAGGTGGGTGTAGATCCAGAAGAAGATACGATATTCAATGTTTACAAGATAAGACGTTCGTGGGGGAATCTGATGTGAAACAGCGACATCACATCTTGCTATCGCCTGTGCTATTATGCTAGTCATGACTTTTTTTAGTAATTTATATGATGTTGATAAGAATATGATTGAGACATGTACTTTCTAAGTCTTCTCTGTTGCCTCTTTAAAAAAAAATAACCCGAACAAGGAAAGTGTTGGGTCCTACCATTGGAATCATACTCTTCCCCCCAATATTTTTTTAACCAACAAAGTATGTGATAAGTTTCTAACTTTATAAGAGAGTATGTGACCGGTTTTCAGTTTGTTAGTCCCTTCTCCTTTCCTTCTAACCCTTCTGATGCCCAAAATGTTTAATTCTGACCTTTAGTTCATCTTATAGATCTTGGAATTGTCATTCGACTGTGTCCGAATAATGTACGCAGCCAGAGGCGTCAACCTTTGCCAGCCAATTCAGCAAACCCTTAGTGCCTTCATCTGCTGAGCTTATCTGCTAGCAGCTCCTAGGCCTGTTCGCCTCCGGAAAATAAGGGCCGTTTTCTGGAGGTACATAATTGTCCATTTTGACCGATGACTGATTCAGAGATGCGAGGGATGTCAAATACTGCGCCCCCTATTTTTCACCCGGGGATGCCCCTAGTATAAGTTGCCTCCATTAGAACATATACTATAGAGAGATAGAGAGACAACGAATAACTCAAGGAAGTAGATGGCGGGGGGAGTGCTAAGAGGCGAAAATGACAAAGCAATGTAGCTCCTCTTTACTAGTTCAAGAACTGGGTGAACTTTAGTAGTCACGTGTTTGATAGTGAACATTCCTGTTAATCAGCAACCAGCCAAACACTGGTCCCCATGTTTTGGGCCCCATCAAACTGATTCTGAGCATTTGTTACCTAATGCAAAATTCCAGTAGAAACTGCAAGGCCACGTATAATATTCGTTTATATAACCATATTTATATCAAGACTAACAGGGTAACTATCGAGGATGACAGGGGTGACTTTTGAGGATGACAAGTTGACTATCAACTGACCCGAAAATGGGAAAAGGGGTTCACACATTTAGACACCCAAGGTCTCTATTCAAACTTGGCTCCCTGAGTAGAGTTGGAGTGCAGTCTCTTGGTGTACTTCTAACAAGTTTTGGGCTTGTTTTGCCTCTCCATCTCAGACTACACAGGTGTTTTGAATTCATTCTTGTCTTTCTCTCTGACTGCTCTCATTTTCACTCCTTTGCCGACACTTTTGCCGCATGGGTTGCAAGTTCGAGCCTCTGGGTGGTCCAAACACGAATCTATTACTGCTTTTTAAGGGAAATTTATAATACGCTATACTAACCCATATATTTAAGGATTTACTATCATATTTTTGTCTATTACCTCATTTCTCTTCTCTATTTAGTGTTTTCGTCTCTCTTTTCTTTCCAAACTCTCCACGATGTAATTTTTTTAATTACTAAGATGAAATCGGAACATTTGATCCAAAGAGCTCATATTCATTAAGTGACAAAAGAGTGAAAGAAAAATGCAGAGACGATGAATAAATAGGAATAAATGGAAAAAAAGGTAGGAGGTAAAGTCTGACTGTATGCTTTCCAAATACTAATTGTACCCTGATCTGTCACACTATGAAGAAACTACTTTGCTAACTAACTGTTCAATGTTCTACTTTTTATTTGTGTATTTGTTCCTCTCTTCCTCTGTTTTCAAAACTGACAAAAATAGACTGTTTGGGTGAGTACAAGTTCGTTATACTTAAATTGCTGGGTTTTACTGCACAATGATCTTTCGCCTCTTTCTTTCTCTCCTTGACACACACACACACACACACACAATTTGTCTACCGTTTACGCTATTGTTTACTTGCTGTAGCTAGACCATTAGAATATTAACTTTCTGAATATGTTCAATAAAATGTATTTATTCTCTCAGTTTCAATGTTTTTTGAAGCCATGCAATTGTCGCCTGTCCAGTTTGTTCTTTCATACAAGAGAATGACACCATTAACAAAAAGACGCTCCAGATAGATAAAGAGGTCACTTGAGAGAACGTTGTCAAAGAATCTTTCAATACAAAATTGCCCAGTTTTGTTATTCTCACATCTTTGTTACCACGGGTGTTTGACATGTGGTCAATTAGATTCACATTTCATTGTTATTACAGTTGTTTAATAATCGATTATTTTTGCAGGTCTCATTTTGGATCGGGTGATCGAAGGCGGATTCTGAACCACAGTCAGGGGCGAGTCTGGTGACCTTCCACCAACCCAAGAGTTTAAAAGGGATGATGTTTTTCCTAGTAGTAGTAGTTATTGGACAATAGAACATTAGATCCTGTTAATGGGGTGGGCTAGATGGTTAGATAACCTTCGTCTCCTCAGCTTTTATCAGAGAACTCACATGGGACATGTAGACGTTGACCTTTAGTGAAGGTTTCGTCTTTTACTTCTTGGACTGAAATCGGGATTCCGGTGTTCTGTTGTGGTGGAGCGAATGTGAGTGTGTGTAAAAGGGCCATTCTCCCACCCCTTTTCTCAGTACCCTCTCCCTCCCTCTGTAAGAATGTGTGTGAATGGGAATGGGTTTGTTTATTTTATGTATAAAATGATTACCATGTTTTCCTTTCTTTCCAGGTGCCATATTCTGGAAAGATAGTAGCTAGTTTTGATATATCACTATAATTAAAACAAAATAGTACTTTGTTTAAAATAATCTTTTATCAAAAGATTATATTTTGATGATTGTTTGGATATACATTTAGAGAGAGTGTAAGCTTGGACGGACGGCAAGAAGGGTTCTCTAGACGAGTGCTCCGCCCAGCCCAAAGACGGAGGGCTTTCATACCCAGCACACAAGTGATAGCACGTGCCCCTTTTCGTTCCGGTGGTGCTGTGTTTTTTTATGTTTTGTGTAGATATATAAGTAAATTTGATGTATTCACCTGTTAGAAAATTCTCTTTTGGTATCCTATTTGGATTGGGGAATTTGGCCTCATTTTGAAGTGTGCACACTTCCCTTGTAAATATAAATTGCTGTAAATATAACTGTATTCTTTTGTAAGTAAAGGGACTGTATATACAATCCGTTTCATTCTTTCTCGATTTCTCACGTCCGGACAGTGTAGGAAGCGGGTTGGATCGATTGGGATTAGAGATATATTTTCGGCCCGCTACATTTGGCGCCCGAATAGGGACGTGAGACTTCGAAACCGGGAGCGTGACTGGATTGGATTGCAGTCCATACCCAATTAGTGTGACAAGTAGTTCGACTAATTTTTCCCTCCTCCTATCTTTTTACTAACTTGGGAACAATGGCTGTAGCGGAAACATTGAAGGAAGAAGTAGTGCGATTAAGACTGGAGTTGAGAAAGAAAGAAGAGGAGTGTGAAATGTTGCGGGGAATGATGGAGGGAATGGAGAATAAAATAAAAGGGATGAATGAAAAGACTGATAGGATGAAGAAGGAAATGAGAGACCGACAGGAATAGACGGACCGACGGATGCAGGACCTGTATAACATGATGACAGGGGCTGGATCAGCCCCAGGACCTACAACCCTGACCCCTGCTCTTACTGAAGGGACTCCGCTAAATGGAATGGATGGCAGTATGATTGAGTCTAAAGAAGATACTGTGAGTGGTAGGAAAGGGGGAGAATGGAAGAGAGTGGAAAGTAAGAGAGGAAGTAAGCATGATTCTAAGGTTAAGGATAGGAAGGCGAGAGGGAAGAGTGTGGATCCGCTATACTCAGATGAGGAAGAGAGTGACGATATGATTGGAATGAGTGAGACCGAGAGTAGCTCTTCGGAGAGTGAAGTGAATGTGGGGAAAGGAATTTTGATTAGGAAAGTGCCAAGGATTGATAAGTTTAGATTGCATGGGGGAAAGAGTATGGATGAGTTCTTCGGGGATTTTGAGTGGTACTGCAAGCTCAAGTACCCGCAGAACAAGGGTCACTGGGTGTGTGTTCTGGGAGATTGTTTGTATATGAAAGTGTTGGAGTTCTTGCGAGTGATAACGAGTGTGGGAGAGCCAAAGTACGATGTAGTGAAAAAGAGATTGATTGGGCAGGTGACACGAATGAAAGAGAGTGTGAAGTATAAAAGGGTGAATGAATTTTAGAAGGATCGAATGGGGAAGAGGGAAAGTGTGAATATGTATGCACATAGGCTTGAGAGTATGGCAAGAACGAGGTATGGTGATGATGATGTAAATGAATGTAAACCACTCATGAGGAAGTTTTGGAACACGATCTCGCGAAAGGTGAGTGAATGGCTGAGTGGAAAGAGAAAGGAGAGAGTGAGACTGACAGGTGAACGGTTGATGTGGGAGAATGTGTTGGAACTGTTAGAAGATGGACGATTTGATGATGAAAGCGATCTAGAAGAGGATGAATGGTACAGTGTGAATGTTGGGGGTAAGAAGCCCAGGAGCTTTCATCCACCCCAGCAGTTTGTCAGCTACAGGGATGCCCTGAAGGCTGCACCAGCTGGAGTGATGTCAAACTTCCTGGGCCGGCAGAATGGATGGGCAAATGGAGGGTGGTCGAATGGAAGGGGGCAGATAAATTTCAAGCGTGGGAACGGATATATGAGAGAGAAACCGAGGTATGTCCCAGCAAATGAGAGACCGAATGGTGGGAGAAAGATTATGGAATGTCGTCGGTGTGGAAGGAAAGGTCATATGTTGGCAGAATGTAGGTGGACATCTGGTGCATGTTTTGGGTCTGGTAAGAAAGGGCATATGATAAAGGATTGCCAGGAAAGTGTGAAAGAGTGCTTCGAGGGTAAAGAAATAGGCCATTTGAAGAAAGATTGTCTGAGGTTGAATGGTGGAGCAACTGGTGGGGAAAGTATGAAATATGCATGTGGTAATTGTGGAAAGGCTGGTCATTATGCAAGGATGTGTCGTGACCAGAGGAATGTATGTAGCTATTGTGCAATGGAAGAACATTCAAGTGAAAAGTGTTGGATTCAACTGAGAGCGCAAGGTGTGAATGGAAAGTCTGAAGCAAGAAACTGAATGGTAAGAGGGTACCTGCTGAAGTATCCTCTGAGTGCATGAGTGTGAGTAATGAGTTGGTAAGTCTGTCTAGTGTGAAAGTGTTGTCTGGTAGGAAGTATGAGTGTCTGAGTGTTAAGGTGGAATTGAGTGTTTGGCTTTAATAGATTCTGGATGCAAGGCGAGCTTGGTGTATAAAGATGTGTATGACAAGGTTAGCGAGAAAGCCCTCCTGTCTGAGTGCAAGGGTAGTTTGGTAGGTATTGGTAATAGGAGAGTGCCTGTGATTGGAATGATAAGGTCAGCTGTTCAAATGCATGGTATGATGATGAATGAATGTGAATTTTCTGTGATTGATAAGGTGAGCAGTGAGTATGGTGTGATTTTGGGGTATTATTTTATGAAAATGAATCGTATGGTTGTGCATCCTGCGAGTGATCAGATTGAGAGAAAGATTGGTAAAAATGGGGTGTATAAGTTGTATGTAGGGAAAGATGGTAGCGTTTTGAGGAGTGTGTTTACTGGTATTGAGGTGACTACTATGGAGAATGTAAGGCTTGTGAAGGGTGAAAGGGTGTCTGTTAGAGTGAGTTGGAGTAAGGATGTTAGTTTGAATGTGGGTGAGAACACTGTGATATTGGATGGAAAGGATGCGTGTCATAAGGTAAGGCGTGTTGTTTGTGTGTTTGATGGCTTGATGAGAATAAATGATCATTTTGTATGTGTGCAGGCGGACCCCAGTGTGAAAGGGCAGGTGAGGGGAATCCAAGTCGGAGTTTTACTGGGCCACCTCTCTACTGTCAATGAGGTAGGTATGGATGATAGTACGGATGTCAGGGTGAATGTTGCAAGTGAAGAGACGTGTGAATGGATGTATAATAATGTGAAGAGCATGGTGGAATTGAATGGATGTTTAACTGAGTATGAAAGAGAGGATGTGTATTGAATGATATTTGAGCGAAAGGGAGCCCTCAGTAAGGGTGATTTGGATTTCGGGGTTGCAAAGTTCCCGGAATTCAAGATTGTCCTGAAGGAGGACTCCCCAATCTATCAACGGCCAAGGCATTTCCCACGTCCGGTTGCTGATGAGATTGAGGAGCAGTGCTTGGAATTAGAGCAATTGGGGGTGATTGAAGAGAGTGAGAGTGCATGGAATAGTCCAATTGTACCTGTACGTAAGCCGGATGGAAGATTGCGCCTGTGTGTGGATTATCGAAAGGTGAATGAAAGGACAGTAAAAGAAAGGTTTCCGATGTGTGTGGTATCTGAGTGTGTGTATAGTATGCATGGGATGGAGTGGTTTACGAAGCTGGATCTGGTACGGGGGTATTACCAGATGCCCATTGCTGAGGAGAGCCGGCCAGTAACTGCCTTCTCTTCCTCAAAGAGGCATTACCAGTTCTGGAACCTCAGCTTTGGGTTGGCTAATGCTCCCGGAGCCTTCCAGCGGGCAATGAATGTTGTGTTAAGTAAGTTTGCGAGTAAGAATGTGATTGCGTTTATAGATGATATTTTGATTATGACTGAGACTTTTGAGGAGCATATGAGATTGGTGAATGATGTGTTGAGAACGTTGGAGAGTGTTGGTGTGAAGGTGAAAGTGGCGAAGTGTGAATGGTTTGCGAAAGAAGTGAAATTCCTTCGGCATATGGTGAGTGAGAATGGGTTGCGAAAATCACCGAAGTATGTTGAGAAGGTGCGAATGTTTCCTAAACCGGTGACTGTGAAGCAACTGAAGTCGTTTTTGGGTTTGATTGAGTTTCAGCGAAAGTTTATACGTGATTGTTCTGGTGTGAGTAAGCCTCTGACTGAGTGGATGGGCAAGAAAGGTAGTACGGTTGTAAAGTGGAATGATAAGATGAATGAGGCGTATGAGAGACTGAAAGAGGCAGCGGTTGAAGATGTTGAATTGGCTTACCCAGATTATAGTGTAAATGCTAAAATGCTTGAATTGTATACAGATGCGAGTGGGTATTGTATGGGAGGTTTTCTGATGCAAGAGCAGCGTTTGAATGGAGAGAATGTCAGGCGAATAATTGGGTATGTATCCAAGGCTATAAATGTTGCAGAACGAAAGTATTCGACTGTGGAACGAGAGCTGGCTCCGATAATATATTGTTTGAAAGTGTTGCGTCCATTTTTTTATGGTGTGAGGTTTGTGATAAAAACCGATCATCAACCTCTTGTGTATCTGCAGCGTATGAAGTGGGCTGATAGTAGGATTGCAAGGACTTTGGAAGATTTGAGTGACTTTGACTATGTGATTAAATATGTGCCTGGTGAACGGAATGGAGTGGCTGATTTGATGTCAAGGTATCCTGGTAAGAATGATGAAAATGTGTGTGGAGTGAGTGATCCTGAATATTTGCCGAAAGGGATTATGAATGGAAAAGAGAGTAAGGGTGGTGGTGATTCCTTGTTTGAGAGTGTATGTAATGGCTTGCAAGATTTGAAGAGTGATGGAGTAGACGTGAGAGTGCCCGATAGTGTGGATGATTTAAGGAAGGAGGTAATGAATGAAGTGTGTAGGAAGCCTGAAAGCATTGGTATGGCAAAGGTGCGGAACTTCATGAAAGAATCGAGAGCGATGTGTATGCAAGGGGTCCCGCCATTTCAGGAAGTGTTGATTGTAGTGAGTCGTTTGTATGGAGTGATTGTTTATGTGCACTTTGGTGGTGAGAGGCCGATTGTGTACAAGGATGAGAAGATGAAGGGTTTGAATCCTAATGTGGTACATCTGCAATGTTTGAGCGGTGTGCACTACAATTGGATGATTGAAAAGTGTTCATATATAAGAGAGAAGAATGATTGTCTGGATGAAGATGAGCGTGTGGTGAGTGATGATATGGGAGTTAATGACAGTGTGGATATCAGTGCTGATGTTGGTGTGCTTGTTCCTTCGGTTTATTGCGAACATGGTGGACCTGATATGATGGAAGCGAGAGTGAAAGTTGGTGAAAGGTTGTTCTGTGGTTTGATTGATACTGGAGCGCAGGTGTCTTTATTGAATGAGAGGATTCTGAGTAAGTATGATGAGTTTATATGTTGCGAGCATAAACCTGTGAAGTTATGGATAAGTGGATTAGGGAATGGCATCATAGTGGCATGGGAACAGGTTAGTCTGAAAGTGAGTTTGGGTAATGGTGTGAATGTGAAGCATGACTTTGTGATTCTGAAGGATGAGCAAATGCCATGTTGTTTCTTGCTTGGTGTAGACTTTATGAGATTGAATGATTTGTCTTTGGATGCTGATAAGGATTGTCTTATGAAAGGTGAATGTGAGGTGATGAGGTTGAATGAGTGTGCAAAGAATGTTGTCAAGTTTTGCGGTATGATTGAGTTGTTCATGGATGATGAGAATGATATTTTAAGTGATGAGGATATTCTAGAGATGCAAGAGATATGTCCTTTTGTTAGTGAGTAGAAGAAGTGTGTAAGGATGCGTGTTGATTTGAATGAATGGCCAGAGTGTTTAAGTGATTTTAAAAGGTATGCTAAGGATTTTGTTGTTTGTATGGATGTTGTATATTTTGTGAGGCATGTGAAGGGTGGTGATGATATGTATGTACCTGTGATGTCCTTAGTTGGTAGGATTGGTCTGGTGAAGGTTGTGCATGATAATTATGGGCATATGGGTAAGTTTAAGCTGTGGGAGTGTATGAAGGAGCGTGTGTTCCATCCGTTTCTGAGAACTGTTGTGAATGATGTTGCAACTACGTGTGAAAGGTGTCAAAAGCGAAAGGTGCAAGGTGTGCAAGTGAAACCACCGATGTTGAAAGTTGATGCGAAAGAACCGTTGGAATTGGTAGTGATTGATTGTGTGTCTTTGCCGCGTACGAGTGCTGGGAATGTTGGCATGGTTGTGATGGTTGATCATAAAAGTAAGTTTGTGTATGCAGCGCCTGTGAGAGATAAAAGGAGTGTGACTGTTGCACGTGTGGTTGAGCAGTTGTTTTTTCCTATTTGTGTATGGAAGCCTAGAAGATGTATGAGTGATAATGGGCCTGAATTTGTAGGAGAAGTGTTTGAGCAAATGTTGAGAGAGAATGGTGTGGAGCACGTGAGAACAACTCCGTATGTACCGTCTTCAAATGGATTGGCTGAACGTACTATAAGAACCTTGTGTGAGATGTTGAGAATGATGATCACGACAGTGAATGACTGGGATGTGAGTCTGGGGAGAGTGTGTTGTGGACGTATAATTCAACTGTGCATAGTGCAACTGGAATGTCCCCATGTCAGTTTGTGATGAATTTTGAAAGGCGAGTGAAAGATAGGTTTCGTTTGAGTGAAAGTGAGCAGAGTGTATGGTGTGAGGCGCATGAAAGGTTCCGTTCATTTGAATTAGGTGCAAAAGTATTGAAGGTGAAAGAAGTGAAGGGTAGGTTGAATGTGTCAAAGATGAGTGAGAAGTTTGATGGATCTTATAGAGTTGTGAGAGTTTGGGAAAATGGGGTGACGTATGTTTTGGAGAGTTTGAATGATGGTATGACTGAGAGAGTGCGGGCTCATCAGAGTCAGTTAAGGAGATGGAGAGAACCTCCTGACTACCTGGTGAGCCATCCGGTGTATGGACTGTGTAGAGAGAGAGATAAAGTGCATGATGATGAGATTGAATGTGATAGTATGGATCTGTCTGGGAATGAGCTAGTCTTAGTCTCGAGGAGTAGAAAGCGTACAAAGAAGAGTGAAAGGAAGAATGAAAGTAAGTCTGAGCAGAGTGTTTCTGGTATGGGGGATCTTGAAAGGGAGATTGAGTTTCTGCGTAAACAGGTGAGTGATTTGGCTGGTATAAGTAGACGAGGGAGAGTTGCCTGTGCCTGATTTTTTTGGTTTTGGGAACAGTATGAATGATAGTGTGTTTGGGCAGAATGAACCTAGTTTGGCTGATTTTTCGGGTTTTATGAATGGTAATAGTAGGGGTGAGTTTGATGTAGTGAATGATGAAGTGACTGATTTTTCAGGTTTCTGGTATGCCTGTTACGAATACAGGGGATGTGAGTGACCTGTCTGTTTCGCAAGAATGTACTTTGAGTTGGATGAGAGCTGTGAGTGAGGAGCTGATGAATGGGGGTTTGATGAGTGAAGGTTCTGAACGGAAGAGTATGAAAGAATTCTGTCGTGAGATGGGAGAACTGGTAATGAGGGCTAAAAGTATGGTGGACGATATGAGGTAATTTTATCTATCAATTCTCTCATTATTTTTGTGTAAATAAAATTATATTTTTGTTTAGGCCTCTTTAAATAACCTTGAGCTTTGCCATTGTTCATAGTTTACCCGACCTGATTGCACTCTCCCACGCTACTCAGCCCGTCTAAACTCGGGGTTTTCCGTCCCTTTTGTCGGTTCACTTTCAAGTTATTGGTCCCTCCCTCATAGATATAATATGGTATTGATATAATGCAATGTCATACCACGACAGTAGGTAGTCGGGAATCCCGACAAATTCTGCATATTATCTGCGTCAATGTGTTACTAGAGTGAGTGCGCGGAATGTGGAGTGTATATGTGAGGTGGTAAAGAAAGGACTGGGAGCCAATGTGTTAAAATAGGGAGATCACAGATGCCTGCTCTATGTGAGAAAAACAAGAAGGAGAATGAAGAATTTGTCTGAGATGGAATAAATGGGCTGCGCCCATATGTGGATCAGGGTGATCGAAGTAAAGAGGGTGTAGTATTGTTTGTGATTTGTAGTAACATGACACAATGGTTGGATATGAATGTGTAAACTCGAGAATTATGTGTGCGAAGCGGAGATTTGCAAGGGTGGAATTGTGCTTGTTTGTAGTGTATGGGCACTGTAATGATTGAAGTAGAGAAGTATAGGTTCTTGAATTACTTGGCAACGAATGGGGCATGAAATTGGGACATGGTTTGGATGGGATACGACAGAGCGAAGATGAGAAAGGATGAGAGAGGGAATAACTGAGAAGGAAAATGGAGAGATAGTGGAAAAGATTCTTGTGAGTGGAGAACATGTTCTTTCGGCACAAGGATGTGCATAAATACACATGTGTTGGGCAAAAGAGAGGGGGGAAGTTAAGAGTATGATTGATCTGCACCTATTAAGAAAAAAAACTGCGCGAAGGATTTGATGTAAAATGTGTAAGAGATATAAGTCAGGCGCGGATCCAGGAAGGTGGGATGAGGAGGCTGAAGACTCCCCCAAATTTCAAACCCATTTAAGTTTATATTTCTTTTTCTAACCATACTTGAATTCTGCTATCCAGAAATAGTTATGTAATAATATAGAATATATAAAAATTTAAACCGCTGCAATCGAATGTATCTTATATGATACATGTCTAAAATGGAAGTAAATCTTTAAAAATAATGATTAAATTTAGTATTACACCTCAGGTGACGTCCAAAAACTAGAATACATAAACCAAAACTCGGATCTGATAGAGTTAGTGCTCATTCTTTTATGAGATAATGTTATTTATTACCAATGTTGTGCAAGATAACCATTATTAACCATCAATGGCCTTTACTCATAGGGGGGAATTCAGGTTAGCCCCCCTCCAATGTTTTTATCCTCGATCTGCCACTGATATGAGTATGGGTTTGTTCGATCACATAATCCTGTGGATGAAGTTAAATTGTTTGGTGCATGGAGGAGAAGAAGCAAGGAAGGTAGGTAGGAAGGGTGAATCAAAAGTGAAATGTTAATGAATCAGAAAAAAATGGAAAAGTATGTAAGAGTCCTTGAGCGGGAGAGATGAAATATGTGTGAACTTTGGGATAGCACAAATATGGAACAGATTTAAGGAATTGATAGTAGAGAGTGCAAGGAGTGTATGTCTGTCGGTGTACTAAAACAGAAAAGAGAAGGCAAACTGCTGAAAGGTGCAAGGATGAATCGAAAGGTGCTAGAGATAAAATAGGTGACAGTTGCAAACGCATAATAGTGCAGATGAGAATATTAGGAAGATGTGGATGAATGCATACAAGGAGACGACAAGAATGGTGAAACTAAGCGACAACTTACAAAATAAATGAGGCCGTTGAATTGTTCTCTCGGCGTTTTGCACGACGTTCGCTTCCTTGGTGGTCGGGTGAATGTGAGAAGGCCCTCAGACGGAAGCGATATGCCTACATTCACTATAAGCGCCGCTCAAAAGATTTCACAGTCGATGAATTTCGTTGAGCTATGGATAGGTTCCGATATGTTTCGACGCACGCCCGCCGCAACTCCTGGCGGGAAGTCCCATGTTGCAGAGGTATGAAAGGGAGTTAAAAGGAAAGAGAGAGAACGGGGCCGCAATCTCCGACCCCGCGTAAGAGGCGTAATCTAGGCAAAATGCTGCTCCTCCACCTGCATTCAATGAATGTCGTGAGATCGCGGAATGCTGCTGACTGGACTTTACCTCCAGAGGCGGAGAACCCTTAGACGACAGATTTATATCAAATGAGATGCGTTTCGCTCTCGGCTCATGTTCGGACATTGCCCATGGTCTCGGCGATGTTCCGTATGCCATATTTAGACACCAATGGGGAACGATGCATGCAAATATTGCTAGATTTGTTCAAGAGGAACTCCTGGCGAATGGCTACTGTGCTCGTTTTTCTCAAACTGGGAAGAGATTACTCTACCCCGCCGGTTTCCTCCTAATTTCTCTCGCCTGCTGCGAGGTGCAAGATGATGGAGAAATTGGCAAATATTAGATCAACCTTTCTCCTGAGCAGCGAAGGTCACCTGTCATTTGCACAGTTCTGTTTTCGCAAGCTCCACTCGATGTCTAATGCTCTGTTCTGACTGGAAAATGCTATATGTGAGGCATTCCTTCGTAGACAGGATTACGCCACGGTGTTTTTTGATCTGGATAAGACCTATGATAGAGAATGGTGAGTCGGTATTATGCACACGATTGAGGCAATGGGAAGACTCTCAATTTTATTTGCAGAAGGTGAACTCGATCCACCTCACTAAGCCTT
This sequence comes from Ceratothoa steindachneri, assembly GCA_963969495.1. Classification (NCBI taxonomy): domain Eukaryota; kingdom Metazoa; phylum Arthropoda; class Malacostraca; order Isopoda; family Cymothoidae; genus Ceratothoa; species Ceratothoa steindachneri. The sequence goes on along the minus strand of OZ018321.1, from coordinate 42,055,880 downwards.
TGCTTGACGACAGGTGTCTTCCGCACCTCCCCCATTGAGAGCTTACAGTGCATTATTCACCTGTACGCGCGAGCCCGGCGCCTCCCTTATTCGCCAACAGCTATCGTTTCATCCGGAGCTAATCCTGAAGTTGCCTACGTCGCCTAGAGACGCCAGTCATACCAAGCTCGGTGTAGCTCTCATGTCAATGGTGCCTCTGGTTCGGCCCAAGATGACACCTTGGAGGGTACCACCTTTCACTATATTTTTACCACGCCTATACCATAAAGTTTCCACAGCGCCGGGTGTATTACGTTTGACCATTTTGGAGCACACTTGGTGTCACGCTGGACCCGTGCAAGTGAACACGAATGTCTACAGGCCAAAGGAGGGGCTTGGCTTCCACACCGTAACATCTCTGTTTGAAGTCAGCGGGGCTCTGCCGGCGCTGCGTCTTTCTTCACAGCCGAGCTGGTTGCAATACACCACTCGGCAGGGAGATAACGTGTCATGACGGTTTGGATACCAGATTGTGATTTTTGATGACTCACAAAGCAACCTGACACCCCTCGAGGCATTGGAATATCCGTAGCCCCTGGGTCACCGTATCCGTGACGACACAGTTGTTGCGAACCAGGCGGATGTCGAGATTATCTTCTGCTGGGTTTATGATTATGTAGGGTGTGTGGCTACTTAGCGCGCTGAAGAAGTCTGCAATGACTGGGAGACCAGATCAACGTTTCGTTCTTCCTCACACCGACTATATGGCAGGAATCAGGGCTCTTCTCCGTGTTGACTGAGAAAGAAGATGAGAGACAATTGAGGGGGACTCAAACTTGCCTGCCATCACGCCGCGACTGTTCTCATAGACCTACCCATCCTCCTCGATGCCCCGATGGCTTCAGGTCAATTTATGTTGTCTTCGAATTGGGACACCCCGCATTTGATAGGGCGCTTGCCTGCACCTTACTGCAACGATTACCTTGTCCTCCAGATTGTTTGTCCTATTCATGTTGAATGTCCCCGTCTGGGGTATTTTCGCGTACGTTACTTGTCACGGTACTAGGATGAGCGGGATCGCTACCGCTTTTCCCTTGTACTCAGGTAGGATTCGTGTACACAGACCTGTGGACTATCTGACTTTTTGGAGGAGGCCGGCCTCTTCCATTTTATTTGACTCGTTTTGATTTCGGTCGCATCCTCCGGCGCCGGTTGGTGACGGGCCTCACACCGACGCCAGAACGTGCTTCCTTCTTCTAACCTTTTTTGTTGGCTTTGGTTTAGGTTTTGTTCGTTTGGGGATTTTTATTTTTTTATTGATTTTTTTGTATTTTAAAATAGCCTAGTATCAGACTAAAAATTAATTATGGTTACTTATGCCCTTGGTGGTGGTCGCCAGATGGGGTAAAAAATAACATTTAAATAAGTCAAATCAAAGTCTCTTGTTTGTATTTAACCCTCAGAATCCTGGAGCCAACTTGGAAACGTATAAAAGAGCTCTCGAAAGAGTTTTGCTTTCGGATAAATTATATCAAAAACGTGGAAGCTACCTTCTATACGACGGTATTCTCATATATTCCAGAAATTTTCAAATCCTTTTGCTATATGTATATCAAAATATTTATTCTCCTATATGCACTCGTTTCAGATATGTTTACCCGTTTTAAGAATTGAAAGACTATTTTGAGGAGCCATTCCCATTTCAAACATAAGTAAACAAACCTCGAGAACGTGTTCACATAACTGTACACACGATAAAGATCAACGCTCTTGCCCTGGAAAAGTGATAACAAGACGAGAATTCTCCACACGCTCTCTATCTCCATGACCTCTCGTCGTGATTTTGAATAAGTCGCCTTTAGGACTCTTTTTTATAAATAAAGACTTCGTTCCTTAACCTCGTCTGCCGCTTTCATTTTCAGAGCAGCTCTGAAAGATTTTCATATTATAACGAGTTCAACAAAAGAATAGAGAATTTAAATTAAAGTTGTTTTTGTGACCTTTTTCAACCCTTTGTATTTTTGAAGCATTTGTAAAGGTGACTCATTGAGTAGAGGAACCAATTGGGGTTGAAGGGGAAAAGAGCTGCAGAAAATGCGCTTGAATTAAGAGAGGAAGAGTGAGGGAAGGATAAATATAAGTGGTAAAAGCAATGGTAGAGAGACAAACGCTAAAATCGGAAAATGTTTTAACAAAATATCCTGTTTCCTTGTCACCACTCCTTTCGTAGTTTTCTTTAGCTTTTCATTTGATTTGACTAAAAGATAAACCTAACCGCTTACGGAGTCATCCACATCCCGAAACGTCACAGGGAGCCGTAAACAAAAGCCGCAAAGAATCGCATGGAGTCGCAAAAAGCCGCAGGAGTCACGGGAAAAGTCATGATGGGCCAATTTTTTTTTATCCTTCCTGGAGAATAGGAAGTTAAAATGCTTTCTTTCTAGTTAAAATACCCCCTGAGGTATAATGAACTATAAACAAAGGTAACGAGAATTGCAAATGACCTTTGTTTCAGAGAAACTAACCTTACCGGTTTGAACCGCGTCCGCCCGCTATAAATCTCGACAATTGCGATTGATTTGCTGCTATTTTGAGGAAAAGAAAGCTAGCATCTCTGGGAAAGAGAGAACTTGCGAAAGAAAATATATTTAAAAACCAGAAGATAATGGAGAATTCAAGCCTCTGATAGCAGACCTCGTCTTCAGATCCGGTTAGGAAAGAAATCTGCTAAAAACGTATTGAGCTCAAAAGTACGGCGGTAAAAATCGCTGTCAAGGGAGCCGAGGCCTTAGTTGGTGGGTTTCTTCATTAGTTACTAATCAACGAATCGTTAGTAGAAAGGATCAGAATTATATTTACAGATTGTTCGATTCACTTTAATATTTTGTTCTTTATAATAGCATTTCGGGGAATAAAATTTATCACTAAATTCTGTAACAGTTTAATTTACAGATCTGCATGTGGGTTATCATTCTTTGTAATATTTGATCCTTTTGCACCTTTAAACCTAAATCTTGCCTCGTTAGAGAGTGGTGACATAAGCTTTGTATCATCGAAAACTGAAAAATAATCCCTACACCCTCAGTGGCGAAGTTCTTGTGAAGTATTCGAAAATAGAACCGGCCCAAGAATAGATAGATCCCTCAGCTACCGCTTAATTACACCATTCAATTTATGTCATGTAAAATCCCGTTTTGCTTTATATCTGGTAACCAGGTTTTTAACAATTGCAAAGGATTAGTTAATAGCCCGTGTTCATAAAGCTTGCTTAATAAAGGTTGGTGCTTTTTTGTTTAGGGGACACAAATCAAAAATGGCTGGTGACGTCATCAGAGTGGATGCCTATGAGACAGCCATATGATCCACGAGTGAGAACGAATAGCTTCTTAAAAACGCCTTTTTCTTATAAAGACAAAACTTCCTATTTTGATACTCTTTTGGTTATATAGCCTAACCTAACCATAACCTAGAAAATAAATGTAATGGACCGATTGAACCTGATTTAGTGAAAATGAAAAGTAAAGTAGCTGCAAAAATTTATTATTTTGAAGGATAGAAATTTCTTGTCTTTATAAATTTGCTGAACCAAGTCCAAACGAAGCAGCTTCGCAGAATATTATTATGGAGTCACAGTGGCCAGTCGATCTTTGTGGCTGGTGATGTCACCAGCTATGGTAACCTTGTCAAATACGTTTTCAATATATAGGTAGATTAAATCTACTGCGATCTTTTGCTGTAAACTTTAAGCACATTTTTGTGTAATATTTAACCTAGTCAAGCAACACCTGTGTTCATGTAATTCAGCTTGACTGTCCCTAATCAATTCATCGCTCTTAAACATATAACCAAATGTGAAATGTAATCGACCCGTTCATACGCTTTCACAATTTTAACAATGCTGTTAACTGTACAATTCAACACTTTGTGTGAATTGTATATTTATTATTTATAATTAGGTGCTATTATATTTATATTATCTATCTCTTTGGTTGTCATAATCCTGAATGTTCCTCCAACTCTTAGGATTTTATTGGTTGCGTATGTTCACTGAGATTGACGCTGGTTGAGTGTTCAACTAGCGTCAATCTCATAACCCTAATATTATAAATTAGTAATGAATGAGCTGTTAAAGTTAATTGTCAGCAATTTTTACGTGTCTTCATTAGCGAAAAAAGATATCAGAGAGTTGATTTTAAGGCAGCGTTGCGACTTTATAGCAAAGGTTATACATTATCACGAGCTCGAATTGAGAAAGGAATAAAGATATATACTCATCGAGAAGGCGATAAGTGGGGAAACTAAAGTGAGTTCCTAGCACAATATATGGGTTCTAATTCTCATACATCTTTAAGCTTTAATCCTGCAAGATGTTTAATCCATTCTAGGTTCAGCATTTGCGTTAAAAACTATTTTGTACCTGATTAAATAAAATAAAATGAAAGAAATGAGGACATCGTCAGAAAGCTGTTAAAACAGTTTCATCGGGAAAAAACAGGAATTTCTCTCATTGTATTTGTTATTCTCTTAACGAGAACATAGGCTAATATTGAAAAAGTTATAAAAAAATGTAGATTCTACTTAATACTCTAATTCATCATTGATCTTTCATATTTAATAATCATAATTTACAAACAAACCAAGAATTACGTTTCTTTATAAATGCTACATTGCTCTGACTGTAAATTAACATCACTATTACACGTGTTCTTTCTGATTTCCGGAAGAGTCTGGAATTGATCTGCATTTCCTCTGCAAAACCTTTAAAAATTGGGTTACACCCACACTCATACTCGCTTGCTCGCTAACGCATTTGCTCAATCACGCTCGTGCGCAACTTTGCAAATATATTGTGTAATTCAAATCAGTGTTTGGTTGACTACATGTATGTTTTATCTGTGTTGTTATATTTACCTAAAAACAGTAAGCAGCCATAAATTTGTTGGTGAATTAAGAAGACGCATGTATTGTTCTGTTTGTTTTTCGCAAGTTTGGATTTCGGTTTGTATTTTATCAGATGTTGGAGGTGCTATAAATCACTTGGTGATTTATTAATGATTTGGTGGTGCTAATGATCATGTATTATTGTAGTCGCTTGTATTGTTTACGATCAGGTTGTGGTGTTCATGAGCACGTGGTGATTTTTATCTTGCTTTACACATACATTATATTTTGTTCACAGATTTCTGTTGTCCACTGCACATGAAATCGTTCGCAATGTGTGTAAAGAAGCGGAAGAATCTTGACGAATATATTCGATATAGATTCGTGCCCTTTCTAAAGAGTGAGGCAAAGGTCCCCCAGAAAATGATAAGTTACAAGACTCTGAGCAATGATGGAATGTGGCCCTCACACTTGGAACACCACTTGAGAAGCCCAAGCATTCTTTAAAACAAAAAGTCACATTGAATCAAGCTAAGTTGGACAGTATTGGGGCATTTTGGCAGCAAACTTCAAAGGTTGTTAAGGCTACCTACGAGATCACTATATTGATTGCATAGATCAAGAAGAGCCATGAGATGGTAGAGTGTCTCATTAAACAAGTATACTCCGTGCAGCACAACTCGTTCTCAGGAAAGATAGTGCAATCATACTTTCACAAATTTCAATGTCAAACGTTACAGTCAAAGGAAAAAATCGATGAATTAATTCAATCGAATTCTCCACCAAGTAAGAAATTCTCTTGTTTTGGGCATCCAGGGTGAAATAACAACGGACATCACTCAATGCTCTCACTAATGAAGTATACTAGTTTTGTGTCAGGCAACAGTGTAAAAGAAGAAATACTGTTCTCTCACCCCTTGGTAGGTTATACAAGACTAGAAGCTATTTTTCATGAAGTATCAAACTTCATTCAGGAAAACCATCTTTCGTCGGACTCGATGGTAGAAGTGTGCACTGCTTAATCAGTAGTCTAGATTCATTACAAGGCTGAAAAAAATCAATTTGTTGTAGATTCACACTGTTGGAATGCGGGATGTTCTGAAGGCGGTTATCAAGGTAATCAACTTTATCTAAGCCTGATCCTTAGACAGCCGTCTCTTCAAACTGCTGTAATATGATATAATCTGAACATAGAGCCTTGTATTTCACACTAACGTAGGATGATGATCAAACGGGAAAATTTCTTGAACGGCTTTTCATGAATGACGAGAAGTAGCAATATTTCTAGATTCGCAGCAAAAGGCAGATCTCCAAGAAAAGTTCTAGTATGAAGGTTTTTAATTATCTTTAGCTCACCTGGTGGACATTTTCGAATCATTCAATGCTCTCAACCTCAAACTTCAGTGGAAAACATAATTCTTACGTTAAAAATCAAACAATCACTCATCTAACTGACATGAAAACAGAATTAATTCATCATATACTTCACAGATATAGATGACAAGCGTGTAGCCAAGAAATTCATCAAGAACCCATTTCAATGTGAAGTAGCTGCTATTTTGAATGAAGTGGAGGAAGATTTTCTCGCGTTGAAGTTCAACTCCACGGGTAAAAAAGAACTGGATCTTAGGATGTTCTTTGTCACCTATATTCCTGTTTTACTTCTCATCCTACAACAGGTTCTTTGAATTCTAGGTATATTTGGATCCACGTATCTTTATGAAGCTGCATTTTGCAGGCTCTTTGCTGTCGAGAGCAAGTACAGAAACAGGATGAATGTGGAAGGAGACTTACGTTGTGCACTCTCTGGCATTCAACCACACATTCGAGATCTAGTAGCTAAGAGGCAGTGTCATGTGTCTCAATAATTTATAATCAAGAGATGAAAGACACTCTTTCATTTTTTTTTAAATCTCGGAAAGATGTAATTTTGATGAAAGGAGGAAGGAGCCTGGAGGGAGAAACTCATTCCTAGAGGGGACATAGTGGTAAAAAGGTTAAGTACTTCTGTTTTAAAAATAATTTCATAAAAACCAAACCTCACCTTTCTCAAAGACTTTTTGGAAACTTTTCCTGGTAGTTTCCTTTTGTTAGTTTCCTCTTTAACATTGAAATCAATTTAAAAATGGTAAAAAAAATGACTGAAGATGAAGAAAAGTGAAATGGTGCGGAAAGCAAATATATCGAATAAACTACTTGGAGCATTAGTGGAGGGCACGCAACTCTTCTTTACATAACCCCATTCTACAATGAGGACAGGTCCACTAGCTGGAAAGGATTCGACAACCAAGAAAATAGTAATAGTAAACTATTAAAGTTACCAAGGACGATTGGAGTCCAATTCGAGAGCAGGAAGGCGATAAAAATCCCTTATAACTAAGTTATGAAAGGGGTCCCAAGAATTCATAAACTTAAAACTCCAACCCCTTTGGGCTGGGTTGGCCAAATGGAGAGCAGTGGTGGATAAGAAGAGCGTGTGAAAGAAAACAAACAATGCCATGATCTTTTCGAATAAACCTTTTAAATTTGCATTGGTTTCATAAATAAAGAAAGTGGGGAATATATTTGGAATCAAAGATTAAGACAGAATTTGTGAATTGGAGGCCAACTTTCATAATATTCAAATCATGATAAGAAACTTTGGCAATGGCATACACTAAACTTACGCAACAATTAATTCATCCTTATATTCTTTAAACTAATTATTTCATACGCAACAATTAATTCTCCCTCTAAGGTATAATTCAGGTGCGTTCTCCTGGCAAACGAAGTCACCAAAGACGGGAGAGGCCGATCAGCCCCAGAAGAGAGGAAGAAAGAAAGGAAACGTTTATTATAGGATGACCTTTTTAACAGTGACTTTCCTTGGTCGGGTGGGCTCGCATCAGCGCCAATACCAGTAAGACTAGACGAGGGCCGTATCAGCTCTGCTATTTAACAACATTCTGTATTGCAATCGCAGGACGAAACATCCTGGTGCGTGGCTTTCGAGACCAGCATCCTTTATCTGGTTTTAGTCGCATTTTATCACGCGTGCTGTAAGACAGTATGGATACACTTCATGCCTTATATACTGGTTAAAGCTCATAAAAAATATGCAAGGAGATATGGGTATTATTGTTGATATTATATATATATATATATATATATATATATATATATATATATATATATATATATATATATATATATATATATATATATATGAGGAATTAAACCATATTCTCCGAAGAAAATTTAATTCAGAACAGTTTCGGTGTATCTCCCACCCTTTTTCAACTGACACGGGAGAGAAAATATAAAAAAAGTGCTTACAAACATAACACAGGGTCAGGTCGTGAAAGATCCCCTCTTTTTCCCCCAATCCCCTACTTGTGGCTAATCAGGGCGGGAGGGGGGGGGGGGGGTACGCCTAAACATATTGGAGGGCTGACATTTTAATATTTTGTTTATTTGCTTTCTTATTACAGGATTAAAAGAAAATTGACCCTCAGATAGATTTAAATTAGGAACTGACGATATCAAGCTCGATTCTACGATTCTTCTCTTAACATAGTTAGCCGATTTAAATACCATTTTACTTCCATTGAAATCGATCAAATGATTCAAGTCTCTAACATGGCAAAATATTCCACTGCTTTCGCTGCCCACTCTAATATCTCTTTTGTGTTGATACAATCTCTTGTCTAGATTTCTCCCCGTTTTTCCTATATAAACTTTATGGCAATCGTTGCATGGTATTGCATATACTCCTATGTTATGATGTTCTTTGGGTTTCCTGGCAATCATGAATTGGTTTAAGGAATTATTATATTTAAAGGCTAGATTAATACCCGCTTTTCCAAATATGTCCTTTAAACTATTTAATTTATTATTAAATGACTTCAACAAATGTATAACATTGCCATTTAATAATAAATTAAATAGTTTAAAGGACATATTTGGAAAAGCAGGTATTAATCTAGCCTTTAAATATAATAATTCCTTAAACCAATTCATGATTGCCAGGAAACCCAAAGAACATCATAACATAGGAGTATATGCAATACCATGCAACGATTGCCATAAAGTTTATATAGGGGAAACGGGGAGAAATCTAGACAAGAGATTGTATCAACACAAAAGAGATATTAGAGTGGGCAGCGAAAGCAGTGGAATATTTTGCCATGTTAGAGACTTGAATCATTTGATCGATTTCAATGGAAGTAAAATGGTATTTAAATCGGCTAACTATGTTAAGAGAAGAATCGTAGAATCGAGCTTGATATCGTCAGTTCCTAATTTAAATCTATCTGAGGGTCAATTTTCTTTTAATCCTGTAATAAGAAAGCAAATAAACAAAATATTAAAATGTCAGCCCTCCAATATGTTTAGGCCTAACCCCCCCTCCGTCCTGATTAGCCACAAGTAGGGGATTGGGGGAAAAAAGAGGGGATCTTTCACAACCTGACCCTGTGTTATGTTTGTAAACACTTTTCTAATATTTTCTATCCAGTGTCAGTTGAAAAATGGTGTGATAAAGATCGAAACTGTTCTGAATTAAATTTTCTTCAGAGAATGTGGTTTAATTCCTCATCTTTTCTTGCGATACTGCATTAATTTTCATTATATATATATATATATATATATATATATATATATATATATATATATATATATATATATATATATATTTATATATATATATAAAATCTATTTTCTCAGATGATACAAATACAAGAAATTAATAAGAGCAAAATTAAAATTTGCTGCAAATGAAACTTGCTAGTGCGAAGAAACACATAAGAGAAATGCTATAAATACTCTGGGATTGGTAATAATTGCCACGGGCCGCAAAGGCATGGATAAGTAGTTAAGGTAATTGGACGCATTATTATGCAGTTCAAATCTCGCGGAACCTGATCGTTTGCTGTTATGAAGTCATTTTTACTTCCCGGGAAGTAGTACAAGTTAAAAAAGGGGAGTGTAAGAATTCATAGCTTATAGAGCAGAATGTATGGAATCACGTGGCAAGATTGTTATGGAGACGTACGTTGAGATGGCAGCTTTAATTCAAAGTCTTGATGATGCCAGTGAACAGACAGAAGAAGATCAACGAGTCACAACTTCACTGTGTGAGTGGGCGTCCGATCGGTGCAGGAGAACATGACTGCATCAATAGTGTCGTTAAGAGAGCCAGACCAATTGAGTACCATAATGCAGTCAATGATAGTGAAACCATCCCCCATTTGGATGGGTTGCCTGAAATCAGCCACAACTGCTTCCTTTGGACTAATAGGAAAAAAAATAATATTTCAGCGAGATCATTATTTTCCACTTTTCCTTTACAGCTTTGCCCTTTCTTATCTACTTAACATGCCCACTTTCTTCCTAATGGAAGAAAGTGGGCATCTTAACTTGTTGAGGTGGCAATTTAGGAACCCCTACTTCCATCAATAATTCATTTCATCTTCGTCACATTCTTTTTTAGGGAATTTATTAAGTATATTTATTGAGCTGAGCCAGTGAAAACATACAGATACATTAACAGATAAACTCCCCACGCACACCACACAATACCAGATATCGTCAGTATAAAAAAATAAGGCGAAAGCAACTAGAGCATCCTCGCCAAAATATATTGGAATGAAGGTTTAGAAAAAATAAATAGTTGGAGAAATTGAACAGAAACAAGATGGACAGTCGCACCCATACTCATGGACCTACCATCTCAACCATATACATCCAGGCACACATGCATTTACTCTTTAAAATTTTCTCCTAATTCCATGAGGTACAATCGCTGCATGAAAGGAAATTATAAAATACAAAACATCAAACAAAGTGAGAAAAAGGTGTTAACAAGACTACCATAATTATGACGCCAATGAGTAGCGCAATATAGCTCCCCCATGACAAGATATTCGTGTTTGAAGGAGGATTTAAGAGTGAAACAACCGTATTCGAAGATTGAAAAAGGCAAATGTAGCCCTATACGTAGCCTTAACGGAAACGCCTTAACTATACCAGTCGTAAAAATAATTTTATTTTAAAAAGTACCATAAATCATGATTGACTAAACTTATCCTATTCTCTCTCTCTCTCTCTCTCTTCGCTAGTCTGATATGACCGAATCTGTGTTTAGACACTTATCCACTTCGTTCCAACCATGCCATTTGTATACTAAAGTGCATGATTGGAAGGTTTGTAGAAAAAAAAATGAAGAATAGCCCACTGGATATCCCAATATCAGAAGGGAGACACAGTTTCCATTACCCTAAAGGTTAGGTCAAGATCACAGAGGGAAATCCAACCATCTCTGTCTATGCTGAATGCAGCGTTGATACTCAAACTCTGGAGGAGGTGGCATTATCAATGTCAGAAATAATTTATCCCTCTGAAGGAACACCCGTCCCATTATCATTCTGCGTTCATTGGCAATACAAAGGTGCGGGAACAGAAGGAACGCGTAGGGAAGGAGGGGGGGATCTCCCTTCTTAAAGAAATAAGATGAAACTAATTTAAATCAATAACTTAACATATAAGAGTGCAATTGAATTGATAGGATCTGGAACACTAACAATTTTGCCAAAGAACACTGCCATGAAGTCAAAATGGTAATAAAATGTGCTTCATCCGCACCTTTTGCCAAAAATGTGTGTAATTTAGCAATGATTACTTTATTTTTCAGCGTGATGGCGCACCTTGTCACAAAGCAAAAGCATTAACATAATTATTAACTGAAAATAACATAGAACGTTTTGGAGCTTGTCCCTGAAATTCGCCAGATTTGAACCAAATAGAGAATTTGTGGGTGATAATCAAACTGGCAATTGATAAACAGAAGTCATCCAATTGTGACCATGCTAAAACGAATTAAGGCAGTCCTGAAGAACAAGTCACATTGTAGAGGAATTACAACATAAAGCCTCCTGGAGGGCCAGGCGGACATATAAGTTAAAGTCCGCCCATCCCTGCGGAGAAAGCAAGAGAATCGAGCCACATGAGGAGAGTCGTGGGAACGTTAGCCGGCGGAATAACAGTCAAACGGCCTACCCTTTTTTATCTCCCCGCCGCATAGGTATTCGGGAGCGAGCCGATGCGCCAAAGTGACCACCAAAGGCCATTACGCAGCGCTCAAAGGATCCAATTACCTACGAGATCCGGAGGCCCGTGGTTAAATCGTAACAAAAAGCGGTGCCAGTCAAAAAGAACACCAAGGATGGGGACGGTTGGTGGTGCCTTTAATTAAGAAGACGACTTGGGCACTGCGGCGCCACCCTCCCCTCACCCCTCGCTCTTCCCTCTGCGGCCTCACCCCTCGCTCTGCCCTCTGCGGCCTCGCCTCGTCCCCCTTAGATGGGGCGGACGCCAGGCTATAAATAAGACCCACAAGGAAAGAGAAAGAATGATTATTCGATGAGAGACGATAGAGGACCAGTTCGAGAAGATCGGTCCTTCGCACAATTTCCAACTAACTTATAAACGTCACGTTTTGTACTGGTGCCATACCGAAGAATCATTTACATACTTAGAAGAAGTCTGACTAGAGAAAAGAAAACCCGCTCACCCTCGAGTGACTCTCACAGCGCAAGCTCCGCAAGAGTAAGGGGAGAAGAACTAATCCCCAACGAGATTCCATTTGTTAAGTACGGTAGAAATCACCTCGTATACCCAAAAACCGGTTAGGAACCCGGCGTTAAAGACTAGGATACAAATAGGCTTCAAGAGCATCCAAAAGAGCACTCCTTGAGCTAGAGATCACAACACCCCTCTCCGTCTTTTAAACGTAACAGGATGCAAAGTTGCAATACGAAGTTGACATCGCCCCCCCCCCCTCTCTCCACCTTATTTCGTGAAAGAAAAAAAAACTCCAGCCGCTCGCCGTAGAAAAAGAAGCGAGGGAAAAAGCCATCTAGTGACCTCCGGTAACCCCTGATCCTTTCTTTCACGTAAGTCAGAAAAACCATTTATATTTGTATTACTTTAGTATGAGTTTATTACGGTACTCAAATTAATTGAAGTAGAGACAATTGTTAGTGAACCCGTCATCTTTACCGTTAGACGAGTGAAGCTTAAATTGGAGTTTAATGCTAATCTAAAAGGGTCACTATAAAATAACTAATCGGCAGTTGGTTTGTTTACTAGGAGCCTATTTAGATTCGGACATAAATAGATTCTGTAATAGGCCCGGTTTCAAGTATGGTTATCCTCGTTAAACTTATTAGGTGATTATAAATATTTTACTTTTTTTGTAGTTAATTGATAAATTTAAAATATGTATTTATTTTTGGATAATTCTGGTGTTTCACTGAATCCTTTACGCGTTTAACGGGCTCTCTCCTTAAAACGGATTAAACGCTGTGACACTCTCTCAACATTAAGGTAATTAAAAAGTTCACTCAGCTAATATTGAAATATTGTTGTCTTTAATAATCAATAGGATCAGACTGGCGCTCTAAAGCAACAACAATAATACCACGACACACATTATAGTAAATATTGAATGCGCGCATTAATTAAAAGTATTAATTAATAAAATGGAATTGGGCTCTAAATTTGAGTATATTTTACCATCATATTATGATACAAACATACTAAAGAAAATGTGAGATATAGAGACAGAGAAAAATAGTGAAAACTAATAATAAACCATTATATGAAAATAAATAAAGGAGTAGGATTCGAACCTGTGTTCTTAAGCGTACATCGCTATTGTGACCACGATGCTCATCGACTGAGCCACCATCCTCAAGCCCCAAACAGGGTTGATTCTAGAAACCTTTTGAATAACAAAGTGTAGGTTTTTCTTTATCCAGTGAAAAACAAGACAACCTTTTTGGGGGTTGAGGATGGTCGCTCAGTCGATGAGCGTCGGGGTCACAACAGCGATGTACGCTTTAAAACACAAGTTCGAATCCTACTCCTTCATTTATTTTCATATAATGGTTTATTATTAGTTTTCACTATTTTTCTCCGTCTCTATATCTCACATTTTCTTTCTTAAGCTTTCAATGGTCGTCTTCCTTAGTGTCGTGATGCCAATTTTCATTTCTTTGAGCCTTTAAATGCATCCATTATATCACGTGTCATGTGATTTAAGTTACATATATATATATATATATATATATATATATATATATATATATATATATATATATATATATATATATATATATATATATATATATATCATGAGCGCGAGAGAATGATGAAACAAATCCAACTTCACCGCAGGAAAGAGAAAACGGAATATTTTTTGTCTTCTGCGTAGCCGAGTGGTCTAAAGGGCGGTTTAATTGAGATCAAAGCGGTTGCTCGCTGCCTCAATGTGCACGGTTCGAATCCCACCCCAGCTCGGATCTTTTCGAAGTAAGAGATAACTATTCCCGGAGAAAAATGATTCCGTTTTCTCTTTTCTTTTGAATTTACTTGATTTAATGATCTTATTTTGTATTTATCTTCGCTCCTCCTAAGGTTTCCATTTCATATTAATTCATTTTTCTGATTGGTTTTTTGCTTTTTTTGTGGGCGTTCCCTTTCCCCTGTATCATCCTTATTAATATTACAATTTTCAATACTTCTGTTATTCCTTGATAAAGAAACAGAAATAAAGTTCGAAAGTACTTGGAATCCTCATATTAATTTTCCCTGTGGGCTTTGTTCCATTTATTGCTTATTCACGCGATACTTTGTAAGTTTTCCATATATATATATATATATATATATATATATATATATATATATATATATATATATATATATATATATATATATATATATATATATATATATATATATATATATATATTATATATATATATATATATACGAGGGGCGGTCAATAAGTTTTGAGAATCAATAGGACGTCAGTCACAAATTTTTCCACAATGGAGAAGGTTGAGCACCGCGCAGTGAGCAAATTTTTGACCAGGGAAGGCAAGAATGCAAAAGAGATCCATGAACGCATGGTTGCAGTGTACACCGACACCGCCCCTTCCTATGCAACCATTGCTCGCTGGAATAGGGAGTTCCGCCATGGTCGTGAGTCCCTTGAAGATGAACCCCGTCCAGGACGCCCGTCAGACGTGACCAACGAGGACAATGTGGCCCGTGTGGAGAGGATGATCCTCGAAAATCGACGGGCGAAGGTCGAAGAAATCGAGCGAGAACTTGGAATATCACATGGAAGTGTTATCAACATCATCCACGACAATTTGGCCATGACCAAGGTCTCTGCCCGTTGAGTCCCTAGAAACCTCACGAAACCTTACGCCCCATGATCGACTTCAAAAACTTCAAAGTTCGGAGGAGCTGCTGCTCCTGTACAACCAAGACCCGGCGGGATTCGAGTCACGCATAGTGACAGGTGATGAAACGTGGGTCCATCACTGGGATCCCCTAGCGACTACTTTTTATTCCGCCAGCTCAAGGCTGCACTGCGTGGACGCCGGTTTGGGGGTGATGAAGATGTCCAGCTCGCCGTCCAGGAGTGGATTGAACAGCAGTCGGGAGATTTCTGGTTGTCGGGAATTCAAAGCCTCAGGGTCAAGGGGCGTTAGTGCATTGAAGTCGAGGGTAGTTATATTGAAAAATAATAAAACGCTTTTCCTCATATCTCGTTTCCTTATATCCGAATTGCAACACTTATTGACCGCCCCTCGTATATATATATATATATATATATATATATATATATATATATATATATATATATATATATATATATATATATATATATATATATATATATATATATTGTTGTCATTGAGCATAATCCTGTGAGTTGCGAGCTCAATGCCATGGAATAATTGGGTATGGCACTAGATAGCACCACTCGGTAGGTTTGCAGTCAACCTTCTTCACGGCCTAGTGATGTGATTGTCATGCCGATGTACTTATAATTCTAATGCGCACATGCCGCAACGTTGCAGTTATATTGGTAAGTGACATTAACTACGTGAAGAGTGTCAGAACGGGGGAGACAACTATTTTCCAAAGAAGGCTGTATGATTTCTCATTTTGGTAGTAGATGGAAAGATCAAGATTTGAATGAGGTGATGTGGGGTTGAGGTTCGTGTTAATTTATAACTTTATTATTTTTTTATCCATTATGAAGTTAGTACTCATAGGAGCTTTATAGTAGAGGCAGAAGGTGTCTGGTTTGTTAGGGACCGGGCGAGCAAATAAGAAGATGATCCAATGTTCACAAAAAGTTTGGAGAACAGTAGTTCATCGGAGACAACGGGCTGTGCGGATAAGTGAGAGAAGGCCTTGTTGACATGGGCAGTAATCACTCTGCGCTCGTGGCAGTCGGGACAGTCTAAGTCCCCTTTAAGGCAAAATCCAAGGTTAGTGACCTTAACATAGGTTTGCGTGGTGAATTTTTCTCTGCAGGCCGCACAAGGGCATCACGAAACGGAAGAGTACCATTACTTTCGACTTCATGGGGAAAACTCAGAGAGAAGTTCTTTTCAAGCTCCTGCATAAAGTTACTTATGCGATGTTTATTGGTATCACTAACGAAAATGTCATCAATGACTGGAAAACTCATCTATAGAAACCATTGAGGATCGACGATAAATAAATAGAGATATAGTGTGTGTATGTATGTTTGTTTAAACTTATATAAAATAAGTTTACACATCAGAGAACTTACTTAGACTTTGCTCCTCTCAGAGAAAGATCTTGTCCTCTTGTAGATTCCTTTGTACATAATTCCCGAAATTAGTAAAATATTAACAGATAATTTGTGATCTTTTGTCAAATTCTATATATATATATATATATATATATATATATATATATATATATATATATATATATATATGAACAATGAAATTTTTCAGATAATTTCAATATTCTTGCTGAGTTAATAAATTAAATTTTTTAAACAATTCCATTACTATACCTGGAAGTTTGAAAGTAGTAAGATATTTACAGGTACGGAAATCTGCAGGCCATTGAAAGAATTTAATCTGCATCTACAAATTAACCATGCCTGCCATTATGCTATTAAAACCTTCACAATACAAACTGGTAAGCCCATCCGGTCTCCTTCTACTTACACATATATTTTAAATTTGGACACACAGGAGGGTGCTTCCTCCGTGTAGTACTCAAGAAGCGAGCGTAGGATGTTTTCAGGTATGGTAAGTGGAGCACTACTCTTGGAGCGATAGACGCGGTCACATATGAGGTCGATCGTTTCATTCACTGGATCGTGGGCGAAAAGCGATTCAACGTCGAGCGAGCCAATTGCATCAGCAGGTTTAGAAACAGCAAGTCTACGCCCCCCCCCCAAAAAAAAAAATCTAGAGACTTGAGGGTATGTCCAGACCTGTTTCTCCAGAGGGTTTCAGTCTCGAGAGCTAGGAGGTGAGATGTTCAGTGATATGGTCAAATGAATTGTCTGACAGCCATGGTTGGGTCCTACAGTTGGTGTAGCATGGTTCAAAGACCTGCTGCCTCACGTACGGCCTTTCAATGACCACCTCCTGTATCCAGAGCAACTCCAACTTATCCAGGCGCTTGTAGTAGCCCTCCGGGAAGATAAAGGGGGGTATAAGTGGTCCCTTGCTACTGATCACCTCTAAGACCATGATGTGGACCGGTAGCTTGGTCTTCATGACTCTCGGTACATATTTGAGAGATACAACAAGTCACTGGTTGTTTTGCGAGTTCACCATCTGGTCCTGGTAAAAATTATTCTCGTCTGAGAAGAACCAAAGCATGCCAAGCTTGAGGGATGCTTCATTTTGTTCATAAGCTTCGAAGCAAATTTCTTCTGCTCGCCTTTCATTTAATCGGTCAGAAGATGGACCTTTCTCTTTTTGTTTGATAGTAATGGATGTCTTCATGCACCAACTGCCTAATGAGAGACTCTGACAATCCCTTGTCCCTGGTTATAGACCTCAGTGACTTGGCGGGATCGTTGTCAATGATGGCCAAGATGTCCACGACAAATTCGGGATTCTACTTTTATCAGAACACTTCGAGTACGGTTATTGAGCCGGCGTACCCTTGTAATCACAGCCTGACTGATACAAGTACTTCTTGATCCTCCGCACCCTCTCCAGATTGACATCCAACACTCGGAGACCTTCGTATTAGAGCTCCCAGCGTGAATTCCAAGGAGCACAGCTTGCCTTTTCCAAATCCTCGGAGGAATGAATTCAGCCATGCCATTGCTTCCTTCACAGACGATGCAAAGCTGGGTCTACTATGATAGGAAGAAGAGAAAACCGAGGACAGAAAACAAGCATGCGTGTAATGGCATTCAGATTTACCACGTTACTTACCCCCATTTAGATATACACATATGCACGTACAAACACACACACTTACATGGATGTAATCGAAAATGTAGAAAAAGAGAGAAACAATTTCGTTCTCACATATATACACTAATAATAATAATAATAATAATAATAATAATAATAATAATAATAAATAAATAAATAAATAAAACACCTACTTTTTGCCAAAGAAAATATCTCCTGTATTATAAATCGATGAATCTTTGCTTAAAAACAACAAAAAAGGCTCTAATTCCAAAAGAAGTTACCCCCAATAAAAAATTGGAACCACTATGTTTACGGTAGTAATCATAAGTAGTAGCAGTTTCTAAATCATTCTAAAACTCTCCCTAACTTTGTAGAACTGTTTAGAACTTTCTAGAAGTCAGAAATATCTGAGTTACCAATTAGTATTTTTCCTATATTATTAGAGAAATTCTGGTGTCTAGTTACTGTTTATCTAATTTTTCTTTGTATTGTGTGAGTGCAGTGTCGGAATGGGCTGCGAAACTTGTCTGGAAATATATTTAATTTGTTGGGGTGTCTTAAACACGAGTTATATATGTTGATAAGAGCCGTAGCAATGTCTAGTGCCCCCCCCTTCCTAAATCAAGATTGTGGGGCCCCCATAACAATATATTATACATTTACAAGTAGTGCCAGGCACGACAAATACTATTCTCAGCAGTGCCAATGCTGCGGAATACTTACAGAAAATGGATATTCGAAAATTTTATATTCTCATTAATAAAATAAAAATATTTGGCCACAGTAAGCCCATTCAAGAGCCAGGGATCCCCGGGCGGGGAGGTCGGGGTGTGGTTTCTACGGCTCTGTATGTTGTTTATTGCTTCCGAGAAGCGGAGGGAATCTCTGCCCCATCCGACCGTTTGTGAGATTAAGGTCCTATAGCCGGTGACGTAGGCCCCTGTCAATGTTACCACAATTAAGTGAGGCTGCGCCTTTTGCGAGGGTGTCCTGAGGGACCAGGTTAGAGAGAGGAGGGAGGCTTTTACATGCTGTAGGAATATAATAGCACCCCCTGCGGTAGTTGACCATACAAGAACTGGGAAGTGGTAGTTCTATTGCAACTTAACCTCACATCGAATATATCCAAATGGAGTGGTGCCACTACAGGAGTGGATCCAGGTTGTCAGGTCGCATCCCCTCGTGAATGGCTGACTCCTCTACAACTCTTTGTCTCTTGCCCTAAAGGGTGGCTATCGGTGATATTCTAGCAGTCAGGTAGAAGAGGAAATGCGTCTTCAGAAGACTCTTCACTAGAAGAAAATGCAGAATGCCACTCCAAATGCAGACCATTGAACGATAGTAGCTACTTGGACCAGAACTCAAGAGGAAGAAAGAAGCGAATAGTGGTAATTTCCAAAGAAGTTACAAAATTAGGGAAGAAACAAGGTCTGCTAACCAAAAAGTCGCGTGCTCTCACTTATTCTGATTTATGACCTTGCAACCTTTAAATCTTTCAATAGTTTCCGGACTAACTTTGGAAGGACCTTGTCAATTATATTATTCGAAAGAGAATGTAAAACAACATAAGGGTTTCAGATTTCGTTAGAATTGGCCGACTAGTTATGAAGTTATTGACAAATAATTCCCGGACTAACCTTGGGAGGACCTTGGCAATTATATCATTCAAATGAAAATGTAAAACAACATAGGAGTTTAAAATCTCGTTATTATCGGCCAAATAATTACAATGTTATTAAAAGTAAAAGCGAAACGAGGACCAATCGACCGACATAGTGAGACGTAGAGACGCCCGCGACTAGACTCGCACTCAACCCAAAATGAAATTTTCTGTATATGTCAGATCAAAGAATAGTAGCAAGTCTTGACAAGGTGATGAAAACTTATGATTAAGGTTTCAGGATAGGAAATTTTGATATCACTTAAGCAAATGCCAAGAGTTATCCTCGGAAGACATACGAATGTGATTCCTTCAACTCGAAAGCAAATGAGAAGCAGGGTACTCTACAGGTCAAGTTGCAAGTAAAGCAGCGATTTACCTTTTAAAAAGACGAAAACTGCATGCTGAATCAACTTCAGGATCAACATCTTACGATCATTTATCTGGTGGCAGTGGTACTGAATCCGAAGAGAGCGTCCATTAGTATGAAAGAAGAGAGTACTACTTCACAAACCAGGAAAAAATAATAGAAATAAAGTTGCAACCAGCTTGATGGCATCTACGGGAATATAAACAGGTATTTCCCCTTAAATATGCAAACAGTTTTCACTTGATGCTATTGACATTTCGACATCAAGGCATGAAACAATTTACAAGCCACCATACAATGAGTGGTAAATTGAAGGAGGAAATGATTGAAAGGTTACAGATGGAAGAGTGGTCTTTTCATTTCTATAGAATGTGTATTTATGAAAATGAGTATTAAGGAGTCGTACCTAAACCTGAAAGGACCGAAATATAATTGGATGCCTTGTGTTTGAAAAATGGCAAAGCTTACACTAATGCTGAAGGAATTGCAAAAAATATTGATGAATGCAACTAATGGAATACAATAAAGATGATCTTTGCTGAAACTGAAAGCGTTAGCATTGGATTGGGAAAAAGGTTGAGTTATTGCCAAGTTGCAACGAATGTTTGATAGAAGGGTATCTGCCTACCACAATTTATCAGTTATCTGCATCAAATTGTGGACAGGATTCTCCGTTTAGTAATGGACGAAGATCTTGGTGTAACACCAGTTTTCTCAATTATCAATATCCATTTGCTTCTCAACTGGAGAAGAATTATAAGGTAATAAATCAGTTTGTTAATAGAAAAGAAGAAGGCCTCGATAAATCAGGATAGATCGATGATATGAAGTTTTTGAACCAAAAAACACGTCTTTAGATTCCTCGAAGGAGAGGGGCATTTGATTCATTTTCAGAAAATTCCAAACATTAGCAATGCGAGGTGGCATCCAAGAGCCCTTCTACCTATCTTTGCATACATTCATATAACAAAAGAGAATTTGGAAAATGTATGTTGATTCATTTCATACGATTGGACAGATTATTGGTTTACTAATCAGATGTACAATGAAAATAACCTTCAGAACTGGTCAGAAATATTGAAGGTTTCCATAAAGAGGAAGGAACTCATTGTAAAATCGCTGCAGGCAGGAGGCACCCACATTCAAGATACTAAGAAGTAAAGAAGTAACCTGTGTACAAAATGTGCAATCAAAAGTATGGTAGGAGCTATATGCTGCCTTTATAAACCAAACCAAACTACAACTTCGGTTTAGTCTAAGAAATATGTAGTCATATATGTACAAGCATTATAACGATTATGTTGTGAAATCTTTTATTATCACGTGGAATTGGAATAAAGTTACGTAAGCGATGGTCGATTTATTTTTTTTTTCGGGTTGACATTTTCTAAAAGAGAAATTGAAATGAAAGTTCATTTGTTTGTTTTTAGGCGAAAGTTCATCGAACTAAAGTACAGGAATACTAAGTTGTGAAAATGTTATAACCCTAATACATATATACATTCACACCTACAAGCGCACAGACATAAGTACTAACACATAATAATAATGATAATAATTAAAAATAATAATAATGAATACTACTACTACTAATAATAATAAATTAAACACATACATATATGAATTCATATATACATGATCACAGATAATAATATAAATAATAATAATAGTTTAGGCACACACAAACGCGCGCATACACATGCATGGACACATACACGTACTTCTTATAACAACATATTATATTTATTCTTATTCTTATTATTCGTAATAGGAAAGGAATGGAGAGAAAGAGGAAAATAAAGAGAGGAAACCAAAAAGTAAAATGATGACATTATGTAGGATTGGTCTTGTGTGTGCGTAGATGAGGTCATGGCGCATATATATATATATATATATATATATAGATATATATATATATATATATATATATATATATATATATATATATATATATATATATATATATATATATATATATATATATATATATATATATATATATATATATAATATATTCATTCATTTTTAAATTTTAGGTGATGGGAATAATTATTCTAATATTTTAATTATTGCAGGTTTATTAAAAAAAATTCTGGACGCCATGTAGCAGCTAACATCCTTGCTAGCTCCTACAAAAGTATAATTCCCCGTCTGAGAGATTACTCATCTCGCTTCCATTAATTCATATTCATGCACGACAATTCTAATCATATATAACTCGTACGATTTCCAACAAAATTTACCCTACGCCGTCCGAGAATAATTATTTCAACCAATCAAAACCCTTGTCTGACGTATTTTAAACCGACCAATCAGCATCAACCTTCCTCAGCCCCATTGTTCCGGTGACAAATTTGTTCACTCGTGACCTTGTGATTGCCAGACAAAGGTCAGTAAATTAACGTTACCATTATTCAAATCAATCGAGTATCTTAACTATTCAAAATGTAATTTCCTCTTTTCCCTCCATATCCAGTCCCTTTGAGATTATAATTCGAGCAATTATTCTGTGTCCGAAACTATTCCCAAGTCCATCCATCCATACATTAAATATATCATATATCCTGTAAATTATACCGACCAAATCTTATATTAACGATATCCATATATCATTCCATAATTTACAACTCAAATTTATATAAATATTTATTCTAAACCTACATTAATATTCTCATTCTGTGTATTTCCCATTTTCTCCTTGCTCTTTGTTAGACTACTATATTTTTCTGGTTAATTTATAAATAAATATAAAAATATTCCACTCTTACTTTCTCCTGAAATTGCCGGTTGCCTATTCTCATTTTTACTCTATTAGAATCTAACACATGACTACTCTATTCTCATTCCTCATTCTTATAAATGAAGCATTGGTTGGTGAAGACCTAGGCTTTACATTCCCGTAAACCAGAGTGTATATATATATATATATATATATATATATATATATATATATATATATATATATATATATATATATATCACCCATCTCTCCATATCCGCTTTCGCCCGAGCTTCAAATGAACGACAAGACCGCATCCTGGTAAAATCCCAGCTGAAGGACCGGGTTGCCTCCAGTGACAAGCTTGCTCGCGATTGGGAAGAAGCAGGTAGGAACCCTTCGGCACACAAAGTGAGGCGGAGACTTTTCGACAAAGGCCTCAAGTCAAGGAGGGATTAGAACCTTAGGAATAGGCTCCACTTTTGTAGGAAATATAAAGAGTGGATTGTTGAAGAATGGGAGTGCTTTCACGAGTCCTGTGTCATGCCGACGGTGAAGTATCTGGACACTCTCCGTGTCTGGGTCTTGTTCTTATCTAAGGGAAGTGGAGCTCTAACACTTTTGACCAAGAACACTGGATCAACTGGAGATTCCGCCCAGCTTGCCATATATGTTCCAACTGGAGAATCCGCCGCCCAGAATTACTCAACTGGAGAATCTGCCACCCGAGCTTATATAGATAATGTAAAGGAATAGAATAGCAAAAAGCAAATAATGTTTATCTTTATTATACACAAATTAAATATGTAACTTAACATAATAAACAGTAAATAATTATACAAGATTGAATGATTTTACTTTTTTTATAGAGCAAAAACCTATCATGAATATAGTTCGATTATATGTTCGCATAAATACTGGAAAGCATTGGTTCCAAACCTATCTCGCCACATCATTTCACTTAAATGGGTTGCTAATAAATTTCTTCGACAACCTCGCATTTGTTTAATTTTCTGTTCCTGTTTATTCCAATATGACTCAATAGCTTGGGTATGCACACCCGTGTGAGGATCTACAAAGTTAATGCTATGATTTACTGTCCTGTGCTTAAGTCCAAGATCTCGTTGAATATGGCCATAAGATCTCCATTCATCCGTGTGAATAACAGAACCGGGTCGTATAACAGCATCGATTATTCCAAGAAGCGTAATGAAATCTCTGCGTTCTATAATTTCCATGTAGCCAACAGCTGAAGGGAAACAAGTGTCTACTAGTCCAAAAACCCAAATAGTTTTTTCCTTTCCTCGTCCTCTGTGGTGCTTTACTTTGTGGGCAAAGCAGGGTTAATCGGCTTGAACAATGATTCCAGGTCCTCCTAGTTGAATTGGAGATGCCTCTCAAAGTACTTTTGACATACTTTACGAAAAAAATTGAAAATGTCGATGACAGTTTTTTCGCAAATCGACACCATATTAACTGCAATTTGTACACTTTCTTGGATGCACCACATATAAATTATGTGCAACCAAACACTTAATTTCAAATTGGACTTCTCGAAAAAGATCCTTTTCTGATTGAAGTAACACATGTTTTATACTTTTGGCGCTGTCGATTGTAACAACGCCACTGATAGCCGTCTTTCAAAGATTTACGCTTACACAAATTTAACTGCTCGTTGCAGTAAATGCAGTTCATTTGGCTCTTGAAAATGACTTTATTTTGCATAAATACTATGGTGGGCATGGCATTTTCGTGTACT